>CM051239.1:189300339-189900339 GCA_027917425.1 Gastrophryne carolinensis | reverse complement strand
CAAATGCTTATATGGTCTTAAACAGAGGCTGCTTTAGTCACAGAATGGGATGCCCCGGGCAGGAATCGAGCTGCCAGGGTACAGTAGTGCTTTGGCCAGCAAAAGTGTCTTTATCAGGCCTAATTTCAAATATGATTAGAGCAAATGGTTATATGGTCTTAAACAGAGGCTGCTTTAGTCACAGAATGGGATGCCCCGGGCAGGAATCGAGCTGCCAGGGTACAGTAGTGCTTTGGCCAGCAAAAGTGTCTTTATCAGGCCTAATTTCAAATATGATTAGAGCAAATGCTTATATGGTCTTAAACAGAGGCTGCTTTAGTCACAGAATGGGATGCCCCGGGCAGGAATCGAGCTGCCAGGGTACAGTAGTGCTTTGGCCAGCAAAAGTGTCTTTATCAGGCCTAATTTCAAATATGATTAGAGCAAATGCTTATATGGTCTTAAACAGAGGCTGCTTTAGTCACAGAATGGGATGCCCCGGGCAGGAATCGAGCTGCCAGGGTACAGTAGTGCTTTGGCCAGCAAAAGTGTCTTTATCAGGCCTAATTTCAAATATGATTAGAGCAAATGCTTATATGGTCTTAAACAGAGGCTGCTTTAGTCACAGAATGGGATGCCCCGGGCAGGAATCGAGCTGCCAGGGTACAGTAGTGCTTTGGCCAGCAAAAGTGTCTTTATCAGGCCTAATTTCAAATATGATTAGAGCAAATGCTTATATGGTCTTAAACAGAGGCTGCTTTAGTCACAGAATGGGATGCCCCGGGCAGGAATCGAGCTGCCAGGGTACAGTAGTGCTTTGGCCAGCAAAAGTGTCTTTATCAGGCCTAATTTCAAATATGATTAGAGCAAATGCTTATATGGTCTTAAACAGAGGCTGCTTTAGTCACAGAATGGGATGCCCCGGGCAGGAATCGAGCTGCCAGGGTACAGTAGTGCTTTGGCCAGCAAAAGTGTCTTTATCAGGCCTAATTTCAAATATGATTAGAGCAAATGCTTATATGGTCTTAAACAGAGGCTGCTTTAGTCACAGAATGGGATGCCCCGGGCAGGAATCGAGCTGCCAGGGTACAGTAGTGCTTTGGCCAGCAAAAGTGTCTTTATCAGGCCTAATTTCAAATATGATTAGAGCAAATGCTTATATGGTCTTAAACAGAGGCTGCTTTAGTCACAGAATGGGATGCCCCGGGCAGGAATCGAGCTGCCAGGGTACAGTAGTGCTTTGACAAGCAAAAGTGTCTTTATCAGGCCTAATTTCAAATATGATAAGAGCAAATGCTTATATGGTCTTAAACAGAGGCTGCTTTAGTCACAGAATGGGATGCCCCGGGCAGGAATCGAGCTGCCAGGGTACAGTAGTGCTTTGGCCAGCAAAAGTGTCTTTATCAGGCCTAATTTCAAATATGATTAGAGCAAATGGTTATATGGTCTTAAACAGAGGCTGCTTTAGTCACAGAATGGGATGCCCCGGGCAGGAATCGAGCTGCCAGGGTACAGTAGTGCTTTGGCCAGCAAAAGTGTCTTTATCAGGCCTAATTTCAAATATGATTAGAGCAAATGCTTATATGGTCTTAAACAGAGGCTGCTTTAGTCACAGAATGGGATGCCCTGGGCAGGAATCGAGCTGCCAGGGTACAGTAGTGCTTTGGCCAGCAAAAGTGTCTTTATCAGGCCTAATTTCAAATATGATTAGAGCAAATGCTTATATGGTCTTAAACAGAGGCTGCTTTAGTCACAGAATGGGATGCCCCGGGCAGGAATCGAGCTGCCAGGGTACAGTAGTGCTTTGGCCAGCAAAAGTGTCTTTATCAGGCCTAATTTCAAATATGATTAGAGCAAATGCTTATATGGTCTTAAACAGAGGCTGCTTTAGTCACAGAATGGGATGCCCCGGGCAGGAATCGAGCTGCCAGGGTACAGTAGTGCTTTGGCCAGCAAAAGTGTCTTTATCAGGCCTAATTTCAAATATGATTAGAGCAAATGCTTATATGGTCTTAAACAGAGGCTGCTTTAGTCACAGAATGGGATGCCCCGGGCAGGAATCGAGCTGCCAGGGTACAGTAGTGCTTTGGCCAGCAAAAGTGTCTTTATCAGGCCTAATTTCAAATATGATTAGAGCAAATGCTTATATGGTCTTAAACAGAGGCTGCTTTAGTCACAGAATGGGATGCCCCGGGCAGGAATCGAGCTGCCAGGGTACAGTAGTGCTTTGGCCAGCAAAAGTGTCTTTATCAGGCCTAATTTCAAATATGATTAGAGCAAATGCTTATATGGTCTTAAACAGAGGCTGCTTTAGTCACAGAATGGGATGCCCCGGGCAGGAATCGAGCTGCCAGGGTACAGTAGTGCTTTGGCCAGCAAAAGTGTCTTTATCAGGCCTAATTTCAAATATGATTAGAGCAAATGGTTATATGGTCTTAAACAGAGGCTGCTTTAGTCACAGAATGGGATGCCCCGGGCAGGAATCGAGCTGCCAGGGTACAGTAGTGCTTTGGCCAGCAAAAGTGTCTTTATCAGGCCTAATTTCAAATATGATTAGAGCAAATGCTTATATGGTCTTAAACAGAGGCTGCTTTAGTCACAGAATGGGATGCCTCACAGCAGACTTAAGATCAGTTCAGTATATATGCACAGTTAGTTACTATAAGCAGCCTGAAAACGCTAACAAAGGCTGGATGAAAAAAAAAAAATCTCCCTGTCAGCCAGCTCCGTTTTTCCTACCTTTCCCTGGCTTTCTGTCTGTCTCCTGTCTGTCTCCTGCCTGTCTCCTGCCTGTCTCCTGCCTGTCTCCAGCCTGTCTCCAGCCTGTCCCTGTCTGTCCCTGTCTGTCCCTGCCTAACTGTCTGTCCCTCAGCTACACAGCGTTCTGTCTCTCACGAATGCAATAGAGAAATGAGGAAAAGCAAGATGGCCGCCGTTAAATACCGCTGTGTGACGTCACCGGGCTTGCTGGCTGCTGATAGGCTGCATGTGACTGCCCCAGCTTGCACTGGCGCGGGATACATGTCCAGACATGTCCCGCCCGCCATCTTAGAATGCCTGTAATGTAAATGAATGGATGTTAAAGGAAAACTTCGAGTGATCGAATCGCGGGGAAATTCGGATTCGATCCGAATCGAATTTTTCCTGAAATTCGGATCGAATCCGGGTTCGTCCGGATCGATTCGCTCATCCCTAGCTCCTGCTGCCAACTCCAGTGTCTCTTTCAATCTATGCTTGGCCTCCTGCTGCTGCTACTGCTGCTGCCAACTGCAGTGTGTCTTTAGGCCAATTTTTGGGTTCCTGCTGCCAACTCCAGTGTCTCTTTAAAGCTATGTTTGGCCTCCTGCTTGCAACTCCAGGGTGTCATTTAGCCAATTTTTGGGCTCCTGCTGCCAACTCCAGTGTCTCTTTCAAGCTATGTTTGGCCTCCTGCTGCTGCTGCTGCCAACTGCAGTGTGTCTTTAGGCCAACTTTTGGGTTCCTGCTGCCAACTCCAGTGTCTCTTTCAAGCTATGTTTGGGCTCCGGTTGCTGCTGCTTGCAACTCCAGGGTGTCATTCAGCCAATTTTTGGGCTCCTGCTGCCAACTCCAGTGTCTCTTTCAAGCTATGCTTGGCCTCCCGCTGCTGCCAACTGCAGTGTGTCTTTAGGCCAATTTTTGGGTTCCTGCTGCCAACTCCAGTGTCTCTTTCAAGCTATGTTTTGGCTCCTGCTGCTGCCAACTCTGGGGTGTGTCTTTAGGCCAATTTTTGGGCTCCTGCTGCTGCTGCCAAATCCAGGGTGTGTCTTTAGGCCAATTTTTGGGCTCCTGCTGCCAACTCCAGTGTGTCTTCAAGCTAGGTTTGGGCTGCTGCTGCTTACAACTCCAGGGGGTTATTCAGCCAATTTTTGGGCTTCTGCTGCCAACTCCAGTGTCTCTTTCAAGCTATGTTTTGGCTCCTGCTGCTGCTGCTTGCCAACTCCAGGGTGTGTCTATCAGTCAATGTTTGGGCTCCTGCTGCCAACTCCACTGTCTCCTTCAGCCAATGTTTGGGCTCCTGCTGCTGCCAACTCCAGGGTGTGTCTTTAGGCCAATTTTTGGGCTCCTGCTGCCAACTCCAGTGTCTCTTTCAAGCTATGTTTGGCCTCCTGCTGCTGCTGCTGCCAACTGCAGTGTGTCTTTAGGCCAACTTTTGGGTTCCTGCTGCCAACTCCAGTGTCTCTTTCAAGCTATGTTTGGGCTCCGGTTGCTGCTGCTTGCAACTCCAGGGTGTCATTCAGCCAATTTTTGGGCTCCTGCTGCCAACTCCAGTGTCTCTTTCAAGCTATGCTTGGCCTCCCGCTGCTGCCAACTGCAGTGTGTCTTTAGGCCAATTTTTGGGTTCCTGCTGCCAACTCCAGTGTCTCTTTCAAGCTATGTTTTGGCTCCTGCTGCTGCCAACTCTGGGGTGTGTCTTTAGGCCAATTTTTGGGCTCCTGCTGCTGCTGCCAAATCCAGGGTGTGTCTTTAGGCCAATTTTTGGGCTCCTGCTGCAAACTCCAGTGTCTCTTTCAGCCAATGTTTGGGCACCTGCTGCTGCTGCTCCCAACTCCAGTGTGTCTTTAGGTCAATTTTTGGGCTCCTGCTGCCAACTCCAGTGTCTCTTTCAAGCAATGTTTGGGCTCCTGTTGCTGCTGCTGCTGCTGCTGCTGGCAACTCCAGTGTGTCTTTTGGCCAATTTTTGGGCTCCTGCTGCCAACTCCAGTGTCTCCTTCAAGCAATGTTTGGGCTGCTGCTGCAAACTCCAGGGTATGTCTTTAGTCCAATTTTTGTGCTCTTGCTGCCAACTCCAGCAATGTCTGGGCTCCTTCTGCTGCTGCTGGCAACTCCAGTGTGTCTTTAGGCCAATTTTTGGGCTCCTGCTGCCAACTCCAGTGTCTCTTTCAGCCAATGTTTGGGTTCCTGCTGCTGCTGCTGCTGACAACTCCAGGGTGTGTCTTTAGGCCAACTTTTGGGCTCCTGCTGCCAACTTTAATGTCTCTTTCAAGCTATGCTTGGGCTGCTGCTGCTGCTGATTGCAACTCCAGGGAGTCACTCAGCCAATTTTTGGCCTCCTGCTGCCAACTCCAGGGTGTGTCTTTCAAGCTAGGTTTGGGCTGCTGCTGCTGCTTGCAACTCCAGGGTGTCATTAAGACAATTTTTGGGCTCCTGCTGCCAACTCCAGTGTCTCTTACAAGCTATGTTTCGGCTCCTGCTGTTGATGCTTGCAACTCAAGGGTGTCATTCAGCCAATATTTGGGCTCCTGCTACCAACTTTATTGTCTCCTTCAAGTTATGTTTGGCCTCCTGCTGCTGCCAACTGCAGTGTGTCTTTAGGCCAATATTTGGATTCCTGCTGCCAACTCCAGTGTGTCTTTCAAGCTATGTTTGGGCTGCTGATGCTGCTTGCAACTCCAGGGTTTCATTGAGCCAATTTTAGGGCTCCTGCTGCCAACTCCAGTGTCTCTTTCAAGCTATGTTTGGGCTCCTGCTGCTTGCAACTCCAGGGTGTCATTCAGCCAATTTTTGGGCTCCTGCTGCCAACTCCAGTGTGTCTTCAAGCTAGGTTCGGGCTGCTGCTGCTGCTGCTTGCAACTCCAGGGGGTCATTCAGACAATTTTTGGGCTCCTGCTGCCAACTCCAGTGTCTCTTTCAAGCTATGTTTGGGCTCCTGCTGCTGCTGCTGCTGCCAACTCCAAGGTGTGTCTTTAGGCCAATTCTTGGGCTCCTGCTGCCAACTCCAGTGTCTCTTTCAAGTTATGTTTGGACTCCTGCTGCTGCTGCTTCCAACTGCAGTGTGTCTTTAGGCCAATTTTTGGGTTCCTGCTGCCAACTCCAGTGTCTCTTTCAAGCTATGTTTGGGCTCCTGCTGCTGCTGCTTACATCTCCAGGGTGTCATTCAGCCAATTTTTGGGCTTCCGCTGTCAACTCTAGTGTCTCTTTTAAGCTATGTTTGGGCTCCTGCTGCTGCTGCTTGCAACTCCAGGGTGTCATTCATCCAATTTTTGGGCTCCTGCTGCCAACTCCAGTGTGTCTTTCAAGCTATGTTTGGGCTGCTGCTGCTTGCAACTCCAGGGTGTCATTCATCCAATTTTTGGGCTCCTGCTGCCAACTCCAGTGTATCTTTCAAAATATGTTTGGCCTCCTGCTGCTGCTGCTGCTTGCAACTCCAGGGTGTCATTCAGCCAATTTTTGGGCTCCTGCTGCAACCTCCAGTGTCTCTTTCAAGCAATGTTTGGGATCCTGCTGCTGCCAACTCCAGTGTGTCTTTAGGCCAATTTTTGGGCTCCTGCTGCTGCCAACTCCGGGGGGGGTGTGTCTTTAGGCCAATTTTTGGGCTCCTGCTGCTGCTGCCGCTGCCAACTCGAGGGTGTGTCTATAGGCCAATTTTTGGGCTCCTGCTGCCAACTCCAGTGTCTCTTTCAGCCAATGTTTGGGCTCCTGCTGCTGCTGCTGCCAACTCCAGTGTGTCTTTAGGCCAATTTTTGGGCTCCTGCTGCCAACACCAGTGTCTCTTTCAGCCAATGTTTGGGCTCCTGCTGCTGCTGCTGCCAACTCCAGTGTGTCTTTAGGCCAATTTTTGGGCTCCTGCTGCCAACTCCAGTGTCTCTTTCAAGCAATGTTTGGGCTCCTGCTGTTGCTGCTGGCAACTCTATTGTGTCTTTAGGCCAATTTTTGGGCTCCTGCTGCCAACTCCAGTGTCTTTTTCAAGCAATGTTTCGCCTCCTTCTGCTGCTGCTGCCAACTCCAGGGTGTGTCTTTAGTCCCCTTTTTGTGCTCTTGCTGCCAACTCCAGTGTCTCTTTCAAGCAATGTTTGGGCTCCTGCTGCTGCTGCCAACTCCAGTGTGTCTTTAGGCCAATTTTTTTGGCTCCTGCTGCCAACTCCAGTGCCTATTTCAGCCAATGTTTGGGCTCCTGCTGCTGCTGGCAACTCCAGTGTGTCTTTAGGCCAATTTTTGGGTTCCTGCTGCTGCTGCTGCCAACTCCAGGGTGTGTCTATCAGTTAATGTTTGGGCTCCTGCTGCCAACTCCAGTGTCTCTTTCAGCCAATGTTTGGGTTCCTGCTGCTGCTGCTGACAGCTCCAGGGCGTGTCTTTAGGCCAATTTTTGGTATCCTGCTGCCAACTTCAGTGTCTCTTTCAAGCTATGTTTAGCCTCCTGCTGCTGCCAACTGCAGTGTGTCTTTAGGCCAATTTTTGGGTTCCTGCTGCCAACTCCAGTGTCTCTTTCAAGCTATGTTTGGGCTTCTGCTGCTGCTGCTTGCAACTCCAGGGTGTCATTCAGCCAATTTTTGGGCTCCTGCTGCCAACTCCAGTGTCTCTTTCAATCTATGCTTGGCCTCCTGCTGCTGCTGCTGCCAACTGCAGTGTGTCTTTAGGCCAATTTTTGGGTTCCTGCTGCCAACTCCAGTGTCTCTTTAAAGCTATGTTTGGCCTCCTGCTTGCAACTCCAGGGTGTCATTCAGCCAATTTTTGGGCTGCTGCTGCCAACTCCAGTGTCTTTCAAGATATGTTTGGGCTGCTGCTGCTGCTTGCAACTCCAGGGTGTCATTCAGCCAATTTTTTGGCTCCTGCTGCCAACTCCAGTGTCTCTTTCAAGCTATGCTCGGGCTCCTGCTGCTGCTGCTTGCAACTCCAGGGTGTCATTCAGCCAATTTTTGGGCTCCTGCTGCCAACTCCAGTGTCTCTTAAAGTCTATGTTTGGGCTCCTGCTGTTGCTGCTTGCAACTCCAGGGTGTCATTCAGCCAATTTTTGGGCTCCTGCTGCCAACTCCAGTGTCTCCTTCAAGTTATGTTTGGCCTCCTGCTGCTACTGCTGCCAACTGCAGTGTGTCTTTAGGCCAATTTTTGGATTCCTGCTGCCGACTCCAGTGTCTCTTTCAAGCTATGTTTGGGCTGCTGCTGCTTGCAACTCCAGGGTGTCATTCAGCCAATTTTTGGGCTCCTGCTGCCAACTCCAGTGTGTCTTCAAGCTAGGTTCGGGCTGCTGCTGCTGCTGCTGCTGCTTACAACTCCAGGGGGTCATTCAGACAATTTTTGGGCTCCTGCTGCCAACTCCAGTGTCTCTTTCAAGCTATGTTTGGGCTCCTGCTGCTGCTGCTGCTGCCAACTCCAGGGTGTGTCTTTAGGCCAATTCTTGGGGTCCTGCTGCCAACTCCAGTGTCTCTTTCAAGTTATGTTTGGACTCCTGCTGCTGCTGCTGCCAACTGCAGTGTGTCTTTAGGCCAATTTTTGGGTTCCTGCTGCCAACTCCAGTGTCTCTTTCAAGCTATGTTTGGGCTCCTGCTGCTGCTGCTTACATCTCCAGGGTGTCATTCAGCCAATTTTTGGGCTTCCGCTGTCAACTCCAGTGTCTCTTTTAAGCTATGTTTGGGCTCCTGCTGCTGCTGCTTGCAACTCCAGGGTGTCATTCATCCAATTTTTGGGCTCCTGCTGCCAACTCCAGTGTGTCTTTCAAGCTATGTTTGGGCTGCTGCTGCTTGCAACTCCAGGGTGTCATTCATCCAATTTTTGGGCTCCTGCTGCCAACTCCAGTGTATCTTTCAAAATATGTTTGGCCTCCTGCTGCTGCTGCTGCTTGCAACTCCAGGGTGTCATTCAGCCAATTTTTGGGCTCCTGCTGCAACCTCCAGTGTCTCTTTCAAGCAATGTTTGGGATCCTGCTGCTGCCAACTCCAGTGTGTCTTTAGGCCAATTTTTGGGCTCCTGCTGCTGCCAACTCCGGGGGGGGGTGTGTCTTTAGGCCAATTTTTGGGCTCCTGCTGCTGCTGCCGCTGCCAACTCGAGGGTGTGTCTATAGGCCAATTTTTGGGCTCCTGCTGCCAACTCCAGTGTCTCTTTCAGCCAATGTTTGGGCTCCTGCTGCTGCTGCTGCCAACTCCAGTGTGTCTTTAGGCCAATTTTTGTGCTCCTGCTGCCAACTCCAGTGTCTCTTTCAAGCAATGTTTGGGCTCCTGCTGTTGCTGCTGGCAACTCCATTGTGTCTTTAGGCCAATTTTTAGGCTCCTGCTGCCAACTCCAGTGTCTTTTTCAAGCAATGTTTGGCCTCCTTCTGCGGCTGCTGCCAACTCCAGGGTGTGTCTTTAGTCCCCTTTTTGTGCTCTTGCTGCCAACTCCAGTGTCCCTTTCAAGCAATGTTTGGGCTCCTGCTGCTGCTGCCAACTCCAGTGTGTCTTTAGGCCAATTTTTTTGGCTCCTGCTGCCAACTCCAGTGCCTATTTCAGCCAATGTTTGGGCTCCTGCTGCTGCTGGCAACTCCAGTGTGTCTTTAGGCCAATTTTTGGGTTCCTGCTGCTGCTGCTGCCAACTCCAGGGTGTGTCTATCAGTTAATGTTTGGGCTCCTGCTGCCAACTCCAGTGTCTCTTTCAGCCAATGTTTGGGTTCCTGCTGCTGCTGCTGACAGCTCCAGGGCGTGTCTTTAGGCCAATTTTTGGTATCCTGCTGCCAACTTCAGTGTCTCTTTCAAGCTATGTTTAGCCTCCTGCTGCTGCCAACTGCAGTGTGTCTTTAGGCCAATTTTTGGGTTCCTGCTGCCAACTCCAGTGTCTCTTTCAAGCTATGTTTGGGCTCCTGCTGCTGCTACTGCTGCTGCCAACTGCAGTGTGTCTTTAGGCCAATTTTTGGGTTCCTGCTGCCAACTCCAGTGTCTCTTTAAAGCTATGTTTGGCCTCCTGCTTGCAACTCCAGGGTGTCATTCAGCCAATTTTTGGGCTCCTGCTGCCAACTCCAGTGTCTTTCAAGATATGTTTGGGCTGCTGCTGCTGCTTGCAACTCCAGGGTGTCATTCAGCCAATTTTTTGGCTCCTGCTTCCAACTCCAGTGTCTCTTTCAAGCTATGCTCGGGCTCCTGCTGCTGCTGCTTGCAACTCCAGGGTGTCATTCAGCCAATTTTTGGGCTCCTGCTGCCAACTCCAGTGTCTCCTTCAAGTTATGTTTGGCCTCCTGCTGCTACTGCTGCCAACTGCAGTGTGTCTTTAGGCCAATTTTTGGATTCCTGCTGCCGACTCCAGTGTCTCTTTCAAGCTATGTTTGGGCTGCTGCTGCTTGCAACTCCAGGGTGTCATTCAGCCAATTTTTGGGCTCCTGCTGACAACTCCAGTGTATCTTTCAAGCTATGTTTGGGCTCCTGCTGCTTGCAACTCCAGGGTGTCATTCAGCCAATTTTTGGGCTCCTGCTGCCAACTCCAGTGTGTCTTCAAGCTAGGTTTGGGCTGCTGCTTACAACTCCAGGGGGTTATTCAGCCAATTTTTGGGCTTCTGCTGCCAACTCCAGTGTCTCTTTCAAGCTATGTTTTGGCTCCTGCTGCTGCTGCTTGCCAACTCCAGGGTGTGTCTATCAGTCAATGTTTGGGCTCCTGCTGCCAACTCCACTGTCTCCTTCAGCCAATGTTTGGGCTCCTGCTGCTGCCAACTCCAGGGTGTGTCTTTAGGCCAATTTTTGGGCTCCTGCTGCCAACTCCAGTGTCTCTTTCAAGCTATGATTGGCCTCCTGCTGCTGCTGCTGCCAACTGCAGTGTGTCTTTAGGCCAACTTTTGGGTTCCTGCTGCCAACTCCAGTGTCTCTTTCAAGCTATGTTTGGGCTCCGGTTGCTGCTGCTTGCAACTCCAGGGTGTCATTCAGCCAATTTTTGGGCTCCTGCTGCCAACTCCAGTGTCTCTTTCAAGCTATGCTTGGCCTCCCTCTGCTGCCAACTGCAGTGTTTCTTTAGGCCAATTTTTGGGTTCCTGCTGCCAACTCCAGTGTCTCTTTCAAGCTATGTTTTGGCTCCTGCTGCTGCCAACTCTGGGGTGTGTCTTTAGGCCAATTTTTGGGCTCCTGCTGCTGCTGCCAAATCCAGGGTGTGTCTTTAGGCCAATTTTTGGGCTCCTGCTGCAAACTCCAGTGTCTCTTTCAGCCAATGTTTGGGCACCTGCTGCTGCTGCTCCCAACTCCAGTGTGTCTTTAGGTCAATTTTTGGGCTCCTGCTGCCAACTCCAGTGTCTCTTTCAAGCAATGTTTGGGCTCCTGCTGCTGCTGCTGCTGCTGCTGGCAACTCCAGTGTGTCTTTTGGCCAATTTTTGGGCTCCTGCTGCCAACTCCAGTGTCTCCTTCAAGCAATGTTTGGGCTGCTGCTGCAAACTCCAGGGTATGTCTTTAGTCCAATTTTTGTGCTCTTGCTGCCAACTCCAGCAATGTTTGGGCTCCTTCTGCTGCTGCTGGCAACTCCAGTGTGTCTTTAGGCCAATTTTTGGGCTCCTGCTGCCAACTCCAGTGTCTTTTTCAGCCAATGTTTGGGTTCCTGCTGCTGCTGCTGCTGACAACTCCAGGGTGTGTCTTTAGGCCAACTTTTGGATTCCTGCTGCCAACTTTAATGTCTCTTTCAAGCTATGCTTGGGCTGCTGCTGCTGCTGATTGCAACTCCAGGGAGTCACTCAGCCAATTTTTGGCCTCCTGCTGCCAACTCCAGGGTGTGTCTTTCAAGCTAGGTTTGGGCTGCTGCTGCTGCTTGCAACTCCAGGGTGTCATTCAGACAATTTTTGGGCTCCTGCTGCCAACTCCAGTGTCTCTTACAAGCTATGTTTCGGCTCCTGCTGTTGATGCTTGCAACTCAAGGGTGTCATTCAGCCAATATTTGGGCTCCTGCTACCAACTTTATTGTCTCCTTCAAGTTATGTTTGGCCTCCTGCTGCTGCCAACTGCAGTGTGTCTTTAGGCCAATATTTGGATTCCTGCTGCCAACTCCAGTGTGTCTTTCAAGCTATGTTTGGGCTGCTGATGCTGCTTGCAACTCCAGGGTTTCATTGAGCCAATTTTAGGGCTCCTGCTGCCAACTCCAGTGTCTCTTTCAAGCTATGTTTCGGCTCCTGCTGCTTGCAACTCCAGGGTGTCATTCAGCCAATTTTTGGGCTCCTGCTGCCAACTCCAGTGTGTCTTCAAGCTAGGTTCGGGCTGCTGCTGCTGCTGCTTACAACTCCAGGGGGTCATTCAGACAATTTTTGGGCTCCTGCTGCCAACTCCAGTGTCTCTTTCAAGCTATGTTTGGGCTCCTGCTGCTGCTGCTGCTGCCAACTCCAGGGTGTGTCTTTAGGCCAATTCTTGGGCTCCTGCTGCCAACTCCAGTGTCTCTTTCAAGTTATGTTTGGACTCCTGCTGCTGCTGCTGCCAACTGCAGTGTGTCTTTAGGCCAATTTTTGGGTTCCTGCTGCCAACTCCAGTGTCTCTTTCAAGCTATGTTTGGGCTCCTGCTGCTGCTGCTTACATCTCCAGGGTGTCATTCAGCCAATTTTTGGGCTTCCGCTGTCAACTCCAGTGTCTCTTTTAAGCTATGTTTGGGCTCCTGCTGCTGCTGCTTGCAACTCCAGGGTGTCATTCATCCAATTTTTGGGCTCCTGCTGCCAACTCCAGTGTGTCTTTCAAGATATGTTTGGGCTGCTGCTGCTTGCAACTCCAGGGTGTCATTCATCCAATTTTTGGGCTCCTGCTGCCAACTCCAGTGTATCTTTCAAAATATGTTTGGCCTCCTGCTGCTGCTGCTGCTGCTTGCAACTCCAGGGTGTCATTCAGCCAATTTTTGGGCTCCTGCTGCCAACTCCAGTGTGTCTTTCAAGCTAGGTTTGGGCTGGTGCTTGCAACTCCAGGGTTTCATTCAGACAATTTTTGGGCTCCTGCTGCCAACTCCAGTGTCTCTTTCAAGCTATGTTTGGGCTCCTGCTGCTTGCAACTCCAGGGTGTCATTCAGCCGATTTTTGGGCTCCTGCAGCAAACTCCAGTGTCCCTTTCAAGCTATGCTTGGCCTCCTGCTGCTGCTGCCAACTGCAGTGTGTCTTTAGGCCAATTTTTGGGTTCCTGCTGCCAACTCCAGTGTCTCTTTCAAGCTATGTTTTGGCTCCTGTTGCTGCTGCTGCTTGCAACTCCAGGGTGTCATTCAGCCAATTTTTGGGCTCCTGCTGCCAACTCCAGTGTATCTTTCAAGCTATGTTTGGGCTGCTGCTGCTTGCAACTCCAGGGTGTCATTCAGCCAATTTTTGGGCTCCTGCTGCCAACTCCAGTGTCTCTTTCAAGCTATGTTTTGGCTCCTGCTGCTGCTTGCAACTCCAGGGTGTCATTCAGCCATTTTTTGGGCTCCTGCTGCCAACTCCAGTGTGTCTTTCAAGCTAGGTTTGGGCTCCTGCTGCCAACTCCAGGATGTCTTTCAGCCAATATTTGGGCTCCTGCTGCTGTCAGCTCCAGGGTGTGTTTTTCAGGCAATATAGGGGCCCCTCATAGTGATGCCACCTCAACTCTCTGCAATTGTGCCGCTCTGCGATTCTAATAGCGATGCCTCTGATCTGCATGTCATAATTATTTACAGTATTATTTTCCTAACCCAGCACGCATTCTATGCCTGTTACAGCAAGGCAGAATGGTTTACAACCCTATTGAGGATCTAGGAAGCTCAGAAATAGCCATTTTTAATAGCGATTCAACGCGAATAAATTCGGACCAAAACAAATTTTGGCGGAAAATTTGTCGGAAAGCGAATTTTTCAAAAGTTCGCTCATCCCTAGTACTGTTGTGTTTTTCATACATATATGATTGACATGAATTAATGTGATACACATCTAAGGTCAAAATTAAATGTATTCACTTGGTGTTCTTTTAAAAAATATGCTGCCACCTGTTCGGTTTTAAAATATTAATGAACCTAATAAATGTCTAAAAGATTTTAATTATTAACAAGATATGACTAGTTGTATTTAGAGATGAGCAAACTTTTGAAAAATTCGATTCGACTGATTCGCCGAATTTTCCGACAAAAATCGCTTCGACCCAAATTTATTCACGACGAATCGCTATTAAAAACGGCTATTTCTGAGCTTCCTAGAGCCTCAATAGAGTTGTAAACCATTCTGCCTTGCTGTAACACACATAGGATGCGTGCTGGGTTAGTGAAATAATACTGTAAAAAATTAGGACATGCAGATCAGAGGCATCGCTATTAGAATCGCAGAGCGGCACAATTGCAGAGAGTTGAGGTGGCATTACTATGAGGGGCCCCTATATTGCCTGAAATACACACCCTGGAGCTGGCAGCAGCAGGAGCCCAAATAGTGGCTGAAAGACATCCTGGAGTTGGCAGCAGGAGCAGCAGGAGCCCAAAAATTGGCTGAATGACACCCTGGAGATGCAAGCAGCAGCAGCAGCAGGAGCCCAAACATAGCTTGAAAGAGACACTGGAGTTGGCAGCAGGAGCTCAAAAATTGGCTGAATGACACACTGGAATTGCAAACAGCAGCAACAGGAGCCCAAACATAGCTTGAAAGAAACACTGGAGTTGGCAGCAGGGGCCCAAAAATTGGCTGAATGACACCCTGGAGTTGCAAGCAGCAGCAGCAGGAGCCCAAACATTGCTTGAAAGAGACACTGGAGTTGGCAGCAGCAGGAGCCCAAAAAATAACTGACACACCCTGGAGTTGGCAGCAGCAGCAGGAGCCCAAACATTACTTTAAAGAGACACAACAGAGAGTTGGCAGCAGGAGGCCAAAAATTGGATGAATCACATCCTGGAGTTGCAAGCAGCAGCCCAAACATTGGCTGAAAGAGACACTGTACTTGGCAGCAGGAGCCCAAAAATTGCATGAATCACACCCTGGAGTTGCAAGCAGCAGCAGCCCAAGCATATCTTGAAAGAGACACTGGAGTTGGCTGCAGGAGCCCAAAATCTGTCTGAATGACACCCTGGAGTTGCAAGCAGCAGCAGGAGCCCAAACATAGCTTGAAAGAGACACTGGAGTTGGCAGCAGGAGCCCAAAATTGGATGAATCACACCCTGGAGTTGCAAGCAGCAGCAGCCCAGACATAGTTTGAAAGAGACACTGGAGTTGGCTGCAGGAGCCCAAAAATTGGATGAATCACACCCTGGAGTTACAAGCAGCAGCAGCAGCCCAAACATTACTTTAAAGAGACACTGGAGTTGGCTGCAGGAGCCCAAAAATTGGATGAATCACACCCTGGAGTTGCAAGCAGCAGCAGCAGGAGCCCAAACATAGCTTGAAAGAGACACTGAAGTTGGCAGCAGGAGCCCCAAAATTGGATGAATCACACCCTGGAGTTGCAAGCAACAGCAGCAGCCCAAACATAGCTTGAAAGAGACACTGGAGTTGGCAGCAGGGGGCCAAAAATTGGATGAATCACACCCTGGAGTTGCAAGCAGCAGCAGGGGCCCAAACATAGCTTGAAAGAGACACTGTACTTGGCAGCAGGAGCCCAAAAATTGGATGAATCACACCCTGGAGTTGCAAGCAGCAGCAGTGTCTCTTTCAGCCAAACATTGGATGAAAGAGACACTGGAGTTGGCAGCAGGAGCCCACAAATTGGCTGAATGACACCCTAGAGTTGCAAGCAGCAGCAGTGTCTCTTTCAGCCAAACATTGGATGAAAGAGACACTGGAGTTGGCAGCAGGAGCCCAAAAATTGGCTGAATGACACCCTGGAGTTGCAAGCAGCAGCAGCCCAAGCATAGCTTGAAAGAGACACTGGAGTTGGCTGCAGGAGTCCAAAATCTGTCTAAATGACACCCTGGAGTTGCAAGCAACAGCAGCAGGAGCCCAAACATAGCTTGAAAGAGACACTGGAGTTGGCAGCAGGAGCCCAAAAATTGGATGAATCACACCCTGGAGTTGCAAGCAGCAGCAGGAGCCCAAACATTGGCTGAAAGAGACACTGGACTTGGCAGCAAGAGCCCAAAAATTGGATGAATCACACCCTGGAGTTGAAAGCAGCAGCAGCCCAAGCATAGCTTGAAAGAGACACTGGAGTTGGCTGCAGGAGCCCAAAATCTGTCTGAATGACACCCTGGAGTTGCAAGCAGCAGCAGCAGGAGCCCAAACATTGCTTGAAAGACACTGGAGTTGGCAGCAGCAGGAGCCCAAAAATTAACTGACATACCCTGGAGTTGCAATCAGCAGCAGCAGCCCAAACATAGCTTGAAAGAGACCCTGAAGTTGGCAGCAGCAGCAGGAGCCCAAACATTACTTTAAAGAGACACTGGAGTTGACAGCAGGAGGCCAAACATTGGATGAATCACACCCTGGAGTTGCAAGCAGCAGCAGGAGCCGCCCAAACATTGGCTGAAAGAGACACTGAAGTTGGCAGCAGGAGCCCAAAAATTGGCTGAATGGCACCCTGGAGTTGCAAGCAGCAGCAGGAGCCCAAACATAGCTTGAAAGAGACACTGGAGTTGGCAGCAGGAGTCCAAAAATTGGATGTATCACACCCCGGAGTTGCAAGCAGCAGCAGCAGGAGCCCAAACATTGCGTGAAAGAGACACTGGAGCTGGCTGCAGGAGGCCAAAAATTGGATGAATCACACCCTGGAGTTGCAAGCAGCAGCAGGAGACGCCCAAACATTGGCTGAAAGATACACTGGAGTTGGCAGCAGGAGCCCAAAAATTGGAAGAATCACACCGTGGAGTTGCAAGCAGCAGCAGGAACCCAAGCATTACTTTAAAGAGACACTGGAGTTGGCTTCAGGAGCCCAAAAATTGGATGAATCCCACCCTGGAGTTGCAAGCAGCAGCAGCAGCAGCCCAATCATAGCTTGAAAGAGACACTGGAGTTGGCAGCAGGAGCCCAAACATTGGATTAATCAGACCCTGGAGTTGCAAGCAGCAGCAGCAGCCCAAACATAGATTGAAAGAGACCCTGGAGTTTGCAGCAGGAGGCCAAAAATTGGATGAATCACACCCTGGAGTTGCAAGCAGCAGCAGCAGGAGCCCAGACATAGCTTGAAAGAGACACTGAAGTTGGCAGCAGCAGGAGCCCAATAATTAACTGACATACCCTGGAGTTGCAAGCAGCAGCAGCAGCCCAAACATAGCTTGAAAGAGACCCTGGAGTTGGCAGCAGGAGCCCAAAAATTGGATGAATCACACCCTGGAGTTGCAAGCAGCAGCAGCAGGAGCCCAAACATAGCTTGAAAGAGACACTGAAGTTGGCAGCAGCAGGAGCCCAATAATTAACTGACATACCCTGGAGTTGGCAGCAGCAGCAGGAGCCCAAACATTACTTTAAAGAGACACTGGAATTGGCAGCAGGAGGCCAAAAATTGGATGACTCACACCCTGGAGTTGCAAGCAGCAGCCCAAACATTGGCTGAAAGAGACACTGGACCTGGCAGCAGGCGCCCAAAAATTGGATGAATCACACCCTGGAGTTGCAAGCAGCAGCAGGAGCCGCCCAAACATTGGCTGAAAGAGACACTGGAGTTGGCAGCAGGAGCCCAAAAATTGGCTGAATGACATCCTGGTGTTGCAAGCAGCAGCAGGATCCCAAACATAGCTTGAAAGAGACACTGGAGTTGGCAGCAGGAGCCCAAAAATTGGATGAATCACACCCTAGAGTTGCAAGCAGCAGCAGGAGCCCAAACATTGGCTGAAAGAGACACTGGACTTGGCAGCAGGAGCCCAAAAATTGGATGAATCACACCCTGGAGTTGCAAGCAGCAGCAGGAGCCGCCCCAAACATTGGCTGAAAGATACACTGGAGTTGGCAGCAGGAGCCAACAAATTGGATGAATCACACCCTGGAGTTGCAAGCAGCAGCAGGAGCCAAACATTACTTTAAAGAGACACTGGAGTTGGCTTCAGGAGCCCAAAAATTGGATGAATCACACCCTGGAGTTGCAAGCAGCAGCAGCTGCCCAGACATAGCTTGAAAGAGACACTGGAGTTGGCTTCAGGAGCCCAAATATTGGATGAATCACACCCTGGAGTTGCAAGCAGCAGCAGCAGGAGCCCAAACATAGCTTGAAAGAGACAATAGAGTTGGCTGCAGGAGCCCAAAAATTGGATGAATCACACCCTGGAGTTGCAAGCAGCAGCAGGAGCCCAAACATTACTTTAAAGAGACACTGGAGTTGGCTGCAGGAGCCCAAAAATTGGATGAATCACACCCTGGAGTTGCAAGCAGCAGCAGCAGCCCAATCATAGCATGAAAGAGACACTGGAATTGGCTGCAGGAGCCCAAAAATTGGATGAATCACACCCTGGAGTTGCAAGCAGCAGCAGCAGGAGCCCAAACATAGCTTGAAAGAGACACTGGAGTTGGCAGCAGGAGCCCAAAAATTGGATGAATCACACCCTGGAGTTGCAAGCAGCAGCAGCAGCCCAAACATAGCTTAAAAGAGACACTGGAGTTGGCAGCAGGAGGCCAAAAATTGGATGAATCACACCCTGGAGTTGCAAGCAGCAGCAGGAGCCCAAACATAGCTTGAAAGAGACACTGGAGTTGGCAGCAGGAGCCCAAAAATTGGATGAATCACACCCCGGTGTTGCAAGCAGCAGCAGGAGCCCAAACATTGGCTGAAAGAGACACTGGAGTTGGCAGCAGGAGCTCAAAAATTGGATGAATCACCCTGGAGTTGCAAGCAGCAGCAGGAGCCGCCCAAACATTGGCTGAAAGATACACTGGATTTGGCAGCAGAAGCCCAAAAATTGGCTGAATGACACCCTGGCATTGCAAGCAGCAACAGCAGGAGCCGAAACATAGCTTGAAAGAGACACTGGAGTTGGCTGCAGGAGCCCAAAAATTGGACGAATCACACCCTGGAGTTGCAAGCAGTAGCAGGAGCCCAAACATTGGCTGAAAGAGACACTGGAGTTGGCAGCAGGAGCCCAACAATTGGATGAATCACACCCTGGAGTTGAAAGCAGCAGCAGGAGCCGCCCAAACATTGGCTGAAAGAGACACTGGAGTTGGCAGCAGGAGCCCAAAACTTGGATGAATCACACCCTGGAGTTTCAAGCAGCAGCAGTAGCCCAAACATTACTTTAAAGAGACACTGGAGTTGGCTTCAGGAGCCCAAAAATTGGATGAATCACACCCTGGAGTTGCAAGCAGCAGCAGCCCAAACATAGCTTGAAAGAGACACTGGAGTTGGCTTCAGGAGCCCAAAAATTGGATGAATCACACCCTGGAGTAGCAAGCAGCAGCAGCAGGAGCCCAAACATAGCTTGAAATAGACACTGGAGTTGGCTTCAGGAGCCCAAACATAGCTTGAAAGAGACACTGGAGTTGGCTGCAGGAGCCCAAAAATTGGATGAATCACACCCTGGAGTTGCAAGCAGCAGCAGGAGTCCAAACATTAATTTAAAGAGACACTGGAGTTGGCAGCAGAAGCCCAAAAATTGGATGAATCACACCCTGGAGCTGCAAGCAGCAGCAGCCCAAACATAGCTTGAAAGAGACACTGGAGTTGTCAGCAGGAGCCCAGAATTGGCTGAATCACACCCTGGAGTAGCAAGCAGCAGGAGCCCAAACATTGCTTGAAAGACACCCTGGAGTTGGCAGCAGCAAGAGGCCAAAAATTGGCTGAAAGGCACACCCTGAAGTTGGCATCAGCAGGAGCCCAAAAATTGGCCTAAAGACATAAATATGTTTTGCACCATTTGGAAAGTGTAAAACGTGGCACCATGCTGAATCTAGTCGCATGCATCAGCCATTGGTGGGTGGAAATCCTGGCTGATCCATCCCTGATTCATTTTGACAAAGGTGAGTCTCTCCACATTTTTAGCTGACAGATGAGTTCTCCTCGCTGTAACTATGGCCCCCGCCGCACTAAACACCCGCTCAGATGGCACGCTACTTGCGAGGCAGGACAGCTTTTCCAGGGCAAACTCTGCTAGTTGCGGCCACAAGCCAAGTTTGGCTGCCCAGAAGTCCAGCGGATCCTCAAGGTGTGATGGCATGGTCATGTCAAGGTATGGGTCCTCTGTCTCACCTTCCTCAAAACCCTCTAGCTCCTCTGGCTGTTCCTGCTCCTCCTCTCCTGTCCGCTGACTAGATAAACCAGCCATTTCGCCAAGCCAAAACTGTGCTTCACTGTGCCACTCCTCCTCCTCTTCCTCCTCCTTCAGATCAGCTCCAACGGGGTTCATGTGGCTGTAAGATGTAGACGCCATGTCTCCAGTGCCCTAACCAGCCATGGTTTCCAAAATGTGCTGTAGTACATGAAGCAGTGGAATCAAGTCATTCATCCCGTAATCCTGCCGACTGACAAATAAAGTGGCTTCCTCAAAGGGCCTGAACAAACGGCAGGTGTCACGTATGAGCTGCCACTGGTTGACATTGAAGCTACACAGGGATGTCCCTGTATCCGCTTGGATCATCAGGAAATCCGTGATGGCTTTTCTCTGTTCATATAATCGGTCCAACATGTGAAGGGTGAAACATCGCAAATCAGTTTGGGGGATACCGTTCTGACACTGTAGATGCTCAAGATGGGTGTGTTTGGCAGTGTATGAGTGGCTGAAGTGCATGCAAAGTTTCCTTGATGTTGTTAGGATGTCTTGCATATGGGGGGAACACTTCAGAACCCGCTTGACAGATTGACCAGATTGAAGACGTGAGCCATGCAGGGCGCATGGGTCAGGCTTCCTTGGCGCAGCGCAGACAAAATGTTCTTCCCATTGTCGGTAACCATGGTTCCCATTTTAAGTTTTCTTGGAGTAAGCCATGTTTGGATTTCCTGATGAATAAATTTAAGCTGTTCCTCCCATGTGTGACTCCGTTCGCCAAGACAAACCATGTGAAGCACTGCGTGACACCTCCGTGCCCTGCACACATGGTAGACTGGAGGGGCACTGAGACTAGAGCCTATAGTGGAGGGTGAGGAGATGGCGGAGGATGAGGAGGCCGAGTCGCACGGTGTCACAGGCCCAACGGGCAGGGAGCGCGGAGGCCGAAATGGCGTGACCTGTCCAAGTTGCTGCTGCTGCTGCAAAGGGACCACATTCACCCAGTGGGCCGTAAACGACATGTACTGTCCCTGACCGTAGTTACAGCTCCAGACATCGGCGCTGCCATGCACTTTGCTACACACCGACAGGCTCAAGGACTGGCCCACCTTCTGTTCAACAAAAGTGTGCAGCGCTGGTACTGCCTTCTTGGCAAAGAAATGACGGCTTGGGACTCTCCACCTCGGCTCGGCACAAGCCATCAGTTCTCTGAAAGGTGCAGAGTCCACCACCTGAAAAGGGAGCGACTGCAGCACCAGCAACTTGGACAGGAGCACATTCAGCTTCTGCGCCGTAGGATGAGTGGGCGCATACTGCTGTCTCTTGGACATGGCTTCGATGATGAATTGTTGGCGGGATGCATGACTTGGAGGAGGAGGAGGAGGAGGAGCAGGAGCGACAGAGGATGGGTATGACGCACAGCTGCCTTCGGCTGAGGTTGAGGCTGGCAGAAATTGGGAGCGGCTTGCCACTTGATGAGGAAGCAGGCTGGACCCCCCCCTTGGGAGCCTCGGTTCTCCAAGGTCGTTTTATGGTGACGTATAATATGTTGACGCAGGGCCGTGGTTCCAACATTTGGACCCTGGCCACGCTTCACCTTCTGCCTACATATCTTGCATGTGGCCATGTTACCCTCCTGCGGATGCTTCAGGAGAAACTGCAACACTGCCGAGTAGCTACTTTTCCCACCAACAGGCCTAACTGATTCACTGCTACTGTCGCCAACTCCAGGAACCCCTGCTCCACTACCTCCCGATAAGTTAGCCTGCCGCGCAGCAGGTGCTCTACCCCGGCCCCGGCCCCGTTTGGCTCCAGGCTTTACAATTGTGCCCCCTTGCTCACTGTCAACCATGCTGCTAACACCTTGCTGTCTGAGCTGCTGCGCCCCTCTTCTCCTGATGATGACGATGAAGCCCCTTCATCACCCGGCTCCCAAGTGCGATCGGCTTCATCATCATCATCACCGAGTTGTGGCTGCACGTCACTGATGTTCTCGGTTTCTTCAGTGTCTGGTGCAGGAGCTGGCAAGCTCACAACACCCACGACACTGTCCACATCACTATTTGTCTGCAGAGCTAAATAAGCCACCTCCACTTCATGGCTGGGCAGTAGCTGCTGACTGTCCTCTATCTGATCGTCCTCCTCACTAAAGAGTGGAGCTGAACCCAAAGCATAGGATACATCGCTGGGAGAGGGAACGGCGTAGGACAGAGGCAATGGGAGGACAGGGACTGCTCTCGGGGCATGCCAACTCAGGGTTGTGTCAGAGGAACCTACCGACCCTAGACTGGGGGTCTCAGATGTGACTTGTGATGATGTTGATGAGCGCGTTAACCAATCTACCACGGCAGATGTGTTACTGGTGGAGACACGACCGCTAGCAGATACTGGCAGATCAGGTCTCTCACCATGACTCCTGCTGCCACTCGCCCCTAGTCTGCTGCAACCTCTGCCTGCAGAATCTTGGCCTCTGCCACTCCTCTTTGAACTTCCTGGCACTTGTCTGCCTGACATTTTTATGTATTTGCTAATTTTGTATAACAGATAGGGTGCTAGGGGCAAGTTTGGGATACCCTGCGGCCTGGTGTAATGACAGCAGACAGAAACCAATGCAAAATTAAATTACTTAGTACAGCTGAGGCTGAAGCACACTTATTTTGTATAACAGAGAGGGTGCTAGGTGCAAGTTTGGGATACCCTGCGGCCTGGTGTAATGACAGCAGACAGAAACAAATGCAAAATTAAATAACTTAGTAAAGCTGAGGCAGAAGCACGCTTATTTTGTATAACAGATACCCCTCGATTCAAAGAGCAAAAGTTAATTGATTTCGGATCGAGAATCGTAAGTTTGGGTGGGTGTTAGTCATTTTTTCCTGTTTTTTTGGCCATTTCCGACTCGCACGAGCCTACGTACGAATGCGTATATGCTCTTACGATCATCGCAAGTTCGTTCCTAAATTTTAGGATCAAAACGTAAAACTTAGGATCAAATCCTAAAACTTAGGATCAAAACGTAAAACTTAGGATAATCGAATGTGTTTAGGTGTGATTCAGAGAACAGTTTTCAAACCTCTAAATACGTTTTAAAAGAAAGCCACTGCCGACACCTTTTAGCAGTCGTATTGCTGTTCTTGAACAGGTTTTTTGGCTATGTGGAGGAGTCTGCGCGTCTTGAGCTCCAATGAACTGCATGTATCAGCATGGCCGAGGCCATAAATTGTATGGCAATGCATACCTGATTCATGTATGCCTTATAAAAGCATTTTAATGTGGACCTTAATTAGTCCTTTGCATGTAAACCTTTATTTTGCAATATATTTGCGTTAATTAAAGAAACTTATGTCCTTTGGTATTTATTTTTAAATTGATGTACTAGAATAATATTTTTAGATTGCATTTATTGGTGTAGTTGTTTACCTTTGCTTTGTTTAATTATTTAAGCACATCTTTGGTCAGATGCATCACACTTACTGAAGAGAGGAGAGCGGGATAAAGTGCAGGATGTGGGTTACTGCTGTATTTTGCACAGACACAGCAGAGCTGGGGGCACGGAAAGGTCAGAAATCAAAGATTGCAGAGCAACACAGTCACAAGGCCCTTTCTGTTTGCAGGCTGCCCGATAATACCTGAGCCGCCATCTTGGCTGTTTCTAGACTCATAACATGCAGAAGTTGCTGGGTGTTTTTTTATATTTGAGAGCAATCTGTATGTAGAGGGTGTGGGTAACCACACACAAAATTTTAAGTTGTACCATTTGAAGCCAAAATATTAAAATTAAATCCACAAGTAAAAAATGCAAGTTAACTAAAAATTAAACAAAGTAAGATTTACTTATGCAAATGCATTCATTAATGGTTGGTTACTACAAAATGAATGAAATAAAGAAAAATAAGACCAAATATTTAGAATGCACTTTAATGAGGTAAGTTTGTAGTGCGCAGCCGCAAGATCAGAAGGATTTACGTCCAGACAAAAAAGGAAAAAGGGCAAAACCAATGTTGCAACCTGAGAAATGAAACGGAAAATTCAGGATGGAAACTGACATAGGTCTGATTCCCGAACTGCCATACGAACGGACGTAAATTTTAGGATAGAAACGTATTTGCTTATAGAATCACTCGCAAGTTCATACGAACGCACGAGCGGACGGGAAAAATAGGATGATCGGCACCAAAATCCAAGCTGTTACATGTTTCTTTGAATCGACCCTATAGGGTGCTAGGTGCAAGTTTGGGATACCCTGCGGTCTGGTGTAATGACAGCAGACAGAAACCAATGCAAAATTAAATAACTTAGTAAAGCTGAGGCAGAAGCACGCTTATTTTGTATAACAGATAGGGTGCTAGGTGCAAGTTTAGGATACCCTGCGGCTTGGTGTAATGACAGCAGACAGAAACCAATGCAAAATGCAATAACTTAATAAAGCTGAGGCTGTAGACGCTTATTTAGTATAACAGATAGGGTGCCACGTGGTGATTTGGGATACCCTGCGGCCTGGTGTATTGACAGCAGGACAAAAAACAATTCAAAATGCAATAGCTTAATAAAGCTGAGGCTGAACAAGCTTATTTAGTATAACAGATAGGGTGCAACGTGGTGGTTTGGGATACCCTGCGGCCTGGTGTATTGACAGCAGGACAAAAACCAATTCAAAATGCAATAACTTAATAAAGCTGAGGCTGTAGAGGCTTATTTAGTATAACAGATATGGTGCCAGGTGGTGGTTTGGGATACCCTGCGGCCTGGTGTATTGACAGCAGCACAAAAACCAATGCAAAATGCAATAGCTTAATAAAGCTGATGCTGAACAACGCTTATTTAGTATAACAGGGTGCAACGTGGTGGTTTGGGATACCCTGCGGCCTGGTGTATTTAAAGCAGACCAAAACCAATTCAAAAGGCAATAACTTAATAAAGCTGAGGCTCTAGACGCTTATTTAGTATAACAGATAGGGTGCCACGTGGTGGTTTGGGATACCCTGCGGCCTGGTGTATTGACAGCAGGACAAAAACCAATTCAAAATGCAATAACTTAATAAAGCTGAGGCTGTTGATGCTTATTTAGTATAACAGATAGGGTGCCACATGGTGATTTGGGATACCCTGCGGCCTGGTGTATTGACAGCAGGACAAAAACCAATTCAAAATGCAATAGCTTAATAAAGCTGAGACTGTAGATGCTTATTTAGTATAACAGATAGGGTGCAACCTGCAGGTTTGGGATACCCTGCGGCCTGGTGTATTGACAGCAGGACAGAAACCAATTCAAAATGCCATAACTTAATAAAGCTGAGGCTGTAGAGGTTTATTTAGTATAACAGATAGGGTGCCAGGTGGTGGTTTGGGATACCCTGCGGCCTGGTGTATTGACAGCAGCACAAAAACCAATGCAAAATGCAATAGCTTAATAAAGCTGATGCTGAACAACGCTTATTTAGTATAACAGGGTGCAACGTGGTGGTTTGGGATACCCTGCGGCCTGGTGTATTTAAAGCAGACCAAAACCAATTCAAAAGGCAATAACTTAATAAAGCTAAGGCTGTAGACGCTTATTTAGTATAACAGATAGGGTGTCACGTGGTGGTTTGGGATACCCTGCGGCCTGGTGTATTGACAGCAGGACAAAAACCAATTCAAAATGCAATAGCTAAATAAAGCTGAGACTGTAGATGCTTATTTAGTATAACAGATAGGGTGCCAGGTGGTGGTTTGGGATACCCTGCGGCCTGGTGTATTGACAGCAGGACAAAAACCAATTCAAAATGCAATAACTTATTAAAGCTGAGGCTGTAGAGGCTTATTTAGTATAACAGATAGGGTGCCAGGTGGTGGTTTGGGATACCCTGCGGCCTGGTGTATTGACAGCACCACAAAAACCAATGCAAAATGCAATAGTTTAATAAAGCTGATGCTGAACAACGCTTATTTAGTATAACAGATAGGGTGCAATGTGGTGGTTTGGGATACCCTGCGGCCTGGTGTATTTAAAGCAGACCAAAATCAATTCAAAATGCAATAACTTAATAAATCTGAGGCTGTAGAGGCTTATTTAGTATAACAGATAGGGTGCAACATGGTGGTTTGGGATACCCTGCGGCCTGGTGTATTGAAAGCAGGACAAAAACCAATTCAAAATGCAATAACTTAATAAAGCTGAGGCTGTAGACGCTTATTTAGTATAACAGATAGGGTGCCATGTGGTGGTTTGGGATACCCTGCGGCCTAGTGTATTTAAAGCAGACCAAAACCAATTCAAAATGCAATAACTTAATAAAGCTGAGGCTGTAGACCCTTATCTACTATAACAGATAGGGTGCCACGTGGTGGTTTGGGATACCCTGCGGCCTGGTGAATTTAAAGCACCCCAAAACCAATTCAAAATTCAATAACTTAATAAAGCTGAGGCTGTAGACGCTTATTTAGTATAACAGATAGGGTGCCATGTGGTGGTTTGGGATACCCTGCGGCCTAGTGTATTTAAAGCAGACCAAAACCAATTCAAAATGCAATAACTTAATAAAGCTGAGGCTGTAGACCCTTATCTACTATAACATATAGGGTGCCACGTGGTGGTTTGGGATACCCTGTGGCCTGGTGTATTGACAGCAGGACAAAAACCAATTCAAAATGCAATAACTTAATAAAGCTGAGGCTGTAGATGCTTATTTAGTATAACAGGGTGCAACGTGGTGGTTTGGGATACCCTGCGGCCTGGTGTATTGACAGCAGGACAAAAACCAATTCAAAATGCAATAGCTTAATAAAGCTGAGACTGTAGACGCTTATTTAGTATAACAGATAGGGTGCAACGTAGTGGTTTGGGATACCCTGCGGCCTGGTGTATTGACAGCAGGACAAAAACCAATTCAAAATGCAATAACTTAATAAAGCTGAGGCTGTAGACGCTTATTTAGTATAACAGATAGGGTGCAACGTGGTGGTTTGGGATACCCTGCGGCCTGGTGTATTGACAGCAGGACAAAAAAACAATTCAAAATGCAATAGTTTAATAAAGCTGAGGCTGTAGACGCTTATTTAGTATAACAAATAGGGTGCTAGGTGCAGGTGTGGGATTTTGTATAAAAGATAGGGTCACGTGCTGAAATGGAATGCCCATGTTGGCTGGGGTTTTTACAGCAGACCAAAAAAATTAAAACTAATCGAGCTATAAGAAATGTTAAATTTGCCACTGCCAACATGGGATGCACAGTGGCCAGGAATTTTTACAGCACAAAACACAGCAATTTAAAACTGATCTGGCAAATGAAGTGAAATGAAAATAAAAAAAGCTTTCTTTCCCTGTCACTTTATCTGCTGTGCCTGCCTGGATCGTTCCCGATTTTTCACTATCTTTCCCTATCTTTCCCTGGCACTCTGTGGGTCTCTGTGGGTCTCCCTGCCTCTTTGTTACTCTCTCCCTGTCCTCCGTTGTCTGTGCACTGCAAGTCTCAAATGCGCACAAGCAAGATGGCCGCCGCTTTATATAGCGCTGTGACGTCACCGGGGCTCCTGACTGCTGATAGGCTGCATGTGACCTTCCCATGATAACTTGCCCCAGGGGATATGTCCAGACATGTCCATCCACCATTTTACAATGCCTGTAATTGAAGTAAATGGAGTTTAAAGGAAAACTTAGTTCGATCAAATCGCAGGGAAATTCGGATTCGTTTAGAATCGAATTTTTAATGAAATTCGGAACGAATTCGGGTTCATCCGGATCGATTCGCTCATCCCTAGTTGTATTCCTAAAATTACTATAGCAAGCAAGGTCAGGCTCACTGGCCCTAAAAGAAATTCTAGTTGGGAAAGGCCTAATTCTTAACAAAACCTTAGACCTTTTGAGATAAAGCATAAATCCAATTCTTGCTTATAAGAGATATTAAAAGGAGAGTTTTACTGAATCAAGGACAGTTTGTCCCTACCTTTAGTTTTTTACGAGTGCATTTTTCTTTAAGAACATAATTCAGTTTTTTGTTGTTTATTGCACCCTTTCCTTTTATATTTAGCCACATATATTTTGTTCAGGTTCTAACTTTTTTAATTCCTATGCGGTATGTATCTATTACAATGGATTTTAATGATTCTTTTCGTATATATTTAGTGTTTGTGGCATTGTTTTCCAGACGGGCAGGCTGATTCATTACTAATGCCAGGTAATAGCCGATGAGCGTCTGTACTGTGGCGCTTAGACCAACCGCTAATGGTCGCTCTGATCGGCCATCAGTCGCTATTACAGAGCGCCTCAGTCGCTACATTAACATGGCCGTCATTGATGAATCTGATGTTTTCCAGTTGCTGTAAAGCCACTGTACATTCGCTCACCCAAATCTAATAGTGTCTGGGTGTTTTAATGCTGCTTTTATGCTTAAATTTGATTTAATGTTATATTGTCAAATGTCAATGATTACATTGGCAATATAATGTTAAATTAATTTTGTTTTTTTGTTAATTTGGTGTGTGTGTGTTTATTGAATGGCCATAAAACTATGCCACACAGCGCCAACCCTAATTCCCCCCCCACCCTATGGCTTTTTCTTCTGCCCCAGCAGCATCAGTCTTGTCCTTCGGACATACTGCCACAGTCTGCAATGCTCCATTGTGCAAGCTTTAGGGAAGAAAAAATATAAATAAGTTCTGCAGTGTCAAAAATACATTATATACCTATGAAATGGGATAAATTATTTTTAGTAAGTAATATTATTCAAAACTATTTCAACCCTTAAACAATAGTCAAGTTTATCTAAATATTAGATGCCAAAATAATCTAATCTGGCCCAGCATTCTATATTACCCACCCTAGTCTAACATTATAAACTACCTTAACTAACCAAATTGATTTACAACCAACCAAATTGATTTACCACCAACTAACCAAATGATTTACCACCAATACCATATGTAAATATGTTAAAATGTATAATAGTATAATATTTTATGTATAATATGTTAAAATGTTCAACTTTATATTTAATGTTATAGCTCTAACGGGGTACCTCCCTTCCAAGAAGCATTCCTTGTATGTATCCTGTACTTACTTGGCGGTCAATAAAGTATTCATAGTATTCAAATAAGACCTACTTAAGCAGCGGAAGACTGTACTTCCTGTCTTGCTCAATTACTCCTGTCCCTTTTTAATTTGAAATCCTTCACCTATCCAATTTTTAGTGTGTGAAGTTACAATAGTAGGAGTAGAAGAAATCAACAACAAAATCACCAGCTGCCTGTATAATGTTTAGTCAAGTAACATTAGCAGAGCCACCAAACTAGCATGCTTACATGCAATTATGACTGTGGCTTGCAAATATAGCATCTCCATGTCTGATATTAAAAAGCACGTTGTCACTAACATTTCTACATGATCATGGACAAAGACATATTTGTGTTTTTGTGAGATATATGATTGCATAGTTGTAAAGGGTTAACTTAAAAAAAAAATGACATAGGGTCCCCCCTCCCAGGGGAGGGGCCTCATTTTTTTTTTGGAAATCCCCCCCAAAAATGACGTAGGGTCCCCCTTACCCAGCATTACTGACCCGGACCAGCTATGGGGGCTTGTAGAACAGGGCGCAGGGGCCAGCGTTGGTGGCCCCTGGCCCTGCAGGCTACTAGCCCACTGAGCCACAAGTGGCCCGGGCCCTTCTGCCCCCCTGGCCGTTGGGGAGGCAGGTAATGGGGGGCTGGGGGTTTTGGCAAGTCACCCACTAGCTGCAGGTGATTGCCAGCCCCAGAGCCTTCTGAACTGGTATAAGGGGTCTCATGGAGCCCTCACCAGTTCACAAAGGGTTAAGTCAAAAAAAAAAAGACACAGGCACAAAATGTTTTATTTATTCTTTTTTCACTTATACTTACCTCTGATCCTGTGTCCCGCGCCACTGCGGATGACACTTGTCGGTAGTGATCGGAGCAGGGAGGGTAGGAGGCAGGGAGATCAGAGCCTCCCTGCCTGCCACCCTCCCTGCTCCGATCGCTTCCGACAAGTGACAGTCGGAGCCCGGGTGCCGTCATACGAGGAGCGGGATGACATCATCCCTCTCCTCCCACAAGTGGGTGGGGCTAGGGGCAGGGCCAGCGCCGGCCGAAGTGGACGGTAAGGGCCCGTTGCTGGGTCCTCACCCAAAGAGTGGTAAGTCCAGGGGTGGATCGGAGCCCCCCCCGGGGAAGAGAAGACCTGGGGAGTGAGCGATCGGGCTGTCAGGTGAGTTTGTGTCATTTTTAATTTTTTTTTTCTTCCAGATGGCGCGGGGGGGGGGGGGGCTAATCTGGGCCCCCTCCTAAAGATCAGAGGCCCGGGGTCGGAAATAAAATAGGTGATTATTAAAGAGAATCGCTGGCACTTTCAAACGAGGGGTCAGGTAAGTCTGTATCTTTTTTACTTTTTTTATGGGGTTCTAAAGTGAGCTATGTGAGTCTCACGTAGCTGGCACTTAACGTTTGGAGAGGCAGCTACGTGAGACTCACGTAGCTGCCACTAGAAGGGTTAATCCTCCCCGCTGTCCTCGCCCAAACACATCCAGCTTTGTATAGTGGTGGGAGTGGCCGACGCTTGAGCGCCGTTTAAGTCCGGGTGTCTCCGCAGCTCGCACTGTCCCTGCCACTTCTCCACGGTGCCAGCAGACAGAGACACCTGGACTTAAACAGCGGCTATACCAAGCTGAGTGTTCACTCTATGCTGGCGCTGCGGAGAAGGCGGCAGATACAGCTGCTCCCATCGCCTCCTCTCTGCAGCGCCAGTGCGTCTTATAGAGCGAAAAATACTGTAGTTTGACCACTTGGCCATTGACCCAAGGATCCACCCTCTGTCTCTTCTTCTTTGGAGGGGGGCAGGGTGGGCGGGTGGGGGGTTATCTGAGTCTGAGGAGGAGCAGGGGAGGCATATGGCAGGTCTCCTGAGGCACATGGTGGATCCTCGTAGGTGTAAAACCGGAAGTGCACAAAGCGAAAGCTAAACCTTTGACCCTCCTCGCAAAATAAAATGCAATGAAACGCAAAACATTGCACTATGAAATGCAACATTAAAACAGGGTACGCATAGCAATGTTTGCCGCTAGAGGCACACACGCCAATAACATATTTAACAATGGTAGAGCGTTGTATGCTGCAAATGACAATGACTGCTCAGTGTGACCAGATCTCAACGACTCAACCCATATTTATTAAAAGTTGACAGTGAGCCATAGCGCCGGACGCTGTGTGATTAAAGTGCATTTTTAAAGACATTAACATCAATAGCAAGCGAAAAAGTATGGAATGACATGTTGGAGAAGTGTGATATTAACACTTTAGTGGCAGACATGGATATACATTTAAGCATAAATATAGTCTAGTGAATCGTACATGGCATTGTTCCAGTCGCTCACCAGATTCGGCTTCATAAATGTGTAATTGCGTGCCGTGTCCGGCGTTCACCTGCCGCTACTTGACGCTACCTGCCACTTAACAGGCAATACCTGTCGCTAGCCCTTCATGAATAAGGCCCTTAGATTATACACCTCCAAACAAATCACATTTTGCCTTCTAGTGGTTTGGAGTTTTTGTGGTTTCACAATAAATCATTATATTAAAAGATGGAAATTATTATCACTGTGACCATTGTTGTACAGCAGTTCATACCTGTACAGTTGTAAAACGCATCATCGGTCTTTAATGGCTGGCCATTACTTAGTTCAGTGGTTGCCATGTAAACTAACGTCACATGACACTACAGGTTGCCCACTAGGGATGAGCTAATCGATCCGGACGAACCCGGATTCGATCCGAATTTCATGAAAAATTCGATTCGAATCGAATCCGAATTTCCCCGTGCTTCGATTGCTCGAAGTTTTCCTTTAACATCCATTCATTTACATTACAGGCATTCTAAGATGGCGGACGGGACATGTCCAGACATCTACCCCCCTCCAGTGCATGCTGGGGCAGTCACATGCAGCCTATCAGCAGCCAGCAAGCCCGGTGACATCACAGCGCTATTTAAGGCGGCGGACATCTTGCTTTTCCTCATTTCTCTATTCCATTCGTGAGAGACAGGATGCTGCTGTAGTCAGGGAGAGACAGTTAGAGAGCCAGGGACAGACAGGGACAGGCAGGAGACAGGCAGGAAGTCAGTGAGAAGCAGGGAAAGTTAGGAAAAATCAGAGGCAGTCACAGGGAGATTTTTTTTTTTCATCCAGCCTGAGTGTTACTGGCTGGCTGACTGGCTTTTTTAGCGGTTTCAGACTGCTTATACACTTTTGATGTTGTGCATATATACTGAACTGATCTCAAGTCTGCTGTGGGAACATTACCATTTTGTAAAATCTCATTAGCCTCTGTATTTACTGTAAGCTGCACAGTTATTTAACCCTTTTGTTGCCAAGCACGTAACACCTACGTGCTGGCTTGGCTGGGCCTTAAGTGCCAAGCACGTAGGTGTTACGTGCTTGACTTTCCTCGCTTGTAGTTTAAAAAGTAAAAACAACAAATACTCACCTGACCCCTTGTTGGATCCGGCCGGGTCTCCTCTTTAATTTGGTGCCATCCGATCCCCCGTGGGGGGTCGGATGGCTCCAGGAGAGCCCCCGGAATAGGCCGCCCCCCCCCCCGCTTCTGCAGCAGCAGCTTCTAACTGTAAAAAAATAAAAAAATAAAAATGACATTCACTTACCTGTGTGTGCGCTGGCTCCCGCTGTCCCTCCTCTTCACCTGGGGGGCCTCCGATCCCCCCCCAGGACTTACCGATCTTCAGGAGAGAGCCTGGGAGGCTCTCTCCTCTCTTCTGCACGATGGCGGCCGCCATCATGCCTCTAAGCCCCGCCCCCTTGGGGGCGGGGCTTATGAAGTCATCCCGGCCCCGATCTCAGGCTTCAGCCTTCTCAGCTTCTCAGATGCCGGTGATCGGTGCCCTGGAAGGAGGTGGCAGGAGATCCTCTGATCTCCTGCCTTCTCCTTCTCTGGATGCCGATCACCGGCATCTGTCAGCTGAGCGGCGAGGGACAAGAGCTTGCAATCGAAGGTAAGTACAGTAAAAAAAAATTTTTTTTTTTTCTAATAAAATACTTTTTATTATTGTGTGGTGTTTTTTTTTCACATTAACCCTTTGTGAGCTGGTAAGGGGTCCATGAGACCCCTTATACCAGTTCACAAGGCTGGGGGGGTGGCAAGTCACCTGCCCTAGCGGGTGGCTTGCCATTAACCCCCGCACCCCCATTACCTGCCTCCCCAAAGGCCAGGGGGGGGCAGAAGAGCCCGGGCCCACATAGGCTATGTGGGCTCGTAGGCTGCAGGGTGGGGGGGCCACCAAAGCTGGCCCCCCCACTCTGTGCCTACAAGCCCCCATAGCTGGTCCCGGGCTGGTTACTTTGGGTAAGGGGGACCCCACGTCATTTTTTTTTTTGGATTTTGAAGGGTTTTTAACCCTTCAAAATCCAAAAAAAAATGGGGTCCCCCTCCCCGGGAAGGGGGACCCTATGTCATTTTTTTTTTAATTAACCATTTGTCATCCAGCAGCTATAAAAGGCTTCTGGGCAGGAAAGGGTGTCTACCTATACATATGTGGTATCGCTGTAACCGGGAGAAATTGGGGTTTCTCACGCAATAAGATTTTATTGACAAACTTACATTTTTTATTACAAAAAAACTCTACAAATTGTAAAAAAATGTTTTTTTTTTGTTTTTTTTCACACATTTCACCCAAAAAAATTGAGAATACACCTAAAAAATACAAACAAGACATTTCATGTTAAAGCCCAGACTCTGTTGAAAAAAACAATATATAATTTTCCTGGGAAATCCCTGGAAATCCCTTCAAAAATGACAGTTGAATATGTGTAGCGCAAAATGGTGAAACATCGTCTGGCAACAGGGAGTGGCAAATGCTGCAGGTAGGCTGGCAGCGAAAGGGTTAAAGTAATTTGGCCTGTATGAGCCTGCTTAGACACTGTTGCTGTGCATATATACTGATCTCAAGTCTGCTGTGGGGCATCCCATTCTGTAACATCCCATTAGCCTCTGTATTTACTGTAAGCTGCACAGTTATTTAAAGTAATTTGGCCTGTATGAGCCTGCTTAGACACTGTTGCTGTGCATATATATTGATCTCAAGTCTGCTGTGGGGCATCCCATTCTGTAACATCCCATTAGCCTCTATATTTACTGTAAGCTGCACAGTTATTTAAAGTAATTTGGCCTGTATGAGCCTGCTTAGACACTGTTGCTGTGCATATATACTGATCTCAAGTCTGCTGTGGGGCATCTCATTCTGTAACATCCCATTAGCCTCTGTATTTACTGTAAGCTGCACAGTTATTTAAAGTAATTTGGCCTGTATGAGCCTGCTTAGACACTGTTGCTGTGCATATATATTGATCTCAAGTCTGCTGTGGGGCATCCCATTCTGTAACATCCCATTAGCCTCTGTATTTACTGTAAGCTGCACAGTTATTTAAAGTAATTTGGCCTGTATGAGCCTGCTTAGACACTGATGCTGTGCATATATACTGATCTCAAGTCTGCTGTGGGGCATCCCATTCTGTAACATCCCATTAGCCTCTGTATTTACTGTAAGCTGCACAGTTATTTAAAGTAATTTGGCCTGTATGAGCCTGCTTAGACACTGTTGCTGTGCATATATACTGATCTCAAGTCTGCTGTGGGGCATCCCATTCTGTAACATCACATTAGCCTCTGTATTTACTGTAAGCTGCACAGTTATTTAAAGTAATTTGGCCTGTATGAGCCTGCTTAGACACTGTTGCTGTGCATATATCCTGATCTCAAGTCTGCTGTGGGGCATCCCATTCTGTAACATCACATTAGCCTCTGTATTTACTGTAAGCTGCACAGTTATTTAAAGTAATTTGGCCTGTTTGAGCCTGCTTAGACACTTTTACTGTGCATATATCCTGATCTCAAGTCTGCTGTGGGGCATCCCATTCTGTAACATCACATTAGCCTCTGTATTTACTGTAAGCTGCACAGTTATTTAAAGTAATTTGGCCTGTTGGAGCCTGCTTATCCACTCTTGCTGTGCATATATACTGATCTCAATTCTGCTGTGGGGGCATCCCATTCTGTAACATAACATAACCTACCTCTCTTATTTACACTAAGCAGCTCTCTTATTTAAACTAAGCAGGCCTCTTATTTACACTAAGCAGCTCTCTTATTTAAGCTAAGCAGCTCTCTTATTTAAACTAAGCAGGCCTCTTAGAGGCTGATTGTCCACTTTTGGGTGTGCATTTATATTCGGTTTCATATACAGTGGGGTATCCCAATTTGTAAGATAACCTACCCCAACCATGTAAACTAAAGAGGCCTGTTGCAGCCTGAGTTTCTCTGCTTGCGTATGGCCTGCATTACAATCTGTCTCTTTCAATGACACTGCTGCCTGGGGTATCCCAATTTGTAAGTTAACCTACCCCAACCATGTAAACTAAAGAGGCCTGTTGCAGCCTTAGTTTCTCTGCTTGCGTATGGCCTGCATTACAATCTGTCTCTTTCAATGACACTGCTGCCTGGGGTATCCCAATTTGTAAGATAACCTACCCCAACCATGTAAACTAAAGAGGCCTGTTGCAGCCTGAGTTTCTCTGCTTGCATATGGCCTGCATTACAATCTGTCTCTTTCAATGACACTGCTGCCTGGGGTATCCCAATTTGTAAGATAACCTACCCCAACCATGTAAACTAAAGAGGCCTGTTGCAGCCTGAGTTTCTCTGCTTGCGTATGGCCTGCATTACAATCTGTCTCTTTCAATGACACTGCTGCCTGGGGTATCCCAATTTGTAAGATAACCTACCCCAACCATGTAAACTAAAGGTTACGTCCTTCCAGAAGGAAAACTTATGCCGAACACTATTTTTGTTAGGGGCATTGACCTTTGGATTGATCGGCATGAAATTAAGGATTTTTTTTCAAAGTATGGCGCTGTAAAGAAGGTCAAAATTATTTCTCATACTTGGATTATTGTTACTTTTTGTTCAGCTTGAAATATACCAGGCCACACGGGCATCCCAAGGCACATGCTGTTTAACCCTATTTGTTAAGCACAAGCATTTCTCATACTTGGATTATTGTTACTTTTTGTTCAGCTTAAAATATACCAGGCCACACGGGCATCCCAAGGCACATGCTATTTTAACCCTATCTGTTATACAACATAAGCGTTGATCAGCATCAGCTGCTTTATTAAGCTACTTCAGTTTGCACTTGTTTTTGACTGCTTTTAATAAACCAGGCCGCAGGGCACCCCAAAGCTGCACCTTGCACCCTATCTGGTATACAACATAAGCGTTGATCAGCATCAGCTTCATTAAGCTACTTCAGTTTGCACTTCCTTTTTGACTGCTTTCATTTAACCAGGCCGCAGGGCACCCCAAAGCTGCACGTTGCACCCTATCTGTTTATACTAAATAAGCATCTACAGCCTCAGCTTTATTAAGTTATTGCATTTTGAATTGGTTTTGGTCTGCTTTAAATAAACCAGGCCACAGGGTATCCCAAACCTGCATGTTGCACCCCAAATAAGCGTTGATCAGCATCAGCTTTATTAAGCTATTGCATTTTGCATTGGTTTTTGTCCTGCTGCCAAAACACTAGGCCCCAGGGTATCCCAAACCTGCACTTAGCAGCCTATTTGTTATACTAAATACGCTTGTTGATCCTTCCTCAGCTTAATCAAAGTATTGCATTTTGAATTGGTTTTTGTCCTGCAGTCAAAACACTAGCCCATATGGGCATCCCAAACCAGCACATGTCACCCTATCTGTTATACTAAATAAGCTTCTACAGGCCCTTTTTTTTATTTATTTATTTTTATTTATATAGAGCTGTAATAGCTTATATAGTGAGATAAATTTGCCATTTTGCTTCATTATATAGAGCACCCCCTCTGTAAATCTGAGGGGCAATAGTTTATATTATGAGGTAAATTCATGGTTTTGCACCATTATATGGAGCAGCCCCTGTGTAAATCTGAGGGGCAATAGCTTATATAGTGAGGTAAATTTGCCATTTTGCTTCATTATATAGAGCAGCCCCTGTGTAAATCTGAGGGGCAATAGCTTATATTGTGAGGTAAATTTGTCATTTTGCAGCATAATATAGAGCAGCCCCTGTGTAAATCTGAGGGGCAATAGCTTATATTGTGAGGTAAATTTGCCATTTTGCACCATTATATGGAGCAGCCCCTGTGTAAATCTGAGGGGCAATAGCTTATATTGTGAGGTAAATTTGCCATTTTGCTTCATTATATAGAGCAGCCCCTGTGTAAATCTGAGGGGCAATAGCTTATATTGTGAGGTAAATTTGCCATTTTGCTTCATTATATAGAGCAGCCCCTGTGTAAATCTGAGGGGCAATAGTTTTGTATTATGAGGTAAATTCATGGTTTTGCACCATTATATGGAGCAGCCCCTGTGTAAATTTGAGGGGCAATAGCTTATATAGTGAGGTAAATTTGCCATTTTGCTTCATTATATAGAGCAGCCCCTGTGTAAATCTGAGGGGCAATAGCTTTTATTGTGAGGTAAATTTGCCATTTTGCAGCATAATATAGAGCAGCCCCTGTGTAAATCTGAGGGGCAATAGCTTATATTGTGAGGTAAATTTGCCATTTTGCACCATTATATGGAGCAGCCCCTGTGTAAATCTGAGGGGCAATAGCTTATATTGTGAGGTAAATTTGCCATTTTGCTTCATTATATAGAGCAGCTCCTGTGTAAATCTGAGGGGCAATAGCTTATATTGTGAGGTAAATTTGCCATTTTGCTTCATTATATAGAGCAGCCCCTGTGTAAATCTGAGGGGCAATAGTTTATATTATGAGGTAAATTCATGGTTTTGCACCATTATATGGAGCAGCCCCTGTTTAAATCTGAGGGGCAATAGCTTATATTGTGAGGTAAATTTGCCATTTTGCTTCATTATATAGAGCAGCCCAGTTGCCATCTAAATCAACTACTGTCCGGCCAGTGCAGCTTTTCCAGGGCAAACTCTGCTAGTTGCGGACACAAGTCAAGTTTGGCTTCCCAGCAAATCCAGTGGATCCTGAAGGTGTGTTGGCATGGTCATGTCAAGGTATGACATGACCTGCTGTTTGAGGTCCAGCTCCAGGTCTTCCTGCTGCTCATGAGTAGACTCACTATGCGGGTGTAGAAGGCTACTCACTAGCGACTGAGGCTGCTGCTGATGGAGCTGCTGCTGCTGCTCCTTCCACCCCCCCAGCAGCCATGGCAGTGGAAGGTGATCTCAGAGGTCCCCCCGAGTCAGACCTGCGGGAGAATGGGCCATGGTGCAGATAGACATCGCCCAACTGACTACGTGGGATGTCTCTGTAGTAGGTCAGTTTGTCCTCCCTCTCAGTGGGTGTAAAAAATGCCCCCATTTTGTGCCGGAAGCGAGGGTCCAATAAGTTGGAGAGCCAGAAGTCTTCCCGCTGACAAATGGAGACAATTCTGTGCTCACTAGTACGCAAGCATGTGAGCATGCATCGTGCCATTTGTGCAAGTGACTCGGAGGGACTACCTGTCTCCATCTCCACTGTAAACTGCCACGGTGTGTCTGGGTCCTCTGTCTCGCCTTCCTCACAACCCTCTAGCTCATGTGGCTGCTCCTGCTCCTCCTCTCCTGTCAGATGACTAGATAAAATGGTCATTTTGTGAAACCTAAACTGTGGTTTGCTGTGCCCCACCCCCTCCTCCTCCTCTTCAGCCCTCACAGGCTTCATGTGGCTGTGAAATGTATGTGCCATGTCTCCAGTGCCCTGACCAGCCATGGTTTCCAACATGTGTTGTAGTACATGAAGCAGTGGAATCTCATCGTTCATCTCATAGTCCTGGCAACTGACTAATAAAGTAGCTTCCTCAAAGGGCCTGAGCAAACGGCCGGTGTCACGTATGAGCTGCCAATGGTATACATTGAATTTACACAGGGGTGTCCCCCTATCCGTTTGGATCATCCAGAAATCTGTGATGGCTTTTCTCTGTTCCTATAGTGGATCCTGCATATGGAGGGTGGAATTCCAACGGGTGGAAACATCGCAAATCAGACTATGTTGGGGTACGCCGTTCTGACGCTGAAGCTCAATAAGGTTGTGCTTGGTGGTGTAGGAGTGCCAGAAATGCATGCTAACTTTCTTTCCTGTTGTTCGGATGTCTTTCAGATGGGGGAATGACTTCAGAAAACGCTTGACAACTAGACTGAACACGCGTGCCATGTCAGGACGCATGAATCTGGTTTCCTTGTCGCAGCGCAAACAAGATGTTCTTCCAAGTGTCAGTCACCATGGGTCCAAATTTGCAGTTTTCGTGGATTAAGCAATGATTTCATGGATTGAGTTCTCATTTTTAGTAGTTCCTCCCATGTGTGACTCTGTTGGTCAAGGAAAACCATGTGAAGAACAGCATGAAACCACAATCACCAAGGGGGCCTAAAAGGATATATATTGTCCACCATGAGTCCATAGTTATAGCTCCAGACGTAGACAACACTGTGCACTTTGGTACACACTGACAGGATAAAGGACTGGCCCACCTTCTGTTCAACAACATTTTACAGGGCAGGTACTGCCATCTTCGCAAAGCAATGATACCATGGGACTCTCCACCTCGGCTCGGCACAAACCATCAGTTCTCTGAAAGGTCCACCACTGGGTAATGCAGCAGGCTGGACTTATGGTGACGCTGTCTGAGAGGAGAAATCCCTCAGACATCAAGATTAAAAATTCCAAGAATTTTTCAGGGCTAATTATTCAGAGGCAATGATACCTAGTTGTTTCTGATTTAATTACAAGGTGGAAACACACCCTCAAACAAAACTTCACTTTGGCAATACTATTGCATTTGTTTATTCATAATGTTATGTATATATACTAACTAGCCTACTTTTTCTCCACAGGATTGTGGGTGCTACATGAAAAACTGCCACATCGCTGAGTAGCTGATTTTTCCTACCAACAGTCCCCAATAATTCACTGCTGCTGCTGCCGCCGCCACCGCTACAGACTCCAGGGACCCTCTTCCACTACCTCCGCTTACAACACCTCCTCCCACGACACTCTCCTCATTACTAATTGCCCGGCTAGTGGAAGAAGAGGCGAGTGTCTCCTCCACTTCTTGGCTGGGCAGTAGCTGCTGAATTTTATGATTATCAGATCTTCATCAATGGATAGTGGAGCTGAACCCAAAGCATAACAACAGACAATTGACTGGGGGTGTCAGATGCCACTTGTGATGCAGTGGACTGCTTTTGCAGCACTTCGAGACAAAGTTGCTTCATTGGCTGACACAATGACTGGTAAAGCTGTGGAACATATGGTTGAAAAGCAAGAATAACCATTTGTTTTTATATGAAAAAGACCCTGGTTTATACATACTTTTTTTTTCCAGAGACTGCCCTGCGTGGAAATGAATGGCGCATGGATCAGCCAAGCTTTCCTCCCAACAATGCCTGATGTATTCCAGTAGATTGATGACGGGGCCAGACCAACACTAAAGAAAGATGGATCGTGCAAAACAGATTTAAGGCGCTGCTCTCCAGTTACAGACATTCCTCCGCATCGGACCACAAGTAAGTATTGATAAAAAATCCTTTACGTTACTCTTACTTTTTATTAATATTCTTCGGATAAGACGGATCAGACATCCAGATTAAAAATTCCAAGAATTTTTGAGGGCTAATTAGTCAGAGGCAATGATACCTTGTTGTTTCTGATTTAATTAAAAGGTGGAAACACACCCTCAAACAAAACTTCACTTTGGCAATACTTTTGCATTTGTTTATTCATAATTTTATGTAGATATTACTAACTAAGCTACTTTTTCTCCACATGACTCTCCACGGGGTGTGATTCATCCAATCTCTGGGCTCCAGCAGCCAACTGCAGTGTCTCTTTCAAGCTATGTTTTGGGCTCCTGCAGCTGCTGCTGCTGCTTGCAACTCCAGGGTGTGATTCATCCAATTTTTGGGCTCCTGAAGCCAACCCCAGTGTCTCTTTAAAGTAATGTTTGGGCTCCTGCTGCTGCTGCTGCTGCCAACTCCAGGGTGTGATGCATCCAATTTTTGGGCTCCTGAAGCCAACCCCAGTGTCTCTTTAAAGTAATGTTTGGGCTCCTGCTGCTGCTGCCAACTCCAGGGTGTGATTCATCCAATTTTTGGGCTCCTGAAGCCAACCCCCGTGTCTCTTTAAAGTAATGTTTGGGCTCCTGCTGCTGCTGCCAACTCCAGGATGTGATTCATCCAATTTTTTGGGCTCCTGCTGCCAACTCCAGTGTCTCTTTAAAGTTATGTTTGGGCTCCTGCTGCTGCTGCTGCTAACTCCAGGGTGTGATTCATCCAATTTTTGGGCTACTGAAGCCAACCCCAGTGTCTCTTTAAAGTAATGTTTGGGCTCCTGCTGCTGCTGCTGCTGCCAACTCCAGAGTGTGATTCATCCAATTTTTGGGCTCCTGAAGCCAACCCCAGTGTCTCTTTAAAGTAATGTTTGGGCTCCTGCTGCTGCCAACTCCAGGGTGTGATTCATCCAATTTTTGGGCTCCTGAAGCCAACCCCAGTGTCTCTTTAAAGTAATGTTTTGGCTCCTGCTGGTGCTGCTGCTGCCAACTCCAGGGTGTGATTCATCCAATTTTTGGGCTCCTGAAGCCAACCCCAGTGTCTCTTTAAAGTAATGTTTGGGCTCCTGCTGCTGCTGCCAACTCCAGGGTGTGATTCATCCAATTTTTGGGCTCCTGAAGCCAACCCCAGTGTCTCTTTAAAGTAATGTTTGGGCTCCTGCTGCTGCTGCCAACTCCAGGGTGTGATTCATCCAATTTTTGGGCTCCTGCTGCCAACTCCAGTGTCTCTTTAAAGTTATGTTTGGGCTCCTGCTGCTGCTGCTGCCAACTCCAGGGTGTGATTCATCCAATTTTGGGCTCCTGCTGCCAAATCCAGTGTCTCTTTAAAGTAATATTTGGGCTCCTGCTGCTGCTGCTTGTAACTCCAGGGTGTGATTCATCCAATCTTTGGGCTCCTGCAGCCAACTCCAGTGTCTCTTTCAAGCTATGTTTGGGCTCCTGCTGCTGCTGCTGCTGCTTGAAACTCCAGGGTGTGTCAGTCAATTTTTGGGCTCCTGCTGCTGCCAACTCCAGTGTCTCTTTCAGCCAATGTTTGGGCTCCTGCTGCTGCTTGCAACTCCAGGGTGTGATTCATCCAATTTTTGGGCTCCTGCTGCTGCCAACTCCAGTGTCTCTTTAAAGCAATGTTTGGGCTCCTGCCCCTCATAGTGATGCCACTTCAACTCTCTGCAATTGTGCCGCTCTGCGATTCTATTAGCGATGCCTCTGATCTGCATATCCTAATTATTTACAGTATTATTTCACTAACCCAGCACGCATCCTATGGGTGTTACAGCAAGGCAGAATGGTTTACAACCCTATTGAGGCTCTAGGAGGCTCAGAAATAGCCGTTTTAATAGCGATTTGTTGCGAATAAATTCGGGTCGAAACGATTTTTGTCGGAAAATTCGGCGAATCAGTCGAATCGAATTTTTCAAAAGTTCGCTCATCTCTATTGCCCACCAATCTTTTGCAGGGCTTTTAAAGCAATATTTAAGCTAGATGTTACTTATGTTTGGAAAGTGAATTGAATCTGTATCATACTAGCGTATATCCCCTTTAAATGTGAAATAGACTTTCAAGATCCATCTGCCAAATAGCGCTGGTATTGCAGTATAATATCGACATACAGGTTCATGGATTTTGCCGAGTTGTCATTTTGCATTTTTAAAGACTGAAGCAAAACGTTTTGTACTGTGAAAATAAATATATTTAATTACTGCTGACAGACAAAAAATAACCCTGCTCGCATAGTTGAGAATTGGGCAATTTAAAAAAATGGAAAATTAGATAATCGCTGTAAATTCAAGAGAAGAAAAGAAAGAGAACATTTTAATGTACTGTTTTAACCTACTATGCTTAGTCCATTAAAATGTTTTTCAGCTGTGTAGAAGGGGACAAACATATGGCAGACAAATGCCCCAAAATGAGCAAACACCAGAAGGAGTAGAGCAGGTAGGAATAAGGTATATTGTTTGTTTTCCTTTGCCTTCACTGTCAGCTTTAGAGGAACTTTTTAATCTTATCTGCAATGAACAGTGGGAAGTTAACCTAATAAAAATTACATCGATTGAGATCTAGGCTAGTAACAAGCAATATCACTTTTATTCCAGTGGGCAGTTTTTCAAAATAGCAAATAACAAAAACTATGGGGTATTTATTAAAGCTCTCTGTAAATCTTAAGCAAATTTCCCTGCAATCAGTTAAGCTTTCTATCCTAAATGTTGGAGCCCACTTCCTTAGCTACAATATAACTGGGGCCTATTTTATTAGTAACGCCACTTAACGCCACTTTTGCCGTTGATGAGAGGCGCAGATGGCGCCTAAGCCGCCACGCCACAAACAGGGAAATGGCCTTGGTAGCATTCAGCACTGCAGCTAGAGTGGCACTGTACCTTTGTTCATTTGATAAATGTCATTATCAGTGGGCACTCATGACCCTCGATACCCGTTTTACACTGTGCTTTTTTTTTTGGATTGCTGCTTTGTTGTTTTTAGGCATGCCACAGAAATGTTATTTATCCAAACAAAAGTGAATACATCGCTGGCCAAGTTACACTCAATTTTTGTTTATTTTTTGTCTAAGATCCCAAATAAAAGAACAAAAAAGAAGCAGTACCAACAGGAAAACAATCAAAATGGCAACAACTGCATATTTCCCTAAATTGCTTCGGACTGTGTCTGTGTTTTCTTTACGGTGCCTAAAAGGAGAGAAAAAAAAAAGTTAGTTTGTGTAAAGTGCTAACTTTTTGTTGAGCTGCTATTTTTTTTCTGGTTCGCCGCATTTTTGTTGGCGTTCGCTGAACTTTTGAGCTATGCTTTAACTGGGTCCCAAGATCTCCCTGCTGTTCCTAGGACATGATTCCAACCACAGTTTGTGTCACTTACACCAAAAAAAGTAATCATTTGTGCCTGCCAAGCAAAGCCAGTGTCTGCAGAAATGTTTGGGACTTTGGACTTCAGGCACCAGTTGCGTTTCCTCTGGCTCTTTCATGCCCTGTAGTATGCAGAGATTGTGTAGCACACAGCAAGGAAGGATGATCTTTGACATCTTCTCTGAGATGTATAGTATCCCAACTCCTGGGCGTACCAAACATAGGAAGCATGCTTTCAGCACACGGATTGTTCTTTCAACAATGCATCTGGTCTTTCATGAGCTGCATTGTAGCGAACATCTGCTGTTTGCAGACCGGGATCATCAGCCAGGTATTTTGGCCGTATTCCTTATCATCTAAATACAAACACATGACATAGTTACAAGCAAAACACAATGCATAGTTACATAGCTAATACGGGTGAAAAAAGACATATGTCCATCAAGTTCAACCAACGGTGTTGAGGTAGGGGAAGTTATTTTTTATTTTATTATACTTTTGTGGGAGGCTATTCCACAGATGTATAGTTCTTATGGTAAAAAATTATTGTCGCCTCTGGAGATTTAATTTCATTTTTTCCAGTCAAAGGGAGTTCCCTCTTGTCTTTAGAGAGGATTTTAGCTGAAATAGTGTTTCCCCATATTTTTTGTATTGGCCATTTATATATTTATACAAGTTAATCATGCCCCCCCCCCTCTCCTCTCAAGACTAAATAGATTGAATTCTCGTAACCTTTCATCATGAAGATCCTTCATTCCTTTTATTAGTTTGCTGGCTCTCCTCTGTGCCCCTTCCATAGTCAGAGCATCCTTTCTTTGAACTGGTGCCCAGAACTGGACTGCATATCTCTGGTGAGGGTGCACCAGTGCTTTGTAAAGAGGCAAAATTACATCCCTTTCCCATGATTCCATGCCTCTTTTAATGCATGATAATATGTTGGTGGCCTTGGGAGCAGCTGCTTGACGTTGCATGCTGCTATTTAGTCTGTGGTCTACCAGTTCTCCCAGATCCTTCTCAACAAGTGATTATCCCAGTTTTCCTCCCCTGAGGATATATGTGGCCTTCAGGTTATTAGACCCCAAATGCATGACTTTGCATTTCTCCATATTGAACTTCATTTGCCAAGAGGATGCACAGACACTCGAAATGTGCAAGTCAGCTAGAAGCTTGTGAACATCTTCAATAGACTGCACTGTGCTACATATTTTTGTGTTAGCTGCAATAATATTGACAGTGTTTTTAGGTCCATCTTCTATGTCGTTTATAAACAAAGAATAATAGTATGCCCAGCACTGAACCCTGGGGTACACCGCTTACAATCGGTAACTATTCAGAGTAGGTATCATAACCACAACTCTCTGCACATAATCCTTCAGCCAATTTTCGAACTAGTTACACATTTTCAGTATTTTCTAATCCTGAAGACCTCAATTTCCCCATTAAACATCTATAGGGGACAATGACAAATGCTTTTGCAAAATCCAGAAAAACTTTATCTTAAACAGCCACTCCTCTATCAAGGTTTCTACTCACATCCTCATAGGAACTTATCAGGTTAGTCTGGCAGCTTCTGTGCTGGTAAAGCTGTGCTGGTTGTCACTTATAATTAGAGATGAGCGAACTTTTGAAAAATTCGATTCGACTGATTCGCCGAATTTTCCGACAAAAATCGTTTCGACCCGAATAAATTCGCGACGAATCGCTATTAAAAACGGCTATTTCTGAGCCTCCTAGAGCCTCAATAGGGTTGTAAACCATTCTGCCTTGCTGTAACACGCACAGGATGCGTGCTGGGTTAGTTAAATAATACTTTGAAGAAATATCACATGCAGATCAGAGGCATCGCTAATAGAATCGCAGAGCGGCACAATTGCAGAGAGTTGAAGTGGCATCACTATGAGGGGCAGAAGGAGCCCAAACATTGCTTTAAAGAGACACTGGAGTTGGCAGCAGCAGGAGCCCAAAAATTGGATGAATCACACCCTGGAGTTGGCAGGAGTTGACAGCAGCAGCAGCAGGAGCCCAAATATTACATTAAAGAGACCCTGGGGTTGGCCTCAGGAGCCCAAAAATTGGATGAATCACACCCTGGAGTTGGCAGCAGCAGCAGCAGGAGCCCAAATATACACTGGAGTTGGCTTCAGGAGCCCAAAAATTGGATGAATCACACCCTGGAGTTGGCAGAAGTTGGCAGCAGCAGCAGCAGCAGGAGCCCAAATATACACTGGAGTTGGCTTCAGGAGCCCAAAAATTGGATGAATCACACCCTGGAGTTGGCAGAAGTTGGCAGCAGCAGCAGCAGCAGCAGGAGCCCAAATATACACTGGAGTTGGCTTCAGGAGCCCAAAAATTGGATGAATCACACCCTGGAGTTGGCAGAAGTTGGCAGCAGCAGCAGCCGGAGCCCAAATATACACTGGAGTTGGCTTCAGGAGCCCAAAAATTGGATGAATCACACCCTGGAGTTGGCAGGAGTTGACAGTAGCAGCAGCAGGAGCCCAAATATACACTGGAGTTGGCTTCAGGAGCCCAAAAATTGGATGAATCACACCCTGGAGTTGGCAGCAGCAGGAGCCCAAATATACACTGGAGTTGGCTTCAGGAGCCCAAAAATTGGATGAATCACACCCTGGAGTTGGCAGAAGTTGGCAGCAGCAGCAGCAGGAGCCCAAATATACACTGGAGTTGGTTTCAGGAGCCCAAAAATTGGATGAATCACACCCTGGAGTTGGCAGGAGTTGACAGCAGCAGCAGCAGCAGGAGCCCAAATATACACTGGAGTTGGCTTCAGGAGCCCAAAAATTGGATGAATCACACCCTGGAGTTGGCAGGAGTTGACAGCAGCAGCAGCAGCAGGAGCCCAAATATTACATTAAAGAGACCCTGGGGTTGGCCTCAGGAGCCCAAAAATTGGATGAATCACACCCTGGAGTTGGCAGCAGCAGCAGCAGGAGCCCAAATATACACTGGAGTTGGCTTCAGGAGCCCAAAAATTGGATGAATCACACCCTGGAGTTGGCAGAAGTTGGCAGCAGCAGCAGCAGCAGGAGCCCAAATATACACTGGAGTTGGCTTCAGGAGCCCAAAAATTGGATGAATCACACCCTGGAGTTGGCAGAAGTTGGCAGCAGCAGCAGCAGCAGCAGGAGTCCAAATATACACTGGAGTTGGCTTCAGGAGCCCAAAAATTGGATGAATCACACCCTGGAGTTGGCAGAAGTTGGCAGCAGCAGCAGCAGGAGCCCAAATATACACTGGAGTTGGCTTCAGGAGCCCAAAAATTGGATGAATCACACCCTGGAGTTGGCAGGAGTTGACAGTAGCAGCAGCAGGAGCCCAAATATACACTGGAGTTGGCTTCAGGAGCCCAAAAATTGGATGAATCACACCCTGGAGTTGGCAGCAGCAGCAGCAGGAGCCCAAATATACACTGGAGTTGGCTTCCGGAGCCCAAAAATTGGATGAATCACACCCTGGAGTTGGCAGAAGTTGGCAGCAGCAGCAGCAGGAGCCCAAATATACACTGGAGTTGGCTTCAGGAGCCCAAAAATTGGAGTTGGCAGGAGTTGACAGCAGCAGAAGCAGCAGGAGCCCAAATATACACTGGAGTTGGCTTCAGGAGCCCAAAAATTGGATGAATCACACCCTGGAGTTGGCAGGAGTTGACAGCAGCAGCAGCAGCAGGAGCCCAAATATTACATTAAAGAGACCCTGGGGTTGGCCTCAGGAGCCCAAAAATTGGATGAATCACACCCTGGAGTTGGCAGGAGTTGACAGCAGCAGCAGCAGCAGGAGCCCAAATATTACATTAAAGAGACCCTGGGGTTGGCCTCAGGAGCCCAAAAATTGGATGAATCACACCCTGGAGTTGGCAGCAGCAGCAGCAGGAGCCCAAATATACACTGGAGTTGGCTTCAGGAGCCCAAAAATTGGATGAATCACACCCTGGAGTTGGCAGAAGTTGGCAGCAGCAGCAGCAGGAGCCCAAATATACACTGGAGTTGGCTTCAGGAGCCCAAAAATTGGATGAATCACACCCTGGAGTTGGCAGAAGTTGGCAACAGCAGCAGCAGGAGCCCAAATATACACTGGAGTTGGCTTCAGGAGCCCAAAAATTGGATGAATCACACCCTGGAGTTGGCAGCAGCAGCAGCAGGAGCCCAAATATACACTGGAGTTGGCTTCAGGAGCCCAAAAATTGGATGAATCACACCCTGGAGTTGGCAGAAGTTGGCAGCAGCAGCAGCAGGAGCCCAAATATACACTGGAGTTGGCTTCAGGAGCCCAAAAATTGGATGAATCACACCCTGGAGTTGGCAGAAGTTGGCAGCAGCAGCAGCAGGAGCCCAAATATACACTGGAGTTGGCTTCAGGAGCCCAAAAATTGGATGAATCACACCCTGGAGTTGGCAGGAGTTGACAGTAGCAGCAGCAGGAGCCCAAATATACACTGGAGTTGGCTTCAGGAGCCCAAAAATTGGATGAATCACACCCTGGAGTTGGCAGCAGCAGCAGCAGGAGCCCAAATATACACTGGAGTTGGCTTCAGGAGCCCAAAAATTGGATGAATCACACCCTGGAGTTGGCAGAAGTTGGCAGCAGCAGCAGCAGGAGCCCAAATATACACTGGAGTTGGCTTCAGGAGCCCAAAAATTGGATGAATCACACCCTGGAGTTGGCAGAAGTTGGCAGCAGCAGCAGCAGGAGCCCAAATATACACTGGAGTTGGCTTCAGGAGCCCAAAAATTGGATGAATCACACCCTGGAGTTGGCAGGAGTTGACAGTAGCAGCAGCAGGAGCCCAAATAATACATTAAAGAGACCCTGGGGTTGGCCTCAGGAGCCCAAAAATTGGATGAATCACACCCTGGAGTTGGCAGCAGCAGCAGCAGGAGCCCAAATATACACTGGAGTTGGCTTCAGGAGCCCAAAAATTGGATGAATCACACCCTGGAGTTGGCAGAAGTTGGCAGCAGCAGCAGCAGCAGCAGGAGCCCAAATATACACTGGAGTTGGCTTCAGGAGCCCAAAAATTGGATGAATCACACCCTGGAGTTGGCAGAAGTTGGCAGCAGCAGCAGGAGCCCAAATATACACTGGAGTTGGCTTCAGGAGCCCAAAAATTGGATGAATCACACCCTGGAGTTGGCAGAAGTTGGCAGCAGCAGCAGCAGCAGGAGCCCAAAAAATGGCCTAAAGACATAAATATGTTTTGCACCATTTGGAAAGTGTAAAACGTGGCACCATGCTGAATCTAGTCGCATGCATCAGGCATTGGTGGGTGGAAATCCTGGCTGATCCATCCCTGATTCATTTTGACAAAGGTGAGTCTCTCCACATTTTTAGTTGACAGACGAGTTCTCCTCGCCGTAACTATGGCCCCCGCCGCACTAAACACCCGCTCAGATGGCACGCTACTTGCCGGGCAGGACAGCTTTTCCAGGGCAAACTCTGCTAGTTGCGGCCACAAATCAAGTTTGGCTGCCCAGAAGTCCAGCGGATCCTCAAGGTGTGTTGGCATGGTCATGTCAAAGTATGACATGACCTGCTGGTTGAGGTCCTGCTCCAGGTCTTCCTGCTGCTCATGAGTAGCCTCACTATGCGGGTGTAGAAAGCTACTCATTAGCGACTGAAGACTGAGGCTGCTGCTGCTGATGGAGCTGCTGCTGCTGCTCCTGCCAACCCCCCCAGCGGCCATGGCAGTGGAAGGTGAGCGCAGAGGTCCCCTCGAGTCAGACCTGCGAGAGTATGGACCATGGCGCAGATAGGCATCGGCCAACTGCCTACGTAGAATGTCTTTGTAGTAGTTGAGTTTGTCCTCCCTCTCGGTGGGTTTAAAAAATGCCCCCATTTTGTGCCGGAAGCGAGGGTCCAATAAGGTGGACAGCCAGAAGTCATCCCGCCGACAGATGGAAACAATTCTGGGGTCACTACGCAAGCACGTGAGCATGCTTCGTGCCATTTGCGCAAGTGACTCGGATGGACTACCTGTCTCCATCTCCACTGCATACTGCCACGGTGTGCCCGGGTCCTCTGTCTCGCCTTCCTCAAAAACCTCTAGCTCCTCTGGCTGCTCCTGCTCCTTCTCTCCTGTCCGCTGACTAGATAAACCAGCCATTTCGCCAAGCCTAAACTGTGTTTCGCTGGGCAACTCCTCCTCCTCCTCTTCCTCCTCCTCCTCCAGTTCAGCTCCAACGGGGTTCATGTGGCCGTAAGATGTAAACGCCATGTCTCCAGTGCCCTGACCAGCCATGGTTTCCAACATGTGCTGTAGTACATGAAGCAGTGGAATCACGTCGTTCATCCCGTAATCCTGCCGACTGACAAATAAAGTGGCTTCCTCAAAGGGCCTGAGCAAACGGCAGGTGTCACGTATGAGCTGCCACTGGTTGACATTGAAGTTACACAGGGGAGTCCCCCTATCTGCTTGGATCATCAGGAAATCCGTGATGGCTTTTCTCTGTTCATATAATCGGTCCAACATGTGAAGGGTGGAATTCCAACGGGTGGAAACATCGCAAATCAGACTATGTTGGGGGATACCATTCTGACGCTGTAGCTCAAGAAGGGTGTGTTTGGCGGTGTAGGAGTGGCTGAAGTGCATGCAAAGTTTCCTTGAAGTTGTTAGGATGTCCTGCAGATGGGGGGAACACTTCAGAAACCGCTTGACAACCAGATTGAAGACGTGAGCCATGCAGGGGGCATGGGTCAGGCTTCCTTGGCGCAGCGCAGACAAAATGTTCTTCCCATTGTCGGTAACCATGATTCCCATTTTAAGTTTTCTTGGAGTAAGCCATGTTTGGATTTCCTGATGAATACATTTAAGCAGTTCCTCCCCTGTGTGACTCCGTTCGCCAAGACAAACCATGTGAAGCACTGCGTGACACCTCCGTGCCCTGCACACATGGTAGACTGGAGGGGCACTGAGACTTGAGCCTACAGTGGAGGGTGAGGAGATGGCGGAGGATGAGGAGGCCGAGTCGCACGGTGTCACAGGCCCAATGGGCAGAGAGCGCGGAGGCCGAAGCGGCGTGACCTGTCCAAGTTGCTGCTGCAAAGGGACCACATTCACCCAGTGGGCCGTAAACGACATGTACTGCCCCTGACCGTAGTTACAGCTCCAGATGTCGGCGCTGCCATGTATTTTGCTACACACCGACAGGCTCAAGGACTGGCCCACCTTCTGTTCAACAAAAGTGTGCAGCGCTGGTACTGCCTTCTTGGCAAAGAAATGACGGCTTGGGACTCTCCACCTCGGCTCGGCACAAGCCATCAGTTCTCTGAAAGGTGCAGATTCCACCACCTGAAAAGGGAGCGACTGCAGCACCAGCAACTTGGACAGGAGCACATTCAGCTTCTGCGCCGTAGGATGAGTGGGCGCATACTGCTGTCTCTTGGACATGGCTTCGCTGATGGATTGCTGGCGGGATGCATGACTTGGAGGAGGAGGAGGAGGAGCAGGAGCGACAGAGGATGGGTATGACGCACAGCTGCCTTCGGCTGAGGTGCTGGAGCCTTGGCTGGCAGAAATTGGGAGCTCACTTGGTGAGGAAGCAGACTGGACCACCCCTTGGGAGCCTCGGTTCTCCCAGGTCGTTTTATGGTGACGCATCATATGTTGACGCAGGGCCGTGGTGCCAACATTTGGACCCTGGCCACGCTTCACCTTTTGCCTACATATCTTGCATGTGGCCATGTTACCCTCCTGCGGATGCCTCAGGAAAAACTGCCACACTGCCGAGTAGCTACTTTTCCCACCCCCTGGCCTCACTGATTCACTGCTGCTGTTGCCAACTCCAGGAACCCCTGCTCCACTACCTCCCGATAAGGTAGACTGCCGCACAGCAGGTGCTCTACCCCGGCCCCGGCCCCGGCCGGCTCCAGCCTTTGGAATTGTGCCCCCATGCTGACTGCTACCACCTTGCTGCCTCAGCTGCTGACTCCGGGGCAACCTGCGCCCCTCTTCTCCTGATGATGACGATGAAGCCCCTTCATCACCCGGCTCCCAAGTGCGATCGGCTTCATCGTCATCATCATCATCATCACCGAGTTGTGGCTGTACGTCACTGATGTTCGTGGATTCGTCAACAGTGTCTGGCGCAGGAGCTGGAACGCTCGCAGCACCCACGACACTGTCCACATCACTATTTGTCTGCCTAGCTAAAGAAGCCACCTCCATTTCTTGGCTGGGCAGTAGCTGCTGACTGTCCTCTATCTGATGGTCCTCCTCACTAAAGAGTGGAGCTGAACCCAAAGCATAGGATACGTCGCTGGGGGAGGGAACGGCGTAGGACAGAGGCAATGGGAGGACAGGGACTGCTCTCGGGGCATGCCAACTCAGGGTTGTGTCAGAGGAACCTACCGACCCTAGACTGGGGGTCTCAGACGTAAGTTGTGATGATGTTGTTGATGAGCGCGTCAACCAATCTACCACGGCAGATGCGTTACTGGTGGAGACCCGACCGCTAGCAGATACTGGCAGATTAGGTCTCTCAGCGTGACTCCTGCTGCTACTGGCCCCCAGTCTGATGCGAGCTCTGCCTGCGGAATCTTGGCCTCTGCCACTCCTCTTTTCACTTCCAGGCACTTGTCTGCCCGACATAGTCTAACTGGCGTGGTAGTAGGTGATAATTTAAGATCCCCCGGGCAGCGGTGGGTCTATATGAAACAGAATATAATGCACACCAAAAGTGAGCAGTAACACTCAGCCTCCAACAGGCCTGCTTAGTGTAAATAAGAGAGCTGCTTAGTGTAAATAAAGAGGGGTATGCTATGTTACAGAATGGGATGCCTCAACAGAAGTGCACCTGGCAGGCAGCAGTAAGCCTATGCCCAGCAAAAGTGTCTTATAATATAAATATAATAAGAGCAAATGGTTATATGGTCTTAAACAGAGGCTGCTTTAGTCACAGAATGGGATGCCCCCAAAAAAGATCCAGTAGTACTATGCCCAGCAAAAGTGTCTTTATCAGGCTAATTTCAAATATAATAAGAGCAAATGGTTATATGGTCTTAAACAGAGGCTGCTTTAGTCACAGAATGGGATGCCCCCAAAAAAGATCCAGTAGTACTATGCCCAGCAAAAGTGTCTTTATCAGGCCTAATTTCAAATATGATAAGAGCAAATGCTTATATGGTCTTAAACAGAGGCTGCTTTAGTCACAGAATGGGATGCCCCCAAAAAAGATCCAGTAGTACTATGCCCAGCAAAAGTGTCTTTATCAGGCCTAATTTCAAATATGATAAGAGCAAATGCTTATATGGTCTTAAACAAAGGCTGCTTTAGTCACAGAATGGGATGCCCCCAAAAAAGATCCAGTAGTACTATGCCCAGCAAAAGTGTCTTTATCAGGCCTAATTTCAAATATGATAAGAGCAAATGCTTATATGGTCTTAAACAGAGGCTGCTTTAGTCACAGAATGGGATGCCCCCAAAAAAGATCCAGTAGTACTATGCCCAGCAAAAGTGTCTTTATCAGGCCTAATTTCAAATATGATAAGAGCAAATGCTTATATGGTCTTAAACAGAGGCTGCTTTAGTCACAGAATGGGATGCCCCCAAAAAAGATCCAGTAGTACTATGCCCAGCAAAAGTGTCTTTATCAGGCTAATTTCAAATATGATAAGAGCAAATGCTTATATGGTCTTAAACAGAGGCTGCTTTAGTCACAGAATGGGATGCCCCCAAAAAAGATCCAGTAGTACTATGCCCAGCAAAAGTGTCTTTATCAGGCTAATTTCAAATATGATAAGAGCAAATGCTTATATGGTCTTAAACAGAGGCTGCTTTAGTCACAGAATGGGATGCCCTGGCAGGGACAAGTAGTGCTATGCCCAGCAAAAGTGTCTTTATCAGGCCTAATTTCAAATATGATAAGAGCAAATGCTTATATGGTCTTAAACAGAGGCTGCTTTAGTCACAGAATGGGATGCCCCCAAAAAAGATCCAGTAGTACTATGCCCAGCAAAAGTGTCTTTATCAGGCTAATTTCAAATATGATAAGAGCAAATGCTTATATGGTCTTAAACAGAGGCTGCTTTAGTCACAGAATGGGATGCCCTGGCAGGGACAAGTAGTGCTATGCCCAGCAAAAGTGTCTTTATCAGGCCTGATTTCTATGAGAATAAGTGCAAATGGTTATTATGCTATTAAATAGAGGCTGGTGTTGTCACAGAATGGGATGCCACAAAAACCAGAGAGCATGCACAGCAAAAGTGTCTTTATCAGGCCTAATTTCTATGAGAATAAGTGCAAATGGTTATTATGCTATTAAATAGAGGCTGGTGTTGTCACAGAATGGGATGCCACAAAAACCAGAGAGCATGCACAGCAAAAGTGTCTTTATCAGGCCTGATTTCTATGAGAATAAGTGCAAATGGTTATTATGCTATTAAATAGAGGCTGGTGTTGTCACAGAATGGGATGCCACAAAAACCAGAGAGCATGCACAGCAAAAGTGTCTTTATCAGGCCTGATTTCTATGAGAATAAGGGCAAATGGTTATTATGCTATTAAATAGAGGCTGGTGTAGTCACAGAATGGGATGCCACAAAAACCAGAGAGCATGCACAGCAAAAGTGTCTTTATCAGGCCTGATTTCTATGAGAATAAGTGCAAATGGTTATTATGCTATTAAATAGAGGCTGGTGTTGTCACAGAATGGGATGCCACAAAAACCAGAGAGCATGCACAGCAAAAGTGTCTTTATCAGGCCTAATTTCTATGAGAATAAGTGCAAATGGTTATTATGCTATTAAATAGAGGCTGGTGTTGTCACAGAATGGGATGCCACAAAAACCAGAGAGCATGCACAGCAAAAGTGTCTTTATCAGGCCTGATTTCTATGAGAATAAGTGCAAATGGTTATTATGCTATTAAATAGAGGCTGGTGTTGTCACAGAATGGGATGCCACAAAAACCAGAGAGCATGCACAGCAAAAGTGTCTTTATCAGGCCTGATTTCTATGAGAATAAGTGCAAATGGTTATTATGCTATTAAATAGAGGCTGGTGTTGTCACAGAATGGGATGCCACAAAAACCAGAGAGCATGCACAGCAAAAGTGTCTTTATCAGGCCTGATTTCTATGAGAATAAGTGCAAATGGTTATTATGCTATTAAATAGAGGCTGGTGTAGTCACAGAATGGGATGCCACAAAAACCAGAGAGCATGCACAGCAAAAGTGTCTTTATCAGGCCTGATTTCTATGAGAATAAGTGCAAATGGTTATTATGCTATTAAATAGAGGCTGGTGTTGTCACAGAATGGGATGCCACAAAAACCAGAGAGCATGCACAGCAAAAGTGTCTTTATCAGGCCTGATTTCTATGAGAATAAGTGCAAATGGTTATTATGCTATTAAATAGAGGCTGGTGTTGTCACAGAATGGGATGCCACAAAAACCAGAGAGCATGCACAGCAAAAGTGTCTTTATCAGGCCTGATTTCTATGAGAATAAGTGCAAATGGTTATTATGCTATTAAATAGAGGCTGGTGTTGTCACAGAATGGGATGCCACAAAAACCAGAGAGCATGCACAGCAAAAGTGTCTTTATCAGGCCTGATTTGTATGAGAATAAGTGCAAATGGTTATTATGCTATTAAATAGAGGCTGGTGTTGTCACAGAATGGGATGCCACAAAAACCAGAGAGCATGCACAGCAAAAGTGTCTTTATCAGGCCTAATTTCTATGAGAATAAGTGCAAATGGTTATTATGCTATTAAATAGAGGCTGGTGTTGTCACAGAATGGGATGCCACAAAAACCAGAGAGCATGCACAGCAAAAGTGTCTTTATCAGGCCTGATTTCTATGAGAATAAGTGCAAATGGTTATTATGCTATTAAATAGAGGCTGGTGTAGTCACAGAATGGGATGCCAAAAAAACCAGAGAGCATGCACAGCAAAAGTGTCTTTATCAGGCCTGATTTCTATGAGAATAAGTGCAAATGGTTATTATGCTATTAAATAGAGGCTGGTGTTGTCACAGAATGGGATGCCACAAAAACCAGAGAGCATGCACAGCAAAAGTGTCTTTATCAGGCCTGATTTCTATGAGAATAAGTGCAAATGGTTATTATGCTATTAAAAAGAGGCTGGTGTTGTCACAGAATGGGATGCCACAAAAACCAGAGAGCATGCACAGCAAAAGTGTCTTTATCAGGCCTGATTTCTATGAGAATAAGTGCAAATGGTTATTATGCTATTAAATAGAGGCTGGTGTTGTCACAGAATGGGATGCCACAAAAACCAGAGAGCATGCACAGCAAAAGTGTCTTTATCAGGCCTGATTTCTATGAGAATAAGTGCAAATGGTTATTATGCTATTAAATAGAGGCTGGTGTTGTCACAGAATGGGATGCCACAAAAACCAGAGAGCATGCACAGCAAAAGTGTCTTTATCAGGCCTAATTTCTATGAGAATAAGTGCAAATGGTTATTATGCTATTAAATAGAGGCTGGTGTTGTCACAGAATGGGATGCCACAAAAACCAGAGAGCATGCACAGCAAAAGTGTCTTTATCAGGCCTGATTTCTATGAGAATAAGTGCAAATGGTTATTATGCTATTAAATAGAGGCTGGTGTTGTCACAGAATGGGATGCCACAAAAACCAGAGAGCATGCACAGCAAAAGTGTCTTTATCAGGCCTAATTTCTATGAGAATAAGTGCAAATGGTTATTATGCTATTAAATAGAGGCTGGTGTTGTCACAGAATGGGATGCCACAAAAACCAGAGAGCATGCACAGCAAAAGTGTCTTTATCAGGCCTAATTTCTATGAGAATAAGTGCAAATGGTTATTATGGTATTAAATAGAGGCTGGTGTAGTCACAGAATGGGATGCCACAAAAACCAGAGAGCATGCACAGCAAAAGTGTCTTTATCAGGCCTGATTTCTATGAGAATAAGTGCAAATGGTTATTATGCTATTAAATAGAGGCTGGTGTAGTCACAGAATGGGATGCCTCACAGCAGACTTAAGATCAGTTCAGTATATATGCACTGTTAGTTAGTGTAAGCAGCCTGAAAACGCTAACAAAGCAGGCTGGATGAAAAAAAAAAAAAAAACTGACAGCCTCCGATTTTCCCTTCCTTTCCCTGTTTTTCGCTTACTTTCTGTCTGTCTCCTGTCTGTCTCCTGCCTGTCTCCAGCCTGTCCCTGTCTGTCCCTGCCTGTCTAACTGTCTGTCTCTCCCTCAGCTACACAGCGTTCTGTCTCTCACGAATGCAATAGAGAAATGATGCTGGAAAGCAAGATGGCCAGCCTTAAATACCGCTGTGACGTCACCGGGCTTGCTGGCTGCTGATAGGCTGCATGTGACTGTCCCAGCTTGCACTGGCGCGGGGTTGATGTCTGGACATGTCCCGTCCGCCATCTTAGAATGCCTGTAATGTAAATGAATGGATGTTAAAGGAAAACTTCGAGCGATCGAATCGCGGGGAAATTCGGATTCGATCCGAATCGAATTTTTCCTGAAATTCGGATCGAATCCGGGTTCGTCCGGATCGATTCGCTCATCCCTACTTATAATATTATGCATAGTTATATATTTGTGTATGTAGTCCCTTAATAGCCCCTCAAGCAATTTTTTCCCTTGCCATTATACCAGTAGTTAGTGAGTCTTTAACCCTTTAAGTGCCAGCCTTCCTAGAATTTTTGTTACCCTTTGTTGCCAGACCACTTTTCACTATTTTGCGCTACATATGTTCAACTTTGATTTTTGAAGGGATTTTCCAGGAAAATTATAAGTTTTTTTACGCAGAGTCTGAGCTTCAACATGAAATGTCTTGTTTGGCCTTTTTTTTAGTCTATTCTCAATACTTTTGGGTGAAATATGTGCAAAAAAAAAAAATAATCTATTTTTTGCCATTTGTAGTGTTTTTTTGTAATAAAAAATGTACGTTTGTCAATAAAATTGTCACAGCGGTACCACATATGTATTTGTAGACACCCTTTCCTACCCAGTAGACTCCCACAAACTGAAACAGAGCTTTAGGAGATTTTCAGACAAAATACAACTGTGATATGCGCTATGCACACCTTGCAGATTTTCCAGAAAAACAACCCTTAACATTTTGAAATACCCCCCACAAACTATATATTCTCTGGAAGTACACACCTCAAGCTTTCTAGGTGTATCAGGCTTGTTTATGTGGGTGTAGTTTTGTGGACGTAATCCCTCAATCAATTCTTTGGTTACACAGAGTTTCCCTAAAAAAGAATGAAAAAGAAGAATCAAAGCCACATTTTCCTAAAAAAAATCTATATGCAAACAAGAAAAAACAAGTAAAACCTGAAAAAGCAACATCCCCCGAACAGAACGGTACCCAACATGCATAGCTACTGTCAAGGGAAGAGTTGCCAAACACCCCAAAGTAAAGCATGTGCATAACAGTAATTTTACTTGAAAATTTCAGCTCTGCAGACAAAAAGTGCACCTTGCCATTTTTCAACCAAAACAACCCTTTACATTTGGAATACCCCCCACAAACCATATATTCCCTGAAAGTACACATGTTAAGCTTTCTAAGCGTACCCAGCTTGTTGTAGTGGGCTCATCTTTCTAAAAGTAATCTCTTGAAGAATCCTTAGGTTGCACAGGGTTTCCCTAAAAAAAATTATAAAAAAGCAGAATAAAAAACATGTTTTCCTAAAATATCAATATGCAAACAAAAAAGACAAGCTAAATCTGAAAGCGCAAGGTCCCTCAAGCAGAAAAATACCCAACATGCATAGGTACTATTAACCCTTTTAATTGCCAGCCTACTTGAAGTTTTGTCACCCTCAGTTTACAGGTCATTTTTCGCCATGTTTAATCTGAAAGAGCAAGGTCCCTCGAGCAGAACAATACCCAACATGCATAGGTACTATTAACCCTTTAAATTGCCAGCCTACTTTAGGTTTTGTCACCCTCTGTTGACATGCCATTTTGCGCCATGTTTAACTGTGATTTTTGCTGGAATTTCCAGGAAAATTATATAAATATTTTTTGCAGCAGAGTTTAGGCTGAAATGGCTTGCTTGTAATTTTTCTACTGTTTCTTTAAATATTTTTGTGTAAAAAAACAAACAAAAAAAAAAATAATATTTTTTAGACAATTGTCTCCTTTATTTTAATTAAAACATTTGTTTTATTAATGAAAGCCATATTGCATGTGAAAGCCCCATTTCTCCCGATTACAACGGTACCACATATGTATTGGTAGTCCCCCATTCTTGCCCACGAGACCCCTCAAACTGAAAATAGCACTTTATAACATTTGCGAATAAATTACTACTACTACTATCCACACTATAAACATAAGGGGTTAATTAAAAAAAAATGACATAGGGTCCCCCCTCCTGGGGGGGCCATTTTTTGTGGGAATTTTAAGGGTTAAAAACCCTTAAAAGTACCCCTCAAAAAATGACGTGGGTCTCCCTTACCCATCATAACCAACCTGGGACCAGCTATGGGGGCTTTTAGAACAGGGTGCAGGGGCCAGCTTTTGTGCCCCCCCACCCTGCAACCTACAAGCCCACATACGCTGTGTGGGCCCGGGCTCTTCTGTTCCCCCTGGGCTTTGGGGAGGCAGGTAATTGGGGGTGCCGGGGGTTAACGGCAAGTCACCCGCTAGCCGCAGGTGACTTGCCAGCCCCCAGCCTTGTGAACTGGATTAGGGCTCTCATGGATCCCTTACCAGATCACAAAGGGTTAAGTGTAAAAACACACCACACACCACACACACATGGAAAAAAAAAATTTTTTTTTTTTTTTATACTTACCTCCCATCTATCCCTGGGCACTGTGTCCCCCGCTGATCAATCTGGCTTCTGCTCTCCTGCTGCTGCTGGAAGCCTTTTATAGATGGGTGACAGAGCATAAGGGGTTAATTAAAAAATAAATGACATAGGGTCCTCCCTCCCAGGGGGGGACCCCATTTTGTGGGGAATTTTAAGGGTTAGGGTTAGGCTAACCCTAACCCTTAAAAATCCCTCAAAAAATGACGTAGGGTCCCTCTTACCCAGCATTACCAGCCTGGGACCAGCTATGGGTGCTTGTAGGAACAGGGTGCAGGGGCCAGCTTTTGTGGCCCCCCACCCTGCAGCCTACAAGCCCACATACCCTGTGTGGGCCCGAGCTCTTCTGCCCCCCCCTGGGCTTTGGGGAGGCAGGTAATTGGGGGTGCGGGGGTTAATGGCAAGTCACCCGCTAGTTGCAGGTGACTTGTCAGCCCCCAGCCTTGTGAACTGGTATAGGGATCTCATGGACCCCTTACCAGTTCACAAGGGGTTAAATGTTAAAAAAAAAGACACTGACACAGAGAAAAAAAAGATATATATATTTATTTATTTTTTAACACTCACCTCCGATCCTGTGTCCCGCCACGATTCTCTCCAGCTGACAGCTGTCAGGTCTAATCACTGAGAGGGCTGGGCAGACAGGGGACCACATCCCCTACCCTCCAACCACCTCTGGTGATCAGACCTGACTTCTGAAAGTCCGGAACCCGCATCAGGATGACGTCATGCGTGATGTCATAAGCCCCACCTACAAGGGGGTGGGGGTAGCAGCGCGAACGTTGGAGGGGGCATGTTTTCCCCCTCCTCACCGTGGAGAAGCCCAGGGGGTGATCGGAGGCCCCCCGGTGAAGAGGAGACCCGGCCCGAGGGATTGGGCACAGAGGTGCGTAAATTTTTTTTTTTTATTCCTAGCAGCAGCGGCAACCGAAGCGGGGGGGGCAGGCTATTTTTGCCCCACCAATGGGCAATTCTGTTCTTGACTTGTTGATAGGGTCTGCGCCATCTTTGCCCAGAAGCATGACACTTACTGAGTAGAGGAGGGCGGGATAAAGTGCAGGGGGCGGGTTAGAGCTGTGCTTGGCTCACACAAAGCAGATCTGGTGTCCTGAAAAGGTAAGACATCCAAGAATGCTGAGCAGCACAGTCCTAAGCCAATACCTGTTAGCAGTCCGCCTGATTTGCCCTCATCTGCCATTTTGGATGTTTAAATGGTCAGAACATGCAGTAGATGGTGTTAGACTGTTTCTTTAGCAGAGCAATCTGTATGTTCAGGGTGTGTCTAAAATATAGGATAGGCTCTTATTCAGGGTGAATGACCTTTTTGTTTTAATAACTTTTTGTGTCATGTGTAATTTATGTTAGTATTTTCTTATTCTTTCAGGGGATTCCGGCTATCCACTACTTCCCTGGCTGCTGACTCCCGTCCTTCGGCCACAGAATGCCGCACAGGACGCCTACAATCGGGCACACCGGAAGACCCGGGCCATTGTGCAGAGGGCCTTTGGCCTGTTAAAAACACGCTTCCGGTGTTTGGACCATACTGGGGGAGCACTCCAGTATGACCACAAAAAGGTCATAGACATCATACTGGCCTGCTGTGTCTTACATAACTATGCCATCATGCAGCGTGTCCCCCGGTATTTGGATCTGCCCCCCTCTCCACCCAGCCAGGACCCAGAAGACCACTACCATGGCACACCTAGTGCCTCAGACACATTTTGCATAATTTTTGTTGCCTGTGTTTGTTTTGTGCCTGTAATTATTATTTGCTCCTCTAAATTTGCCTTGTAAATCTTTTATTATTTTTTGGTGTATCAATTAGTAATGAGTTAATTACTAAAATATTCACACATGATCTGAGACTCATGCATTTTTTTTGCCCTGTTTGTTTAGGAAAACCTTAAGTAATCTAAAAATAATGAAAACATTAATGCATCAACTTAGTCAACAACAGGTCAAGTCACATTCAATATTTTTATTGAAATATGAAAATTTGGAGTTGAAGGGCACTCGCATACTTCATGTACATACATAGTACAACATTCAAATACATTTGTGGCAAATCATGGCACCTAGCCATTGGCCACATCCAGGAGTTTTAAAGTAATGCACTCCAGGCTGAAGTTTAAATCCTAAATAAAATACACAGACATAGGGAGCAAGCATTTGCATGTCAATATTTGCCCTGTAATATATAGGGCCACATACACACCCTCTCCTGCTTGGCCACATTTGCCACAGGCACAGGTGGAAAGCAGCCATACCTATGCCACATCCACGCCTGTAAGTCAGTGGCCCACCCAAACAAGAAGCCCCAGTCCAAATCCAAGTCCAGTATAATCTCTTCCAGGGTTCAAGGTAGTAGTTTGCCAGCCCAGAATGTCCCCCAATCATGCCTACAAACAGGATGCGCCAGAAGCAATGTAATTAGGCCAAAGCCTGCAGAGCAACAGCTTCAGTGGCAGGTTCAGTGAGGCTTGAGCTCAGGCATTGGCTAGTGGGGTATCTCAGCACTCTAATGAGCTGTATGGACGAAAATCCAAAGCATACAAGCAAAGCCATACAAAAAAGGCTATATTGGTAGCGCTGACAAGACAGGTCAATACAGTAGAGATGTAGAGGAAAGATGTGGAGCAGATACAGGGCAAATAGGTGTTAAAATGGTTGATGCCCATAAAACCCTGGTGGTGGGCCTTGGAGGTGGCCCATCACCTGGGCATGTGTGGCATTCAGAATCTGCAACTGTTCCAACATGTGTCTATTGGTTGTTCGAACTTCATCCAGCATGCCACTGAAATTACTAGTTAAGGTGGCCATGTGGGTGTTGCTAGTTCGAACTTCCTCAAGCATGGCTGTGAAATTAGTAGATAAGGTGGCCATGTGGCTGTTGGTCGACCTAAATTCTGCCAGCATGTGTTTAATGTATTATTTAAGGTCTCTAATTGTGCATGATGCTGCTCTGTGGTTCTTTAAGTTAGTTGGCGAAATAAATGCCTCTCATGGTGCCATGCTGACTCCATGATCGGAACGCGCCTCCCCTGGGAAACTGGGCAACGTAGCTGACTACACCTCCCAATTCCCCGGGTTGGAGCACCTGCAGATGATGGACGTCTAGGCCGACCAACAGCCACAGATGTGCTTGCCAAATCCTCTGCAGCAGACCTACCACTGGGTACTGTAGGCTCAGTCTCTGCATGCTGCCCACGATGGCTTGGCAGCATGCGGCCAGCTTCTATCTGCTGCAGAGGATTTGTTGAAGAAACATGTTGGGACAGTTGCAGATTATGTTCCAGGGGGGCCAGTTGTGAAGGTCCCATCAAGGTGGCATCCTCCTCCATCTCCTGGATTTCCTCCATCAGTGTGTGGGTCTGTTGGGACATGTAAAAAAAAGGTTCAGTTTGGGCCCTAAATATATTTGTTATGCCAATTAGTCATGTTCATTCACATGCATCAGCAGATTCAGCAAAATACACTTACCGTATATATCTGGTTCTGGCTCCTAGGCAGCACGGAAGTTGACGGCGTGGTCCAACTGGATGAGGCTTCCACACTAGCTGAGGGTTGATGCTGGGCTATATAATAAAAAAAGGCACGTAAACACCCAAATATGCTTCTATAAAACATGTGGGGAAGCAGGAATGGCAACTCCCCCAACGGTCCAAGTTGACCTTCACTATGAATGTCATTATCTGTTATATGTATGAGTCACCCTGTACCTACACATTGGTCACCTTAAATAATACAAACATGCATGTACTGCATGTTATGAGGCTTCACACATCCCTAAAGGGCCATTAAGGACCCACACTCAGCTTGCAAAGAGCATTTTGCTTAGGAGTATGCTGGTGGGCATTCTTACTATGTAGACCTTTCCCTGACCCCAGATCAAGTATTTGAGACCAAAGCACAGCTCAAACCCAAGTGGCCTAAAGACAAGGAAGGAAGTGTTGGATATGATTGAGTAGAATCACATAACAGGCAGTCCTTTGCTAATATTAAGACTTTAATAGTGACCATAAATACTGTCCAAGGTCATGTATGGGCTGGCAAATTAGAAAATGAACATTCCACAGACATTACACACGCTGCTAAAACTGTAACCTCCCCTACAAGACACTCCCTAGGGGCATGTGTTCATATATGCCTGTGAGCCTCATTTTACAGGTTTAAAACATTTCACATACACACTAACATTACTAACCTGCTGGAATAGTAGGGATGTCCGTGTCGCATCGCCCCGAGTGGCCCTCTAAGGCCACGGGATGTATCAGGCCCAGCTCCATCTCCTCAGCTCTGGTAAATTGTAATTTAGTGGGGAAGCCTCCGCCAGTTTGTAAGCTGAGAAATATAGTTTGGCAAATGTAGGAAAATGTTGACAATACAAGAAGCAGACAAATGCACAAATCATATATGTACCTGTAATCGTGCCGTTTATTTTCTTTCTCCCATGCTGCATACTTCAGGTCCGATATTTTGCGTTGAATCTGCTCCACATCTTTGCTTTTGCTTTGGATTTTCGCCCATATAGTTCATCATAATGTAAGGTCAGCCCACTAGCCAATGCCAGAGTTTGGGCATGTTCAAATGTGATTTTTGAAGGGATTTCCAGGGATTTCCCAGGAAAATGATATATTGTTTTTTTTCAGCAGAGTCTGGGCTTTAACGTAAAATGTCTTGTTTGTAATTTTTTAGGTGTATTCTCAATACTTTTGGGGGAAATATGTGCAAAAAAATAAAAAAAAAAATCTATTTTTTGCAATTTGTAGTGTTTTTTGTAATAAAAAATGTAAGTTTGTCAATAAAATCTCATTGCATGTGAAACCCCAAATAATCCCGGTCAGCGTTACCACATATGTATAGGTAGACACCCTTTCCTGCCCAGGAGACTCCCCCAAACTGAAACAGCGATTCAGATAAAATACAACTATGCACCGCGCTAAGCGCACCTTGCTATCTTTCCAGAAAAAGAACCCTTTAAATTTGAAATACCCCCACAAACTATATATTCTCTGGAAGTATACACCTCAGGCTTTCTAGGCGTACCAGATTTGTTGATATGGGCGCAATTTTCTGGAAGTAATCCCTCAATCAATTCTTTGGTTGCACAGAGTTTCCCTAAAAAAGAATAAAAAAGAAGAATCAAAGCCACATTTTCCTAAAAAAAACTATATGCAAACAGAAAAAAACAACTAAAATCTGAAAAAGCAACATCCTCTGAGCAGAACAACACCCAACATGCATAGGTACTGTCAAGGGAAGAGTGCCAAACACCCCAAAGTAAAGCGTGCGCATAACGGTAATTTTACTTAAAAATTTCAGCTCTGCAGACAAAGTGCGCACCTTGCGATTTTTCAACCAAAACAACCCTTTAAATTTAGAATATCCCCATAAACCATATATTCCCTGAAAGTACACATGTTAAGCTTTCTAAGAGTACTGAGCTTGTTGTAGTGGGCTCATCTTTCTGGAAGTAATCCATTGAAGAATCCTTAGGTTGCACAGGGTTTCCCTAAAAACAATTATAAAAAAAGCAGAATAAAGACCATGTTTTCCTAAAATATCAATATGCAAACAAGAAAAAACAAGCAAAATCTGAAAGCGCAAGGTCCCCCGAGCAGAACAATACCCAACATGCATAGTTACTATTAACCCTTTTAATTGTCAGCCTACTTGAAGTTTTATACAAGAAAAAGGCTATATATAAAAATATAGCGTGACTCCGCGAAGTGGAGATAATGATTGGATTTTTAGATCCTTGTATTCCACAATCAAACCAGAATAAACTTCACCACCTGTGCTCTTAATTCACTGTGTATCCCAACACCAGATTTTTAAATGCACGTACCAGAATTACTCTTTCAATACAGCATAATCATCCCACAAGCTTAATTACTTCCTCTGTTGTTGATACAGGTATTAATTTCCTCCTTCAGAACTCCATTAATTTATTTAAGGATCATTGAGTGTAAATGGGAAGAGATCAGAAAGAACACATAGCGTGATACTGCTTTATAATTATAAAAAATGCAACTTTATTGCGCTTACCAAAGGGCGAGATTAAAATGCGCACGTATCCACATCTAAAACAGTCTTCAAAGCATGAGAAGAGAGCGTTGCCTTCCAAAGTCTCCTCTGCATAGATTTGCGGGAAATAACTTGAACTTGCAATGCCGCGCTACCCCGGCCGTGGGTAACGCAGCTAATCTCCAGCGCGCACAGCTGACTAGGAAGGACGTCTGACGTATGTGGTGAGGCCACGCCCAAGTCGTTTCGTCTCCAGGACTTTCTCATAGGCTGCGGGCCCACCACCTCGTCAGTAATTTATTCACCTCGCTCGGTGACGTCAGGTCCAATGTTAACTATCTGCTTTCCTTTTCCTTTCACAGGAGATACGGCGGCTATTTGCTTCAAAACTGATTTAATGGCAGAAAAATCTCTATATTTACTAATAACTGGAATAAATAAATATTATAAAAAACTATTATCTAGAAAATTAATATTTAAAAAGAGATGAATGGAAGGCAACGCTTTCTAACAATCACTGAAACCTTTCACTATTACAGTACTTAGTGATAATATTACATATTCCAATACAATTATCTTAATATTCTCTATGCACAATATAATAAAAATCTCTTTATATTCCAACAGTACAATAATAATTCAATTATCTAAAAATAGTTAAAAATTCTTAAAAAATCACATTACCCTACCTATCGGTGCTAAATATATATCCATGATTTTAGGAAGACAATACACACATTTATAAACCACTACCACAAATATATAATATTAAAAGATTATAACTCTTATTAGGGGGAAAAAAAATGTATTATTATTAATGTTTACCTATGAAGCAATTGATGTCAAATTCTATATTCAAACCATGTGGGGTCAGCGTTTTCATTTTGAAGATCCATTTTGATTCTCTTTGTGACAGGGCCCTCATAATATTTCCCCCTTTTAAACCAAGTTTAACACTTTCTATTCCAAGGAATTTAAATCCTGTTGGATCACAACCATGTGCAGATTTAAAATGGGCTGACACACTATGTGTCTCTACACCTTTTCTTATGTTGTACAGGTGTTCCCTTATCCTGGTTTTAAGGGTTCTACCCGTTCTCCCTATGTACTGTAACCCACATGGGCATTCTAATAGGTAAACAACATTTACGCTATTGCAAGTTATAAATTAATTCAATTCAACTTAAAAAAAAAAAATATGACGCAGGGTCAAAAAAAAAAAAATGACATACGGGGGGAGGGGTTGAACCCATTTTTTGTGTGGAATTTTAAGGGTTAGGGTTATTAAAAAAAAAAAAAAGGTCCCGCCCCCTCCCCGTACATCATTTTTTTTTTTTCAAGGGTTAGGGTTAGCCTAACCCTAACCCTCACCCTTAAAAAAATTTTTTTGAATTTTTTTTTTGAATTTTAAGGGTTAGGGTTAGGCTAACCCTAACCCTTAAAAATAAAAAAAAAAGACTTTTTTTTTTTTTTTAATTTTAAGGGTTAGGGTTAGGCTAACCCTAACCCTTAAAAATAAAAAAATGACGTAGAGGGGAACCCATTTTTTTTTTTAATTTTAAGGGTTAGGGTTAAGCTAACCCTAACCCTTAAAAATAAAATAAAAATGACGTAACGTCCCCCTCCCAGGGGCGGGAACCCATTTTTTTATTATTTTAAGGGTTAGGGTTCCCCTTACCCGTCATAACCAGCCCGGGACCAGCTATGGGGGCTTCTAGGAACAGAGTGGAGGGGCCAGCTTTTGTGGCCCCCCACCCTGCAGCCTACGAGCTCACATACCCTGTGTGGGCCCGGGCTCTTCTGCCCCCCCCTGGGTTTTGGGGAGGCAGGTAATTGGGGGTGCGGGGGTTAATGGCAAGCCACCCGCTAGTTGCAGGTGACTTGCCAGCCCCTAGCCTTGTGAACTGGTATAAGGGGTCTCATGGACCCCTTACCAGTTCACAAAGGGTTAACAGTAAAAAAAAAGACAGACACAAACATTTTTTAACCCTTTAAACGCCAGCCACGTAAATTTTACGTGGCTGCCTCTCCAACAGTTAAACGCCAGCCACGTACAATTTACGTGCCTGACTTTCCCCAGAAATAAAAAAAAAGTAAAAATAAAAGACACTTACCTGACCCCTCGTTCGATCCGGTCGGGTCTCCTCTTCAGCCAGAGGGGCTCCAATCGCCCATCGGGGCTCCTCCGGCTGCAGGGGAGGGCCCGGAACAGGGTGCCCCCCCCATTTCAGCAGCCGCCCGATTTCCTGTCATAAAAAAAAAAAAAAAAAAAAATGACAGTTACCTACCTTTGTCCCCGCCGGCTCCCGCAGGCTCTCCTCTTCACGGGGGGGGGGGCTCCGATCCCCCCTCCCCGCTCTTCCGTCTTCTGGAGGGGGCATAACAGCCCTCCTCCCTTTCTGTCTTCCGATGGCGGCCGCCATCTTGGTGACGTCATGGGGCGGGGCCAGATGACGTCACCGCCGGGTGTCATCGGGGCACCCGGCAGTTCAACTCTCAGATGCCGGTGACGGCTGGGTGGGGAAGGAGGGAGGTAGGCGATCCTCCGATTGCCTGCCTCCCCCCTTCTCTGCCCAGCCGTCACTGATAGCAGATCGCCGCGGGACACAGAAGATGAAGATCGGAGGTGAGTAAAGTAAAAGTTTTTTTTTTTTTTTAATTATAACTTATTTTCAAAAACGTGTGTGTCTTTTTTTTTTACCTTTTAACCCTTTGTGAACTGGTAAGGGGTCCATGTGACCCCTTATACCAGTTCACAGGGCTCGGGGGTCTGGCAAGTCACCTGCGCTAGCGGGTGACTTGCCATTAACCCCGGGCCCCCCAAATTACCTGCCTCCCCAAAGCCCAGGGGGGGGCAGAAGAGCCGTGGCCCTAGGCTATGACGACTTGTAGCCGCAGGGCCAGGGGCCACTAAAGCTGGCCCCTGCGCCCTGTTCTACAAGCCCCCATAGCTGGTCACAGGCTGGTTACGCTGGGTAGGGGGGACCTCACGCCATTTTTTTGGGGATTTTTAAGGGTTTTAACCCTTAAAAATCCCAAAAAAAATGGGGTCCCCCTCCCTTCGAGGGGGGACCCTATGTCATTTTTTTTTTTAATTAACCCTTTGTTACCTGTAGCCCAGTAGGTATAAAAGGCTTCCAGCAGCAGCAGGAGAGCAGAAGCCTCAGTGATCAGCGTGGGACACAGGGATGGATGGGAGGTAAGTATTAAAAAAAATATTAAAAAACATTTATTTTTTTTAATAAAGATATTTTTTAAAAAGTGTGTCTGTGTGTTTTTTTTTACTTTTAACCCTTTGTGAACTGGTACCAGTTCACAGGGCTCGGGGGTCTGGCAAGTCACCTGCGCTAGCGGGTGACTTGCCATTAACCCCTGGCCCCCCAAATTACCTGCCTCCCCAAAGCCCAGGGGGGGGGCAGAAGAGCCGTGGCCCTAGGCTATGACGGCTTGTAGCCGCAGGGCCAGGGGCCACTAAAGCTGGCCCCTGCGCCCTGTTCTACAAGCCCCCATAGCTGGTCACAGGCTGGTTATGCTGGGTAGGGGGGACCTCACGCCATTTTTTGGGGGGGATTTTTAAGGGTTTTAACCCTTAAAAATCCCAAAAATAAAATGGGGTCCCCCTCCCTTTGAGGGGGGACCCTATGTCATTTTTTTTTTTAATTAACCCTTTGTTACCTGTAACCCAGCAGGAGAGCAGAAGCCTAAGTGATCAGCGTGGGACACAGGGATGGATGGGAGGTAAGTATTAAAAAAAATATTAAAAAACATTTATTTTTTTTAATAAAGATATTTTTTAAAAAGTGTGTCTGTGTGTTTTTTTTTACTTTTAACCCTTTGTGAACTGGTACCAGTTCACAGGGCTCGGGGGTCTGGCAAGTCACCTGCGCTAGCGGGTGACTTGCCATTAACCCCTGGCCCCCCAAATTACCTGCCTCCCCAAAGCCCAGGGGGGGGCAGAAGAGCCGTGGCCCTAGGCTATGACGGCTTGTAGCCGCAGGGCCAGGGGCCACTAAAGCTGGCCCCTGCGCCCTGTTCTACAAGCCCCCATAGCTGGTCACAGGCTGGTTATGCTGGGTAGGGGGGACCTCACGCCATTTTCTTGGGGGGATTTTTAAGGGTTTTAACCCTTAAAAATCCCAAAAATAAAATGGGGTCCCCCTCACTTTGAGGGGGGACCCTATGTCATTTTTTTTTTAATTAACCCTTTGTTACCTGTAACCCAGCAGGAGAGCAGAAGCCTAAGTGATCAGCGTGGGACACAGGGATGGATGGGAGGTAAGTATTAAAAAAAATAATTAAAAAAATATTTTTTTTTAATAAAGTTTTTTTTAAAGTGTGTCTCTGTGTGTGTGTTTTTTTTTTTTTTTACTTTTAACCGTTTGTGAACTGGTAAGGGGTCCATGTGACCCCTATACCAGTTCACAGGGCTCAGGGGTCTGGCAAGTCACCTGTGGCTAGTGGGTGACTTGCCATTAACCCAGAGACCCCCCATTACCTGCCTCCCAAAAAAACCTTAAAATTCCCCCAAGAAATGGTGCCCCCCCCTGTGAAGGGGGACCCCACACCAATTTTTTTTTATTTAACCCTTTATTATGTGGATAGTAGTTGTATTTTATTTGTAAATGTTATAAAGTGCTCCTTTCAGTTTATGGGATCACCTGGACAGGAACGGGGGGCTACCGATACATATGTGGTGTCATTGTAATCGGGAGAAATGGGGCTTTCACATGCAATATGGCTTTCTTTAATAAAATAAATGTTTTTGTTTAAAATAAAGGAGACAATTTAAAAAATATATATTTTTTTATTTTTTTATTTTTTTATTTATTTGAAAATATTTAAAAAAGTAGAAAAAATACAAACAAGACATTTCATGTTAAAGCCTAAACTCTGCCACAAAAAGAAAATACGCCATTTTCTTGGAAATTCCTGCAAAAATCACAGTTAAACATCACGCAAAATGGTGAAAAATATCCTGTCAGGAGAGGGTGACAAAATCTCAAGTAGACTGGCAGTCAAAAGGTTACAGGTACCTATGCATGTTGGGTATTGTTCTGCTCGGGGGACCTTGCGCTTTCAGATTTAGCTTGCTTTTTCTTATTTGCATATTGATATTTTAGGAAAATGTGTTTTTTATTCTGCTTTTTTATACATTTTTTTGTGAAATCCTGTGCAACCTATGAATTCTTCGAGATATTACTTCCAGAAAGATGAGCCCACTACAACAAGCTGGGTACGCTTAGAAAGCTTAACATGTGTACTTTCAGGGAATATATGGTTTATGGGGGATATTCCAAATGTAAAGGGTTGGTTTGGTAGAAAAAGCACAAGGTGCGCACTTTGTCTGCAGAGCTGAATATCTGAAGTAAAATTACCGTTATGCGCATGCTTTACTTTGGTGTGTTTGGCAACTCTTTCCTTGACAGAACCTATGCATGTTGGGTATCATTCTGTTTGGGGGATGTTGCTTTTTCAGATTTTCTGTTTTTTTCTGGTTTGCATATAGGTTTTTTTTAGGAAAATGTGGTTTTGATTCTGCTTTTTTATTCATTTTTAGGGAAACCCTGTGCAACCAAAGAATACATTGAGGGATTACTTCCAGAAAACTGCACCCATGTCAACAAGCCTGGTACGCCTAGAAAGCTTGAGGTGTGTACTTCTAGGGAATATATAGTTTATTGGGGGTATTTCAAATGTAAAGGGTTGTTTTTCTTGAAAAACTGCAAGGTGCGCATATTGCAAAGCATAGTTGTATAGTTTTATCTGAAAATCTGAAAGTTTGGGGGAGTCTCCTGGGCAGGAAAGGGTGTCTACCAATACATATGTGGTACCGCTGTAACCGGGAGAAATTGGGGTTTCACACGCAATAAGATTTTATTGACAAACTTACATTTTTTATTACAAAAAAACACTACAAATTGTAAAAAATTGTTTTTTTTAATTTTTTTGCACAATTTTCACCCAAAAATATTGAGAATACACTTAGAAAATGACAAACAAGACATTTCATGTTAAAGCCCAGGCTCAGCTGAAAAAAACAATATATCACTTTCCTGGGAAATCCCTGGAAATCCCTTAAAAAATCACAGTTGAACATGGGGAGCGCAAAATAGTGCAAAATGGTCTGGCAACAAAGGGTGACAAAATCTCAAGGTAGGCTGGCGGTTAAAGGGTTAAATAAACCTTTATTAAAAAAAAAAATGAAAAAAAAAATAAAAAAACACTTTACTCACCTCATCCGATTGTCAGCTCCTGTGTTCATCAGCTGTCAGATGCCCTGGTGATCGCTGGCCAGAGGAGGGGGGGCAGGGGATCAGAGCATCCCCTGCCCCTCCACTGCTCTGCCCAGTGATCACCAGGGAATCTGCCCCCAAAGGGGCGGGGCTTAACAGCAAGATGGCGGCGCCCGTCGGGAGAGGAGGGGGAGAGCCCTTTCAGGCTCTCCCCTGAAGCTGAAGAGGCTGGGGGGGGGCCATCGGAGGCCCCCCCAGTGAAGAGGAGACCTGGAGGGAGGCAGCGCGACTGCAGGTAAGTAAATGTCATTTTTATTTATTTATTTATTTTTTTACAGTTAGCAGCTGCTGCTGCCAAACGGGGGGGCTATTCTGGGGGCTCTCCTGGAGCCATCCGACGCCCCACAGGGGATCGGATGGCAACAAATTAAAGAGGAGACCCGGCCGGATCCAACGAGGGGTCATGTGAGTATTTTTGATTTTTATTTTTTTTGCTAGCAGGGGGGAAAGTCAAGCACGTACATTCTACGTGCTTGGCACTTAAGTGGAGTGGAAGCAAGCATGTAGAAACTACATGCTTGGCACTGAAAGGGATATACAAATAAATAAACCCATTAATAATACGCTTAGTGCAAACAAACAAACTTCAGGACCAGCCGGGTGGAAAAGCAGACACACAACATATAGAGAGTACCATAACTATCCAGAGCAGACCCGCAGGCACCCCCAACAGTCCCTCACGCCGACACGTTGCGTGACATAATCACGTCACGTCCTCAGGGCGAATAGGGCTCTCCAGTGATGGACGCCTTTTTATACTCACCCCCGCGCACTGCCCGCCATGGAACAAAGGGAGGCTTAGCCGGAGGCCTCCCGCGCACGTGACCGTGGCTGTGGTCACATGACGCTGTCCAGGAAGGACGCATTGCGTGTCAGGCAGCCGAGCAGGCGGTGCAGCGCATTGTGCTGGGCAGCCGCCCTGACGCGTGTGCTCTGGATGTAAATAGTGGTAAGGAGCGAGGGGAGGTGAGTACGTCCACCACAACTGAAGAGACATAACAGACATAGTATATAACAATCACATTGCTGTATGCCTACATATCTGGCACCAAATCTTCTAAGTGAATAAATGCCAAGCTATAAAGTATATATTCATAAAGGCACCATGTCCAAAAATTTCGGGTGACGGTGTATACACTTTAATCTAGCTCCATATTGATTATGGGAAGCAAAAATACTATAAATGAGGGGGAGCTAATGCACAATATAAGTTTAAACCCCTTTGGGCGGGGACCTATGGAACCACTATAATAAACACCCCTCTTATATACCCGACAAACAGGGGCATATTGCAGAGCATCTAGATTTTTGCCCTGCAGCCCAAGGCCGCAAGGCGAATGATATAAACAGTTGCCTTGGGAAGGGGGGGGGAGGGATAAGGTGCACAGTCTGAACTTAAATCTGTGACCTGAATTCCAAGGCAACTCAAAATAAGAAACATTCCCCAATAGGGAGGGGACATATATGCAATGCAGGGCAGGGAACGTACATACAGAATCTAGCTTTACACATTATTTGCAATAAGCAAAAATCTAGCTTTTAACACTTTTGGAGAACAAACCAAAGGCAAAGTGACCCATGCCCAGAGACCATTATATGGTTTTCCATACACTGTATACTATGTGCAAGCAACCCCCAGCATGCAGAGTAACGGCCCCCACCTCATTCTCAAGTTGGAGGATCCCTATTTGGCCTATTGCTAATCCCATGTGATATCTATTCCACTTATCTAATAACCGGTGGGATGGAAAATTATTACATATCCTTCAAGTGGAGACACAGATTAATCAATAGTTCGAGAACATGGTATTTGGGGTCCATAGTGATGTCCAATGCTGAGGTCCCAAAAGGTTACAGTACTTCCACTGGATTTCTATGTGGCGACTGGATTCCAGAGTCCCAAGGCATAATCGTATCCACCCACAAAGGATTTTTCAGAATGAGGTAAGAGAGCATGTTGACTGCGTGGGTACTTGGGTGCTTTATAGATGCATACTCCTACACGGCCCTCTTCTGGAATTGGATCTGGCCAATCTCGTGTCAAATAATAGGTGCTGAAACAAAAAACGCACAAATTACTATGTGTGTAAACAGGCAACTTATGTGTAAAAAGGCAACTAATATGTGAAAGACCACCCGAGGGTGGATAACCAAACACTACTATGTCTACACCCCCAGTTACCCAAATACCACTGTGTGAACCAATGCAACAAAGCAACACCACCCCCCCACCCCCTCTTGTACACCACCCCCCCAGAATTCACAACACCCATTGCCCCAAGAAACTCCAAAACTAATCCCTATGCAAAGTAAAAACCAAAAATCGCCAAAAGCAATTTAAATACCCAAAAACGACGTGAATGCCAGATCTTCATTTAAACCAAATGGGGCCTGTGTGTGTAAATTATAAATCCAGAGTAGTTCCCGCTGTTGTAAAATTCTTTTCTTCAAATCACCACCCCGTGGACCTATACTTACCTTCTCGATACCTGTTACCTTTAGGTCGCTAAGGTTGCTACTATGTGTGTTAAAAAAAATGTAAGGCCACGGGGGGGGGGACCATCTTGCCCTGTTGGATATTTCTAGCTGCAAGACGTATAGACGAGAGATGTGCCTGTATCCTGGCTTTGAGACTATTTCTAGTCTCCCCTATATACATTTTCGGACAACTGCATTGTAGCGCATATATGACCCCCGTCGTTTTGCAATTAACGAATTGCCAGATCTGAAATAACCTACCAGTTTGCAAGTTTTTGATGACTTTGTTTTTCTCCATGTATGGGCAAAGAGAGCATCCCCCACAGGAATGATTTCCAAGGATTGTAGTCTGGTTCCGCTACCAATTTGGTGGAACACCAAAGTGGCTGGAACACACCTTATCTCTCATATTGGGTGCCCATTGTGCTAACATACGGGGTCCTCTACGCACCCACCGGGCTAGGTAAGGATCGGTTTTTAAGATGTCCCAGTGGTTATGGAGAATATATCTCAGATTGTGCCAGTCGCTATTATATTGAGTAATGTACCTTACCTGAGGTCTTCCGTCTCTTACTCTTGGGAGTGAGTAATCCTATTCTCGAGGTCTTCTTGGCTTGTTCCAGCGCCCTATGTATCATCTCTTTGGGATACCCCCATCTGATGAACCGAGACGCAAGGTCTCCAGCCTGCTTTAAAAATTCCGCCTCCTCCGAGCAATTCCTACGTAATCTTAGGAATTGCCCTGTAGCTACCCCTCGTTTCAGGCTAGTCGGATGGAAGCTACTGTAGTGTAGCAAAGAATTGACAGATGTCTCCTTGCGGTATAGCCCCGTACTTATAGAACCATCTTCGTTGATGGAAAGAATGTAACTTGTTTGGCCGGGGTCTGAGCTGTAAGAAAAATATTGAAATCATTAGTATTAAGATGGTTTAGAAATTCCTCAAATTCAGCTATAGTACCCTGCCATATCACCAGCACATCGTCAATGTAACGATGCGACCCTAGCACGTGCCGGTGAAATCCTGCATTATCCTCGTGGAAAACCACTTCCCTCTCCCACCACCCTAAAAAGAGGTTGGCCACTGAGGGAGCACAACGTGCCCCCATGGCGACCCCACAGATTTGTCTGTAAAAGTCACCATCAAAAGTAAAAAAATTGTGCGTCAGCACAAACTCAAGTAGAGTCAAAATAAATTCCTGTGGTGTGGGAGAGTTCTGTCCACTCATGTCAAGGAAATACCGGCACGTGCGGGTGGCATGCACATGCGATATGCTGATGTAGAGGGCTTCAACATCCATGGTAGCCAAAAGTACATCCTCGGGGACCCAAAGAGAATTTAAACAGTTGAGCAAATCCATGGAATCTCGTACATAGGAGTTGAGTGAGGTGACAAAAGGTTGTAAGTATCGGTCGATGAAGATACAGGCTTTTTCGGTCAAACCCCCGATGCCCGCCACAATAGGTCTTCCCGGAGGGCACCAGGGGTTTTTGTGCACTTTTGGCAATAAATAAAAGGTAGCGACAACGGACAATGGACAGTTGGGAGATGATTTCCCCAGCCAGGAGTTAACGGTTATAAACCTGTCCGGTACAACATTGACCCCCCGGAAAGAATCAGCTCTACAGAAGGGTCTTACCTTTGCACCCTGCAACAAATTGGCTACATTTCTTGCAATTAAAGACCTTTACCTGTTCTGCAGAAGGTTGTTACTGAAGAAACAGTTTGAGTGCTCACCCACATCCATGACCGAGATTTCTTGGCAAATAGGAGAAGCCCTAGACGACCTTACATCTTTACTAGAGGAGCAAACATTTGAGGTAAGTACCCCTGAACGTTTCTGTAGACCATCCAAGTATATGCAGCCATGGTCATTGAGCCCGGCGGTCCATACATTTTTTCGGGTCATGAGTGATCAAATTCAGAGACTCCCCATCTCACGGGGACCCTCCAACCTCTCTGATTGTGAGAGGGCGGCTGTCTCTGGCCTCCGTGCACGCGCTGATATCATAATTAAGGAAGCCGGCGGAAATATTGTGGTGATGTTGCGCAAATACTACCGCACGGAGGCCCTGAGACAGCTACAGAACACTACCAGCTATGAGAAATTGTTGGCAAATCCATTGAGGGTCTACAAACAGGAGTTAGACACTCTGATTTAGGAGGCTTGGTTGGGTGGTGAAATTAATGGGGGAACGCAGGACTTCCTGACGGTAGAGTGGCCCGTTGTCGCTACCTTTTATTTATTGCCAAAAGTACACAAAACCCCCGGTGCCCTCCGGAAAGACCTATTGTGGCAGGCATCGGGGGTTTGACCGAAAAAGCCTGTATCTTCATCGACCGATACTTACAACCTTTTGTCACCTCACTCAACTCCTACGTATGAGATTCCATGGATTTGCTCAACTGTTTAAATTCTCTTTGGGTCCCCGAGGATGTACTTTTGGCTACCATGGATGTTGAAGCCCTCTACACCATCATATCGCATGTGCATGCCACCCGCACGTGCCGGTATTTCCTTGACATGAGTGGACAGAACTCTCCCACACCACAGGAATTTATTTTTACTCTACTTTTTTACTTTTGATGGTGACTTTTACAGACAAATCTGTGGGGTCACCATGGGGGCACGTTGTGCTCCCTCGGTGGCCAGCCTCTTTTTAGGGTGGTGGGAGAGGGAAGTGGTTTTCCACGAGGATAGTGCAGGATTTCACCGACACGTGCTAGGGTGGCATCGCTACATTGATGATGTGCTGGTGGTATGGCAGGGTACTATAGCTGAATTTGAGGAATTTCTAAACCATCTAAATACTAATGATTTCAATATTTTTCTTACGGCTCAGACCCCGGCCAAACAAGTTACATTCTTGGATCTCCTTTAATTTATATATTGATACAAGATAAATACGCGCACACACACTTTTTCATGTGTAAGTGCATTTAGGAGCGGCTTTGAATCAACCTTATTGTCTGAAATGTTTTTGTTTAGCCTTTCACAGAACTGGATACCGGTGTATCTTTTTACAATATGAATTACTTTGCAGTTATTTATGCATGTGGCATTAACCTCGATGTACCAGTACAGTGTTCTCTGGACAATCCCAGAGTTAGAGATGAAAGAAAACATCAAGTAACACAGTTGCTGAGGAATGTCAAATATCTAATTATGTCTGCTGGTTATTGACGGAGAATGTCTGATTCAAGTTTTATTTCCCTGACGGCCAGATGGCTGCTTGAATATAAATATATATTGATCTTGCCAATAGGATTAATTCCACTTTTCAAAAGACAACGGAAAAACTGATATTATTAACCACATTTCTTACTTTCTGTTTAATATCAGATGTAGCCTAGCTAAAACATATAAGTAGAGATGAGCGAACTTTTGAAAAATTTGATTCGACTGATTCGCCGAATTTTCCGACAAAAATCGTTTCGACCCGAATAAATTCGCGACGAATCGCTATTAAAAACGGCTATTTCTGAGCCTCCTAGAGCCTCAATAGGGTTGTAAACCATTCTGCCTTGCTGTAACATGCACAGGATGCGTGCTGGGTTAGTTAAATAATACTTTGAAGAAATATCACATGCAGATCAGAGGCATCGCTAATAGAATCGCAGAGCGGCACAATTGCAGAGAGTTGAAGTGGCATCACTATGAGGGGCAGGAGCCCAAACATTGCTTTAAAGAGACACTGGAGTTGGCAGCAGCAGGAGCCCAAAAATTGGATGAATCACACCCTGGAGTTGCAAGCAGCAGCAGGAGCCCAAACATTGGCTGAAAGAGACACTGGAGTTGGCAGCAGCAGGAGCCCAAAAATTGGATGAATCACACCCTGGAGTTGCAAGCAGCAGCAGGAGCCCAAATATTACTTTAAAGAGACACTGGAGTTGGCTTCAGGAGCCCAAAAATTGGATAAATCACACCCTGGAGTTGGCAGCAGCAGCAGCAGGAGCCCAAACATTACTTTATAGAGACACTGGAGTTGGCTTCAGGAGCCCAAAAATTGGATGAATCACACCCTGGAGTTGCAAGCAGCAGCAGCAGCAGCCCAAATATTACTTTAAAGAGACACTGGGGTTGGCTTCAGGATCCCAAAAATTGGATGAATCACGCCCTGGAGTTGGCAGCAGCAGGAGCCCAAATATACACTGGAGTTGGCTTCAGGAGCCCAAAAATTGGATGAATCACACCCTGGAGTTGGCAGCAGCAGCAGGAGCCCAAAAATTACTTTAAAGAGACACTGGGATTGGCTTCAGGAGGCCAAAAATTGGATGAATCATGCCCTGGAGTTGGCAGCAGCAGGAGCCCAAATATTACTTTAAAGAGACACTGGGGTTGGCTTCAGGAGGCCAAAAATTGGATGAATCATACCCTGGAGTTGGCAGCAGCAGCAGGAGCAGCCCAAATATTACTTTAAAGAGACACTGGGGTTGGCTTCAGGAGGCCAAAAATTGGATGAATCACACCCTGGAGTTGGCAGCAGCAGGAGCCCAAACATTGGCTGAAAGAGACACTGGGGTTGGCTTCAGGAGCCCAAAAAATGGATGAATCACACCCTGGAGTTGCAAGCAGCAGCAGGAGCCCAAATATTACTTTAAAGAGACACTGGAGTTGGCTTCAGGAGCCCAAAAATTGGATGATTCACACCCTGGAGTTGGCAGCAGCAGCAGCAGGAGCCCAAATATACCCTGGAGTTGGCTTCAGGAGCCCAAAAATTGGATGAATCACACCCTGGAGTTGGCAGAAGTTGGCAGCAGCAGCAGCAGGAGCCCAAACATTACTTCAAAGAGACCCTGGGGTTGGCTTCAGGAGCCCAAAAATTGGATGAATCACACCCTGGAGTTGGCAGGAGTTGACAGCAGCAGCAGCAGGATCCCAAATATTACTTTAAAGAGACCCTGGGGTTGGCTTCAGGAGCCCAAAAATTGGATGAATCACACCCTGGAGTTGGCAGCAGCAGCAGGAGCCCAACTATTACTTCAAAGAGACCCTGGGGTTGGCTTCAGGAGCCCAAAAATTGGATGAATCACACCCTGAAGTTGGCAGAAGTTGGCAGCAGCAGCAGCAGGAGCCCAAACATTACTTTAAAGAGACCCTGGGGTTGGCTTCAGGAGCCCAAAAATTGGATGAATCACACCCTGGAGTTAGCAGAAGTTGGCAGCAGCAGCAGCAGGAGCCCAAACATTACTTTAAAGAGACCCTGGGGTTGGCTTCAGGAGCCCAAAAATTGGATGAATCACACCCTGGAGTTGGCAGAAGTTGGCAGCAGCAGGAGCCCAAACATTACTTCAAAGAGACCCTGGGGTTGGCTTCAGGAGCCCAAAAATTGGATGAATCACACCCTGGAGTTGGCAGAAGTTGGCAGCAGCAGCAGCAGGAGCCCAAACATTACTTTAAAGAGACCCTGGGGTTGGCTTCAGGAGCCCAAAAATTGGATGAATCACACCCTGGAGTTGGCAGCAGCAGCAGCAGGAGCCCAAATATACACTGGAGTTGGCTTCAGGAGCCCAAAAATTGGATGAATCACACCCTGGAATTGGCATCGGCCAACTGCCTACGTAGAATATCTTTGTAGTAGTTGAGTTTGTCCTCCCTCTCGGTGGGTTTAAAAAATGCCCCCATTTTGTGCCGGAAGCGAGGGTCCAATAAGGTGGACAGCCAGAAGTCATCCCGCCGACAGATGGAAACAATTCTGGGGTCACTACGCAAGCACGTGAGCATGCTTCGTGCCATTTGCGCAAGTGACTCGGATGGACTACCTGTCTCCATCTCCACTGCATACTGCCACGGTGTGCCCGGGTCCTCTGTCTCGCCTTCCTCAAAAACCTCTAGCTCCTCTGTCTGCTCCTGCTCCTCCTCTCCTGTCCGCTGACTAGATAAACCAGCCATTTCGCCAAGCCTAAACTGTGTTTCGCTGGGCAACTCCTCCTCCTCCTCTTCCTCCTCCTCCTCCAGTTCAGCTCCAACGGGGTTCATGTGGCCGTATGCAAAGTTTCCTTGAAGTTGTTAGGATGTCTTGCAGATGGGGGGAACACTTCAGAAACCGCTTGACAACCAGATTGAAGACGTGAGCCATGCAGGGGGCATGGGTCAGGCTTCCTTGGCGCAGCGCAGACAAAATGTTCTTCCCATTGTCGGTAACCATGATTCCCATTTTAAGTTTTCTTGGAGTAAGCCATGTTTGGATTTCCTGATGAATACATTTAAGCAGTTCCTCCCCTGTGTGACTCACCAAGACAAACCATGTGAAGCACTGCGTGACACCTCCGTGCCCTGCACACATGGTAGACTGGAGGGGCACTGAGACTTGAGCCTACAGTGGAGGGTGAGGAGATGGCGGAGGATGAGGAGGCCGAGTCACACGGTGTCACAGGCCCAATGGGCAGGGAGCGCGGAGGCCGAAGCGGCGTGACCTGTCCAAGTTGCTGCTGCTGCAAAGGGACCACATTCACCCAGTGGGCCGTAAACGGCATGTACTGTCCCTGACCGTAGTTACAGCTCCAGATGTCGGCGCTGCCATGCACTTTGCTACACACTGACAGGCTCAAGGACTGGCCCACCTTCTGTTCAACAAAAGTGTGCAGCGCTGGTACTGCCTTCTTGGCAAAGAAATGACGGCTTGGGACTCTCCACCTCGGCTCGGCACAAGCCATCAGTTCTCTGAAAGGTGCAGATTCCACCACCTGAAAAGGGAGCGACTGCAGCACCAGCAACTTGGACAGGAGCACATTCAGCTTCTGCGCTGTAGGATGAGTGGGCGCATACTGCTGTCTCTTGGACATGGCTTCGCTGATGGATTGCTGGCGGGATGCATGACTTGGAGGAGGAGGAGCAGGAGCGACAGAGGATGGGTATGACGCACAGCTGCCTTCGGCTGAGGTGCTGGAGCCTTGGCTGGCAGAAATTGGGAGCTCACTTAGTGAGGAAGCAGACTGGACCACCCCTTGGGAGCCTCGGTTCTCCCAGGTCGCTTTATGGTGACGCATCATATGTTGACGCAGGGCCGTGGTGCCAACATTTGGACCCTGGCCACGCTTCACCTTCTGCCTACATATCTTGCATGTGGCCATGTTACCCTCCTGCGGATGCTTCAGGAAAAACTGCCACACTGCCGAGTAGCTACTTTTCCCACCCCCTGGCCTCACTGATTCAATGCTGCTGTTGCCAACTCCAGGAACCCCTGCTCCACTACCTCCCGATAAGGTAGACTGCCGCACAGCAGGTGCTCTACCCCGGCCCCGGCCCCGGCCGGCTCCAGCCTTAGGAATTGTGCCCCCATGCTGACTGCTACCACCTTGCTGCCTCAGCTGCTGACTCCGGGGCAACCTGCGCCCCTCTTCTCCTGATGATGACGATGAAGCCCCTTCATCACCCGGCTCCCAAGTGCGATCGGCTTCATCGTCATCATCATCATCACCGAGTTGTGGCTGTACGTCACTGATGTTCGTGGATTCGTCAACAGTGTCTGGCGCAGGAGCTGGAACGCTCGCAGCACCCACGACACTGTCCACATCACTATTTGTCTGCCTAGCTAGAGAAGCCACCTCCATTTCTTGGCTGGGCAGTAGCTGCTGACTGTCCTCTATCTGATGGTCCTCCTCACTAAAGAGTGGAGCTGAACCCAAAGCATAGGATACGTCGCTGGGGGAGGGAACGGCGTAGGCCAGAGGCAATGGGAGGACAGGGACTGCTCTCGGGACTGCTCTCAGGGTTGTGTCAGAGGAACCTACCGACCCTAGACTGGGGGTCTCAGACGTAAGTTGTGATGATGTTGTTGATGAGCGCGTCAACCAATCTACCACGGCAGATGCGTTACTGGTGGAGACCCAACCGCTAGCAGATACTGGCAGATTAGGTCTCTCAGCGTGACTCCTGCTGCTACTGGCCCCCAGTCTGATGCGAGCTCTGCCTGCGGAATCTTGGCCTCTGCCACTCCTCTTTTCACTTCCAGGCACTTGTCTGCCCGACATAGTCTAACTGGCGTGGTAGTAGGTGATATTTTAAGAACCCCCGGGCAGCGGTGGGTCTATATGAAACAGAATATAATGCACACCAAAAGTGAGCAGTAACACTCAGCCTCCAACAGGCCTGCTTAGTGTAAATAAGAGAGCTGCTTAGTGTAAATAAAGAGGGGTATGGTATGTTACAGAATGGGATGCCCCAACAGAAGTGCACCTGGCAGGCAGCAGTAAGTCTATGCACAGCAAAAGTGTCTTTATCAGGCCTAAATTCAATTAGAATAATTGCAAATGGTTATATGGTCTTAAACAGAGGCTGCTGTAGTCACAGAATGGGATGCCCCAAAAACTAGCAGTAAGTACACCTGGCAGGGACAAGTAGTGCTATGCACAGCAAAAGTGTCTTTATCAAGCCTAATTTCAATTAGAATAAGTGCAAATGGTTATATGGTCTTAAACAGAGGCTGCTGTAGTCACAGAATGGGATGCCCCAAAAACCAGCAGTAAGTACACCTGGCAGGGACAAGTAGTGCTATGCACAGCAAAAGTGTCTTTATCAGGCCTAATTTCAATTAGAATAAGTGCAAATGGTTATATGGTCTTAAACAGAGGCTGCTGTAGTCACAGAATGGGATGCCCCAAAAACCAGCAGTAAGTACACCTGGCAGGGACAAGTAGTGCTATGCACAGCAAAAGTGTCTTTATCAGGCCTAATTTCAATTAGAATAAGTGCAAATGGTTATATGGTCTTAAACAAAGGCTGGTGTAGTCACAGAATGGGATGCCCCAAAAAACAGCAGTACACCTGGCAGGGTCCAGTAGTGCTATGCACAGCAAAAGTGTCTTTATCAGGCCTAATTTCAATTAGAATAAGTGCAAATGGTTATATGGTCTTAAACAGAGGCTGGTGTAGTCACAGAATGGGATGCCCCAAAAACCAGCAGTAAGTACACCTGGCAGGGACAAGTAGTGCTATGCACAGCAAAAGTGTCTTTATCAGGCCTAATTTCAATTAGAATAAGTGCAAATGGTTATATGGTCTTAAACAGAGGCTGCTGTAGTCACAGAATGGGATGCCCCAAAAACCAGCAGTAAGTACACCTGGCAGGGACAAGTAGTGCTATGCACAGCAAAAGTGTCTTTATCAGGCCTAATTTCAATTAGAATAAGTGCAAATGGTTATATGGTCTTAAACAGAGGCTGCTGTAGTCACAGAATGGGATGCCCCAAAAACCAGCAGTAAGTACACCTGGCAGGGACAAGTAGTGCTATGCACAGGAAAAGTGTCTTTATCAGGCCTAATTTCAATTAGAATAAGTGCAAATGGTTATTTGGTCTTAAACAGAGGCTGCTGTAGTCACAGAATGGGATGCCCCAAAAACCAGCAGTAAGTACACCTGGCCGGGACAAGTAGTGCTATGCACAGGAAAAGTGTCTTTATCAGGCCTAATTTCAATTAGAATAAGTGCAAATGGTTATATGGTCTTAAACAGAGGCTGGTGTAGTCACAGAATGGGATGCCCCACAAACCAGCAGTAAGTACACCTGGCAGGGACAAGTAGTGCTATGCACAGCAAAAGTGTCTTTATCAGGCCTAATTTCAATTAGAATAAGTGCAAATGGTTATATGGTCTTAAACAGAGGCTGGTGTAGTCACAGAATGGGATGCCCCAAAAACCAGCAGTAAGTACACCTGGCAGGGACAAGTAGTGCTATGCACAGCAAAAGTGTCTTTATCAGGCCTAATTTCAATTAGAATAAGTGCAAATGGTTATATGGTCTTAAACAGAGGCTGCTGTAGTCACAGAATGGGATGCCCCAAAAACCAGCAGTAAGTACACCTGGCAGGGACAAGTAGTGCTATGCACAGCAAAAGTGTCTATATCAGGCCTAATTTCAATTAGAATAAGTGCAAATGGTTATATGGTCTTAAACAGAGGCTGCTGTAGTCACAGAATGGGATGCCCCAAAAACCAGCAGTAAGTACACCTGGCAGGGACAAGTAGTGCTATGCACAGCAAAAGTGTCTTTATCAGGCCTAATTTCAATTAGAATAAGTGCAAATGGTTATATGGTCTTAAACAAAGGCTGGTGTAGTCACAGAATGGGATGCCCCAAAAACCAGCAGTACACCTGGCAGGGTCCAGTAGTGCTATGCACAGCAAAAGTGTCTTTATCAGGCCTAATTTCAATTAGAATAAGTGCAAATGGTTATATGGTCTTAAACAGAGGCTGCTGTAGTCACAGAATGGGATGCCCCAAAAACCAGCAGTAAGTACACCTGGCAGGGACAAGTAGTGCTATGCACAGCAAAAGTGTCTTTATCAGGCCTAATTTCAATTAGAATAAGTGCAAATGGTTATATGGTCTTAAACCGAGGCTGCTGTAGTCACAGAATGGGATGCCCCAAAAACCAGCAGTACACCTGGCAGGGTCCAGTAGTGCTATGCACAGCAAAAGTGTCTTTATCAGGCCTAATTTCAATTAGAATAAGTGCAAATGGTTATATGGTCTTAAACAGAGGCTGCTGTAGTCACAGAATGGGATGCCCCAAAAACCAGCAATAAGTACACCTGGCAGGGACAAGTAGTGCTATGCACAGCAAAAGTGTCTTTATCAGGCCTAATTTCAATTAGAATAAGTGCAAATGGTTATATGGTCTTAAACAGAGGCTGCTGTAGTCACAGAATGGGATGCCCCAAAAACCAGCAGTAAGTACACCTGGCAGGGACAAGTAGTGCTATGCACAGCAAAAGTGTCTTTATCAGGCCTAATTTCAATTAGAATAAGTGCAAATGGTTATATGGTCCTAAACAGAGGCTGGTGTAGTCACAGAATGGGATGCCCCAAAAACCAGCAGTAAGTACACCTGGCAGGGACAAGTAGTGCTATGCACAGCAAAAGTGTCTTTATCAGGCCTAATTTCAATTAGAATAAGTGCAAATGGTTATATGGTCTTAAACATAGGCTGGTGTAGTCACAGAATGGGATGCCCCAAAAACCAGCAGTAAGTACACCTGGCAGGGACAAGTAGTGCTATACACAGCAAAAGTGTCTTTATCAGGCCTAATTTCAATTAGAATAAGTGCAAATGGTTATATGGTCTTAAATAGAGGCTGGTGTAGTCACAGAATGGGATGCCCCAAAAAACAGCAGTAAGTACACCTGGCAGGGACAAGTAGTGCTATGCACAGCAAAAGTGTCTTTATCAGGCCTAATTCCAATTACAATAAGTGCAAATGGTTATATGGTCTTAAACAGAGGCTGCTGTAGTCACAGAATGGGATGCCCCAAAAACCAGCAGTAAGTACACCTGGCAGGGACAAGTAGTGCTATGCACAGCAAAAGTGTCTTTATCAGGCCTAATTTCAATTAGAATAAGTGCAAATGGTTATATGGTCTTAAATAGAGGCTGGTGTAGTCACAGAATGGGATGCCCCAACAGGAGTGCACCTGGCAGGCAGCAGTAAGAATATGCACAGCAAAAGTGTCTTTATCAGGCCTAATTTCAATTAGAATAAGTGCAAATGGTTATATGGTCTTAAATAGAGGCTGCTGTAGTCACAGAATGGGATGCCCCAAAAACCAGCAGTAAGTACACCTGGCAGGGACAAGTAGTGCTATGCACAGCAAAAGTGTCTTTATCAGGCCTAATTTCAATTAGAATAAGTGCAAATGGTTATATGGTCTTAAATAGAGGCTGGTGTAGTCACAGAATGGGATGCCCCAAAAAAGAAGTGCACCTGGCAGGGTCCAGTAGTGCTATGCACAGCAAAAGTGTCTTTATCAGGCCTAATTTCAATTAGAATAAGTGCAAATGGTTATATGGTCTTAAATAGAGGCTGGTGTAGTCACAGAATGGGATGCCTCACAGCAGACTTAAGATCAGTTCAGTATATATGCACAGTTAGTGTATAAGCAGCCTGAAAACACTTACAAAGCCAGTCAGCCAGCCAGTAACAAACACTCAGGCTGGATGAAAAAAAAAAAAATCTCCCTGTGACTGCCTCCGATTTTTCCTAACTTTCCCTGTTTTCCGCTGACTTTCTGTCTGTCTCCTGCCTGTCTCCTGCCTGTCTCCTGCCTGTCTCCAGCCTGTCCCTGTCTGTCCCTGCCTGTCTAACTGCCTCTCTCCCTCAGCTACACAGCGTTCTGTCTCTCACGAATGCAATAGAGAAATGAGGAAGGAAAAGCAAGATGGCCGCCTTAAATAGCGCTGTGACGTCACCGGGCTTGCTGGCTGCTGATAGGCTGCATGTGACTGTCCCAGCATACACTGCCCCACCTTACATGTCTGGACATGTCCCGTCCGCCATCTTAGAATGCCTGTAAATGTAAATGAATGGATGTTAAAGGAAAACTTCGAGCGATCGAATCGCGGGGAAATTCGGATTCGATCCGAATCGAATTTTTCATGAAATTCGGATCGAATCCGGGTTCGTCCGGATCGATTCGCTCATCCCTACATATAAGGTTTTTGGCAGAAGAAAATCATACGGTCCATCTAGTCTGCCCTTTATCTTAGGAGAGATGTGTGCTGATCCCAGACATGTTTAAATTCACTGACTGTTGATTTTTCAACTACCTCTGCTCGAAGTTTGTTCCAAGCATCTACTGTACTACTTTCTGTAAAATAATATTTTCTAACATTGCTCCTGATATTTCCTCCGACAGGTTGTGCCCCATTGTTCTATCCTTAAAGCGGACCAAAACCCATGGAACTTGTGAAATACATTTGACCAAAACCCCTGCCGATTTTTAGGGTGTAGAACTAGAAAAAGAAAATATTTTCGCTTATCAAATCGCCTTGGAATACTGTTTTTTGCTCTCCCTCTCTGTAGGATTGCAGTTGATCGGACATTGCATAAGTGTGGCAATGATATCATTGCCACACACAGTTATGGCAATGAATGGAGGAGGCGGAGCTTTACAGCTAAAACAGGTGGCAATTGCAATGCATTGGGGAGCAATTCAGGGGATGCTAGTTAAACATGTGGGTTTTGGTCCACTTTAAGTTTCTCCTTAAAAACATTTCACTCCTAAACCTTATTCAGTCCTTTCACATATTTAAAGATCTCGATCATGTCCCCATTCTCCCTTCTTTACTCTAGACTGTACAAATTAAGTTCTTTAAGTCTCTCCTAATAAGTTTTAAGTCCTTCTACCATTTTTGTTGCCTGCCTTCAGACTCGCTCTATTTGAATAATGTATTTTTGCACGTAAGGTCTCCAGAACTGCACACAGTATTCCAGCTGTGGCCTCACCAGGGCTCTATACAGCAGCATCACAACCTCCCTCTTCCTACTAGTGATGCCTCGATCTATGCACCGAGCATTCTGCTTGCTTTTCCCACTGCCTGGCTACACTATTTACTCATCTTGCAGCTTTGATTGCATCTTGCAGCTTAACAATTACTTACCCAAATGTATTATTATTGTCAGCTACTCATTGACATACAAATAATAGGTAGTTTAAGGCTGGTTTTACGCCAGCAGGACTGCGGCGCAATTACAATACGCTTGCAGTTGCTCTGCATTCTCTGTGAAGCCCTGCCTATGAAAAAGACATGACTGGTTTGTGAGAAATTGCTTGCAAATCATGGCAAATTTGTGACTGCATTTGCACCAGCGATTTCTATAGGAAATGTATTGCCCTGGTGTGAAACCAGGCTTAGTGTAAGCTGGAATTCTGAAGATAGAATGTAAGCAAGTTGCCCCTCTAGTACTCTTAGGGGTTTATTCATCAAGGGATAGCGTCAGGCAGTGGCTCGTAGCGGCAGGCAGCATCTGGTGAACGCTGGGCGCTGTGTGCAATACCACATTTATGAAGGCGATTCTGGTGAGCGACTCTAACAGCACCATGTAGCGTACGATTCATCATTACAGGTGGCTCAGCGTATAGTGCCGGCGCTCTAGCTTCCAGACTACCTGTCGCTTACATCCTCTGTGGAGATTGGTGCTTTATATTGCATATTTTATATTGTCATATGCTTGTTTTTGTCTTGTGTTATTTCTACAACAAAAATATATTTTTTACATGTAAGTTTGTCGTTACTGTATTTTTTGCACAATAAGATGCATAAGATGCATATTGTTTAAAGGAAGAAGATAAGAAAAAAAAATTGTTTCTGAACCGAAACCAAGCTTACAGGCATCATACAAAATCCCCCCATCACCCCATAACAGGCACTGTGCAGAATCCCCCCCAATCATACCATAACAGGCAGTGTGCAGAATCCCCCCTAATCACCCCATAACAGGCAGTGTGCAGAATCCCCCCTAATCACCCCATAACAGGCAGGATGCAAAATTACCCCATCACCCTATAACCGACAGTGTCCAGAACCCCCCCAAACACCCCATAACAGGCACTTTGCAGAATCTCCCTAATCACGCCATAATAGGAACTGTGCAGAATCCCTCTAATCACCCCATAACAGGCAGTGTGCAAAATACCCCCCCAATCACCCCATAACAGGCAGTGTGCAAAATACCCCCCCAATCACACCATAACAGGCAGTGTGAAAAATACCCCCCAATCACCCCATAACAGCCAGCATGAAGAATCCCCCCCCCAATTACTTCATAACAGCCATGGTGCAGAATCCCCCCCAAATAACAGGCAGTGTTCAGCATCCCCCCAATCACTGCTTAACAGGCAGCATCCATAATCATCACCAATTTCCTCCCAACAGGCAGCATGCAGAGTTCCCCAATCCCCTCCCAACAGGCAGCATGCAGAATCCCCCCAATAACCCCTAAAACAGACAGTGTGCAAAATTCCCCCATAACAGGCAGTGTGGAATTCCCCAATAACCTGCAGCATGCAGATGCCACCCAATCCACTTATAACAGGCAATGTGGCAGAACCCATCCCCCTGCTGAGGCAGGATGGGGGGTTGAAACAAAAAATTTCTTACCTGGCCTGAAATCCTGTGATACCAGCGGCATGGGGTGGTTACTACAAAAACCCCACTCTGCGCACGGCTCCTCCTGGACAAGTGGGGCTGCACACAGAGGAACCTGTCCTGGCAGAAAATCCATGATGGCTGGATCCTGGGTGAGGAATAGGGATGAGCGAATCGATCCGGACGAACCCGGATTCGATCCGAATTTCAGGAAAAATTCGATTCGGATCGAATCCGAATTTCCCCGCGATTCGATCGCTCGAAGTTTTCCTTTAACATCCATTCATTTACATTACAGGCATTCTAAGATGGCGGACGGGACATGTCCAGACATCAACCCCGCGCCAGTGCAAGCTGGGACAGTCACATGCAGCCTATCAGCAGCCAGCAAGCCCGGTGACGTCACAGCGGTATTTAAGGCCGGCCATCTTGCTTTCCAGCATCATTTCTCTATTGCATTCGTGAGAGACAGAACGCTGTGTAGCTGAGGGAGAGACAGACAGTTAGACAGGCAGGGACAGACAGGGACAGGCTGGAGACAGGCAGGAGACAGACAGGAGACAGACAGAAAGTAAGCGAAAAACAGGGAAAGGAAGGGAAAATCGGAGGCTGTCAGTTTTTTTTTTTTTTTTCATCCAGCCTGCTTTGTTAGCGTTTTCAGGCTGCTTACACTAACTAACAGTGCATATATACTGAACTGATCTTAAGTCTGCTGTGAGGCATCCCATTCTGTGACTACACCAGCCTCTATTTAATAGCATAATAACCATTTGCACTTATTCTCATAGAAATCAGGCCTGATAAAGACACTTTTGCTGTGCATGCTCTCTGGTTTTTGTGGCATCCCATTCTGTGACTACACCAGCCTCTATTTAATAGCATAATAACCATTTGCACTTATTCTCATAGAAATTAGGCCTGATAAAGACACTTTTGCTGTGCATGCTCTCTGGTTTTTGTGGCATCCCATTCTGTGACAACACCAGCCTCTATTTAATAGCATAATAACCATTTGCACTTATTCTCATAGAAATTAGGCCTGATAAAGACACTTTTGCTGTGCATGCTCTCTGGTTTTTGTGGCATCCCATTCTGTGACAACACCAGCCTCTATTTAATAGCATAATAACCATTTGCACTTATTCTCATAGAAATCAGGCCTGATAAAGACACTTTTGCTGTGCATGCTCTCTGGTTTTTGTGGCATCCCATTCTGTGACAACACCAGCCTCTATTTAATAGCATAATAACCATTTGCACTTATTCTCATAGAAATTAGGCCTGATAAAGACACTTTTGCTGTGCATGCTCTCTGGTTTTTGTGGCATCCCATTCTGTGACAACACCAGCCTCTATTTAATAGCATAATAACCATTTGCACTTATTCTCATAGAAATCAGGCCTGATAAAGACACTTTTGCTGTGCATGCTCTCTGGTTTTTGTGGCATCCCATTCTGTGACAACACCAGCCTCTATTTAATAGCATAATAACCATTTGCACTTATTCTCATAGAAATCAGGCCTGATAAAGACACTTTTGCTGTGCATGCTCTCTGGTTTTTGTGGCATCCCATTCTGTGACAACACCAGCCTCTATTTAATAGCATAATAACCATTTGCACTTATTCTCATAGAAATTAGGCCTGATAAAGACACTTTTGCTGTGCATGCTCTCTGGTTTTTGTGGCATCCCATTCTGTGACAACACCAGCCTCTATTTAATAGCATAATAACCATTTGCACTTATTCTCATAGAAATCAGGCCTGATAAAGACACTTTTGCTGTGCATGCTCTCTGGTTTTTGTGGCATCCCATTCTGTGACAACACCAGCCTCTATTTAATAGCATAATAACCATTTGCACTTATTCTCATAGAAATTAGGCCTGATAAAGACACTTTTGCTGTGCATGCTCTCTGGTTTTTGTGGCATCCCATTCTGTGACAACACCAGCCTCTATTTAATAGCATAATAACCATTTGCACTTATTCTCATAGAAATCAGGCCTGATAAAGACACTTTTGCTGTGCATGCTCTCTGGTTTTTGTGGCATCCCATTCTGTGACTACACCAGCCTCTATTTAATAGCATAATAACCATTTGCACTTATTCTCATAGAAATTAGGCCTGATAAAGACACTTTTGCTGTGCATGCTCTCTGGTTTTTGTGGCATCCCATTCTGTGACTACACCAGCCTCTATTTAATAGCATAATAACCATTTGCACTTATTCTCATAGAAATTAGGCCTGATAAAGACACTTTTGCTGTGCATGCTCTCTGGTTTTTGTGGCATCCCATTCTGTGACAACACCAGCCTCTATTTAATAGCATAATAACCATTTGCACTTATTTTCATAGAAATTAGGCCTGATAAAGACACTTTTGCTGTGCATGCTCTCTGGTTTTTGTGGCATCCCATTCTGTGACAACACCAGCCTCTATTTAATAGCATAATAACCATTTGCACTTATTCTCATAGAAATCAGGCCTGATAAAGACACTTTTGCTGTGCATGCTCTCTGGTTTTTGTGGCATCCCATTCTGTGACAACACCAGCCTCTATTTAATAGCATAATAACCATTTGCACTTATTCTCATAGAAATTAGGCCTGATAAAGACACTTTTGCTGTGCATGCTCTCTGGTTTTTGTGGCATCCCATTCTGTGACAACACCAGCCTCTATTTAATAGCATAATAACCATTTGCACTTATTCTCATAGAAATTAGGCCTGATAAAGACACTTTTGCTGTGCATGCTCTCTGGTTTTTGTGGCATCCCATTCTGTGACTACACCAGCCTCTATTTAATAGCATAATAACCATTTGCACTTATTCTCATAGAAATTAGGCCTGATAAAGACACTTTTGCTGTGCATGCTCTCTGGTTTTTGTGGCATCCCATTCTGTGACAACACCAGCCTCTATTTAATAGCATAATAACCATTTGCACTTATTCTCATAGAAATCAGGCCTGATAAAGACACTTTTGCTGTGCATGCTCTCTGGTTTTTGTGGCATCCCATTCTGTGACAACACCAGCCTCTATTTAATAGCTTAATAACCATTTGCACTTATTCTCATAGAAATTAGGCCTGATAAAGACACTTTTGCTGTGCATGCTCTCTGGTTTTTGTGGCATCCCATTCTGTGACAACACCAGCCTCTATTTAATAGCATAATAACCATTTGCACTTATTCTCATAGAAATCAGGCCTGATAAAGACACTTTTGCTGTGCATGCTCTCTGGTTTTTGTGGCATCCCATTCTGTGACAACACCAGCCTCTATTTAATAGCATAATAACCATTTGCACTTATTCTCATAGAAATTAGGCCTGATAAAGACACTTTTGCTGTGCATGCTCTCTGGTTTTTGTGGCATCCCATTCTGTGACAACACCAGCCTCTATTTAATAGCATAATAACCATTTGCACTTATTCTCATAGAAATCAGGCCTGATAAAGACACTTTTGCTGTGCATGCTCTCTGGTTTTTGTGGCATCCCATTCTGTGACTACACCAGCCTCTATTTAATAGCATAATAACCATTTGCACTTATTCTCATAGAAATCAGGCCTGATAAAGACACTTTTGCTGTGCATGCTCTCTGGTTTTTGTGGCATCCCATTCTGTGACAACACCAGCCTCTATTTAATAGCATAATAACCATTTGCACTTATTCTCATAGAAATTAGGCCTGATAAAGACACTTTTGCTGTGCATGCTCTCTGGTTTTTGTGGCATCCCATTCTGTGACAACACCAGCCTCTATTTAATAGCATAATAACCATTTGCACTTATTCTCATAGAAATTAGGCCTGATAAAGACACTTTTGCTGTGCATGCTCTCTGGTTTTTGTGGCATCCCATTCTGTGACAACACCAGCCTCTATTTAATAGCATAATAACCATTTGCACTTATTCTCATAGAAATCAGGCCTGATAAAGACACTTTTGCTGTGCATGCTCTCTGGTTTTTGTGGCATCCCATTCTGTGACAACACCAGCCTCTATTTAATAGCATAATAACCATTTGCACTTATTCTCATAGAAATTAGGCCTGATAAAGACACTTTTGCTGTGCATGCTCTCTGGTTTTTGTGGCATCCCATTCTGTGACAACACCAGCCTCTATTTAATAGCATAATAACCATTTGCACTTATTCTCATAGAAATTAGGCCTGATAAAGACACTTTTGCTGTGCATGTTCTCTGGTTTTTGTGGCATCCCATTCTGTGACTACACCAGCCTCTATTTAATAGCATAATAACCATTTGCACTTATTCTCATAGAAATTAGGCCTGATAAAGACACTTTTGCTGTGCATGCTCTCTGGTTTTTGTGGCATCCCATTCTGTGACAACACCAGCCTCTATTTAATAGCATAATAACCATTTGCACTTATTCTCATAGAAATCAGGCCTGATAAAGACACTTTTGCTGGGCATAGCACTACTGGTCCCAGCCAGGTCCACTTCTTTTTTTGGGGCATCCCATTCTGTGACTAAAGCAGCCTCTGTTTAAGACCATATAAGCATTTGCTCCTATTATATTTGAAATTAGGCCTGATAAAGACACTTTTGCTGGGCATAGCACTACTTGTCCCTGCCAGGGCATCCCATTCTGTGACTAAAGCAGCCTCTGTTTAAGACCATATAAGCATTTGCTCTTATCATATTTGAAATTAGCCTGATAAAGACACTTTTGCTGGGCATAGCACTACTTGTCCCTGCCAGGGCATCCCATTCTGTGACTAAAGCAGCCTCTGTTTAAGACCATATAAGCATTTGCTCTTATCATATTTGAAATTAGCCTGATAAAGACACTTTTGCTGGGCATAGCACTACTTGTCCCTGCCAGGGCATCCCATTCTGTGACTAAAGCAGCCTCTGTTTAAGACCATATAACCATTTGCTCTTATCATATTTGAAATTAGGCCTGATAAAGACACTTTTGCTGGGCATAGTACTACTGGATCTTTTTTGGGGGCATCCCATTCTGTGACTAAAGCAGCCTCTGTTTAAGACCATATAAGCATTTGCTCTTATTATATTTGAAATTAGCCTGATAAAGACACTTTTGCTGGGCATAGCACTACTTGTCCCTGCCAGGGCATCCCATTCTGTGACTAAAGCAGCCTCTGTTTAAGACCATATAAGCATTTGCTCTTATCATATTTGAAATTAGGCCTGATAAAGACACTTTTGCTGGGCATAGTACTACTGGATCTTTTTTGGGGGCATCCCATTCTGTGACTAAAGCAGCCTCTGTTTAAGACCATATAAGCATTTGCTCTTATTATATTTGAAATTAGCCTGATAAAGACACTTTTGCTGGGCATAGCACTACTTGTCCCTGCCAGGGCATCCCATTCTGTGACTAAAGCAGCCTCTGTTTAAGACCATATAAGCATTTGCTCTTATCATATTTGAAATTAGGCCTGATAAAGACACTTTTGCTGGGCATAGTACTACTGGATCTTTTTTGGGGGCATCCCATTCTGTGACTAAAGCAGCCTCTGTTTAAGACCATATAACCATTTGCTCTTATTATATTTATATTATAAGACACTTTTGCTGGGCATAGGCTTACTGCTGCCTGCCAGGTGCACTTCTGTTGAGGCATCCCATTCTGTAACATAGCATACCCCTCTTTATTTACACTAAGCAGGCCTGTTGGAGGCTGAGTGTTACTGCTCACTTTTGGTGTGCATTATATTCTGTTTCATATAGACCCACCGCTGCCCGGGGGATCTTAAAATATCACCTACTACCACGCCAGTTAGACTATGTCGGGCAGACAAGTGCCTGGAAGTGAAAAGAGGAGTGGCAGAGGCCAAGATTCCGCAGGCAGAGCTCGCATCAGACTGGGGGCCAGTAGCAGCAGGAGTCACGCTGAGAGACCTAATCTGCCAGTATCTGCTAGCGGTCGGGTCTCCACCAGTAACGCATCTGCCGTGGTAGATTGGTTGACGCGCTCATCAACAACATCATCACAACTTACGTCTGAGACCCCCAGTCTAGGGTCGGTAGGTTCCTCTGACACAACCCTGAGTTGGCATGCCCCGAGAGCAGTCCCTGTCCTCCCATTGCCTCTGTCCTACGCCGTTCCCTCCCCCAGCGACGTATCCTATGCTTTGGGTTCAGCTCCACTCTTTAGTGAGGAGGACCATCAGATAGAGGACAGTCAGCAGCTACTGCCCAGCCAAGAAATGGAGGTGGCTTCTCTAGCTAGGCAGACAAATAGTGATGTGGACAGTGTCGTGGGTGCTGCGAGCGTTCCAGCTCCTGCGCCAGACACTGTTGACGAATCCACGAACATCAGTGACGTATAGCCACAACTCGGTGATGATGATGATGATGACGATGAAGCCGATCGCACTTGGGAGCCGGGTGATGAAGGGGCTTCATCGTCATCATCAGGAGAAGAGGGGCGCAGGTTGCCCCGGAGTCAGCAGCTGAGGCAGCAAGGTGGTAGCAGTCAGCATGGGGGCACAATTCCAAAGGCTGGAGCCGGCCGGGGCCGGGGCCGGGGTAGAGCACCTGCTGTGCGGCAGTCTACCTTATCGGGAGGTAGTGGAGCAGGGGTTCCTGGAGTTGGCAACAGCAGCAGTGAATCAGTGAGGCCAGGGGGTGGGAAAAGTAGCTACTCGGCAGTGTGGCAGTTTTTCCTGAGGCATCCGCAGGAGGGTAACATGGCCACATGCAAGATATGTAGGCAAAAGGTGAAGCGTGGCCAGGGTCCAAATGTTGGCACCACGGCCCTGCGTCAACATATGATGCGTCACCATAAAACGACCTGGGAGAACCGAGGCTCCCAAGGGGTGGTCCAGTCTGCTTCCTCACCAAGTGAGCTCCCAATTTCTGCCAGCCAAGGCTCCAGCACCTCAGCCGAAGGCAGCTGTGCGTCATACCCATCCTCTGTCGCTCCTGCTCCTCCTCCTCCAAGTCATGCATCCCGCCAGCAATCCATCAGCGAAGCCATGTCCAAGAGACAGCAGTATGCGCCCACTCATCCTACGGCGCAGAAGCTGAATGTGCTCCTGTCCAAGTTGCTGGTGCTGCAGTCGCTCCCTTTTCAGGTGGTGTAATCTGCACCTTTCAGAGAACTGATGGCTTGTGCCGAGCCGAGGTGGAGAGTCCCAAGCCGTCATTTCTTTGCCAAGAAGGCAGTACCAGCGCTGCACACTTTTGTTGAACAGAAGGTGGGCCAGTCCTTGAGCCTGTCGGTGTGTAGCAAAATACATGGCAGCGCCGACATCTGGAGCTGTAACTACGGTCAGGGGCAGTACATGTCGTTTACGGCCCACTGGGTGAATGTGGTCCCTTTGCAGCAGCAACTTGGACAGGTCACGCCGCTTCGGCCTCCGCGCTCTCTGCCCATTGGGCCTGTGACACCGTGCGACTCAGCCTCCTCATCCTCCGCCATCTCCTCACCCTCCACTGTAGGCTCAAGTCTCAGTGCCCCTCCAGTCTACCATGTGTGCAGGGCACGGAGGTGTCATGCAGTGCTTCACATGGTTTGTCTTGGCGAACGGAGTCACACAGGGGAGGAACTGCTTAAATGTATTCATCAGGAAATCCAAACATGGCTTACTCCGAGAAAACTTAAAATGGGAATCATGGTTACCGACAATGGGAAGAACATTTTGTCTGCGCTGCGCCAAGGAAGCCTGACCCATGCCCCCTGCATGGCTCACGTCTTCAATCTGGTTGTCAAGCGGTTTCTGAAGTGTTCCCCCCATCTGCAGGACATCCTAACAACTTCAAGGAAACTTTGCATGCACTTCAGCCACTCCTACACCGCCAAACACACCCTTCTTGAGCTACAGCGTCAGAATGGTATCCCCCAACATAGTCTGATTTGCGATGTTTCCACCCGTTGGAATTCCACCCTTCACATGTTGGACCGATTATATGAACAGAGAAAAGCCATCACGGATTTCCTGATGATCCAAGCAGATAGGGGGACTCCCCTGTGTAACTTCAATGTCAACCAGTGGCAGCTCATACGTGACACCTGCCGTTTGCTCAGGCCCTTTGAGGAAGCCACTTTATTTGTCAGTCGGCAGGATTACGGGATGAACGACGTGATTCCACTGCTTCATGTACTACAGCACATGTTGGAAACCATGGCTGGTCAGGGCACTGGAGACATGGCGTTTACATCTTACGGCCACATGAACCCCGTTGGAGCTGAACTGGAGGAGGAGGAGGAAGAGGAGGAGGAGGAGTTGCCCAGCGAAACACAGTTTAGGCTTGGCGAAATGGCTGGTTTATCTAGTCAGCGGACAGGAGAGGAGGAGCAGGAGCAGCCAGAGGAGCTAGAGGTTTTTGAGGAAGGCGAGACAGAGGACCCGGGCACACCGTGGCAGTATGCAGTGGAGATGGAGACAGGTAGTCCATCCGAGTCACTTGCGCAAATGGCACGAAGCATGCTCACGTGCTTGCGTAGTGACCCCAGAATTGTTTCCATCTGTCGGCGGGATGACTTCTGGCTGTCCACCTTATTGGACCCTCGCTTCCGGCACAAAATGGGGGCATTTTTTAAACCCACCGAGAGGGAGGACAAACTCAACTACTACAAAGACATTCTACGTAGGCAGTTGGCCGATGCCTATCTGCGCCATGGTCCATACTCTCGCAGGTCTGACTCGAGGGGACCTCTGCGCTCACCTTCCACTGCCATGGCCGCTGGGGGGGTTGGCAGGAGCAGCAGCAGCAGCTCCATCAGCAGCAGCAGCCTCAGTCTTCAGTCGCTAATGAGTAGCTTTCTACACCCGCATAGTGAGGCTACTCATGAGCAGCAGGAAGACCTGGAGCAGGACCTCAACCAGCAGGTCATGTCATACTTTGACATGACCATGCCAACACACCTTGAGGATCCGCTGGACTTCTGGGCAGCCAAACTTGATTTGTGGCCGCAACTAGCAGAGTTTGCCCTGGAAAAGCTGTCCTGCCCGGCAAGTAGCGTGCCATCTGAGCGGGTGTTTAGTGCGGCGGGGGCCATAGTTACGGCGAGGAGAACTCGTCTGTCAACTAAAAATGTGGAGAGACTCACCTTTGTCAAAATGAATCAGGGATGGATCAGCCAGGATTTCCACCCACCAATGCCTGATGCATGCGACTAGATTCAGCATGGTGCCACGTTTTACACTTTCCAAATGGTGCAAAACATATTTATGTCTTTAGGCCATTTTTTGGCCTTTTTTTTCTGCCAACTCCAGGGTGTGATTCATCCAATTGTTGGGCTCCTGAAGCCAACCCCAGTGTCACTTTAAAGTAATATTTGGGCTCCTGCTGCTGCTGCTGCTGTCAACTCCTGCCAACTCCAGGGTGTGATTCATCCAATTTTTGGGCTCCTGAAGCCAACTCCAGTGTATATTTGGGCTCCTGCTGCTGCTGCTGCCAACTCCAGGGTGTGATTCATCCAATTTTTGGGCTCCTGAAGCCAACTCCAGTGTATATTTGGGCTCCTGCTGCTGCTACTGTCAACTCCTGCCAACTCCAGGGTGTGATTCATCCAATTTTTGGGCTCCTGAAGCCAACTCCAGTGTATATTTGGGCTCCTGCTGCTGCTGCTGCCAACTCCAGGGTGTGATTCATCCAATTTTTGGGCTCCTGAAGCCAACTCCAGTGTATATTTGGGCTCCTGCTGCTGCTGCTGCCAACTTCTGCCAACTCCAGGGTGTGATTCATCCAATTTTTGGGCTCCTGAAGCCAACTCCAGTGTATATTTGGGCTCCTGCTGCTGCTGCTGCCAACTTCTGCCAACTCCAGGGTGTGATTCATCCAATTTTTGGGCTCCTGAAGCCAACTCCAGTGTATATTTGGGCTCCTGCTGCTGCTGCTGCCAACTCCAGGGTGTGATTCATCCAATTTTTGGGCTCCTGAAGCCAACTCCAGTGTATATTTGGGCTCCTGCTGCTGCTACTGTCAACTCCTGCCAACTCCAGGGTGTGATTCCTCCAATTTTTGGGCTCCTGAAGCCAACTCCAGTGTATATTTGGGCTCCTGCTGCTGCTGCTGCCAACTCCTGCCAACTCCAGGGTGTGATTCATCCAATTTTTGGGCTCCTGAAGCCAACTCCAGTGTATATTTGGGCTCCTGCTGCTGCTGCTGCCAACTTCTGCCAACTCCAGGGTGTGATTCATCCAATTTTTGGGCTCCTGAAGCCAACTCCAGTGTATATTTGGGCTCCTGCTGCCAACTCCAGGGTGTGATTCATCCAATTTTTGGGCTCCTGAGGCCAACCCCAGGGTCTCTTTAATGTAATATTTGGGCTCCTGCTGCTGCTGCTGCTGTCAACTCCTGCCAACTCCAGGGTGTGATCCATCCAATTTTTGGGCTCCTGCTGCTGCCAACTCCAGTGTCTCTTTAAAGCAATGTTTGGGCTCCTTCTGCCCCTCATAGTGATGCCACTTCAACTCTCTGCAATTGTGCCGCTCTGCGATTCTATTAGCGATGCCTCTGATCTGCATGTGATATTTATTCAAAGTATTATTTAACTAACCCAGCACGCATCCTGTGCGTGTTACAGCAAGGCAGAATGGTTTACAACCCTATTGAGGCTCTAGGAGGCTCAGAAATAGCTGTTTTTAATAGCGATTCGTCGCGAATTTATTCGGGTCGAAACGATTTTTGTCGGAAAATTCGGCGAATCAGTCGAATCGAATTTTTCAAAAGTTCGCTCATCTCTAGTGAGGAAAGGAGTTTTTTTTCCTTACATTCGCTCCGAAAAATGTACAGACACCCCCAGCTTTTGCGTCTTATGTTGCAAGAAATATGGTAGCTTTTTCAGCTTACATTTATGGTTTGTGTTTCCAACACAGTTTTTTTATTTAAACACAAAATGAGAATCAATTCACTAATATGTGGAGTTCTCGCCACTCTTCTTTTAAACCTCAGCTTGCTGCAAATTTGCTACAAATGGCTAAAAGCACTCCGTCATTCAGTGAGCTTGCCAGTACACAGCATTTAGCATGAAATACTACTTTCGATTTTCTGATCATCTTATTATCTCCAAGTACAGTAACACCCATTATACTAAAGTCAAATTGTCCCAGAAGTTACATCCAGGCGGGTTATTTTTCACACATGGAAGCCAGCAGTCAACAGCTGACAATATTTTCAGCAGGACGCTCCAGCTGCTGTGCCATTTGCTATGGCATTCACTCGCTTGACCAAGACTCAGCTGGGAGGGGAGTATCACTTGCTGGAAAGAAGTTGGTGTTCCTCAATGGATGGCATTTCTCACTTCATCTAGCTGTGTAAGAGTGCTCTAGGGGAAGCCAGTCCTTCCGTTTTAGTATAAGTGTAGTTCTGCTTTGAAAACATTTTGTGTTTTTTCACTCCTTCATTCCCTCACAGATCAATAAACCCCATGGGAACCTAAAAATCTGTAGCCACTGATTGTACTTAATACTGTACTTCTGTTTTCAGGAAGGTGGCTGTGGTGGACATGCTAAAGACTTAGAGGCCGATTCATCAATAGCGTCAGGTAGCGACAGATGAGCGACTGTAGCGTGATTTTTACAGCGCCAGCCAGTATTCGCTGTGCTTGGCCGGCATTAGCTTGATGACAGCGACTCAGTCGGTGTGCGGTAATGTTGAATACGGGCTGGGGGGTCGCTGTTTCACAGGTCCAGCGTTGTATGTGAGCGCCTGACAACGAATGGCCAGAGCGAACGGCTAGCTTCATATTCATCAAAAAATCACGCTCCGAATGTGCTGTCGCTGTCCATTCCTTGTTTAAACCCCAGAGCGCTGGCGGCGATCTGTATTAACTAGTTTTTAACCCCTAAACAACCATATTTTCTGAATGTAACATTGTACATGTTTTTAGAATCATTTTGTTATATGAATACATTAATCTCAGACCTGTTAGATCAATTCTGCACATATTTTTTTTTTTTTTTTTTTTGACTTAAAAATAAATCCTAACATTGCAGAAGTGTTCTCCGATTTTTTGACATTAAAAAAATTAAAAAAAAAATATTACCAATTAATCATGAATTATTATAGATTGCTCCATTGAAATGCATTGGACATCGCCAGCTCATACCTGGCGCTGTGAGGGAATTTGCAGCGGCGCTGTTCGGTCCAGGCGGCTTCACGATGAATGCCGCGCTAGCCGTCGCTCTCGCCGGCGCTAGCCTCATTTTGCTTGATAAATGCGTCATTGTGACCGCCGCCGGGCGTACTTGAGTCGGTAGTCGCCGTTAGCTGCCGCTACCTGGCGCTTGTCGGACACTACCTGGCGCTATCGCTTGATGAATAAGGGCCTAAATGACGCAAGTTCAATTCCAGGTGCACAAATGGGTGTGAATTGTAGATTGCATCTCAGTTAGCTTTTTAATGTTAACACGCAAAGCAGTGCAACAATTTTGTTCTATTTTTCTCTAAAAAGTAGAATTTTAAAAGGCAAGGTCCATCATTTTTCTAATGAGGTAAAAATAATTGTTTAAAAGTTTGGAAACAACAGCACCCTATGGGGTATTCAGAAAAAAAAGCAAAAACATTTAGCATAGCCCATAGGGTTATATTTAGGGATGAGCGAATCGATCCGGACGAACCCGGATTCGATCCGAATTTCAGGAAAAATTCGATTTGGATCGAATCCGAATTTCCCTGCGATTCGATCGCTCGAAGTTTTCCTTTAACATCCATTCATTTACATTTACAGGCATTCTAAGATGGCGGACGGGACATGTCTGGACATCTATCCCGCGCCAGTGCAAGCTGGGGCAGTCACATGCAGCCTATCAGCAGCCAGCAAGCCCGGTGACGTCACAGCGCTATTAAAGTCGGCCATCTTGCTTTTCCTTCCTCATTTCTCTATTGCATTCGTGAGAGACAGAACGCTGTGTAGCTGAGGGAGAGACAGTTAGACAGGCAGGGACAGACAGGGACAGGCTGGAGACAGGCAGGAGACAGACAGGAGACAGACAGAAAGTCAGCGAAAAACAGGGAAAGGAAGGAAAAATCGGAGGCTGTCACAGGGAGATTTTTTTTTTTTTTCATCCAGCCTGACAGGCTTTGTTAGCGTTTTCAGGCTGCTTATACTAACTAACTGTGCATATATACTGAACTGATCTTAAGTCTGCTGTGAGGCATCCCATTCTGTGACTACAGCAGCCTCTGTTTAAGACCATATAACCATTTGCACTTATTATAATTGAAATTAGCCCTGATAAAGACACTTTTGCTGGGCATAGCACTACTGGATATTTTTTTGGGGCATCCCATTCTGTGACTACAGCAGCCTCTGTTTAAGACCATATAACCATTTGCACTTATTATAATTGAAATTAGCCCTGATAAAGACACTTTTGCTGGGCATAGCACTACTGGATCTTTTTTTGGGGCATCCCATTCTGTGACTACAGCAGCCTCTGTTTAAGACCATATAACCATTTGCACTTATTATAATTGAAATTAGCCCTGATAAAGACACTTTTGCTGGGCATAGCACTACTGGATCTTTTTTTGGGGCATCCCATTCTGTGACTACAGCAGCCTCTGTTTAAGACCATATAACCATTTGCACTTATTATAATTGAAATTAGCCCTGATAAAGACACTTTTGCTGGGCATAGCACTACTGGATCTTTTTTTGGGGCATCCCATTCTGTGACTACAGCAGCCTCTGTTTAAGACTATATAACCATTTGCACTTATTATAATTGAAATTAGCCCTGATAAAGACACTTTTGCTGGGCATAGCACTACTGGATCTTTTTTTGGGGCATCCCATTCTGTGACTACAGCAGCCTCTGTTTAAGACCATATAACCGTTTGCACTTATTATAATTGAAATTAGCCCTGATAAAGACACTTTTGCTGGGCATAGCACTACTGGATCTTTTTTTGGGGCATCCCATTCTGTGACTACAGCAGCCTCTGTTTAAGACCATATAACCATTTGCACTTATTATAATTGAAATTAGCCCTGATAAAGACACTTTTGCTGGGCATAGCACTACTGGATCTTTTTTTGGGGCATCCCATTCTGTGACTACAGCAGCCTCTGTTTAAGACCATATAACCGTTTGCACTTATTATAATTGAAATTAGCCCTGATAAAGACACTTTTGCTGGGCATAGCACTACTGGATCTTTTTTTTGGGGCATCCCATTCTGTGACTACAGCAGCCTCTGTTTAAGACCATATAATTATTTGCACTTATTATAATTGAAATTAGCCCTGATAAAGACACTTTTGCTGGGCATAGCACTACTGGATCTTTTTTTGGGGCATCCCATTCTGTGACTACAGCAGCCTCTGTTTAAGACCATATAACCATTTGCACTTATTATAATTGAAATTAGCCCTGATAAAGACACTTTTGCTGGGCATAGCACTACTGGATCTTTTTTGGGGCATCCCATTCTGTGACTACAGCAGCCTCTGTTTAAGACCATATAACCATTTGCACTTATTATAATTGAAATTAGGCCTGATAAAGACACTTTTGCTGGGCATAGCACTACTGGATCTTTTTTGGGGCATCCCATTCTGTGACTACAGCAGCCTTTGTTTTAGACCATATAACCATTTGCACTTATTATAATTGAAATTAGCCCTGATAAAGACACTTTTGCTGGGCATAGCACTACTGGATCTTTTTTTGGGGCATCCCATTCTGTGACTACAGCAGCCTCTGTTAAGACCATATAACCATTTGCACTTATTATAATTGAAATTAGCCCTGATAAAGACACTTTTGCTGGGCATAGCACTACTGGATCTTTTTTGGGGCATCCCATTCTGTGACTACAGCAGCCTCTGTTTAAGACCATATAACCATTTGCACTTATTATAATTGAAATTAGGCATGATAAAGACACTTTTGATGTGCATAGTCTTACTGCTGCCTGCCAGGTGCTCTCTGGTTTTTGGGGCATCCCATTCTGTAACATACCATTAGCCTCTGCATTTACTGTAAGCTGCACAGTTATTTAAAGAAATTTGGCCTGTATGAGCCTGCTAACACACTGCTGCTGTGTGCATATATACTGATCTCAAGTCTGCTTGGGGCATCCCATTCTGTAACATACCATTAGCCTCTGCATTTACTGTAAGCTGCACAGTTATTTAAAGAAATTTGGCCTGTATGAGCCTGCTAACACACTGCTGCTGTGTGCATATATACTGATCTCAAGTCTGCTTGGGGCATCCCATTCTGTAACATACCATTAGCCTCTGCATTTACTCTAAGCTGCACAGTTATTTAAAGAAAGTTGGCCTGTATGAGCCTGCTAACACACTGCTGCTGTGTGCATATATACTGATCTCAAGTCTGCTTGGGGCATCCCATTCTGTAACATAACATAACCTACCTACCATACTAAGCAGCTCTCTTATTTAAACTAAGCAGGCCTCTTGGAGGCTGATTGTCCACTTTTGGGTGTGCATTTATATTCGGTTTCATATACAGTGGGGTATCCCAATTTGTAAGATAACCTACCCCAACCATGTAAACTAAATAGGCCTGTTGCAGCCTGAGTTTCTCTGCTTGCGTATGGCCTGCATTACAATCTGTCTCTTTCAATGACACTGCTGCCTGGGGTATCCCAATTTGTAAGATAACCTACCCCAACCATGTAAACTAAAGGTTACGTCCTTCCAGAAGGAAAACTTATGCCGAACACTATTTTTGTTAGGGGCATTGACCTTTGGATTGATCAGCATGAAATTAATTTTTTTTTTTCAAAGTATGGCGCTGTAAAGAAGGTCAAAATTATGTCTCATACTTGGATTATTGTTACTTTTTGTTCAGCTTGAAATATAACAGGCCACACGGGCATCCCAAGGCACATGCTATTTTAAACCTATCTGTTATACAACATAAGCGTTGATCAGCATCAGCTGCTTTATTAAGCTACTTCAGTTTGCACTTGTTTTTGACTGCTTTTAATAAACCAGGCCGCAGGGCACCCCAAAGCTGCACCTTGCACCCTATCTGGTATACAACATAAGCGTTGATCAGCATCAGCTTCATTAAGCTACTTCAGTTTGCACTTCCTTTTTGACTGCTTTCATTTAACCAGGCCGCAGGGCACCCCAAAGCTGCACCTTGCACCCTACCTGTTTATACTAAATAAGCATCTACAGCCTCAGCTTTATTAAGTTATTGCATTTTGAATTGGTTTTGGTCTGCTTTAAATACACCAGGCCGCAGGGCATCCCAAACCTGCATGTTGCACCCCATCTGTTATACTAAATAAGCGTTGATCAGCATCAGCTTTATTAAGCTATTGCATTTTGCATTGGTTTTTGTACTGCTGCCAAAACACTAGCCCATATGGGCATCCCAAACCAGCACATGTCACCCTATCTGTTATACTAAATAAGCTTCTACAGGCCCTTTTTTTATTTATTTATTTTTATTTATATAGAGCTGCAATAGCTTATATTGTGAGGTAAATTTGCCATTTTGCAGCATAATATAGAGCAGCCCCTGTGTAAATCTGAGGGGCAATAGCTTATATAGTGAGGTAAATTTGCCATTTTGCTTCGTTATATAGAGCAGCCCAGTTGCCATCTAAATCACCTACTTTCCGGCCACTACAGCTTTTCCAGGGCAAACTCTGCTAGTTGCGGGCACAAGTCAAGTTTGGCTTCCCAGCAAATCCAGTGGATCCTGAAGGTGTGTTGGCATGGTCATGTCAAGGTATGACATGACCTGCTGTTTGAGGTCCAGCTCCAGGTCTTCCTGCTGCTCATGAGTAGACTCACTATGCGGGTGTAGAAAGCTACTCACTAGCGACTGAAGACTGAGGCTGCTGCTGATGGAGCTGCTGCTGCTGCTCCTTCCACCCCCCAGCAGCCATGGCAGTGGAAGGTGATCGCAGAGGTCCCCCCGAGTCAGACCTGCGGGAGTATGGGCCATGGCGCAGATAGACATCGCCCAACTGACTATGTGGGATGTCTCTGTAGTAGGTCAGTTTGTCCTCCCTCTCAGTGGGCGTAAAAAATGCCCCCATTTTGTGCCGGAAGCGAGGGTCCAATAAGTTGGAGAGCCAGAAGTCTTCCCGCTGACAAATGGAGACAATTCTGCGCTCACTAGTACGCAAGCATGTGAGCATGCATCGTGCCATTTGTGCAAGTGACTCGGAGGGACTACCTGTCTCCATCTCCACTGTAAACTGCCACGGTGTGTCTGGGTCCTCTGTCTCGCCTTCCTCACAACCCTCTAGCTCCTGTGGCTGCTCCTGCTCCTCCTCTCCTGTCAGATGACTAGATAAAATGGTCATTTTGTGAAACCTAAACTGTGGTTTGCTGTGCCCCACCCCCTCCTCCTCCTCCACTTCAGCCCCCACAGGCTTCATGTGGCTGTGAAATGTATGTGCCATGTCTCCAGTGCCCTGACCAGCCATGGTTTCCAACATGTGTTGTAGTACATGAAGCAGTGGAATCTCATCGTTCATCTCATAGTCCTGGCAACTGACTAATAACGTAGCTTCCTCAAAGGGCCTGAGCAAACGGTCGGTGTCACGTATGAGCTGCCAATGGTTTACATTGAATTTACACAGGGGTGTCCCCCTATCCGTTTGGATCATCCAGAAATCCGTGATGGCTTTTCTCTGTTCCTATAGTGCAGTGGTCCTCAACCCTGTCCTCAAGGCCCACCAACATGTCATGTTTTTTGGATCTCCAAATAGCCAGCTCTATTGCTCTGCAGCTGCACTAATTACTCGACCTGTGCATCTTTGTGGAGATCTGCAAAACCTGGCCTGTTGGTGGGCCTTGAGGACAGGGTTGGGGACCACTGCTATAGTGGATCCTGCATATGGAGGGTGGAATTCCAACGGGTGGAAACATCGCAAATCAGACTATGGTGGGGTACACCGTTGTGACGCTGAGGCTCAATAAGGTTGTGCTTGGTGGTGTAGGAGTGCCAGAAGTGCATGCTAACTTTCTTTCCTGTTGTTCTTTCAGATGGAGGCAAGACTTCAAAACTAGACTGAACACGTGTGCCATGTCAGGACGCATGACTCTGGCTTCCTTGTCGCAGCGCAAACAAGATGTTCTTCCAAGTGTAATGCAGCAGGCTGGACTTATGGTGACGCTGTCTGAGAGGAGAAATCCCTCAGACATCAAGACGAAAAATTCAAAGAATTTTTGAGGGCTAATTATTCAGAGGCAAATGATAGCTAGTTGTTTCTGATTTAATTACAAGGTGGAAACACACCCTCAAACAAAACTTCACTTTGGCAATACTATTGCATTTGTCTATTCATAATTTTATGTATATATACTAACTAACCTACTTTTTCTCCACAGGATTGTGGATGCAACATGAAAAACTGACACATCGCTGAGTAGCTGATTTTTCCTATCAACAGTCCCCAATAATTCACTGCTGCTGCTGCCGCCACCACCGCAGACTCCAGGGACCCTCTTCCACTACCTCGGCTTGCAACACCTCCTCCCACGACACTCTCCTCATCACTAATTGCCGGCTAGTGGAAGAAGAGGCGAGTGTCTCCTCCACTTCTTGGTTGGGCAGTAGCTGCTGAATTTTATGATTATCAGATCTTCATCAATGGATAGTGGAGCTGAACCCAAAGCATAACAGACAGACAACAGACAGTTGACTGGGGGTGTCAGATGCCACTTGTGATGCAGTGGACTGCTTTTGCAGCACTTCCAGACAAAGCTGCTTCATTGGCTGACACAATGACTGGTAAAGCTGTGGAACATATGGTTTAAAAGCAAAAATAACCATTTGTTTTTATATGAAAAAGACCCTGGTTTATACATAGTTTTTTTTTTTTCCAGAGACTGCCCTGCGTGGAAATGAATGGCGCATGAATCATCCAAGCTTTCCTCCCAACAATGCCTGATGTATTCCAGTAGATTGATGAGGGGGCCAGACCTACACTAAAGAAAGATGGATCGTGCAAACCAGATTTAAGGCGCTGCTCTCCAGTTACAGACATTCCTCCGCATCGGACCACAAGTAAGTATTGATAAAAAATCCTTTACGTTACTCTTACTTTTTATTAATATTCTTCGGATAAGACGGATCAGACATGATTCCAGATTAAAAATTCCAAGAATTTTTGAGGGCTAATTAGTCAGAGGCAATGATACCTTCTTGTTTCTGATTTAATTAAAAGGTGGAAACACACCCTCAAACAAAACTTCACTTTGGCAATACTTTTGCATTTGTTTATTCATAATTTTATGTAGATATTACTAACTAAGCTACTTTTTCTCCACATGACTCTCCACAGGGTGTGATTCATCCAATTTTTGGGCTCCTGAAGCCAACCCCAGGGTCTCTTTAAAGTAATATTTGGGCTCCTGCTGCTGTCAACTCCTGCCAACTCCAGGGTGTGATTCATCCAATTTTTGGGCTCCTGAAGCCAACCCCAGGGTCTCTTTAAAGTAATGTTTAGGCTCCTGCTGCTGCTGCTGCCAACTTCTGCCAACTCCAGGGTGTGATTCATCCAATTTTTGGGCTCCTGAAGCCAACCCCAGGGTCTCTTTAAAGTAATATTATGGCTCCTGCTGCTGCTACTGCCAACTTCTGCCAACTCCAGGGTGTGATTCATCCAATTTTTGGGCTCCTGAAGCCAACCCCAGGGTCTCTTTAAAGTAATATTTGGGCTCCTGCTGCTGCTGCTGTCAACTCCTGCCAACTCCAGGGTGTGATTCATCCAATTTTTGGGCTCCTGAAGCCAACCCCAGGGTCTCTTTAAAGTAATATTTGGGCTCCTGCTGCTGCTGCTGCTGCTGCTGCCAACTCCAGGGTGTGATTCATCCAATTTTTGGGCTCCTGAAGCCAACCCCAGTGTCTCTTTAAAGTAATATTTGGGCTCCTGCTGCTGCCAACTCCAGGGTGTGATTCATCCAATTTTTGGGCTCCTGAAGCCAACCCCAGTGTCTCTTTAAAGTAATATTTGGGCTCCTGCTGCTGCTACTGCCAACTTCTGCCAACTCCAGGGTGTGATTCATCCAATTTTTGGGCTCCTGAAGCCAACCCCAGGGTCTCTTTAAAGTAATATTTGGGCTCCTGCTGCTGCTGCTGCCAACTCCAGGGTGTGATTCATCCAATTTTTGGGCTCCTGAAGCCAACTCCAGTGTATATTTGGGCTCCTGCTGCTGCTGCTGCCAACTCCAGGGTGTGATTCATCCAATATTTGGGCTCCTGAAGCCAACCCCAGGGTCTCTTTAAAGTAATATTTGGGCTCCTGCTGCTGCTACTGCCAACTTCTGCCAACTCCAGGGTGTGATTCATCCAATTTTTGGGCTCCTGAAGCCAATCCCAGGGTCTCTTTAAAGTAATATTTGGGCTCCTGCTGCTGCCAACTCCAGGGTGTGATTCATCCAATTTTTGGGCTCCTGAAGCCAACTCCAGTTTATATTTGGGCTCCTGCTGCTGCTGCTGCCAACTCCAGGGTGTGAATCATCCAATTTTTGGGCTCCTGAAGCCAACCACAGTGTCTCTTTAAAGTAATATTTGGGCTCCTGCTGCTGCTGCTGCCAACTCCAGGGTGTGATTCATCCAATTTTTGGGCTCCTGAAGCCAACCCCAGTGTCTCTTTAAAGTAATGTTTGGGCTCCTGTTGCTGCTGCTGCCAACTCCTGCCAACTCCAGGGTGTGATTCATCCAATTTTTGGGCTCCTGAAGCCAACCCCAGGGTCTCTTTAAAGTAATATTTGGGCTCCTGCTGCTGCTGCTGTCAACTCCTGCCAACTCCAGGGTGTGATTCATCCAATTTTTGGGCTCCTGAAGCCAACCCCAGGGTCTCTTTAAAGTAATATTTGGGCTCCTGCTGCTGCTGCTGCCAACTCCAGGGTGTGATTAATCCAATTTTTGGGCTCCTGAAGCCAACCCCAGGGTCTCTTTAAAGTAATATTTGGGCTCCTGCTGCTGCTACTGCCAACTTCTGCCAACTCCAGGGTGTGATTCATCCAATTTTTGGGCTCCTGAAGCCAACCCCAGGGTCTCTTTAAAGTAATATTTGGGCTCCTGCTGCTGCTGCTGCCAACTCCAGGGTGTGATTCATCCAATTTTTGGGCTCCTGAAGCCAACTCCAGTGAATATTTGGGCTCCTGCTGCTGCTGCTGCCAACTCCAGGGTGTGAATCATCCAATTTTTGGGCTCCTGAAGCCAACCCCAGGGTCTCTTTAAAGTAATATTTGGGCTCCTGCTGCTGCCAACTCCAGGGTGTGATTCATCCAATTTTTGGGCTCCTGAAGCCAACCCCAGGGTCTCTTTAAAGTAATATTTGGGCTCCTGCTGCTGCTGCTGTCAACTCCTGCCAACTCCAGGGTGTGATTCATCCAATTTTTGGGTTCCTGAAGCCAACCCCAGGGTCTCTTTAAAGTAATATTTGGGCTCCTGCTGCTGCTGCTGCCAACTCCAGGGTGTGATTCATCCAATTTTTGGGCTCCTGAAGCCAACCCCAGGGTCTCTTTAAAGTAATATTTGGGCTCCTGCTGCTGCCACTGCCAACTTCTGCCAACTCCAGGGTGTGATTCATCCAATTTTTGGGCTCCTGAAGCCAACCCCAGGGTCTCTTTAAAGTAATATTTGGGCTCCTGCTGCTGCTGCTGCCAACTCCAGGGTGTGATTCATCCAATTTTTGGGCTCCTGAAGCCAACTCCAGTGAATATTTGGGCTCCTGCTGCTGCTGCTGCCAACTCCAGGGTGTGAATCATCCAATTTTTGGGCTCCTGAAGCCAACCCCAGGGTCTCTTTAAAGTAATATTTGGGCTCCTGCTGCTGCCAACTCCAGGGTGTGATTCATCCAATTTTTGGGCTCCTGAAGCCAACCCCACGGTCTCTTTAAAGTAATATTTGGGCTCCTGCTGCTGCTGCTGTCAACTCCTGCCAACTCCAGGGTGTGATTCATCCAATTTTTGGGCTCCTGAAGCCAACCCCAGGGTCTCTTTAAAGTAATATTTGGGCTCCTGCTGCTGCTGCTGCCAACTCCAGGGTGTGATTCATCCAATTTTTGGGCTCCTGAAGCCAACCCCAGGGTCTCTTTAAAGTAATATTTGGGCTCCTGCTGCTGCTACTGCCAACTTCTGCCAACTCCAGGGTGTGATTCATCCAATTTTTGGGCTCCTGAAGCCAACCCCAGGGTCTCTTTAAAGTAATATTTGGGCTCCTGCTGCTGCTGCTGCCAACTCCAGGGTGTGATTCATCCAATTTTTGGGCTCCTGAAGCCAACTCCAGTGAATATTTGGGCTCCTGCTGCTGCTGCTGCCAACTCCAGGGTGTGAATCATCCATTTTTGGGCTCCTGAAGCCAACCCCAGGGTCTCTTTAAAGTAATATTTGGGCTCCTGCTGCTGCCAACTCCAGGGTGTGATTCATCCAATTTTTGGGCTCCTGAAGCCAACCCCAGGGTCTCTTTAAAGTAATATTTGGGCTCCTGCTGCTGCTGCTGTCAACTCCTGCCAACTCCAGGGTGTGATTCATCCAATTTTTGGGCTCCTGAAGCCAACCCCAGGGTCTCTTTAAAGTAATATTTGGGCTCCTGCTGCTGCTGCTGCCAACTCCAGGGTGTGATTCATCCAATTTTTGGGCTCCTGAAGCCAACCCCAGGGTCTCTTTAAAGTAATATTTGGGCTCCTGCTGCTGCCACTGCCAACTTCTGCCAACTCCAGGGTGTGATTCATCCAATTTTTGGGCTCCTGAAGCCAACCCCAGGGTCTCTTTAAAGTAATATTTGGGCTCCTGCTGCTGCTGCTGCCAACTCCAGGGTGTGATTCATCCAATTTTTGGGCTCCTGAAGCCAACTCCAGTGAATATTTGGGCTCCTGCTGCTGCTGCTGCCAACTCCAGGGTGTGAATCATCCAATTTTTGGGCTCCTGAAGCCAACCCCAGGGTCTCTTTAAAGTAATATTTGGGCTCCTGCTGCTGCCAACTCCAGGGTGTGATTCATCCAATTTTTGGGCTCCTGAAGCCAACCCCAGTGTCTCTTTAAAGTAATGTATGGGCTCCTGCTGCTGCTGCTGCCAACTCCAGGGTGTGATTCATCCAATTTTTGGGCTCCTGAAGCCAACTCCAGTGTATATTTGGGCTCCTGCTGCTGCTGCTGCCAACTCCAGGGTGTGAATCATCCAATTTTTGGGCTCCTGAAGCCAACCCCAGGGTCTCTTTAAAGTAATGTTTGGGCTCCTGCTGCTGCTGCTGCTGCCAACTTCTGCCAACTCCAGGGTGTGATTCATCCAATTTTTGGGCTCCTGAAGCCAACCCCAGTGTCTCTTTAAAGTAATATTTGGGCTCCTGCTGCTGCTGCTGCCAACTCCAGGATGTGATTCATCCAATTTTTGGGCTCCTGAAGCCAACCCCAGGGTCTCTTTAAAGTAATGTTTGGGCTCCTGCTGCTGCCAACTCCAGGGTGTGATTCATCCAATTTTTGGGCTCCTGAAGCCAACCCCAGGGTCTCTTTAAAGTAATATTTGGGCTCCTGCTGCTGCTGCTGCCAACTCCAGGGTGTGATTCATCCAATTTTTGGCCTCCTGCAGCCAACTCAATGTGTGTCTTTCAAGCTATGCTCGGGCTCCTGCTGCTGCTGCTTGCAACTCCAGGGTGTGATTCATCCAATGTTTTGGCTCCTGCAGCCAACTCCAGTGTCTCTTTCAAGCTATGTTTGGGCACCTGCTGTTGCTGCTTGCAACTCCAGGGTGTGATTCATACAATTTATGGGCTCCTGCAGCCAACTCCAGTGTCTCTTTCAAGCTATGCTTGGGCTCCTGCTGCTGCTGCTTGCAACTCCAGGGTGTGATTCATCCAATTTTTGGGCTCCTGCAGCCAACTCTAATGTCTCTTTCACGCAATGTTTGGGCTCCTGCTACTGATGCTTGCAACTCCAGGGTGTGATTCATTCAATTTATGGCCTCCTGCAGCCAACTCCAGTGTCTCTTTAAAGTAATGTTTGGGCTCCTGCTGGTGGTTACAACTGCAGGGAGTGATTCATCCAAATTTTGGCTTCCTGCAGCCAACTCCAGTGTCTCTTTCAAGCTATTTTTGGGCACCTGCCTGCAACTTCAGGGTGTGATTCATCCAGTTTTTGGGCTCCTGCAGCCAACTCCAGTGTCTCTTTCGCGCAATGTTTGGGCTCCTGCTGCTTGCAGCTCCAGGGTGTGATTCATCCAATTTTTGGCCTCCTGCAGCCAACTCTAATGTCTCTTTTGCGCAATGTTTGGGCTCCTGCTGTTGATGCTTGCAACTCCAGGGTGTGATTCATCCAATTTATGGCTTCCTGCAGCCAGCTCCAGTGTCTCTTTCAAGCTATGTTTGGGCTCCTGCTGCTACTTGCCACTCCAGGGTGTGATTCATCCAAATTTTGGCCTCCTGCAGCCAACTCCAGTGTCTCTTTCAAGCTATGTTTGGGCTCCTGCTGCTGCTGCTTGCAACTCCAAGGTGTTATTCATCTAATTTTTGGGCTCCTGCAGTCAACTCCAGTGTCTTTTTCAGGCAATGTTTAGGCTCCTGCTGCTGCTGCTTGCAACTCCAGGGTGTGATTCATCCAATTTTCAGGCTCCTGCAGCCAACTCCAGCGTCTCTTTCAAGATATGTTTGGGCTCCTGCTGCTGCTGCTTGCAACTCCAGGGTATGATTCATCCAATTTCTGGGCTCCTGCTGCCAACTCCAGTGTCTCTTTCACGCAATGTTTGGGCTCCTGCTGCTGCTGCTTGCAACTCCAGGGTGTGATTCATCCAATTATTGGCCTCCTGCAGCCAACTCCAGTGTCTCTTTAAAGCAATGTTTGGGCTCCTGCTGCTGCTTGCAACTCCAGGGTGTGATTCATCCAATTATTGGCCTCCTGCAGCCAACTCCAGTGTCTCTTTAAAGCAATGTTTGGGCTCCTGCTGCTGCTTGCAACTCCAGGGTGTGATTCATCCAATTTTTGGCCTCCTGCAGCCAACTCCAGTGTCTCTTAAAAATAATGTTTGGCCTCCTGATGCTGTCTGCAACTCCAGGGTGTGATTCATCCAATTTTTGGCCTCCTGCAGCCAACTCAATGTGTGTCTTTCAAGCTATGCTTGGGCTCCTGCTGCTGCTGCTGATTGCAACTCCAGGGTGTGATTCATCCAATGTTTGGGCTCCTGCAGCCAACTCCAGTGTCTCTTTCAAGCTATGTTTGGGCACCTGCTGCTGCTGCTTGCAACTTCAGGGTGCGATTCATCCAATTTTTGGCCTCCTGCAGCCAGCTCCAGTGTCTCTTTCACGCAATGTTTGGGCTCCTGCTGCTGCTGCTTGCAACTCCAGGGTGTGATTCATCCAATTATTGGCCTCCTGCAGCCAACTCCAGTGTCTCTTTAAAGCAATGTTTGGCCTCCTGATGCTGTCTGCAACTCCAGGGTGTGATTCATCCAATTTTTGGCCTCCTGCAGCCAACTCAATGTGTGTCTTTCAAGCTATGCTTGGGCTCCTGCTGCTGCTGCTGATTGCAACTCCAGGGTGTGATTCATCCAATGTTTGGGCTCCTGCAGCCAACTCCAGTGTCTCTTTCAAGCTATGTTTGGGCACCTGCTGTTGCTGCTTGCAACTCCAGGGTGTGATTCATACAATTTTTGGGCTCCTGCAGCCAACTCCAGTGTCTCTTTCAAGCTATGCTTGGGCTCCTGCTGCTGCTGCTTGCAACTCCAGGGTGTGATTCATCCAATTTTTTTGCCCCAGCAGCCAACTCCAGTATCTCTTTCACGCAATGTTTGGGCTCCTGCTGCTGCTGCTTGCAACTCCAGGGTGTGATTCATCCAATTTTGGCCTCCTGCAGCCAACTCCAGTGTCTCTTTAAAGCAATTTTGTGTGCTCCTGCTGCTGCTTGCAACTCCAGGGTGTGATCCATCCAATTTTTGGGCTCCTGCAGCCAACTCCAGTGTCTCTTTCACACAATGTTTGGGCTCCTGCTGCTGCTGCCACTGCTTGCAACTCCAGGGTGTGATTCATCCAATTTTTGGGCTCCTGCAGCCAACTCCAGTGTCTCTTTAAAGCAATGTTTGGGCTCCTGATGCTGCTGCTCCTTGCAACTCCAGGGTGTGATTCATCCAATTTTTGGGCTTCTGCAGCCAACTCCAGTGTCTCTTTCACGCAATGTTTGGGCTCCTGCTGCTGCTTGCAACTCCAAGGTGTGATTCATCCAATTTTTGGCCTCCTGCAGCCAACTCCAGGGTGTCTTTCATGCAATGATTGGGCTCCTGCTGCTGCTTGCAACTCCAGGGTGATTCATCCAATTTTTTGCCTCCTGCAGCCAACTCCAGGGTGTCTTTCATGCAATGTTTGTGCTCCTGCTGCTGCTGTTTGCAACTCCAGGGTGTGATTCATGCAATTTTTGGCCTCCTGCAGCCAACTCCAGTTTCTATTTAAAGTAATGTTTGGGCTCCTGCTGCTGCTTATAACTCCAGGGTGTGATTGATCCAGTTTTAGGCCTCCTGCAGCCAACTCCAGTGTCTCTTTCAAGCTATGTTTGGGCTCCTGCTGCTGCTGCTTGCAACTCCAGGGTGTGATTCATCCAATTTTTGGACTCCTGCAGCCAACCCCAGTGTCTCTTTCAAGCAATGGTTGGGCTCCTGCTGCTGCTGCTTGCAACTCCAGGGTGTCATTCATCCAATTTTTGGGCTCCTGCAGCCAACTCCAGTGTGTCTTTCAAGCTATGCTTGGGCTCCTGCTGCTGCTGCTTGCAACTCCAGGGTGTGATTCATCCAATTTTTGGGCTCCTGAAGCCAATCCCAGGGTCTCTTTAAAGTAATATTTGGGCTCCTGCTGCTGCTGCTGCCAACTCCAGGGTGTGATTCATCCAATTTTTGGCCTCCTGCAGCCAACTCAATGTGTGTCTTTCAAGCTATGCTCGGGCTCCTGCTGCTGCTGCTTGCAACTCCAGGGTGTGATTCATCCAATGTTTTGGCTCCTGCAGCCAACTCCAGTGTCTCTTTCAAGCTATGTTTGGGCACCTGCTGTTGCTGCTTGCAACTCCAGGGTGTGATTCATACAATTTTTGGGCTCCTGCAGCCAACTCCAGTGTCTCTTTCAAGCTATGCTTGGGCTCCTGCTGCTGCTGCTTGCAACTCCAGGGTGTGATTCATCCAATTTTTGGGCTCCTGCAGCCAACTCTAATGTCTCTTTCACGCAATGTTTGGGCTCCTGCTACTGATGCTTGCAACTCCAGGGTGTGATTCATTCAATTTATGGCCTCCTGCAGCCAACTCCAGTGTCTCTTTAAAGTAATGTTTGGGCTCCTGCTGGTGGTTACAACTGCAGGGAGTGATTCATCCAAATTTTGGCTTCCTGCAGCCAACTCCAGTGTCTCTTTCAAGCTATTTTTGGGCACCTGCCTGCAACTTCAGGGTGTGATTCATCCAGTTTTTGGGCTCCTGCAGCCAACTCCAGTGTCTCTTTCGCGCAATGTTTGGGCTCCTGCTGCTGCTGCTTGCAGCTCCAGGGTGTGATTCATCCAATTTTTGGCCTCCTGCAGCCAACTCTAATGTCTCTTTTGCGCAATGTTTGGGCTCCTGCTGTTGATGCTTGCAACTCCAGGGTGTGATTCATCCAATTTATGGCTTCCTGCAGCCAGCTCCAGTGTCTCTTTCAAGCTATGTTTGGGCTCCTGCTGCTACTTGCCACTCCAGGGTGTGATTCATCCAAATTTTGGCCTCCTGCAGCCAACTCCAGTGTCTCTTTCAAGCTATGTTTGGGCTCCTGCTGCTGCTGCTTGCAACTCCAAGGTGTTATTCATCTAATTTTTGGGCTCCTGCAGTCAACTCCAGTGTCTTTTTCAGGCAATGTTTAGGCTCCTGCTGCTGCTGCTTGCAACTCCAGGGTGTGATTCATCCAATTTTCGGGCTCCTGCAGCCAACTCCAGTGTCTCTTTCAAGATATGTTTGGGCTCCTGCTGCTGCTGCTTGCAACTCCAGGGTATGATTCATCCACTTTCTGGGCTCCTGCTGCCAACTCCAGTGTCTCTTTCACGCAATGTTTGGGCTCCTGCTGCTGCTGCTTGCAACTCCAGGGTGTGATTCATCCAATTATTGGCCTCCTGCAGCCAACTCCAGTGTCTCTTTAAAGCAATGTTTGGGCTCCTGCTGCTGCTTGCAACTCCAGGGTGTGATTCATCCAATTATTGGCCTCCTGCAGCCAACTCCAGTGTCTCTTTAAAGCAATGTTTGGGCTCCTGCTGCTGCTTGCAACTCCAGGGTGTGATTCATCCAATTTTTGGCCTCCTGCAGCCAACTCCAGTGTCTCTTAAAAATAATGTTTGGCCTCCTGATGCTGTCTGCAACTCCAGGGTGTGATTCATCCAATTTTTGGCCTCCTGCAGCCAACTCAATGTGTGTCTTTCAAGCTATGCTTGGGCTCCTGCTGCTGCTGCTGATTGCAACTCCAGGGTGTGATTCATCCAATGTTTGGGCTCCTGCAGCCAACTCCAGTGTCTCTTTCAAGCTATGTTTGGGCACCTGCTGCTGCTGCTTGCAACTTCAGGGTGCGATTCATCCAATTTTTGGCCTCCTGCAGCCAGCTCCAGTGTCTCTTTCACGCAATGTTTGGGCTCCTGCTGCTGCTGCTTGCAACTCCAGGGTGTGATTCATCCAATTATTGGCCTCCTGCAGCCAACTCCAGTGTCTCTTTAAAGCAATGTTTGGCCTCCTGATGCTGTCTGCAACTCCAGGGTGTGATTCATCCAATTTTTGGCCTCCTGCAGCCAACTCAATGTGTGTCTTTCAAGCTATGCTTGGGCTCCTGCTGCTGCTGCTGATTGCAACTCCAGGGTGTGATTCATCCAATGTTTGGGCTCCTGCAGCCAACTCCAGTGTCTCTTTCAAGCTATGTTTGGGCACCTGCTGTTGCTGCTTGCAACTCCAGGGTGTGATTCATACAATTTTTGGGCTCCTGCAGCCAACTCCAGTGTCTCTTTCAAGCTATGCTTGGGCTCCTGCTGCTGCTGCTTGCAACTCCAGGGTGTGATTCATCCAATTTTTTTGCCCCAGCAGCCAACTCCAGTATCTCTTTCACGCAATGTTTGGGCTCCTGCTGCTGCTGCTTGCAACTCCAGGGTGTGATTCATCCAATTTTGGCCTCCTGCAGCCAACTCCAGTGTCTCTTTAAAGCAATTTTGTGTGCTCCTGCTGCTGCTTGCAACTCCAGGGTGTGATCCATCCAATTTTTGGGCTCCTGCAGCCAACTCCAGTGTCTCTTTCACACAATGTTTGGGCTCCTGCTGCTGCTGCCACTGCTTGCAACTCCAGGGTGTGATTCATCCAATTTTTGGGCTCCTGCAGCCAACTCCAGTGTCTCTTTAAAGCAATGTTTGGGCTCCTGATGCTGCTGCTCCTTGCAACTCCAGGGTGTGATTCATCCAATTTTTGGGCTTCTGCAGCCAACTCCAGTGTCTCTTTCACGCAATGTTTGGGCTCCTGCTGCTGCTTGCAACTCCAAGGTGTGATTCATCCAATTTTTGGCCTCCTGCAGCCAACTCCAGGGTGTCTTTCATGCAATGATTGGGCTCCTGCTGCTGCTTGCAACTCCAGGGTGATTCATCCAATTTTTTGCCTCCTGCAGCCAACTCCAGGGTGTCTTTCATGCAATGTTTGTGCTCCTGCTGCTGCTGTTTGCAACTCCAGGGTGTGATTCATGCAATTTTTGGCCTCCTGCAGCCAACTCCAGTTTCTATTTAAAGTAATGTTTGGGCTCCTGCTGCTGCTTATAACTCCAGGGTGTGATTGATCCAGTTTTAGGCCTCCTGCAGCCAACTCCAGTGTCTCTTTCAAGCTATGTTTGGGCTCCTGCTGCTGCTGCTTGCAACTCCAGGGTGTGATTCATCCAATTTTTGGACTCCTGCAGCCAACCCCAGTGTCTCTTTCAAGCAATGGTTGGGCTCCTGCTGCTGCTGCTTGCAACTCCAGGGTGTGATTTATACAATTTTTGGGCTCCTGCAGCCAACTCCAGTGTGTCTTTCAAGCTATGCTTGGGCTCCTGCTGCTGCTGCTTGCAACTCCAGGGTGTGATTCATCCAATTTTTGGGCTCCTGAAGCCAACCCCAGGGTCTCTTTAAAGTAATATTTGGGCTCCTGCTGCTGCTGCTGCCAACTCCAGGGTGTGATTCATCCAATTTTTGGCCTCCTGCAGCCAACTCAATGTGTGTCTTTCAAGCTATGCTCGGGCTCCTGCTGCTGCTGCTTGCAACTCCAGGGTGTGATTCATCCAATGTTTTGGCTCCTGCAGCCAACTCCAGTGTCTCTTTCAAGCTATGTTTGGGCACCTGCTGTTGCTGCTTGCAACTCCAGGGTGTGATTCATACAATTTTTGGGCTCCTGCAGCCAACTCCAGTGTCTCTTTCAAGCTATGCTTGGGCTCCTGCTGCTGCTGCTTGCAACTCCAGGGTGTGATTCATCCAATTTTTGGGCTCCTGCAGCCAACTCTAATGTCTCTTTCACGCAATGTTTGGGCTCCTGCTACTGATGCTTGCAACTCCAGGGTGTGATTCATTCAATTTATGGCCTCCTGCAGCCAACTCCAGTGTCTCTTTAAAGTAATGTTTGGGCTCCTGCTGGTGGTTACAACTGCAGGGAGTGATTCATCCAAATTTTGGCTTCCTGCAGCCAACTCCAGTGTCTCTTTCAAGCTATTTTTGGGCACCTGCCTGCAACTTCAGGGTGTGATTCATCCAGTTTTTGGGCTCCTGCAGCCAACTCCAGTGTCTCTTTCGCGCAATGTTTGGGCTCCTGCTGCTGCTGCTTGCAGCTCCAGGGTGTGATTCATCCAATTTTTGGCCTCCTGCAGCCAACTCTAATGTCTCTTTTGCGCAATGTTTGGGCTCCTGCTGTTGATGCTTGCAACTCCAGGGTGTGATTCATCCAATTTATGGCTTCCTGCAGCCAGCTCCAGTGTCTCTTTCAAGCTATGTTTGGGCTCCTGCTGCTACTTGCCACTCCAGGGTGTGATTCATCCAAATTTTGGCCTCCTGCAGCCAACTCCAGTGTCTCTTTCAAGCTATGTTTGGGCTCCTGCTGCTGCTGCTTGCAACTCCAAGGTGTTATTCATCTAATTTTTGGGCTCCTGCAGTCAACTCCAGTGTCTTTTTCAGGCAATGTTTAGGCTCCTGCTGCTGCTGCTTGCAACTCCAGGGTGTGATTCATCCAATTTTCGGGCTCCTGCAGCCAACTCCAGTGTCTCTTTCAAGATATGTTTGGGCTCCTGCTGCTGCTGCTTGCAACTCCAGGGTATGATTCATCCAATTTCTGGGCTCCTGCTGCCAACTCCAGTGTCTCTTTCACGCAATGTTTGGGCTCCTGCTGCTGCTGCTTGCAACTCCAGGGTGTGATTCATCCAATTATTGGCCTCCTGCAGCCAACTCCAGTGTCTCTTTAAAGCAATGTTTGGGCTCCTGCTGCTGCTTGCAACTCCAGGGTGTGATTCATCCAATTATTGGCCTCCTGCAGCCAACTCCAGTGTCTCTTTAAAGCAATGTTTGGGCTCCTGCTGCTGCTTGCAACTCCAGGGTGTGATTCATCCAATTTTTGGCCTCCTGCAGCCAACTCCAGTGTCTCTTTAAAGCAATGTTTGGCCTCCTGATGCTGTCTGCAACTCCAGGGTGTGATTCATCCAATTTTTGGCCTCCTGCAGCCAACTCAATGTGTGTCTTTCAAGCTATGCTTGGGCTCCTGCTGCTGCTGCTGATTGCAACTCCAGGGTGTGATTCATCCAATGTTTGGGCTCCTGCAGCCAACTCCAGTGTCTCTTTCAAGCTATGTTTGGGCACCTGCTGCTGCTGCTTGCAACTTCAGGGTGCGATTCATCCAATTTTTGGCCTCCTGCAGCCAGCTCCAGTGTCTCTTTCACGCAATGTTTGGGCTCCTGCTGCTGCTGCTTGCAACTCCAGGGTGTGATTCATCCAATTATTGGCCTCCTGCAGCCAACTCCAGTGTCTCTTTAAAGCAATGTTTGGCCTCCTGATGCTGTCTGCAACTCCAGGGTGTGATTCATCCAATTTTTGGCCTCCTGCAGCCAACTCAATGTGTGTCTTTCAAGCTATGCTTGGGCTCCTGCTGCTGATTGCAACTCCAGGGTGTGATTCATCCAATGTTTGGGCTCCTGCAGCCAACTCCAGTGTCTCTTTCAAGCTATGTTTGGGCACCTGCTGTTGCTGCTTGCAACTCCAGGGTGTGATTCATACAATTTTTGGGCTCCTGCAGCCAACTCCAGTGTCTCTTTCAAGCTATGCTTGGGCTCCTGCTGCTGCTGCTTGCAACTCCAGGGTGTGATTCATCCAATTTTTTAGCCCCAGCAGCCAACTCCAGTATCTCTTTCACGCAATGTTTGGGCTCCTGCTGCTGCTGCTTGCAACTCCAGGGTGTGATTCATCCAATTTTGGCCTCCTGCAGCCAACTCCAGTGTCTCTTTAAAGCAATTTTGTGTGCTCCTGCTGCTGCTTGCAACTCCAGGGTGTGATCCATCCAATTTTTGGGCTCCTGCAGCCAACTCCAGTGTCTCTTTCACACAATGTTTGGGCTCCTGCTGCTGCTGCCACTGCTTGCAACTCCAGGGTGTGATTCATCCAATTTTTGGGCTCCTGCAGCCAACTCCAGTGTCTCTTTAAAGCAATGTTTGGGCTCCTGATGCTGCTGCTCCTTGCAACTCCAGGGTGTGATTCATCCAATTTTTGGGCTTCTGCAGCCAACTCCAGTGTCTCTTTCACGCAATGTTTGGGCTCCTGCTGCTGCTTGCAACTCCAAGGTGTGATTCATCCAATTTTTGGCCTCCTGCAGCCAACTCCAGGGTGTCTTTCATGCAATGATTGGGCTCCTGCTGCTGCTTGCAACTCCAGGGTGATTCATCCAATTTTTTGCCTCCTGCAGCCAACTCCAGGGTGTCTTTCATGCAATGTTTGTGCTCCTGCTGCTGCTGTTTGCAACTCCAGGGTGTGATTCATGCAATTTTTGGCCTCCTGCAGCCAACTCCAGTTTCTATTTAAAGTAATGTTTGGGCTCCTGCTGCTGCTTATAACTCCAGGGTGTGATTGATCCAGTTTTAGGCCTCCTGCAGCCAACTCCAGTGTCTCTTTCAAGCTATGTTTGGGCTCCTGCTGCTGCTGCTTGCAACTCCAGGGTGTGATTCATCCAATTTTTGGACTCCTGCAGCCAACCCCAGTGTCTCTTTCAAGCAATGGTTGGGCTCCTGCTGCTGCTGCTTGCAACTCCAGGGTGTGATTCATCCAATTTTTGGGCTTTGGCAGTCAACTCCAGTGTCTCTTTTACGCAATGTTTGGGCTCCTGCTGCTGCTGCTTGCAACTCCAGGGAGTGATTCAACCAATTTTTGGCCTCCTGCAGCCAACTCCAGTGTCTCTTTAAAGCTATGTTTGTGCTTATGCTGCTGCTTGCAACTCCAGGGTGGGATTCATCCAATTCTGGGGCTCCTGCAGCCAACTCCAGTGTCTCTTTCACACGATGTTTGGGCTCCTGCTGCTGCTGCTTGCAACTCCAGGGTGTGATTCATCCAATTTTTTGGCTCCTGCAGCCAACTCCAGTGTCTCTTTCACGCAATGTTTGGGCTCCTGCTGCTGCTGCTTGCAACTCCAGGGTGTGATTCATCCAGTTCTTGGGCTCCTGCAGCCAACTCCAGTGTCTCTTTAAAGTAATGTTTGTGCTCCTGCTGCTGCTTGCAACTCCAGGGTGTGATTCATCCAATTCTTGGCCTCCTGCAGCCAACTCCAGTGTCTCTTTAAAGTAGTGTTTGGGCTCCTGATGCTGCCTGCAACTCCAGGGTGTGATTCATCCAATTTTTGGCCTCCTGCAGGCAACTCCAGTGTCTCTTTCAAGCAATGTTTGAGCTCCTGCTGCTGCTGCTGCTTGCAACTCCAGGGTGTCATTCATCCAATTTCTGGGCTCCTGCAGCCAACTCCAGTGTCTCTTTCAAGCAATGTTTGGGCTTATGCTGCTGCTGCTTGCAACTCCAGGGTGTGATTCATCCAATATTTGGGCTCCTGCAGCCAACTCCAGTGTCTCTTTCAAGCTATGTTTGTGCTCCTGCTTGCAACTCCAGGGTGTGATTCATCCAATTTTGGGATCCTGCAGCCAACTCCAGTGTCTCTTACAAGCAATGTTTGGGCTCCTGCTGCTGCTGCTTGCAACCTTAGGGTGTGATTCATCCAATGTTTGGCCTCCTGCAGCGAGCTCCAGTGTCTCTTTCAAGCTATGTTTGGGCTCCTGCTGCTGCTGCTTGCAACTCCAGGGTGTGATTCATCCAATTTTTGGCCTCCTGCAGCCAACTCCAGTGTCTCTTTCAAGCTATGTTTTTGCTCCTGCTGCTGCTTGCAACTCCAGGGTGTGATTCATCCAATTTGGGGGCTCTTGCAGCCAACTCCAGTGCCTCTTTCACACAATGTTTGGGCTCCTGCTGCTGCTGCTGCTTGCAACTCCAGGATGTGATTCATCTAATGTTTGGCCTCCTGCAGCCAACTCCAGTGTCTCTTTCAAGCATTGTTTGGGCTCCTGCTGCTGCTTGCAACTCCAGGGTGTGATTCATCCAATTTTTGTGCTCCTGCAGCCAACTCAAGTGTTCCTTTCAAACAATGTTTGGGCTCCTGATGCTGCTGCTACTTGCAACTCCAGGGTGTGATTCATCCAATTCTTGAGCTCCTGCAGCAAACTCCAGTGTCTCTTTAATGTAATGTTTGGGCTCCTGCTGCTGCTTGCAACTCCAGGGTGTAATTCATCCAATTTTTGGCCTCCTGCAGCCAACTCCAGTGTCTCTTTCAAGCTATGTTTGGGCTCCTGCTGCTGCTGCCTGCAACTCCAGGGTGTGATTCATCCAATTTTTGGCCTTCTGCAGCCAGCTCCAGTGTCTCTTTCACGCAATGTTTGGGCTCCTGCTGCTGTTGCTGCTGCTGCTGCTTGCAACTCCAGGGTGTGATTTATACCATTTTTGGGCTCCTGCAGCCAACTCCAGTGTATCTTTCAAGCAATGTTTGAGCTCCTGCTGCTGCTGCTGCTTGCAACTCCAGGCCTTGATTCATCCAATTTTTGGGCTCCTGCAGCCAACTCCAGTTTTCTCTTTAAAGTAATGTTTGTGCTCCTGATGCTGTTTGCAACTCCAGGGTGTGATTCATCCAATTTTTGAGCTCCTGCAGCCAACTCCAGTGTCTCTTCCATGCAATGTTTGGGCTCCTGCTGCTGCTGCTTGCAACTCCAGGGTGTGATTCATCCAATTTTTGGGCTCCTGCAGCCAACTCTAATGTCTCTTTCACGCAATGTTTGGGCTCCTGCTACTGATGCTTGTAACTCCAGGGTGTGATTCATTCAATTTATGGCCTCCTGCAGCCAACTCCAGTGTCTCTTTAAAGTAATGTTTGGGCTCCTGCTGCTTCTTACAACTGCAGGGAGTGATTCATCCAAATTTTGGCCTCCTGCAGCCAACTTCAATGTCTCTTTTAAGCTATTTTTGGGCTCCTGCTGCTGCTGCCTGCAACTTCAGGGTGTGATTCATCCAGTTTTTGGGCTCCTGCAGCCAACTCCAGTGTCTCTTTCACGCAATGTTTGGGCTCCTGCTGCTGCTTGCAGCTCCAGGGTGTGATTCATCCAATTTTTGGCCTCCTGCAGCCAACTCTAATGTCTCTTTTGCGCAATGTTTGGGCTCCTGCTGTTGATGCTTGCAACTCCAGGGTGTGATTCATCCAAATTATGGCTTCCTGCAGCCAGCTCCAGTGTCTCTTTAAAGCAATGTTTGTGCTCCTGCTGCTGCTTGCAACTCCAGGGTGTGATTCATCCAATTTTTGGGCTCCTGCAGCCAGCTCCAGTGTCTCTTTCAAGCTATGTTTGGGCTCCTGCTGCTGCTGCTTCTAACTCCAGGGTATGATTCATCCAATTTCTGGGCTCCTGCAGCCAACTCCAGTGTCTCTTTCACGCAATTTTTGGGCTCCTGCTGCTGCTGCTGCTGCTTGCAACTCCAGGGTGTGATTCATCCAATTTTTGGCCTCCTGCAGCCAACCCCAGTGTCTCTTAAAAATAATGTTTGAGCTCCTGATGCTGTCTGCAACTCCAGGGTGTGATTCATCCAATGTTTGGGCTCCTGCAGCCAACTCCAGTGTCTCTTTCAAGCTATGTTTGGGCACCTGCTGTTGCTGCTTGCAACTCCAGGGCGAGATTCATACTATTTTTGAGCTCCTGCAGCCAACACCAGTGTCTCTTTCAAGCTATGCTTGGGCTCCTGCTGCTGCTGCTTGCAACTCCAGGGTGTGATTCATCCAATTTTTGGGCTCCTGCAGCCACCTCTAATGTCTCTTTCACGCAATGTTTGGGCTCCTGCTATTGATGCTTGCAACTCCAGGGTGTGATTCATTCAATTTATGGCCTCCTGCAGCCAACTCCAGTGTCTCTTTAAAGTAATGTTTGGGCTCCTGCTGCTGCTTACAACTGCAGGTAGTGATTCATCCGAATTTTGGCCTCCTGCAGCCAACTCCAGTGTCTCTTTCAAGCTATTTTTGGGCTCCTGCTGCTGCTGCCTGCAACTTCAGGGTGTGATTCATCCAGTTTTTGGGCTCCTGCAGCCACCTCCAGTGTCTCTTTCACGCAATGTTTGGGCTCCTGCTGCTGCTTGCAGCTCCAGGGTGTGATTCATCCAATTTTTGGCCTCCTGTAGCCAACTCCAATGTCTCTTTCACCAATGTTTGGGCTCCTGCTGCTGATGCTTGCAGCTCCAGGGTGTGATTCATCCAATTTATGGCTTCCTGCAGCCAGCTCCAGTGTCTCTTTCTAACTATGTTTGGGCTCCTGCTGCTGCTTGCCACTCCAGGGTGTGATTCATCCAAATTTTAGCCTCCTGCAGCCAACTCCAGTGTCTCTTTCAAGCTATGTTTGGGCTCCTGCTGCTGCTGCTTGCAAGTCCCGGGTGTTATTCATCTAATTTTTGGGCTCCTGCAGTCAACTCCAATGTCTCTTTCACGCAATGTTTGGGCTCCTGCTGCTGCTGCTTGCAACTCCAGGGTGTGATTCATCCAATTTTTGGCCTCCTGCAGCCAACTCCAGTGTCTCTTTAAAGTAATGTTTGTGCTCCTGCTGCTGCTTGCAACTCCAGGGTGTGATTCATCCAATTTTTGGGCTCCTGCAGCCAACTCCAGTGTCTCTTTCAAGCTATGTTTGGGCTCCTGCTGCTTCTGCTTGCAACTCCAGGGTATGATTCATCCAATTTCTGGGCTCCTGTAGCCAACTCCAGTGTCTCTTTCACGCAATGTTTGGGCTCCTGCTGCTGCTGCTGCTTGCAACTCCAGGGTGTGATTCATCCAATTTTTGGCCTCCTGCAGCCAACTCCAGTGTCTCTTTCAAGCAATGTTTGGGCTCCTGCTGCTGCTTGCAACTCCAGGGTGTGATTCATCCAATTTTTGGCCTCCTGCAGCCAACTCAATGTGTGTCTTTCAAGCTATGTTTGGGCTTCTGCTGCTGCTGCTGCTTGCAACTCCAGGGTATGATTCATCCAATGTTTGGGCTCCTGCAGCCAACTCCAGTGTCTCTTTCAAGCTATGTTTGGGCACCTGCTGTTGCTGCTTGCAACTCCAGGGTGTGATCCATACAATTTTTGGGCTCCTGCAGCCAACTCCAGTGTTTCTTTCACACAATGTTTGGGCTCCTGCTGCTGCTGCCACTGCTTGCAACTCCATGGTGTGATTCATCCAATTTTTGGGCTCATGCAGCCAACTCCAGTGTCTCTTTAAAGCAATGTTTGGGCTCCTGATGCTGCTGCTCCTTACAACTCCAAGGTGTGATTCCTCCAATTTTTGGCCTCCTGCAGCCAACCCCAGTGTCTCTTTCAAGCTATGTTTGGGCTCCTGCTGCTTGCAACTCCAGGGTGTGATTTATCCAATTTTTGGTCTCCTGCGGACAACTCCAGTGTCTCTTTAAAGTAATGTTTGGGCTCCTGATGCTGCCTGCAACTCCAGGGTGTGATTCATCCAATTTTTGGACTCCTGCAGCCAACTCCAGTGTCTCTTTCAAGCTATGCTTGGGCTCCTGCTGCTGCTGCTTGCAACTCCAGGGTGTCATTCATCCAATTTTTGGGCTCCTGCAGCCAACTCCAGTGTGTCTTTCAAGCTATGCTTGGGCTCCTGCTGCTGCTGCTGCTGCTTGCAACTCCAGGGTGTGATTCATCCAATTTTTGGGCTTTAGCAGTCAACTCCAGTGTCTCTTTCACACAATGTTTGGGCTCCTGCTGCTGCTGCTTGCAACTCCAGGGAGTGATTCAACCAATTTTTGGCCTCCTGCAGCCAACTCCAGTGTCTCTTTCAAGCTATGTTTGTGCTCATGCTGCTGCTTGCTACTCCAGGGTGTGATTCATCCAATTTTTGGGCTCCTGCAGCCAACTCCAGTGTCTCTTTCAAGCTATGTTTGGGCTCCTGCTGCTTCTGCTTGCAACTCCAGGGTATGATTCATCCAATTTCTGGGCTCCTGTAGCCAACTCCAGTGTCTCTTTCACGCAATGTTTGGGCTCCTGCTGCTGCTGCTGCTTGCAACTCCAGGGTGTGATTCATCCAATTTTTGGCCTCCTGCAGCCAACTCCAGTGTCTCTTTCAAGCAATGTTTGGGCCCCTGCTGCTGCTTGCAACTCCAGGGTGTGATTCATCCAATTTTTGGCCTCCTGCAGCCAACTCAATGTGTGTCTTTCAAGCTATGTTTGGGCTACTGCTGCTGCTGCTGCTTGCAACTCCAGGGTGTGATTCATCCAATGTTTGGGCTCCTGCAGCCAACTCCAGTGTCTCTTTCAAGCTATGTTTGGGCACCTGCTGTTGCTGCTTGCAACTCCAGGGTGTGATCCATACAATTTTTGGGCTCCTGCAGCCAACTCCAGTGTTTCTTTCACACAATGTTTGGGCTCCTGCTGCTGCTGCCACTGCTTGCAACTCCAGGGTGTGATTCATCCAATTTTTGGGCTCATGCAGCCAACTCCAGTGTCTCTTTAAAGCAATGTTTGTGCTCCTGATGCTGCTGCTCCTTGCAACTCCAAGGTGTGATTCCTCCAATTTTTGGCCTCCTGCAGCCAACCCCAGTGTCTCTTTCAAGCTATGTTTGGGCTCCTGCTGCTTGCAACTCCAGGGTGTGATTTATCCAATTTTTGGTCTCCTGCGGACAACTCCAGTGTCTCTTTAAAGTAATGTTTGGGCTCCTGATGCTGCCTGCAACTCCAGGGTGTGATTCATCCAATTTTTGGACTCCTGCAGCCAACTCCAGTGTCTCTTTCAAGCTATGCTTGGGCTCCTGCTGCTGCTGCTTGCAACTCCAGGGTGTCATTCATCCAATTTTTGGGCTCCTGCAGCCAACTCCAGTGTGTCTTTCAAGCTATGCTTGGGCTCCTGCTGCTGCTGCTGCTGCTTGCAACTCCAGGGTGTGATTCATCCAATTTTTGGGCTTTAGCAGTCAACTCCAGTGTCTCTTTCACACAATGTTTGGGCTCCTGCTGCTGCTGCTTGCAACTCCAGGGAGTGATTCAACCAATTTTTGGCCTCCTGCAGCCAACTCCAGTGTCTCTTTCAAGCTATGTTTGTGCTCATGCTGCTGCTTGCAACTCCAGGGTGTGATTCATCCAATTCTGGGGCTCCTGCAGCCAACTCCAGTGTCTCTTTCACTCGATGCTTGGGCTCCTGCTGCTGCTGCTTGCAACTCCAGGGTGTGATTCATCCAATTTTTTGGCTCCTGCAGCCAACTCCAGTGTCTCTTTCAAGCAATGTTGGGGCTCCTGAAGCTGCTGCCGCTGCTTGCAACTCCGGGGTGTGATTTATCCAATTTTTGGGCGCCTGCATCCAACTCCAGTGTCTCTTTCACGCAATGTTCGGGCTCCTGCTGCTGCTGCTTGCAACTCCAGGGTGTGATTCATCCAATTTTTGGGCTCCTGCAGCCAACTCCAGTGTCTTTTTAAAGTAATGTTTGGGCTCCTGCTGATGCTTGCAACTCCAGGGTGTGATTCATTCAATTTTTGGCCTCCTGCAGCCAACTCCAGTGTTTCTTCCAAGCTATGCTTGGGCTCCTGCTGCTGCTGCTGCTGCTTGCAACTCCAAGGTGTGATTCCTCCAATTTTTGGCCTCCTGCAGCCAACTCCAGTGTCTCTTTCAAGCTATGTTTGGGCTCCTGCTGCTGCTGCTTGCAACTCCAGGGTGTGATTCATCCAATTTTTGGTCTCCTGCAGACAACTCCAGTGTCTCTTTAAAGTAATGTTTGGGCTCCTGATGCTGCCTGCAACTCCAGGGTGTGATTCATTCAATTTTTGGACTCCTGCAGCCAACTCCAGTGTCTCTTTCAAGCAATGGTTGGGCTCCTGCTGCTGCTGCTTGCAACTCCAGGGTGTCATTCATCCAATTTTTGGGCTCCTGCAGCCAACTCCAGTGTGTCTTTCAAGCTATGCTTGGGCTCCTGCTGCTGCTGCTTGCAACTCCAGGGTGTGATTCATCCAATTTTTGGGCTTTAGCAGTCAACTCCAGTGTCTCTTTCACGCAATGTTTGGGCTCCTGCTGCTTGCAACTCCAGGGAGTGATTCAACCAATTTTTGGCCTCCTGCAGTCAACTCCAGTGTCTCTTTCAAGCTATGTTTGTGCTCATGCTGCTGCTTGCAACTCCAGGGTGTGATTCATCCAATTCTGGGGCTCCTGCAGCCAACTCCAGTGTCTCTTTCACACGATGCTTGGGCACCTGCTGCTGCTGCTTGCAACTCCAGGGTGTGATTCATCCAATTTTTTGGCTCCTGCAGCCAACTCCAGTGTCTTTTTCAAGCAATGTTGGGGCTCCTGAAGCTGCTGCCGCTGCTTGAAACTCCAGGGTGTGATTTATCCAATTTGTGGGCGCCTTCATCCAACTCCAGTGTCTCTTTCACGCAATGTTCGGTCTCCTGCTGCTGCTGCTTGCAACTCCAGGGTGTGATTCATCCAATTTTTGGGCTCCTGCAGCCAACTCCAGTGTCTTTTTAAAGTAATGTTTGGGCTACTGCTGATGCTTGCAACTCCAGGGTGTGATTCATTCAATGTTTGGCCTCCTGCAGCCAACTCCAGTGTTTCTTCCAAGCTATGCTTGGGCTCCTGCTGCTGCTGCTGCTTGCAACTCCAGGGTGTGATTCATCCAATTTTTGGCCTCCTGCAGCCAACTCCAGTGTCTCTTTCAAGCTATGTTTTTGCTCCTGCTGCTGCTTGCAACTCCAGGGTGTGATTCATCCAATTTGGGGGCTCTTGCAGCCAACTCCAGTGCCTCTTTCACATAATGTTTGGGCTCCTGCTGCTGCTGCTTGCAACTCCAGGATGTGATTCATCCAATGTTTGGCATCCTGCAGCCAACTCCAGTGTCTCTTTCAAGCATTGTTTGGGCTCCTGCTGCTGCTGCTGCTTGCAACTCCAGGGTGTGATTCATCCAATTTTTGGGCTCCTGCAGCCAACTCAAGTGTCTCTTTCAAGCTATGTTTGGGCTCCTGATGCTGCTGCTACTTGCAACTCCAGGGTGTGATTCATCCAATTCTTGAGCTCCTGCAGCCAACTCCAGTGTCTCTTTAAAGTAATGTTTGGACTCCTGCTGCTGCTTGCAACTCCAGGGTGTGATTCATCCAATTTTTGGCCTCCTGCAGCCAACTCCAGTGTCTCTTTCAAGCTATGTTTGGGCTCCTGCTGCTGCTGCTTGCAACTCCAGGGTGTGATTCATCCAATTTTTGGCCTTCTGCAGCCAGCTCCAGTGTCTCTTTCACGCAATGTTTGGGCTCCTGCTGCTGTTGCTGCTGCTGCTTGCAACTCCAGGGTGTGATTAACCCAATTTTTGGGCTTCTGCAGCCAACTCCAGTGTCTCTTTCAAGAAATGTCTGGGCTCCTGCTGCTGCTGCTGCTGCTTGCAACTCCAGGGTGTGATTTATACAATTTTTGGGCTCCTGCAGCCAACTCCAGTGTCTCTTTCAAGAAATGTCTGGGCTCCTGCTGCTGCTGCTGCTGCTGCTGCTGCTGCTGCTTGCAACTCCAGGGTGTGATTCATCCAATTTTTGGGCTCCTGCAGCCAACTCTAATGTCTCTTTCACGCAATGTTTGGGCTCCTGCTACTGATGCTTGCAACTCCAGGGTGTGATTCATTCAATTTATGGCCTCCTGCAGCCAACTCCAGTGTCTCTTTAAAGTTATGTTTGGGCTCCTGCTGCTGCTTACAACTGCAGGGAGTGATTCATCCAAATTTTGGCCTCCTGCAGCCAACTCCAGTGTCTCTTTCAAGCTATTTTTGGGCTCCTGCTGCTGCTGCCTGCAACTCCTGGGTGTGATTCATCCAGTTTTTGGGCTCCTGCAGCCAACTCGAGTGTCTCTTTCACACAATGTTTGGGCTCCTGCTGCTGCTGCTGCTGCTTGCAGCTCCAGGGTGTGATTCATCCAATTTTTGGCCTCCTGCAGCCAACTCCATTGTCTCTTTTGCGCAATGTTTGGGCTCCTGCTGTTGATGCTTGCAACTCCAGGGTGTGATTCATCCAATTTATGGCTTCCTGCAGCCAGGTCCAGTGTCTCTTTAAAGTAATGTTTGGGCTCCTGCTGCTGCTTGCCACTCCAGGGTGTGATTCATCCAAATTTTGGCCTCCTGCAGCCAACTCCAGTGTCTCTTTCAAGCTACGTTTGGGCTCATGCTGCTGCTGCTTGCAACTCCAGGGTGTTATTAATCTAATTTTTGGGCTCCTGCAGTCAACTCCAATGTCTCTTTCACGCAATGTTTGGGCTTCTGCTGCTGCTGCTGCTTGCAACTCCAGGGTGTGATTCATCCAATTTTTGGCCTCCTGCAGCCAACTCCAGTGTCTCTTTAAAGTAATGTTTGTGCTCCTGCTGCTGCTTGCAACTCCAGGGTGTGATTCATCCAATTTTTGGGCTCCTGCAGCCAACTCCAGTGTCCCTTTCAAGCTATGTTTGGGATCCTGCTGCTGCTGCTTTCAACTCCAAGGTGTGATTCATCCAATTTTTGGGCTCCTGAAGCCAACCCCAGTGTCTCTTTAAAGCAATGTTTGTGCTCCTGCTGCTGCTTGCAACTCCAGGATGTGATTCATCCAATGTTGGAACTCCTGCAGCCAACTCCAGTGTCTCTTTCAAGCTATGCTTGGGCGCCTGCTGCTGCTGCTTGCAACTCCAGGGTATGATTCATCCAATTTCTGGGCTCCTGCAGCCAACTCCAGCGTCTCTTTCACGCAATGTTTGGGCTCCTGCTGCTGCTGCTTGCAACTCCAGGGTGTGATTCATCCAATTTTTGGCCTCCTGCAGCCAACTCCAGTGTCTCTTTCAAGCTATGTTTGTGCTCCTGCTGCTGCTTGCAACTCCAGGGTGTGATTCATCCAATTTTTGGGCGCCTGCATCCAACTCCAGTGTCTCTTTCACGCAATGTTTGTGCTCCTGCTGCTGCTGCTTGCAACTCTAGGGTGTGATTCATCCAATTTTTGGGCTCCTGCAGCCCACTCCAGTGTCTTTTTAAAGTAATGTTTGGGCTTCTGCTGCTGCTTGCAACTCCAGGGTGTGATTCATTCAATTTTTGGCCTCCTGCAGCCAACTCCAGTGTTTCTTTCAAGCTTTGCTTGGGCTCCTGCTGCTGCTGCTTGCAACTCCAGGGTGTGATTCATCCAATTTTTGGCCTCCTGCAGCCAGCTCCAGTGTCTCTTTCACACAATGTTTGGGCTCCTGCTGCTGCTTGCAACTCCGGGGTGTGATACATGCAATTTTTGTGCTCCTTCAGCCAACTCCATTGTCCCTTTCAAGCTATGTTTGGGCTCCTGCTGCTGCTGCTTTCAACTCCAGGGTGTGATTCATCCAATTTTTGGGCTCCTGCAGCCAACTCCAGTGTCTCTTTCAAGCAATGTTTGGGCACCTGCTGCTGCTTGCAACTCCAGGGTGTGATTCATCCAATTTTTGGCCTCTTGCAGCCAACTCCAGTGTCTCTTTCAAACAATGTCTGGGCTCCTGCTGCAGCTGCTTGCAACTCCAGGGTGTGATTCATCCAATTTTGGGGCTCCTGCAGCCAACTCCAGTGTCTTTTTCAAGCTATTTTTGGGCTCCTGCTGCTGCTACTGCTTGCAACTCCAGGGTATGATTCATCCAATTTCTGGTCTCCTGCAGCCAACTCCAGTGTCTCTTTCACGCAATGTTTGGGCTCCTGCTGCTGCTGCTGCTTGCAACTCCAGGGTGAGATTCATCCAATTTTTGGGCTCCTGCAGCCAACTCCAGTGTCTATTTAAAGTAATGTTTGTGCTCCTGATGCTGCTTGCAACTCCAGGGTATGATTCATCCAATTTTTGTGCTCCTGCAGCCAACTCCAGTGTCTCTTTCACGCAATGTTCTGGCTCCTGCTGCTGCTGCTTGCAACTCCAGGGTGTGATTCATCCAATTTTTGGGCTCCTGCAGCCAACTCCAATGTCTCTTTCACGCAATGTTTGGGCTCCTGCTGCTGATGCTTGCAACTCCAGGGTGTGATTCATCCAATTTATGGCCTCCTGCAGCCAACTCCAATGTCTCCTTAAAGTAATGTTTGGGCTCCTGCTGCTTGCAACTCCAGGGTGTGCTTCATCCAAATTTTGGCCTCCTGCAGCCAACTCCAGTGTCTCTTTCAAGCTATTTTTGGACTCCTGCTGCTGCTGCCTGCAACTCCAGGGTGTGATTCATCCAATGTTTGTGCTCCTGCAGCCAACTCCAATGTCTCTTTCACACAATGAATGGGCTCCTGCTGCTGCTGCTTGCAACTCCAGGGTGTGATTCATCCAATTTTTGGCCTCCTGCAGCCAATTCCAGTGTCTCTTTAAAATAATTTTTGGGCTCCTGCTGCTGCTTGCAACTCCAGGGTGTGATTCATCCAATTTTTGGCCTCCTGCAGCCAATTCCAGTGTCTCTTTCAAGATATGTTTGGGCTCCTGCTGCTTGCAACTCCAGGGTGTTATTCATCCAATTTTTGGGCTCCTGCAGCCAACTCCAGTGTCTCTTTCAAGCCATGCTTGGGCTCTTGCTGCTGCTGCTTGCAACTCCAGGGTGTGATTCATCCAAATTTTGGGCCCCAGCAGCCAACTCCAGTATCTATTTCACGCAATGTTTGGGCTCCTGCTGCTGCTGCTTGCAACTCCAGGGTGTGATTCATCCAATTTTTGGCCTCCTGCAGCCAACTCCAGTGTCTCTTTAAAGCAATGTTTGTGCTCCTGCTGCTGCTTGCAACTCCAGGGTTTGATTCATCCAATTTTTGGGCTCCTGCAGCCAACTCCAGTGTCTCTTTAAAGCAATGTTTGGGCTCCTGATGCTGCTGCTCCTTGCAACTCCAGGATGTGATTCATCCAATTTTTGGGCTCCTGCAGCCAACTCCAGTGTCTCTTTCACGCAAAGTTTGGGCTCCTGCTGCTGCTGCTTGCAACTCCAAGGTGTGATTCATCCAATTTTTGGCATCCTGCAGCCAACTCCAGGGTGTTTTTCAAGCAATGTTTGGGCTCCTGCTGCTGCTTGCAACTCCAGGGTGATTCATCCAATTTTTGGCCTCCTGCAGCCAACTCCAGGGTGTCTATCATGCAATGTTTGGGCTCCTGCTGCTGCTGCTTGCAACTCCAGGGTGTGATTCATGCAATTTTTGGCCTTCTGCAGCCAACTCCAGTTTCTATTTAAAGTAATGTTTGTGCTCCTGCTGCTGCTTATAACTCCAGGGTATGATTCATCCAGTTTTAGGCCTCCTGCAGCCAACTCCAGTGTCTCTTTCAAGCTATGTTTGGGCTCCTGCTGCTGCTGATTGCAACTCCAGGGTGTGATTCATCCAATTTTTGGTCTCCTGCAGACAACTCCAGTGTCTCTTTAAAGTAATGTTTGGGCTCCTGATGCTGCCTGCAACTCCAGGGTGTGATTCATCCAATTTTTGGACTCCTGCAGCCAACTCCAGTGTCTCTTTCATGCAATGTTTGGGCTCCTGCTGCTGCTGCTTGCAACTTCAGGGTGTGATTCATCCAATTTTTTGGATCCTGCAGCCAACTCCAGTGTCTCTTTCACGCAATGTTTGGGCTCCTGCTGCTGCTGCTGCTTGCAACTCCGGGGTGTGATACATCCAATTTTTTGGATCCTGCAGCCAACTCCAGTGTCTCTTTCAAGCAATGTTTGGGCTCCTGAGGCTGCTGCTGCTGCTGCTTCCAACTCCAGGGTGTGATTCATCCAATTTTTGGACTCCTGCAGCCAACTCCAGTGTCTCTTTCAAGCAATGTTTGGGCTCCTGCTGCTGCTTCTTGCAACTCCAGGGTGTGATTCATCCAATTCTGGGGCTCCTGCAGCCAACTCCAGTGTCTCTTTCACACAATGTTTGTGCTCCTGCTGCTGCTGCTTGCAACTTCAGGGTGTGATTCATCCAATTTTTTGGATCCTGCAGCCAACTCCAGTGTCTCTTTCAAGCAATGTTTGGGCTCCTGAGGCTGCTGCTGCTGCTGCTTGCAACTCCAGGGTGTGATTTATCCAATTTTTGGGCGCCTGCATCCAACTCCAGTGTCTCTTTCACGCAATGTTTGGGCTCCTGCTGCTGCTGCTTGCAACTCCAGGGTGTGATTAATCCAATTTTTGGGCTCCTGCAGCCAACTCCAGTGTCTTTTTAAAGTAATGTTTGGGCTCCTGCTGCTGCTTGCAACTCCAGAGTGTGATTCATTCAATTTTTGGCCTCCTGAAGCCAACTCCAGTGTTTCTTTCAAGCTATGCTTGGGCTCCTGCTGCTGCTGCTTTCAACTTCAGGGTGCGATTCATCCAATTTTTGGCCTCCTGCAGCCAGCTCCAGTGTCTCTTTCACGCAATGTTTGGGCTCCTGCTGCTGCTGCTGCTTGCAACTCCGGGGTGTGATACATCCAATTTTGGGGCTCCTGCAGCCAACTCCAGTGTCTCTTTAAAGTAATGTTTGTGCTCCTGCTGCTGCTTGCAACTCCAGGGTGTGATTCATCCAATTTTTGGGCTCCTTCAGCCAACTCCATTGTCTCTTTCACGCAATGTTTGGGCTCCTGCTGCTGCTGCTTTCAACTCCAGGGTGTGATTCATCCAGTTTTTGGGCTCCTGCAGCCAACTCCGTGTCTCTTTCAAGCAATGTTTGGGCACCTGCTGCTGCTGCTGCTTGCAACTCCAGGGTGTGATTCATCCAATTTTTGGCCTCCTGCAGCCAACTCCAGTGTCTCTTTCAAACAATGTCTGGGGTCCTGCTGCTGCTGCTTGCAACTCCAGGGTGTGATTCATCCAATCTTGGGGCTCCTGCAGCCAACTCCAGTGCCTTTTTCAAGCTATTTTTGGGCTCCTGCTGCTGCTGCTTGCAACTCCAGGATATGATTCATCCAATTTCTGGGCTCCTGCAGCCAACTCCAGTGTCTCTTTCACACAATGTATGGGCTCCTGCTGCTGCTTGCAACTCCAGGGTGTGATTCATCTAAATTTTGGCCTCCTGCAGCCAACTCCAGTGTCTCTTTCAAGCTATTTTTGGGCTCCTGCTGCTGCTGCCTGCAACTCCAGGGTGTGATTCATCCAATTTTTGGGCTCCTGCAGCCAACTCCAATGTCTCTTTCACACAATGTATGGGCTCCTGCTGCTGCTGCTTGCAACTCCAGGGTGTGATTCATCTAAATTTTGGCCTCCTGCAGCCAACTCCAGTGTCTCTTTCACGCAATAGTTGGGCTCCTGCTGCTGCTGCTTGCAACTCCAGGGTGTGATTCATCCAATTTTTGGGCTCCTGCAGCAAACTCCAATGTCTCTTTCACGCAATGTTTGGGCTCCTGCTGCTGATGCTTGCAACTCCAGGTTGTGATTCATCCAATTTATGGCCTCCTGCAGCCAACTCCAGTGTCTCTTTAAAGTAATGTTTGGGCTCCTGCTGCTTGCAACTCCAGGTTGTGATTCATCCAATTTATGGCCTCCTGCAGCCAACTCCAGTGTCTCTTTCAAGCTATTTTTGGGCTCCTGCTGCTGCTGCCTGCAACTCCAGGGTGTGATTCATCTAAATTTGGCCTCCTGCAGCCAACTCCAGTGTCTCTTTCAAGCTATTTTTGGGCTCCTGCTGCTTGCAACTCCAGGTTGTGATTCATCCAATTTATGGCCTCCTGCAGCCAACTCCAGTGTCTCTTTCAAGCTATTTTTGGGCTCCTGCTGCTGCTGCCTGCAACTCCAGGGTGTGATTCATCTAAATTTGGCCTCCTGCAGCCAACTCCAGTGTCTCTTTCAAGCTATTTTTGGGCTCCTGCTGCTGCTGCCTGCAACTCCAGGGTGTGATTCATCCAATTTTTGGGCTCCTGCAGCCAACTCCAATGTCTCTTTCACACAATGTATGGGCTCCTGCTGCTGCTGCTTGCAACTCCAGGGTGTGATTCATCTAAATTTTGGCCTCCTGCAGCCAACTCCAGTGTCTCTTTCACGCAATAGTTGGGCTCCTGCTGCTGCTGCTTGCAACTCCAGGGTGTGATTCATCCAATTTATGGGCTCCTGCAGCAAACTCCAATGTCTCTTTCACGCAATGTTTGGGCTCCTGCTGCTGATGCTTGCAACTCCAGGTTGTGATTCATCCAATTTTTGGCCTCCTGCAGCCAACTCCAGTGTCTCTTTAAAGTAATGTTTGGGCTCCTGCTGCTTGCAACTCCAGGTTGTGATTCATCCAATTTATGGCCTCCTGCAGCCAACTCCAGTGTCTCTTTCAAGCTATTTTTGGGCTCCTGCTGCTGCTGCCTGCAACTCCAGGGTGTGATTCATCTAAATTTGGCCTCCTGCAGCCAACTCCAGTGTCTCTTTCAAGCTATTTTTGGGCTCCTGCTGCTGCTGCTGCCTGCAACTCCAGGGTGTGATTCATCCAATTTTGGGGCTCCTGCAGCCAACTCCAGTGTAAGGCTCTTACCTCCTCGCCGTCCCCGGTCCCGCGGTGCATCGTCGGGCGGCCCGCGGCCGTCTCCTGTCCGGCGGTCCTCTGGCGTGGCTGCCTCTCGGCGCTGCTGTGGGGTCCGGGGTTCGGCGGCATTAGGGTGTGCTGGTGGCCGCGCCGCGGCCCGCTCTGCGCGGCTGGACGGCCCCGTCAGGCTTCCCCCTGATGCGGCGCTTCCTCCCTCTGGCGGGGGCGCGCCCGGTCTGCAACGTGCGCGCGCGCGAGCACGTCTTGTTTATGCCTCCCGGCGGCACTTCTCCCAGCGCGTCCGCCGGAGGCAGATTTAAAGTGACCTATCCTGGGCATCCTCGTGGGAAGCGGACCCAGGGACTGGATGGCCTGTCTGGCCTGGGCAGTCCAGTTCCTGGGACCGCTCCCGTTCTGTAAAGTTGCACCAATCACTTTCCTTCCCTCCATTTGTCCCCTTTCCTACTGGCCAGTTCTCCCTTTATATTCAGGCTGCTCCATTTTCCCAGTGCCCGTTATATCCTCTGGGTTGTTGGGAGCGTGATAGATTGACCTATTCCAGTTATACTCGGCTTGTTACTCCTGACCATCCTTGCTTGCTGCCTGCCCTGACCTTTTGCCTGCTTGACCTCGATTTTTGCCTGACCCTTCTGATACCTCGCTCCGTGACCTTCTGGATTGACCTCGGCTTGTTTTGACTCCTCTTTGTTACCTCCGTTGGATACCTCGCTTCGTGACCTCCTGGTTTGACCTCGGCTAGTTTATTGGACTTCCGCCTCCTGGCATCCACATTTGGGACTCCCTGCCATTCATCAGTCTCCACCTTAAGCTGGTAATCTTTGCGCCCATTAAGTCCTGGGGGTAACCGAGTCTGGAGAGGCACAATCCGCGTCTCCTGCGAGCGGGGACTTGTCTATAGGCAGAAGAGGCGGTGGAGATTGGGGATTATCAGCTTAAGACAGAAAGGTGTCCGGTACAGTCCTCACATCCAGTGTCTCTTTCAAGCTATGTTTGGGCTCCTGCTGCTGCTGCTTGCAACTCCAGGGTATGATTCATCCAATTTCTGAGCTCCTGCAGCCAACTCCAGTGTCTCTTTCACGCAATGTTTGGGCTCCTGCTGCTGCTTGCCACTCCAGGGTGTGATTCATCCAATTTGTGGCCTCTTGCAGCCAACCCCAGTGTCTCTTAAAAGCAATGTTTGTGCTCCTGCTGCTGCTTGCAACTCCAGGGTATGATTCATCCAATTTTGGGGCTCCTGCAGCCAACTCCAGTGTCTCTTTCAAGCTATGTTTGGGCTCCTGCTGCTGCTGCTTGCCACTCCAGGGTATGATTCATCCAATTTCTGAGCTCCTGCAGCCAACTCCAGTGTCTCTTTCACGCAATGTTTGGGCTCCTGCTGCTGCTTGCAGCTCCAGGGTGTGATTCATCCAATTTTTGGACTCCTGCAGCCAACTCCAGTGTCTCTTTCACGCAATGTTTGGGCTCCTGCTGCTGCTTGCCACTCCAGGGTGTGATTCATCCAATTTTTGGACTCCTGCAGCCAACTCCAGTGTCTCTTTCACGCAATGTTTGGGCTCCTGCTGCTGCTTGCAACTCCAGGGTGTGATTCATCCAAATTGTGGCCTCCTGCAGCCAACTCCAGTGTCTCTTTCAAGCTATTTTTGGGCTCCTGCTGCTGCTGCCTGCAACTCCAGGGTGTGATTCATCCAATTTTTGGGCTCCTGCAGCCACCTCCAGTGTCTCTTTCACGCAATGTTTGGGCTCCTGCTGCTGCTTGCAGCTCCAGGGTGTGATTCATCCAATTTTTGGCCTCCTGTAGCCAACTCCAATGTCTCTTTCACCAATGTTTGGGCTCCTGCTGCTGATGCTTGCAGCTCCAGGGTGTGATTCATCCAATTTATGGCCTCCTGCAGCCAACTCCAGTATCTCTTTAAAGTAATGTTTTGGCTCCTGCTGCTGCTTGCAACTCCAGGGTGTGATTCATCCAAATTTTGGCCTCCTGCAGCCAACTCCAGTGTCTCTTTCAAGCTATTTCTGGGCTCCTGCTGCTGCTGCCTGCAACTCCAGGGTGTGATTCATCCAATTTTTGGTCTCCTGAAGCCAACTCCAATGTCTCTTTCACACAATGTATGGGCTCTTGCTGCTGCTGCTTGCAACTCCAGGGTGTGATTCATCCAATTTTTGGCCTCCTGCAGCCAAATCCAGTGTCTCTTTAAAGTTATTTTTGGGCTCCTGCTGCTGCTTGCAACTCCAGGGTGTGATTCATCCAATTTTAGGCCTCCTGCAGCCAACTCCAGTATCTCTTTCAAGCGATGTTTGGGCTCCTGCTGCTTGCAACTCCAGGGTGTGATTCATCCAATTTTTGGGCGCCTGCAGCCAACTCCAGTGTCTCTTTAAAGTAATGTTTGTGTTCCTGCTGCTGCTTGCAACTCCAGGGTGTGATTCATCCAATGTTGGGGATCCTGCAGCCAACTCCAGTGTCTCTTTCACGCAATGTTTGGGCTCCTGCTGATGCTGCTTGCAACTCCAGGGTGTGATTCATCCAATTTTTGGCCTCTTGCAGCCAACCCCAGTGTCTCTTAAAAGCAATGTTTGGGCTCCTGTTGCTGCTTGCAACTCCAGGGTGTGATTCATCCAATTTTGGTGCTCCTGCAGCCAACTCCAGTGTCTCTTTCAAGCTATGTTTGGGCTCCTGCTGCTGCTGCTTGCAACTCCAGGGTATGATTCATCCAATTTCTGGGCTCCTGCAGCCAACTCCTGTGTCTCTTTCACTCAATGTTTGGGCTCCTGCTTCTGCTGCTGCTTGCAACTCCAGGGTGTGATTCATCCAATTTTTGGCCTCCTGCAGCCAACCCCATTGTCTCTTTAAAGCAATGTTTGTGCTCCTGCTGCTGTTTGCAACTCCAGGGTGTGATTCAGCTAATTTTTGGGCTCCTGCTGCTGCCAGCTCCAGGGTGTGTATTTCAGGCACTATAGGGGCCCCTCATAGCGATGCCACTTCAACTCTCTGCAATTGTGCCGCTCTGCGATTCTATTAGCGATGCCTCTGATCTGCATGTGGTAATTATTTACAGTATTATTTCACTAACCCAGCACGCATCCTATGCGTGTTACAGCAAGGCAGAATGGTTTACAACCCTATTGAGGCTCTAGGAGGCTCAGAAATAGCCGTTTTTAATAGCGATTCATCGCGAATAAATTCGGGTCGAAACGATTTTTGTCGGAAAATTCAGCGAATCAGTCGAATCGAATTTTTCAAAAGTTCGCTCATCTCTAATTGTATCTGTAGATAAAATAGTTGTCACTTTTGACAGCCTATTTGTTTAGAGTGAAAAAAACTTCTTTTTTATATTATGTCATCTGGAAAATAGCTCACCTTTAGTCAGCAGAGCTGGCTTCTACCCTTTTACACATTTGTAAGTTTCTGTGTGATTGCATAATAGAGATGAGCTGAATAAATTAGGAGAAATTATTTTAAAGAAAATGAGTGCCTCCCAGCTACCATAGTAAAAGCAGGAAGCTGTCTTAAATAAAGTGAAACAAATGATTAAAAAAAAAATTAAAAAATGGAAAAGGACATTAGTGCCTTTTAAAAACAAAAGTTGGCATAATGCTTACTGATCAAGAATAACAGAAAAACATAATTACTTTTATCCCTTTGGAACGTTCTGTTCTTTCCGACAGCTGCTATACTCAGATATAGTTGAAATATTTTTTTCATCTTTTATTCACCTATTTCCAGATGTGCTTCTAGCTGGGTCTTCTCAATACAAGGTAATGTGGTATAGTAATTGAGGAATGGCCTACCTTGAGTAACACAGACATAACTAATATTACATGCTGCCACATCACCACACAGAATAACTCTATAACTATTTTGAGGAATCCGCAAGTACTGAGCATCCAAAAATGGGCTGGAACTGTATGTGCAAGGGCACAATTAGACGCAGCTCCCTATAATTTTTTTTAAATATTAGATTTATTTAAATTAAACCAAATCCAGAGATTTTCACTATACCAGTTTTTTGGTTCTTGCCCCGGGGGCATCCTGCAATTTCCCGCTGTGTGAAACCTCCCCAGTTTGCACCAAACTCACCTTTCCACAGCTCTCATCCAATTCAATCATATCAATGATCAGCATCCCTGGTTTCCTTGCGGTGCTGAGGCGTGCTCCTGTGTCCAAGAAAGAAGCAGAAGGTGGAAAAGAGAAAAAATTAAAGTGAGAGAAGAGGAAGAAAGAAAGAATGAGGAAAGGAGGCAAAGAAAGGGACAGGGAAAATCATAGAAAGTGAGATAAAAGGAAGTGAGGAAAAGAAAAAGAGAAAGGAAGAAATGAGGGGGAGAGGGAAGAAGAGAAAGAAGTGGAAAGAAGAGAGGGAGGAAGGGAAGGCAGGAAGCCATGACTGTCCCAGCTCCCTGTGTCCCCATTTCACCAATGCCTGCCCAGCTTGATCTGCCTTCATTTCACCCATGGCCACCTCAGCTTCCTGCTAAGGGGAAAAGGTAGAAGAAATATACGAAGAGAAAAAGAAAGAGAATGACAAGAGAAAGGTAGGAACATAGGAAGACTGGGGAAAGGAAGGAATAAAGGAAAAGAGGAGAAGGATGGGGAGAAAGAGAGTGGACTGTCAGACCACTGAGCCCTGTGGAGCTGGGGGAGGGGTTCCTATTTAGGAGACTCTGTGGCCAGTCTAGTTTATGCCCTTTATGGGGCAGACTGGCACAGTACTGTGATCCACCCTATGTGCTACAACCTGTTGCACAGCATAAAGGGAAATTAATCTTTCTTCCCAAAAATGAATCCTCTTCCCATACACAAAATAAATACCCCCTATACACAAAAATGAATCCCCCCACCATACACAGAAATGCATCCTCCCTACCACACACAGAAATGAGCCCCCCCACCATACAAAGAAAAAAATCCCACCACCATACAACAAAATTAATCCCCCCAACATACAAATAAATGCCTCCCATTCACAGAAATTAATTCCCCCACCATATACAGAAACGACCCCCCCCATACACAGAAATGAATCCCATCATACACAGAAATGATCCCCCCATACACAGAAATGAATCCCCCCCCCCCATACACAGAAATGAATCTCCTCATACACAAAAATGAATCCCCCCATAAACAGACATTAATCCTCCCCCATACACCCCAACTCCCCATTATACAGCATTTAAAGAGTGTGTCATTTTGGGATGTCCTGCTAAGTGAAACTCCTTTGGAGTGCTGGTAATAGTTTCATGGCCGGCAATGACACATGCACACACAGGTTCTTCTCCCAATCAGCGGTTTGCATGCCAGTCATAATTATTATGCCGCTTTACTGGCCACTCCACCACCCCTTCACATATCCTCACCAGCCATTAAGAAATGTCTGGCCAGGATACGCGCATCAGCCTGGCAGAGATGAGGATGCTGCTGCGGCCAACACTTGCTTCATGGGATTGCTGGCCAGGTGAGTAAATGGGTGATCCAGGAAATTCCAAAAATCAGGGCTCCCCACAAAAAGAGAGACCACCATTCCTATGGTCTCTTACAGAGTTTGCTGCTCTTTAACCCACCCAATTATTTAACCCCATACACACAGAAATTTATTTCCAGACCCCCTCCCACATATTCAGAAATTCATCCCATATACAGCAATACCTCCCCCCCACGCACACACTCTAAAAAAAACAAACCCACACTTTGTTTCCATCATATTTACTGCTCAGCTTACCAGAGCCTGTCATTGCGTTCTGAGGGTCACTGTGTTGCCAGACAGCAACATGCATCAAGCAAAGGTCAGAACTGTGAGACGCTCATTAAAGGAGGGAAGCCAGGCTGACTCGGCACTCATCTAAGGGGGCAGGGTTAACTGAGTGTGGACTAGCATTTTGCTGGAGCCTCTATTGCCACCTGTAACATGGTGTACTGTAGCCTGCATCCCAGCATGGCGCCTCCTGCCTTTCAACTCCCTAGGGAAATGAGGACAGGGCAATGAGGGCCAGCAAATTAGTAGCAGAAATGCAATACTGTTCTTGTTGTCCCTGCCCGGCAAGAAAAAAGGTGATACAGTAGCAGCCTAATTTAAAGCGGACCTTCACCCTAAATAAGAGCATATCTTATATGTTTCCCCCAACCTGTACATACAGATTGCACACATTAAAAATCATCCTACCTGCATCTATTGCATTTTCTGAGACTTTAAACATGCAAGATGGCGGCCCATGGAGGTGCAGGCTGCCTGCAAACAGGAAGTGTCTTCTGACTGTGCCGCTCTGCATTCTGGGATTGCTGACCTTTTCCTGACCCCAGCTCTGCTCTGTCTTTGCAAAACACAGCTATATCCCCGCTCCCTTGCAATTTTGACCCCTCCCTTCAGTAGGTGATACTACTGAGCCAAGATGGCGGCGCCCGTATCCTAGAGTGCTGAACACAGTGACTAAAAATGTTAAATATATTATTTTAAATGCTTGAATAGTTTTTTAAGGGTTCGGGCCTTTCATTAAACCATGCTGAAGGCTTGTGGAGCTAAAAAAACAGACCCTGGGGGACATATAGGGAGACAAAATATATATATATTAATTAAAAAAAAAGCGGCTGTGGTGGCGCCCCCCCCTGCCCAGCCAGGGGGGGGGGGGTCAGGGGCTGGTGTGATGGCCCACATCACATACCCCATAGACTGGCCCTCTGTGTATTCCCATTATCATTTGTAGAGCCCTGCTAAAAGCTATGATGAGCTTTTGCTAATGCTTTCTGTGTAATCTTTCAGCACAGAGCCTGGCAGGTGTTCTAACTGTTTGCAACATTGTAATGTCTTTTAACCTTAACAAACTTGGAGATGGCCAGTAAAAGCATATTAAACTACATATTCCACTATACTACACACACTACCTATGCTTGAGGAAGAGACAGGATGTAAGGGAGGGGAGGAAGAAGCATGTGACTGGGGGATTCGGTCTGGACTTGTCCTTGTGCTGGCAGCATTGATCTCCTGCAAGGAACATTGAGGGAATCTCCTGACTGCTGTTTTGCATGGCTGTGAGTACAGTTAATACAGCTGCATTGTGGTAGAGAGAGAGAGTGGACAGTACGCAGCATGAGGAGGTGTGGGTCCATGTGCTGGAAGGCTGTCATTATAAGAAAGGCACATTGCATCTGTCTTAGGCCCTTATTTAACAAGGGATAGCGACAGGTAGCGACTGGTGAGCGGCCGATAATGACGGGCCCCGCCACGAGAACGCCGGCTCCCCACCACAATCACACATTTATCAAGGCAATCCTGCTTAGCGACTGAGATAGCGCCAGATAGCCACTCATTCATCAATATTCCAGCCTCAGCCCACAGCACCAGCGTCCGACCTTGAACAGCGACAGGTATGACCTCTCGCTACCTGGCGCTCTCCAATGCATTTCAATGGAACAATCTTTAAATATTCATAATTAATTGTTATTCATTTTTTTTTTTTTAAATGTGAAAAATTCTGTGACCACTTCTGCCATTTTAAATAATTTTTTTAAGGTAAAAAAATTAAAAAAAATGTACAGAATTGATACAGGTCTGATATTAATGTATTCATATTACAAAATTATTTTAAAAAACTTGTTTTTTTTTTGGTTTACAAATATATGGTTGTCTGGGGGTAAAAAAACTACTTTTAACCCATCGCCGCCAGCGCTCTGGGGTTTAAACATGCATTTTACAGCACGAGAATATTTTGAGCGTGATTTGTTAATGAATATGGTGGGAGCCGGTCGCTATGGCCAGTCGCTATCATGCGCTCCCATACAGCGCGGAACCTGTCAAATAGCAACTCCTCACCCAATATTCAACATTATGGCAAACCGACTGAGTCGCTATCAACTACCGAACAACGGCCAAGCACAGCGACTACTAGCGGGCGCTCTGAAAATGCCGCTACAGTCGCTCAACTGTCGCTACCTGCCGCTATTAATGAATCGGCCTCTTAGGCCCTTATTCATCAAGCAATAGCGCCAGGTAGTGTCTCACTCTCGCCAGGTAGCGCCAGCTATCGGCGGCTACCGACTCCAGAACGCCAGGCTGCGAACACAATCACGCATTTATCACGCTAAATGAGGCTAGCGCCGGCGAGAGCGTCAGCTAGCGCGGGATTCATCATGTTGCAGACTTCAGCGAACAGCGCCGCTGCTAATCCCATCACAGCGCCAGGTATGACCTCTCGCTACCTGGCGCTACCTGGCGCTCTCCAATACATTTCAATGGCAGACACTGCAATGATTTTTTTTAGTGGTTTTTGTGTTCTTGTCTTTGGCCAAAATTTAAACACGGATTGTTTAGGATATGTTTGATTAATCTGTCTTGTTTTTAAAGATTTTTGTATGAAAGATGTAATTTTTACACTGGAATGTTGTGATTGAAATCTAAAATGCATCTCCTCACACAAAACACATTAGCCTCAAATTAGCTTGCTTTCACAACACACATGGCTTGTAAAGCTACTTTTTAGTCAGTCATGTTTGGCGCTCACGTTCGCTCATTGAAATAGTCAGTGCCCAAGCTATTTGGCAGCCCTGTCCTTGTTGAATCTGTGGTGGTCAGAGTTTCTGCAGTCGCTGTTGTGATTCGCTATGTGGCGGCGCTAGTGGCGCTGTGCTGTGCTGTGCAGCGCTGTGCTGTTCATACATGTGCCTTTCTGCCATTTTCCCTGAATTCACTTGCAGCGACCCCAGTCGTTGTTAATGAATACACTGTAGTTCTGAGCGTGCATGTCCACATTCTGCTGATTTTGTTCAGGCGTACAAGCTCATAACAACCCGTTATGCATTCTCCTGTGTGCAACATTATCATGTAGTTGGATACTTTTATTGTGTTATTATTTTATTAAGGAATCAGATTGTTATTTGTAAGCAACCAGCTCTGTTTTTGTTCTGACCTATGCATTACAGGATATTGAACACCCAGCTAAATCAAGCTAATAATTAATGGCGTCTTTGGCAATAGCTTGTTTTAATGCGTAAATATCCTATTTCCACCACTTAGCTTGCACGTAGCGGACATCAGCTGGTTCCTAATGCGTGGAGCGTGATTTTTTTTCCGCTTTCGTCATATCCAGTTCCGGTTTGCTCCTTTGCGTTTCCCAGCTAAATCTAGCTAATAATTGGCGTCTTGGCCAATAGCTTATTGTAATGCGTAAAAATCCTATTTCCGACACTTAGCTTGCACGTAGCGGATATTAGCTTCTTCCTGGTGCGCGGAGCGTTTTTTTTTTTCCCTGTCGCTTTCGTCATATCCTGTTCCGGTTTCCTCCTTTGCGTTTCCACCATGATGCCCAGGAGACGTATCCTGCGCCTCCCCAGCTCCTCCTCTGACTCTGGCCCCCCCACCCCTCCCCCACCTCCCCCACCTACCTCACCTCCCCCACCTAACCCCCCTCCACCCCTCCCCCCCTGGGCCACAAAAACAAAAAAGGAAGAGGGTGGATAGCCGCGTAAACGGCCAGGTGGTCAAAGTGAGTATATTTCCCTTGGATGATATGTTTAATCTGTTCTCAGTATAAATGTTTAGGCCATTGGTCTGATGTCATGTATTGATAATCTTTTTTTTTTCATTTGTCATAGGATTTCTGCATCCACCAATATGATTATGCCCGTGGGGGCAAGAAGCGCATAGCCCTGGAGGTGAAGGCCACAGTGTCCCGGCACTTCAACACCAGCCTGTCTGTGCGTTCCATCATGCAGAAGTGGTCCGACTTCAAGCGCCGGGACCCTGAAGGCGTGTACCGCCTATATGATGCGTACGCTTCAGGTAAGTGGAATTTTAGGCTATGTTTAATTTTTTAGGGAAATAATATTGTAAGCTGTGTCCCTTTTTGGGAGTAATTTTAATTTTTTTCATTCACCCCCTCCACACAGATAAGCGTCCTCCCCTGGGGAAACGTGGGAAGGGATTCCCTCTCGCGGGTCCTATTTAGAGGACCCAGGGGAGGAAGGGGATGACGCCCCAGAGGAGTGTGCTGCTGGGGGGCTGTCAGGCTCGAGCCTCAGCTCCTCACACTCTGAATCTGAGGAGTCTCACCAGACAAGGGGCCACTCTCAAGTGGGGAGTCCAAGTGGGGTGGAAGTAATGGACTCTCCCACACTCCCTGAAGGAGCAGGGAGTGAGAGGGAGGAGGGTGGCCCTTTGCCTGGGGGATCTTTGGATCAGAGTGTGAGGAGCCGAGGCTCCACGCCTCCTCCTCAGAGCCCTCCCTGGGCTTCAAGTGGCAGTTCATCCCCTGGTGAGTGCACATTTAGTCAGTGTTAGTCTGTGACAGGTTACATATGGCCATTTGTACTTAGCCCTTGCCATTCCTCTCTAATTTGCAGCGCATCATATAGGCGGCACCTCCAGGAGCTATTGGCAACGCCTTCTCCACGGGCATAGTCATGGTAAGTGTTTTTTGTTATCCCTCACATTCACTATGTTATGACATTCCTTAAAGTTGACCCACACCCATTGTTGATTCGGCTTGGAATCTATAAGCTTCCCTGCCCAATCACCTCCCTCACCCAGGGCCCCCCCCAAAAGCCCACAAACTCCTTACCTCATTGGGGGTGGCAGAAGCCACCGGCGCAGCCTCCTGCGTGCCCCTCGAGATGTGTGTGCGCCTGCGCTCTCCGTTTCAGAATGGCCTGCGCGTGCGCACGCACTGGAGGAGTGACGCACAGAAGGCAGCGGCGGCGGAGGGTCTCTCGCTCAAATTGTTGTGCCCTGCCAAAGTGAACCAAAACACAGGATAGTATAAATCCTGGGTCTTGGGCCACTTTTAACATACACATGTTTCCTGGTCCATAGGCCAAGCTGGTTTTCTAATGTACATTAACATCACAAACCCCACTACAGTGCAATCCAACTGGCAACCACCCCTATGTTTCAACCCACACCATGATGGGGGCTAGCAAATGTGTTATTTTTGTAAGTTGTTCCGGCTAACACATGTTGCACACTAGTAACATTCTACAATAAAATGCAAATAAGTCCTTACCATTGCACTGTCAAGGTTATTGGCACATTATCTTTATGTGTCCATGTTGCAAACATAAATAATTTACATGAACTCATGGACCAGGAAATATGCTAATGTCGGACAACATGTGTGTAACCATGCAAGCATTTTTTTTGCCAGACTCCCTAACCAGATGGATGTCAAATAGTCAGGTGTCATTGTCACACTAATTTTGCTTTTCTCTTTTGCTTTCTCCTGACAGATGTGGCCACGCAGACGGAGCCGGTGTACATCACCACCACACCTCCTGGGACGGCCAGCAGCATGGGCCCCAGCCACAGCTGCGATGGTGAGTACATCCCACTTCATATGCCTAAAGACTTGGGACCCCTATGTCTTAGAGTAAATTCTGGAGACATTTCCAATGTACCTATGTGTTTAATCAACACACATCTAGGTTACATGTGTTTGTCCAACAATCCTACATGCATGTCTGCATGCTTGATTGTTGGCTCACATTCTTGTTTTGGCAACATAGTGGCAAATTGTGGTTTCTACCCAACAAAATTGGCCTGCTAAGGTGGTGACCTCTAAGATTCTTGCTCAAACAAGTTTCCTCGTTAGGACTTAGGCCCTGATGTTTGGCTGTAACTAAACAAATAAATGTCCACACTGGCACTTAGACCTTATTTTAGTCCCAAGAGTTAAGAGTAAATGTATGCTTGGGATGTGGTGGCCACATTTAAGGCAGCCACTAGTACTCATATAATGGTAACACCTAAGGGCACAGTGGACAACAATGTGAATGTGAGCGTCAGCTAATTTTAGCCACTTACATTACATTGCTACATCTGTGTCTGTAGAGGTCACATTCTATATTTTTCATATGTTTTTTTCTTACTCTCTACAGCTTGTGTAAACCAGCATCGCAGACTGTGGCGGTCGATCCGGCGTCTTCGCCTTATGCTGCTGGCCTTGAAGAGGCGTCGTTAGGGTGGGGGGGATGTTTCGAGCCGCTGTGCGGGCAAATGTTGGGCCTGTTGGCCGCCTTTAAGATTACCTGTTGGTTTGTTGCTGCTGGCCTTGTTTGACGTCCTGGAGCTCGCGCTGCAGGCCCTCAATTTGTTGCCGACACATCAGCACCTGATTTTCCAACGCCGCAATGCGGTCAGTATTTCCATCACGCGGCTGTTGGCGACTGTAGTCCTCCAGCATCCGGACCCCTAGCTCATAAAAGTCGGCACTTGTCGGTGCCACACCTCCTCTTGCTCTGGGTTCAAGCTAAAAAAAAAAAAAAATTTTAGTTAAGGTGAAACAATGCAGCTAGGCCCCTCAAAATCAGTTCCCAAAAGTGTAACCAGCCAACTTACCCTTGCTTGAGCCTCTGTAGCTTGGCCACATGGCACTTGAGAAGAGGTCCCAGGTTGGGGTTCTGGTCCCGCCTCCTGCAAAAACAACAAATAAATAAAATGTGACATGTTGGTTCATGGACTACCCACCAACATGTCAATGTGGTTATTGTTCCTCTAAATCAGCCATGTTACCTCCGTGTCATCCGGCCGAAGTAGGTCCGGGGTCTGGCTGCCAGAGAGGGGCAAATCCACATCTGAGAGATCGGGCAAGTTGGCATATGCTAAACAGGAAAGTCAGGTTAGTAGGTCAGTGGGCCAAAATCAAATGTAAGATGGATAGACTATCGAGGCCATACCTCCACAAAGTGGAAGATTACACACTAGCCAAAAGTGATCTGGTCAACTCAGATTGCTAACATGTATGTAAGAGGAAGATGAGCCAATAATTGGGTTAAAAACCAAAAGACACATAGCTCAAATTACACATACCCGCACTCTCCCAGATGTCTGGAGTTGGGCCCTCACTCGAGCTTTGCCCTTGAAAACACATGTTTAAACACAAGTTGGCCTACTAAATTTTACAAAAACTTGTTCAAAAATCCCTAATAGATAATCAAGCCAAACAAACTTACCCTCATCTCTGGCAGCCTCAACGTGAAGGGCCCTTTCCGGACAGCCACTTCCGAGATTCAGGCCAACTAAAATACACAATTAATGTCTCTAAATATTCCGAACACTACTCGGGTGAATGTTTGTCTTTCAATATACACAACAAATGCATTGCAATCACTCAAAAAACTATACTAATGACCCTGGTGATGGCAAATCCACTCCAAATAGGCATCTTCAAGTTGACATAGCAAACATGTAGATTATTAGACTAACCAAATAGAACCAGTGTAACATAAACAGCATAAAGGATACATTTTTTTAGCCAATACACACCAACAGGGTCCTGTTGACCTGCTACATCGGAAGTGGGGTCCAAAGATGAACCAGTCACTTGGCCTACAAAGAAAAAAGAGGAATGAAAAACATGCACTTGTGTTAAAGCGGATAAAGCAAGGTTGACACATGCACTTACCAGCATCCAAAGAGTAGCTTGGCTCCTGAGGAGATGCTGGTGCCAATGGCGGTGCAGCTAGGCAAAAGCAAAGAAAACATTTAGCCATTGGTAATGTGCGGCACTAAATAAACCATGCATTTAGGTGTGTGTGAGCAGCTCAATCAATAATATTCCCTAAGCACGGCCAGTGTGGCTTACACATGTATATGCAGATATATGGCCACACATCTCTGGCTTCCAACATAGCTACACATGTTAGGGCCTTGTTAGTTAGTTGCAGAGAGGGGTAAAGTGGACGTGTAAATAGTCCGCAGGCACATATTATTAGTCATCAACAGTGGTCAAATCTATTGTTTGAGGTGCTCACACACCCATTTTGGCACCAAATAACCAGCACCTAAATTAGTGATAAATACCTTCAATGGCAGACTGGGTTAGGCTGGAGGTTGTTTGAAGGGCAGGAGTTGGGGTTTCCACCTCCCCCGACTCATGGACATCACCATGTGCACCTATGCAGAAAGCAACAGACAGAAAGTAAAACATTTATGAGGTATAATGTACTACTTCACATGTCCTACTGTTAGTTGGGCAGAAAGAGAAAAAGCAAATCACATAAATTAACATTAGCAGAAAATCAGAATCTGAAAATATGTACCTTCAGTCCAACCTGTGGTGTCATCCCCAGCATCCACACCCTGCAGCCGAGCAAGTGGAATTTTGGCTTTCAGCATCTCCTCATATGGCCTGTAGGTACTCTTTGGACCCTGGATGGTCCCACTCTCGGCCTCAAGATCATGATTTATCTTTTGCATAAGGGCCCTTTTCAAAGTGTAGAAGCGTTTCCTGCAGGATGGGCCACTACGTGGGTGTTGAGCACTGCTAGTAAGCTCAACACCAATGGCATCCCACAATTTGCTCCTTTCTTGTTTGCCTATAGACTTGCTTTGGGAGCCAAATATCAGCTCCCATTTTGCAAGGGTCAGGCGCACAAGAGTATTATTCTCAGCCAAATTAAATTCTGGCTCCCTCTTGGCAACTGGGCACTTAGCCTGGGGTGCTGCATCACCTTCAGGCTGGGCCCTTTTCCTTAAGGGAGGTCTGCGCACAGCACCCACCACACTCCTACTTGGGCCAGCTGTGGCCGGCAGATGCCCAGAATTTGGCTCCATCCTGTAGCTGCACACACACACCAGTACACAACCAACAGGCACGCATGCAGACTACAGAATGGTATCACCGTTTATTGGGTTTGGGCAGGTTTTATGTGCTCTAACAGCCAATCACAAACAGGTCCACTTAATTGATTCACACATACTGGCCAGGTGCTTGTAGCCAAAGCTCCACTGCAGTGATTGAAGCATGTGTGGTAGTTAATTAACTAATTACAGAGCTCATTAACCAAACAACACACAACCAAAGACAACAAAGTACTCATGTATGTTAAACACTTGTGACATGTGGCTATACAAACGGCTATTTAAATCAAGAGCAGCTTACCTTTCATTGGTCCACCACAGAATTTTCAGCCATGTCCGTTAATGCACGCAAGTTTCGGCTCACGTACGCTAGTAGACAGGAAATAGCAGAGCAACGCAAAAGGCGGCAAAGAGGACCTGTCCTTTTTCTCAGTGAAGTATAAATGGCTGGATTTGGCAACCTTCTGGTATTGTTGGCTGTGGTGTGGTGGTGTGGTGCTTTGGTCCCTTAGCTCATTTGAGTGTCTGGCTGGGTTTTGTCCTCACTCTCTGTGGCTTGTTGGGTGATTTCTGACATCAGTGCTGTTTCTTTAGGAGCTGGATTTTGTTGGCATATGCAAATATTGTGGAGCATACAGCAAGTGAGGCTTGATTTTGGGGCCTTTTGTGGGCTGTGCAGCAACTCCCCTCTTGGTGGTGCCTAACTTAGAAAGCTGACTTTCAGCAGTCTGGTGGGTCAGACCACTATACTTCTGGTTTTGTGGTGAGCTGCATTGTAGTGAGTGTGTGAGTAGTGTGATTGCTTGTGTGTGTGGTGTGTTTATGTTTTTTTTTTTTTTTTTGCTTCTTTTGTATATCTGTTGAGTGTGAGATGGATAAGAGGGTGATGTATGGGTTATGGGTGCAGGGATGTGTGAGAATGCTGGAAGAGCAGGAGGCCAGGGAGGAGGGGGCTGTGAGGCTTAGGGCACCCCGATCCTTTGGAATCCGCCTTTCAGTGTGGGATTTAAGTGACGAGCAGATCAGGAGCCGCTTCCGTCTGAATCGTGCTGCACTACAGTCCCTATATGATCAGATTAAGCATAAAATCGAGCCATCGACCAAACGCACCAGATCCATTCCAGGCATAGTACGCCTATGTGCCAGTCTTAACATTTTTGCACGAGGGATCTTCCAGGCAACCTCTGCCCTCCTCAGCGGGATCAGCCAGGCTACAATGAGCCGCATATTTATCCAGGTAGTACTGGCTATTTGTGACCTGATCCCTATTTACATCCAGTTTCCTGAGGATGAGGTTGCCAAAATAAAACATGCATTCTATTGCATGGGAGGGATCCCGAATGTGCTTGGGTGCGTTGATGGTACACATATCCCTTTCCGCCCTCCCCGTGCACAGGAGCTGCATTATCGGAACCGTAAGCAGTTCCACTCGATGAACGTCATGGTCGACTGTGACCATGACATGAAGCTGCGGGCCGTGATATCTGGCTTCCCCGGCTCATGCCATGATTCTTACGTCCTGCAGCGGTCAGTCCTGTGCAGGAAGTTTGAAAACAACGAAATGCCAGCTGGCTGGCTACTGGATAAATAATTAACCATGTCAAAGTATTTAGCCTAAAATATGTGGCCTAGTAAGCTATTGGTTTACTAATGAAACCCAAAACATTTCCTAGTACTAATTGCTGTCTCTCTCATTGTGTTTTTTCTACAGCGGACAAGGGATACGGGCAGAGAACATGGGTGATGAACCCACAGACCTCTGCCCAAGAACGCTACAATGCAGCACATCGCAAAACCCGAAGCATTGTGGAACGAACCATCGGACTGCTGAAAGCGCGCTTTCTCTGTTTGGCACGGCCAGGAGGAGAGATGCTGTACAGTCCACAAAAGGTCTCCAAGATAATCCTCGCATGCTGTGTGCTCCCCAATCTCTGTATATGCCACAGAATCCAAGACCCTGAAGAAACAGCACTGGTGCCCGAAATCCCCAACTTGCCCGCAGAAACGAGTGAGGACACCCAGACTGGCTTTGAGCTAAGGGAAAGCATGAGCTCTTCGTTTTTTGTGGTAAGCTAACTACCCTTCACTCTAATCCAAGTACTGCACTACAGGGGAACTATTTGTTGTCTCCAATCCAAATTTGTCACAAACTACTATAAGGGGTGTGTAACATGACCCTAAACCACTATAAGGGGGTGTAAGATGAGCCAAACCCACTATAAGGGGGTGTAAGATGAGCCAAACCCACTATAAGGGGGTGTAAGATGAGCCAAACCCACTATAAGGGGGTGTAAGATGAGCCAAACCCACTATAAGGGGGTGTAAGATGAGCCAAACCCACTATAAGGGGGTGTAAGATGACCCAAACCCACTATAAGGGGGTGTAAGATGACCCAAACCCACTATAAGGGGGTGTGAGATGACCCAAACCCACTATAAGGGGGGTGTAAGATGACCCTAAACCACTATAAGAGGGTGGGGGAAATTTGACCAACATAACAATTAGGGTTGTTGTGCAAGTTTGGCCAAACTGTTACCCCAAAAAATAAACAAAAACCAATAACTGCGAAAAAGCAAAAATATATATAAATACTAACTGCACTTTTTATTCTTTTTCAGGCACCAAGATAAAAATCCTGGCAATTCAGATTTTATCTATTCCCACCAAAACCTTAAAAACATAAAAAATTATTCACCAAAGAAACATGTTGCAATGTGTTTACTTCTGAAGGTACTAACATTGATTTCAAGCCAGCAGCAAAGCAAAGCGCAGGCGCTGTGTTGAATAGCGTGTGTCAAAATGACAGCGCCTACAAAGCTGATCTGAAACGGATATTCACCAATGTAGGCAAGATTATGATATAAAAACAAACAAAAACACATAGCGTGATATCCTTAAAACTTCAGAGCACCTGTTTGTTTTTATATCATAATTAGGGATGAGCGAATCGATCCGGACGAACCCGGATTCGATCCGAATTTCAGGAAAAATTCGATTCGGATCGAATCCGAATTTCCCCGCGATTCGATCACTCGAAGTTTTCCTTTAACATCCATTCATTTACATTTACAGGCATTCTAAGATGGCGGACGGGACATGTCTGGACATGTATCCCGCGCCAGTGCAAGCTGGGGCAGTCACATGCAGCCTATCAGCAGCCAGCAAGCCCGGTGACGTCACACAGCGGTATTTAACGGCGGCCATCTTGCTTTTCCTCATTTCTCTATTGCATTCGTGACAGACAGACAGAACGCTGTGTAGCTGAGGCAGTTAGACAGGCTGGAGACAGGGACAGACAGGGACAGGCAGGAGACAGGCAGGAGACAGACAGGAGACAGACAGAAAGCCAGGGAAAGGTAGGAAAAACGGAGCTGGCTGACAGGGAGATTTTTTTTTTTCATCCAGCCTTTGTTAGCGTTTTCAGGCTGCTTATAGTAACTAACTGTGCATATATACTGAACTGATCTTAAGTCTGCTGTGAGGCATCCCATTCTGTGACTAAAGCAGCCTCTGTTTAAGACCATATAAGCATTTGCTCTTATCATATTTGAAATTAGGCCTGATAAAGACACTTTTGCTGGCCAAAGCACTACTGGACCCTGCCAGGTCCATTCCTGCCCAGGGCATCCCATTCTGTGACTACAGCAGCCTCTGTTTAAGACCATATAAGCATTTGCTCTTATCATATTTGAAATTAGCCTGATAAAGACACTTTTGCTGGCCAAAGCACTACTGGACCCTGCCAGGTCCATTCCTGCCCAGGGCATCCCATTCTGTGACTAAAGCAGCCTCTGTTTAAGACCATATAAGCATTTGCTCTTATCATATTTGAAATTAGGCCTGATAAAGACACTTTTGCTGGCCAAAGCACTACTGGAACCTGCCAGGTCCATTCCTGCCCGGGGCATCCCATTCTGTGACTACAGCAGCCTCTGTTTAAGACCATATAAGCATTTGCTCTTATCATATTTGAAATTAGCCTGATAAAGACACTTTTGCTGGCCAAAGCACTACTGGACCCTGCCAGGTCCATTCCTGCCCAGGGCATCCCATTCTGTGACTAAAGCAGCCTCTGTTTAAGACCATATAAGCATTTGCTCTTATCATATTTGAAATTAGGCCTGATAAAGACACTTTTGCTGGCCAAAGCACTACTGGACCCTGCCAGGTCCATTCCTGCCCAGGGCATCCCATTCTGTGACTACAGCAGCCTCTGTTTAAGACCATATAAGCATTTGCTCTTATCATATTTGAAATTAGGCCTGATAAAGACACTTTTGCTGGCCAAAGCACTACTGGACCCTGCCAGGTCCATTCCTGCCCAGGGCATCCCATTCTGTGACTAAAGCAGCCTCTGTTTAAGACCATATAAGCATTTGCTCTTATCATATTTGAAATTAGGCCTGATAAAGACACTTTTGCTGGCCAAAGCACTACTGGACCCTGCCAGGTCGATTCCTGTTGGGGCATCCCATTCTGTGACTACAGCAGCCTCTGTTTAAGACCATATAAGCATTTGCTCTTATCATATTTGAAATTAGCCTGATAAAGACACTTTTGCTGGCCAAAGCACTACTGGACCCTGCCAGGTCCATTCCTGCCCAGGGCATCCCATTCTGTGACTACAGCAGCCTCTGTTTAAGACCATATAAGCATTTGCTCTTATCATATTTGAAATTAGGCCTGATAAAGACACTTTTGCTGGCCAAAGCACTACTGGACCCTGCCAGGTCCATTCCTGCCCAGGGCATCCCATTCTGTGACTACAGCAGCCTCTGTTTAAGACCATATAAGCATTTGCTCTTATCATATTTGAAATTAGGCCTGATAAAGACACTTTTGCTGGCCAAAGCACTACTGGACCCTGCCAGGTCGATTCCTGCCCGGGGCATCCCATTCTGTGACTACAGCAGCCTCTGTTTAAGACCATATAAGCATTTGCTCTTATCATATTTGAAATTAGCCTGATAAAGACACTTTTGCTGGCCAAAGCACTACTGGACCCTGCCAGGTCCATTCCTGCCCAGGGCATCCCATTCTGTGACTAAAGCAGCCTCTGTTTAAGACCATATAAGCATTTGCTCTTATCATATTTGAAATTAGGCCTGATAAAGACACTTTTGCTGGCCAAAGCACTACTGGACCCTGCCAGGTCCATTCCTGCCCAGGGCATCCCATTCTGTGACTACAGCAGCCTCTGTTTAAGACCATATAAGCATTTGCTCTTATCATATTTGAAATTAGGCCTGATAAAGACACTTTTGCTGGCCAAAGCACTACTGGACCCTGCCAGGTCCATTCCTGCCCGGGGCATCCCATTCTGTGACTACAGCAGCCTCTGTTTAAGACCATATAAGCATTTGCTCTTATCATATTTGAAATTAGGCCTGATAAAGACACTTTTGCTGGCCAAAGCACTACTGGACCCTGCCAGGTCCATTCCTGCCCAGGGCATCCCATTCTGTGACTACAGCAGCCTCTGTTTAAGACCATATAAGCATTTGCTCTTATCATATTTGAAATTAGGCCTGATAAAGACACTTTTGCTGGCCAAAGCACTACTGGACCCTGCCAGGTCGATTCCTGTTGGGGCATCCCATTCTGTGACTAAAGCAGCCTCTGTTTAAGACCATATAAGCATTTGCTCTTATCATATTTGAAATTAGGCCTGATAAAGACACTTTTGCTGGCCAAAGCACTACTGGACCCTGCCAGGTCGATTCCTGTTGGGGCATCCCATTCTGTGACTACAGCAGCCTCTGTTTAAGACCATATAAGCATTTGCTCTTATCATATTTGAAATTAGCCTGATAAAGACACTTTTGCTGGCCAAAGCACTACTGGACCCTGCCAGGTCCATTCCTGCCCAGGGCATCCCATTCTGTGACTAAAGCAGCCTCTGTTTAAGACCATATAAGCATTTGCTCTTATCATATTTGAAATTAGGCCTGATAAAGACACTTTTGCTGGCCAAAGCACTACTGGACCCTGCCAGGTCCATTCCTGCCCAGGGCATCCCATTCTGTGACTACAGCAGCCTCTGTTTAAGACCATATAAGCATTTGCTCTTATCATATTTGAAATTAGGCCTGATAAAGACACTTTTGCTGGCCAAAGCACTACTGGACCCTGCCAGGTCCATTCCTGCCCGGGGCATCCCATTCTGTGACTACAGCAGCCTCTGTTTAAGACCATATAAGCATTTGCTCTTATCATATTTGAAATTAGCCTGATAAAGACACTTTTGCTGGCCAAAGCACTACTGGACCCTGCCAGGTCCATTCCTGCCCAGGGCATCCCATTCTGTGACTAAAGCAGCCTCTGTTTAAGACCATATAAGCATTTGCTCTTATCATATTTGAAATTAGGCCTGATAAAGACACTTTTGCTGGCCAAAGCACTACTGGACCCTGCCAGGTCCATTCCTGCCCAGGGCATCCCATTCTGTGACTACAGCAGCCTCTGTTTAAGACCATATAAGCATTTGCTCTTATCATATTTGAAATTAGGCCTGATAAAGACACTTTTGCTGGCCAAAGCACTACTGGACCCTGCCAGGTCCATTCCTGCCCGGGGCATCCCATTCTGTGACTACAGCAGCCTCTGTTTAAGACCATATAAGCATTTGCTCTTATCATATTTGAAATTAGGCCTGATAAAGACACTTTTGCTGGCCAAAGCACTACTGGACCCTGCCAGGTCCATTCCTGCCCAGGGCATCCCATTCTGTGACTACAGCAGCCTCTGTTTAAGACCATATAAGCATTTGCTCTTATCATATTTGAAATTAGGCCTGATAAAGACACTTTTGCTGGCCAAAGCACTACTGGACCCTGCCAGGTCGATTCCTGTTGGGGCATCCCATTCTGTGACTAAAGCAGCCTCTGTTTAAGACCATATAAGCATTTGCTCTTATCATATTTGAAATTAGGCCTGATAAAGACACTTTTGCTGGCCAAAGCACTACTGGACCCTGCCAGGTCGATTCCTGTTGGGGCATCCCATTCTGTGACTACAGCAGCCTCTGTTTAAGACCATATAAGCATTTGCTCTTATCATATTTGAAATTAGCCTGATAAAGACACTTTTGCTGGCCAAAGCACTACTGGACCCTGCCAGGTCCATTCCTGCCCAGGGCATCCCATTCTGTGACTAAAGCAGCCTCTGTTTAAGACCATATAAGCATTTGCTCTTATCATATTTGAAATTAGGCCTGATAAAGACACTTTTGCTAGCCAAAGCACTACTGGACCCTGCCAGGTCCATTCCTGCCCGGGGCATCCCATTCTGTGACTACAGCAGCCTCTGTTTAAGACCATATAAGCATTTGCTCTTATCATATTTGAAATTAGGCCTGATAAAGACACTTTTGCTGGCCAAAGCACTACTGGACCCTGCCAGGTCCATTCCTGCCCGGGGCATCCCATTCTGTGACTACAGCAGCCTCTGTTTAAGACCATATAAGCATTTGCTCTTATCATATTTGAAATTAGGCCTGATAAAGACACTTTTGCTGGCCAAAGCACTACTGGACCCTGCCAGGTCCATTCCTGCCCGGGGCATCCCATTCTGTGACTACAGCAGCCTCTGTTTAAGACCATATAAGCATTTGCTCTTATCATATTTGAAATTAGGCCTGATAAAGACACTTTTGCTGGCCAAAGCACTACTGGACCCTGCCAGGTCCATTCCTGCCCAGGGCATCCCATTCTGTGACTAAAGCAGCCTCTGTTTAAGACCATATAAGCATTTGCTCTTATCATATTTGAAATTAGCCTGATAAAGACACTTTTGCTGGCCAAAGCACTACTGGACCCTGCCAGGTCGATTCCTGTTGGGGCATCCCATTCTGTGACTACAGCAGCCTCTGTTTAAGACCATATAAGCATTTGCTCTTATCATATTTGAAATTAGCCTGATAAAGACACTTTTGCTGGCCAAAGCACTACTGGACCCTGCCAGGTCCATTCCTGCCCAGGGCATCCCATTCTGTGACTAAAGCAGCCTCTGTTTAAGACCATATAAGCATTTGCTCTTATCATATTTGAAATTAGGCCTGATAAAGACACTTTTGCTGGCCAAAGCACTACTGGACCCTGCCAGGTCCATTCCTGCCCGGGGCATCCCATTCTGTGACTACAGCAGCCTCTGTTTAAGACCATATAAGCATTTGCTCTTATCATATTTGAAATTAGCCTGATAAAGACACTTTTGCTGGCCAAAGCACTACTGGACCCTGCCAGGTCCATTCCTGCCCAGGGCATCCCATTCTGTGACTAAAGCAGCCTCTGTTTAAGACCATATAAGCATTTGCTCTTATCATATTTGAAATTAGGCCTGATAAAGACACTTTTGCTGGCCAAAGCACTACTGGACCCTGCCAGGTCCATTCCTGCCCGGGGCATCCCATTCTGTGACTACAGCAGCCTCTGTTTAAGACCATATAAGCATTTGCTCTTATCATATTTGAAATTAGGCCTGATAAAGACACTTTTGCTGGCCAAAGCACTACTGGACCCTGCCAGGTCCATTCCTGCCCGGGGCATCCCATTCTGTGACTAAAGCAGCCTCTGTTTAAGACCATATAAGCATTTGCTCTTATCATATTTGAAATTAGGCCTGATAAAGACACTTTTGCTGGCCAAAGCACTACTGGACCCTGCCAGGTCCATTCCTGCCCGGGGCATCCCATTCTGTGACTACAGCAGCCTCTGTTTAAGACCATATAAGCATTTGCTCTTATTATATTTATATTATAAGACACTTTTGCTGGGCATAGGCTTACTGCTGCCTGCCAGGTGCACTTCTGTTGAGGCATCCCATTCTGTAACATAGCATACCCCTCTTTATTTACACTAAGCAGCTCTCTTATTTACACTAAGCAGGCCTGTTGGAGGCTGAGTGTTACTGCTCACTTTTGGTGTGCATTATATTCTGTTTCATATAGACCCACCGCTGCCCGGGGTTTTTTTAAATATCACCTACTACCACGCCAGTTAGACTATGTCGGGCAGACAAGTGCCTGGAAGTGAAAAGAGGAGTGGCAGAGGCCAAGATTCCGCAGGCAGAGCTCGCATCAGACTGGGGGCCAGTAGCAGCAGGAGTCACGCTGAGAGACCTAATCTGCCAGTATCTGCTAGCGGTCGGGTCTCCACCAGTAACGCATCTGCCGTGGTAGATTGGTTGACGCGCTCATCAACAACATCATCACAACTTACGTCTGAGACCCCCAGTCTAGGGTCGGTAGGTTCCTCTGACACAACCCTGAGTTGGCATGCCCCGAGAGCAGTCCCTGTCCTCCCATTGCCTCTGGCCTACGCCGTTCCCTCCCCCAGCGACGTATCCTATGCTTTGGGTTCAGCTCCACTCTTTAGTGAGGAGGACCATCAGATAGAGGACAGTCAGCAGCTACTGCCCAGCCAAGAAATGGAGGTGGCTTCTTTAGCTAGGCAGACAAATAGTGATGTGGACAGTGTCGTGGGTGCTGCGAGCGTTCCAGCTCCTGCGCCAGACACTGTTGACGAATCCACGAACATCAGTGACGTACAGCCACAACTCGGTGATGATGATGATGATGACGATGAAGCCGATCGCACTTGGGAGCCGGGTGATGAAGGGGCTTCATCGTCATCATCAGGAGAAGAGGGGTGCAGGTTGCCCCGGAGTCAGCAGCTGAGGCAGCAAGGTGGTAGCAGTCAGCATGGGGGCACAATTCCAAAGGCTGGAGCCGGCCGGGGCCGGGGCCGGGGTAGAGCACCTGCTGTGCGGCAGTCTACCTTATCGGGAGGTAGTGGAGCAGGGGTTCCTGGAGTTGGCAACAGCAGCAGTGAATCAGTGAGGCCAGGGGGTGGGAAAAGTAGCTACTCGGCAGTGTGGCAGTTTTTCCTGAGGCATCCGCAGGAGGGTAACATGGCCACATGCAAGATATGTAGGCAAAAGGTGAAGCGTGGCCAGGGTCCAAATGTTGGCACCACGGCCCTGCGTCAACATATGATGCGTCACCATAAAACGACCTGGGAGAACCGAGGCTCCCAAGGGGTGGTCCAGTCTGCTTCCTCACCAAGTGAGCTCCCAATTTCTGCCAGCCAAGGCTCCAGCACCTCAGCCGAAGGCAGCTGTGCGTCATACCCATCCTCTGTCGCTCCTGCTCCTCCTCCTCCAAGTCATGCATCCCGCCAGCAATCCATCAGCGAAGCCATGTCCAAGAGACAGCAGTATGCGCCCACTCATCCTACGGCGCAGAAGCTGAATGTGCTCCTGTCCAAGTTGCTGGTGCTGCAGTCGCTCCCTTTTCAGGTGGTGGAATCTGCACCTTTCAGAGAACTGATGGCTTGTGCCGAGCCGAGGTGGAGAGTCCCAAGCCGTCATTTCTTTGCCAAGAAGGCAGTACCAGCGCTGCACACTTTTGTTGAACAGAAGGTGGGCCAGTCCTTGAGCCTGTCGGTGTGTAGCAAAATACATGGCAGCGCCGACATCTGGAGCTGTAACTACGGTCAGGGGCAGTACATGTCGTTTACGGCCCACTGGGTGAATGTGGTCCCTTTGCAGCAGCAACTTGGACAGGTCACGCCGCTTCGGCCTCCGCGCTCTCTGCCCATTGGGCCTGTGACACCGTGCGACTCGGCCTCCTCATCCTCCGCCATCTCCTCACCCTCCACTGTAGGCTCAAGTCTCAGTGCCCCTCCAGTCTACCATGTGTGCAGGGCACGGAGGTGTCACGCAGTGCTTCACATGGTTTGTCTTGGCGAACGGAGTCACACAGGGGAGGAACTGCTTAAATGTATTCATCAGGAAATCCAAACATGGCTTACTCCGAGAAAACTTAAAATGGGAATCATGGTTACCGACAATGGGAAGAACATTTTGTCTGCGCTGCGCCAAGGAAGCCTGACCCATGCCCCCTGCATGGCTCACGTCTTCAATCTGGTTGTCAAGCGGTTTCTGAAGTGTTCCCCCCATCTGCAGGACATCCTAACAACTTCACGGAAACTTTGCATGCACTTCAGCCACTCCTACACCGCCAAACACACCCTTCTTGAGCTACAGCGTCAGAATGGTATCCCCCAACATAGTCTGATTTGCGATGTTTCCACCCGTTGGAATTCCACCCTTCACATGTTGGACCGATTATATGAACAGAGAAAAGCCATCACGGATTTCCTGATGATCCAAGCAGATAGGGGGACTCCCCTGTGTAACTTCAATGTCAACCAGTGGCAGCTCATACGTGACACCTGCCGTTTGCTCAGGCCCTTTGAGGAAGCCACTTTATTTGTCAGTCGGCAGGATTACGGGATGAACGACGTGATTCCACTGCTTCATGTACTACAGCACATGTTGGAAACCATGGCTGGTCAGGGCACTGGAGACATGGCGTTTACATCTTACGGCCACATGAACCCCGTTGGAGCTGAACTGGAGGAGGAGGAGGAGGAAGAGGAGGAGGAGGAGTTGCCCAGCGAAACACAGTTTAGGCTTGGCGAAATGGCTGGTTTATCTAGTCAGCGGACAGGAGAGGAGGAGCAGGAGCAGCCAGAGGAGCTAGAGGTTTTTGAGGAAGGAGAGACAGAGGACCCGGGCACACCGTGGCAGTATGCAGTGGAGATGGAGACAGGTAGTCCATCCGAGTCACTTGCGCAAATGGCACGAAGCATGCTCACATGCTTGCGTAGTGACCCCAGAATTGTTTCCATCTGTCGGCGGGATGACTTCTGGCTGTCCACCTTATTGGACCCTCGCTTCCGGCACAAAATGGGGGCATTTTTTAAACCCACCGAGAGGGAGGACAAACTCAACTACTACAAAGACATTCTACGTAGGCAGTTGGCCGATGCCTATCTGCGCCATGGTCCATACTCTCGCAGGTCTGACTCGAGGGGACCTCTGCGCTCACCTTCCACTGCCATGGCCGCTGGGGGGGTTGGCAGCAGCAGCAGCAGAAGCTCCATCAGCAGCAGCAGCCTCAGTCTTCAGTCGCTAATGAGTAGCTTTCTACACCCGCATAGTGAGGCTACTCATGAGCAGCAGGAAGACCTGGAGCAGGACCTGAACCAGCAGGTCATGTCATACTTTGACATGACCATGCCAACACACCTTGAGGATCCGCTGGACTTCTGGGCAGCCAAACTTGATTTGTGGCCGCAACTAGCAGAGTTTGCCCTGGAAAAGCTGTCCTGCCCGGCAAGTAGCGTGCCATCTGAGCGGGTGTTTAGTGCGGCGGGGGCCATAGTTACGGCGAGGAGAACTCGTCTGTCAACTAAAAATGTGGAGAGACTCACCTTTGTCAAAATGAATCAGGGATGGATCAGCCAGGATTTCCACCCACCAATGCCTGATGCATGCGACTAGATTCAGCATGGTGCCACGTTTTACACTTTCCAAATGGTGCAAAACATATTTATGTCTTTAGGCCATTTTTTGGGCTCCTGCTGCTGCTGCTGCCAACTCCTGCCAACTCCAGGGTGTGATTCATCCAATTTTTGGGCTCCTGAGGCCAACTCCAGTGTATATTTGGGCTCCTGCTGCTGCTGCTGCCAACTTCTGCCAACTCCAGGGTGTGATTCATCCAATTTTTGGGCTCCTGAGGCCAACTCCAGTGTATATTTGGGCTCCTGCTGCTGCTACTGTCAACTCCTGCCAACTCCAGGGTGTGATTCATCCAATTTTTGGGCTCCTGAGGCCAACTCCAGTGTATATTTGGGCTCCTGCTGCTGCTGCTGCCAACTTCTGCCAACTCCAGGGTGTGATTCATCCAATTTTTGGGCTCCTGAGGCCAACTCCAGTGTATATTTGGGCTCCTGCTGCTGCTACTGTCAACTCCTGCCAACTCCAGGGTGTGATTCATCCAATTTTTGGGCTCCTGAGGCCAACTCCAGTGTATATTTGGGCTCCTGCTGCTGCTGCTGCCAACTTCTGCCAACTCCAGGGTGTGATTCATCCAATTTTTGGGCTCCTGAAGCCAACTCCAGTGTATATTTGGGCTCCTGCTGCTGCTGGTGTCAACTCCTGCCAACTCCAGGGTGTGATTCATCCAATTTTTGGGCTCCTGAGGCCAACTCCAGTGTATATTTGGGCTCCTGCTGCTGCTGCTGCCAACTTCTGCCAACTCCAGGGTGTGATTCATCCAATTTTTGGGCTCCTGAGGCCAACTCCAGTGTATATTTGGGCTCCTGCTGCTGCTGGTGTCAACTCCTGCCAACTCCAGGGTGTGATTCATCCAATTTTTGGGCTCCTGAAGCCAACTCCAGTGTATATTTGGGCTCCTGCTGCTGCTACTGTCAACTCCTGCCAACTCCAGGGTGTGATTCATCCAATTTTTGGGCTCCTGAGGCCAACTCCAGTGTATATTTGGGCTCCTGCTGCTGCTGCTGCCAACTTCTGCCAACTCCAGGGTGTGATTCATCCAATTTTTGGGCTCCTGAGGCCAACTCCAGTGTATATTTGGGCTCCTGCTGCTGCTACTGTCAACTCCTGCCAACTCCAGGGTGTGATTCATCCAATTTTTGGGCTCCTGAGGCCAACTCCAGTGTATATTTGGGCTCCTGCTGCTGCTGCTGCCAACTTCTGCCAACTCCAGGGTGTGATTCATCCAATTTTTGGGCTCCTGAGGCCAACTCCAGTGTATATTTGGGCTCCTGCTGCTGCTACTGTCAACTCCTGCCAACTCCAGGGTGTGATTCATCCAATTTTTGGGCTCCTGAGGCCAACTCCAGTGTATATTTGGGCTCCTGCTGCTGCTGCTGTCAACTCCTGCCAACTCCAGGGTGTGATTCATCCAATTTTTGGGCTCCTGAAGCCAACTCCAGTGTATATTTGGGCTCCTGCTGCTGCTACTGTCAACTCCTGCCAACTCCAGGGTGTGATTCATCCAATTTTTGGGCTCCTGAAGCCAACTCCAGTGTATATTTGGGCTCCTGCTGCTGCTGCTGCCAACTCCTGCCAACTCCAGGGTGTGATTCATCCAATTTTTGGGCTCCTGAGGCCAACTCCAGTGTATATTTGGGCTCCTGCTGCTGCTGCTGCCAACTTCTGCCAACTCCAGGGTGTGATTCATCCAATTTTTGGGCTCCTGAGGCCAACTCCAGTGTATATTTGGGCTCCTGCTGCTGCTGCTGCCAACTTCTGCCAACTCCAGGGTGTGATTCATCCAATTTTTGGGCTCCTGAGGCCAACTCCAGTGTATATTTGGGCTCCTGCTGCTGCTGCTGCCAACTTCTGCCAACTCCAGGGTGTGATTCATCCAATTTTTGGGCTCCTGAGGCCAACTCCAGTGTATATTTGGGCTCCTGCTGCTGCTACTGTCAACTCCTGCCAACTCCAGGGTGTGATTCATCCAATTTTTGGGCTCCTGAGGCCAACTCCAGTGTATATTTGGGCTCCTGCTGCTGCTGCTGCCAACTTCTGCCAACTCCAGGGTGTGATTCATCCAATTTTTGGGCTCCTGAGGCCAACTCCAGTGTATATTTGGGCTCCTGCTGCTGCTGGTGTCAACTCCTGCCAACTCCAGGGTGTGATTCATCCAATTTTTGGGCTCCTGAAGCCAACCCCAGTGTATATTTGGGCTCCTGCTGCTGCTACTGTCAACTCCTGCCAACTCCAGGGTGTGATTCATCCAATTTTTGGGCTCCTGAGGCCAACTCCAGTGTATATTTGGGCTCCTGCTGCTGCTGCTGCCAACTTCTGCCAACTCCAGGGTGTGATTCATCCAATTTTTGGGCTCCTGAGGCCAACTCCAGTGTATATTTGGGCTCCTGCTGCTGCTACTGTCAACTCCTGCCAACTCCAGGGTGTGATTCATCCAATTTTTGGGCTCCTGAAGCCAACTCCAGTGTATATTTGGGCTCCTGCTGCTGCTACTGTCAACTCCTGCCAACTCCAGGGTGTGATTCATCCAATTTTTGGGCTCCTGAGGCCAACTCCAGTGTATATTTGGGCTCCTGCTGCTGCTGCTGCCAACTTCTGCCAACTCCAGGGTGTGATTCATCCAATTTTTGGGCTCCTGAGGCCAACTCCAGTGTATATTTGGGCTCCTGCTGCTGCTACTGTCAACTCCTGCCAACTCCAGGGTGTGATTCATCCAATTTTTGGGCTCCTGAGGCCAACTCCAGTGTATATTTGGGCTCCTGCTGCTGCTGCTGCCAACTTCTGCCAACTCCAGGGTGTGATTCATCCAATTTTTGGGCTCCTGAGGCCAACTCCAGTGTATATTTGGGCTCCTGCTGCTGCTACTGTCAACTCCTGCCAACTCCAGGGTGTGATTCATCCAATTTTTGGGCTCCTGAGGCCAACTCCAGTGTATATTTGGGCTCCTGCTGCTGCTGCTGCCAACTTCTGCCAACTCCAGGGTGTGATTCATCCAATTTTTGGGCTCCTGAGGCCAACTCCAGTGTATATTTGGGCTCCTGCTGCTGCTACTGTCAACTCCTGCCAACTCCAGGGTGTGATTCATCCAATTTTTGGGCTCCTGAGGCCAACTCCAGTGTATATTTGGGCTCCTGCTGCTGCTGCTGCCAACTTCTGCCAACTCCAGGGTGTGATTCATCCAATTTTTGGGCTCCTGAGGCCAACTCCAGTGTATATTTGGGCTCCTGCTGCTGCTGCTGCCAACTTCTGCCAACTCCAGGGTGTGATTCATCCAATTTTTGGGCTCCTGAGGCCAACTCCAGTGTATATTTGGGCTCCTGCTGCTGCTACTGTCAACTCCTGCCAACTCCAGGGTGTGATTCATCCAATTTTTGGGCTCCTGAGGCCAACTCCAGTGTATATTTGGGCTCCTGCTGCTGCTGCTGCCAACTTCTGCCAACTCCAGGGTGTGATTCATCCAATTTTTGGGCTCCTGAGGCCAACTCCAGTGTATATTTGGGCTCCTGCTGCTGCTGGTGTCAACTCCTGCCAACTCCAGGGTGTGATTCATCCAATTTTTGGGCTCCTGAAGCCAACCCCAGTGTATATTTGGGCTCCTGCTGCTGCTACTGTCAACTCCTGCCAACTCCAGGGTGTGATTCATCCAATTTTTGGGCTCCTGAGGCCAACTCCAGTGTATATTTGGGCTCCTGCTGCTGCTGCTGCCAACTTCTGCCAACTCCAGGGTGTGATTCATCCAATTTTTGGGCTCCTGAGGCCAACTCCAGTGTATATTTGGGCTCCTGCTGCTGCTACTGTCAACTCCTGCCAACTCCAGGGTGTGATTCATCCAATTTTTGGGCTCCTGAAGCCAACTCCAGTGTATATTTGGGCTCCTGCTGCTGCTACTGTCAACTCCTGCCAACTCCAGGGTGTGATTCATCCAATTTTTGGGCTCCTGAGGCCAACTCCAGTGTATATTTGGGCTCCTGCTGCTGCTGCTGCCAACTTCTGCCAACTCCAGGGTGTGATTCATCCAATTTTTGGGCTCCTGAGGCCAACTCCAGTGTATATTTGGGCTCCTGCTGCTGCTACTGTCAACTCCTGCCAACTCCAGGGTGTGATTCATCCAATTTTTGGGCTCCTGAGGCCAACTCCAGTGTATATTTGGGCTCCTGCTGCTGCTGCTGCCAACTTCTGCCAACTGCAGGGTGTGATTCATCCAATTTTTGGGCTCCTGAGGCCAACTCCAGTGTATATTTGGGCTCCTGCTGCTGCTACTGTCAACTCCTGCCAACTCCAGGGTGTGATTCATCCAATTTTTGGGCTCCTGAGGCCAACTCCAGTGTATATTTGGGCTCCTGCTGCTGCTGCTGCCAACTTCTGCCAACTCCAGGGTGTGATTCATCCAATTTTTGGGCTCCTGAGGCCAACTCCAGTGTATATTTGGGCTCCTGCTGCTGCTACTGTCAACTCCTGCCAACTCCAGGGTGTGATTCATCCAATTTTTGGGCTCCTGAGGCCAACTCCAGTGTATATTTGGGCTCCTGCTGCTGCTGCTGCCAACTTCTGCCAACTCCAGGGTGTGATTCATCCAATTTTTGGGCTCCTGAGGCCAACTCCAGTGTATATTTGGGCTCCTGCTGCTGCTGCTGCCAACTTCTGCCAACTCCAGGGTGTGATTCATCCAATTTTTGGGCTCCTGAGGCCAACTCCAGTGTATATTTGGGCTCCTGCTGCTGCTACTGTCAACTCCTGCCAACTCCAGGGTGTGATTCATCCAATTTTTGGGCTCCTGAGGCCAACTCCAGTGTATATTTGGGCTCCTGCTGCTGCTGCTGCCAACTTCTGCCAACTCCAGGGTGTGATTCATCCAATTTTTGGGCTCCTGAGGCCAACTCCAGTGTATATTTGGGCTCCTGCTGCTGCTGCTGCCAACTTCTGCCAACTCCAGGGTGTGATTCATCCAATTTTTGGGCTCCTGAAGCCAACTCCAGTGTATATTTGGGCTCCTGCTGCTGCTGGTGTCAACTCCTGCCAACTCCAGGGTGTGATTCATCCAATTTTTGGGCTCCTGAAGCCAACTCCAGTGTATATTTGGGCTCCTGCTGCTGCTGCTGCCAACTTCTGCCAACTCCAGGGTGTGATTCATCCAATTTTTGGGCTCCTGAGGCCAACTCCAGTGTATATTTGGGCTCCTGCTGCTGCTGCTGCCAACTTCTGCCAACTCCAGGGTGTGATTCATCCAATTTTTGGGCTCCTGAAGCCAACTCCAGTGTATATTTGGGCTCCTGCTGCTGCTGGTGTCAACTCCTGCCAACTCCAGGGTGTGATTCATCCAATTTTTGGGCTCCTGAGGCCAACTCCAGTGTATATTTGGGCTCCTGCTGCTGCTGCTGCCAACTTCTGCCAACTCCAGGGTGTGATTCATCCAATTTTTGGGCTCCTGAGGCCAACTCCAGTGTATATTTGGGCTCCTGCTGCTGCTACTGTCAACTCCTGCCAACTCCAGGGTGTGATTCATCCAATTTTTGGGCTCCTGAGGCCAACTCCAGTGTATATTTGGGCTCCTGCTGCTGCTGCTGCCAACTTCTGCCAACTCCAGGGTGTGATTCATCCAATTTTTGGGCTCCTGAAGCCAACTCCAGTGTATATTTGGGCTCCTGCTGCTGCTGCTGCTGCCAACTTCTGCCAACTCCAGGGTGTGATTCATCCAATTTTTGGGCTCCTGAGGCCAACTCCAGTGTATATTTGGGCTCCTTCTGCCCCTCATAGTGATGCCACTTCAACTCTCTGCAATTGTGCCGCTCTGCGATTCTATTAGCGATGCCTCTGATCTGCATGTGATATTTCTTCAAAGTATTATTTAACTAACCCAGCACGCATCCTGTGCGTGTTACAGCAAGGCTGAATGGTTTACAACCCTATTGAGGCTGTAGGAGGCTCAGAAATAGCCGTTTTTAATAGCGATTCGTCGCGAATTTATTCGGGTCGAAACGATTTTTGTCGGAAAATTCGGCGAATCAGTCGAATCGAATTTTTCAAAAGTTCGCTCATCTCTAATCATAATCTTTGGAGTGGAGGATTGATAAGGAGTGTTTCAAGAAATAAGGAAGAACCAAACCGATTAGTATAATTCAAATATACCCCATTGAATGGAAAGCGCATAGAAATTTTGACACCTTAAAGAGGATCTAAAATTATATTGCAAGTTTTTCATTGTGAATCTGGTACGTCATTTAGATTGTGGTGATGGGAAATCGCACAAATTACTGTCTTCAATGAACTTTCACATAGGAGGTGGACTTTTGATTTGAATAAGCTTAAATTTTTATTATCACTTTGAGGAGATACCTACATTCCGCTGAGTTTTTTGGTGTTTTAAGCGCCATTACAGACAAAATACGTTTTGTACACAGCCACAGCCTGATCCAACACAGTTTGAAATACTTCAGCGAGATTTTGTTTATTGTTTGTTATTCACTTTAATTGTTCAAGCGCGGTGTCTGATGGAATATATTTTAAATATATTTTTTCATCACATATTAAGTGTTAATACCTAACGCCATGACAACATAAATATAGCAGACAGAAAAATGACCATCCCAAATTTTTAAAAAAACATTTAGGGGTTAAAGTGGCCCAAAACCCAGGATTTTTACTATACTGGGTTTTGGTCCTTTCCCCTGGGGCACCCCGATCGGGTGTGCCCCGCTGTGTAAAACCCCCTCCAGATCGCCGATGCCAACTCACTTCTTCCCGGTCCTATGGCACATGCACAGCCGCTCGTCCAATCAGCGTGCTCGGAGCCGCTGACGCCACCTTGTCTAAGTCTTCGTCTAATGCCAGAGGCTCCGTGCGCGCTGGCGGCTGCATCCCCCGTTTCCCTCTAACAGGGAGCGTGCCCGCGCTGGCCATTCACAAATGCCTGGTGCGGGCATGCGCCCATGCTAGAGGGATAGCGGGGATGTGGTCGCGGCTCGTGAATGCTCCGTTGGACCGGGAAACAAGGTAAGTGTATGGGGCGACCTGGGGGGTTTCACACAGTGGGGCATCCCAATTTTGGATGCCCCTGGGGAGGGAATCACTTTAAGAAATGCTAAGGCCACTTAGTGCCAGGTGTCAGGTGAATGTCAGGTCCCAGTGCAAAAGATGTATTTATCAAATCAAAAATCCAGAGCACCTGTGATAGTGCCAGGTAGTGTCCCATCTGTCATCAGTGCCATTGCTGAGTTCCCTACAGTGTCAGACCAGGCGCTTACCCTGCACTGTGTGGCCTTATCCCATACATTTCAATGGGCTGGGATTGTTTTAATTATTTTGACCACTTTTTTTTTTTTTTTTGGCTGGTGCATGTGCCACGGGATTCCTGGGCTGCTTGGAATTGTTTTTGGAAGTATTTTTTTGTACTTTTGTGTTGCGCTGCAAACTTGTGATTTAGGCTGTGCCTGAGCGTGGGAGCGCACCACAGACTGCAGGGAGGCCAAGGATATGCCGAGACCCATAAATCTGGTGTGGATCCACGGAAAGGTATTTGTGGGGGTTCCTAGGGTGTTTCACACAGTAGAACATCCCTAATAGGGATGCCCCGGGGGTTGTAAGTTGCCCGCGTGTATTTTAAGTGATCTTTTAGACCCCACGGGTGCCCAGGTGAATCTTCCTCTTTAAACTGGACCAGTCGCCACCATGGAAGGCCCTGGAGTCTAAAAGGCTCCCCAGTATTCCTGCTGATGTGTGCGCTCCGATACCCATCCATTCAGACAGTCCAAATGCATGGTAACGTGCACTCCACAGGGAAACCTGCTCCCTATGCCGACGCTGAATCCAAAACAACGGCTTTATGCTTTACATTAGTATGCACGACATAAATCACTGATTGGATAAGCTCATGCACTGTGGAAATAGCAGAAAGATGACTGGAGTGGGAGATCAGGGGGTTTGTAACAGCAGGACATCAGGATGCCCGCAGGCAAGGATAGTGAAAATCCTGGTGATTGGTCCACTTTAAAGTGGAACAAAACCCGCAATGCCTCATGGGTGAAACCCCCTCAGAATGTCGCTATTCACTCACCTCTTCCTCGTTCCAGCGGCGCATGCCCGGGCTTTCGTCCAATGACAGCTGTCTGCCATGACTATGTCATTCAACAAATGGCTCTCATTGACTTTAATGGGGAGTGCGCGCTGATGCATCCCCAGTGGCACCCGCTCCTGTCTCAGCCTATATGATTGGCTAGGGCAGGAGCAAGCACATGCCACAGTGGGGATACGCCAGCATGCGCTCTCCATTGAAGTCAATGAGAGCCACGGCAGATGCCTCGCATTGGAGGAGAGCCTGCGCATGCGCCATAGGAACGAGGCAGAGGTGAGTGAATAGTGATATTCTGGGGGGGGGCGGGGCGGAATCACACAGCATGATATCTCAGCTCAGGATGCCATGGGAGAAAGCCAGTGTACAGTGGAATATTTGAGATTGTTGTTAAAGTGGACCCGAACCCAGCTGGCTCTGCAGTCTAACAAATTCCTAATGTGGCCAAATCCCTATCCATGGGCCATCCCGCTGTGTAAAATCCTTAGGGATCCTCTGTATACTCATCTTGCCTGTGGTCCCACAGCTCATACCCGGTTTACCACAGTTTATGTTCGGGCAGGAGCTCAGACAGACAACCTGGGTGCTGGAGCACACACATCAGTCGGAGGGAAACCGGGGATGCTGTTCATTCCCTGCTCTCTATGCCGTGCTCTGTGGACAAACAGAATTCTATGCCCTGCATTAAAGTGGACCAGAAGCGGCCATGAAGTCTATAAGACTCCAGGGCCACCTGATTTCCTCTCCTTGGGGCCTCCAATTAATGATTTGTGAATAGCTGGCACAGGCATGCACCCAGCTGGAAGCTAACAGGGATGCAGTTATTGGTGCACTCGCCTTCATCGGGGCCTTAGCCGATGAGACCTCTCGACAACTGAGCAAAGCAGAATGGAGCCAAGTGTACTGACTGCCTGCACACTTGCACATGTGCCGTTGGGTTGGCAGTCAAGTATGTTTTACAGGCAAACCGGGGGGTTCACAAAGTGGGTCATTCCAATTTGAGTACCAAAACCCAGGATATTTAAAATCCTGGGTTTTGGTGCACTTTAAAGTCGATCGATTCCCTCCCCACGGGGCATCCAAAATCGGGATGCCCCACTGTGTGAAACCCTCCAGGTCGCCCATACACTTACCTTCTTTTTCGGTCCAACGACGCATGGGTGAGCTTAATTTCCGCTATCCCTCTAGCAGGGGACGTGCCCGCGCCAGACATCTGTGAATGGCCGACGTGGGCATGCTCCCTCTTAGAGGGTAGCAGGAGATGCGCTTGTCAGTACGCTCAGAGCCGCTTGCCTTAGACGATGTGACGTCAGCGGATCCAAGCTCGCTGATTGGATGAGTGGCTGCGCATGCGCTATAGGACCGGGAATAAGTGAGTTGGTTTCAGCGACCTGGGGGCAAGGACCAGAACCCAAGATAGTAAAAATCCTGGGTTTTGGTGCACTTTAAATTGTGTGGTGAGTATAACGGTCATCCCAGGGGGATTCACAGAGCCGCACAAGTGACGTGACACAAGGGTCGCGCTGGGACTCTGGAGCTGGCCCTGGATGCAACAGAAACCTTTAATGTGGTTTGGAAATGTAAGTACATCAAGACTATATGGGACGACCAAACCAATATCTATGCTAATGATGACACTCATGGCAGCACTCACATTCGTATATTAATGGATCCACAGAGCAAAGTCAAAACTAAGAACTGTTAATCTACAAACCACCCAAATAAATCGGTACAATAACAATAGATGTAAAGCAATGCAAAGCAACACTGCCAAAAGGGCACCTAAACCACCATCACCAAAAAATGATGCACCGAACCAATGCAAAGTGCAAAATTAAACGTAATTAAACATTAACAATGACATGTACTAGTCCACATCAATTAGAAAGTCCAGAAACACAAAGCAAAAAAAACAACAAAACAGAACAAAGAGCAACAAGAGATCATACTGCTCTGCTACAAATTAGGAAGCAGTAGAAAAAGTTTCCTGAGTTTTTCAGTTGTAAAAAGATTTAGCAGTATCCACTCCTTGAATCCAAGAAGCATTTACACCCCACTAAACAGTTAAAGTGGACCAACACCCAGGATTTTGACTATCCTGGGTCTTGGTCCACTTCCCCAGTCACCCCAATCGGGGGTGCCCCGCTATGTGAAGCCCTCCAGATCGCGAGTAAAAACTCACCCCGCTCCTACGGCGCATGCACGGCCGCTCGTCCAATCAGCGCACTCTGAGCCACTGTGGTATGTGCGTCAATGAGACGTCTTACCACAGCAGCTCCGAGCACGCTGGCGGCCACATCTCATACTTCCCTCTAACAGGGAGTGCGCCCGTGCCTGCCATTCACAAATGGCCGGGCATGTGCCCTGCTAGAGAGAAACATGAGATGCGGCCGCGGCCCACGCATGCGCTGTTGGATCGGGATCCAGGTAAGGTTTCTGGGCGTCCTGGGGAGTTTCACACAGCGGGGCATCCCGATTTTGGATGCCCCGCGGGGAGGGATCGCCTGGGTGTTGGTCCACTTTAAGGGAATCTTCAATTTGAGGGGTGGCATACTGATCAGGGATGGTCTGTCAATTCAGAGTCTGATAGTCAACACGCATATGAATAGCGCCATTCTTCTTCCGTACTACCACTATCAGCGAGGCATAGGTACTTCAGGTTTCTCAAATTATCTCGGCTGCTCAAGGTTCCTCCAAGTACTTCCTCAAATCTTCCAAGTTCCCAGGGGCTACTCTTCGGGAGTGATCTCTGAAGGGTCGGTTGTCGGTCATCAGTATCTTATGCTGCGCACTCTTCGCACATCTTATATCCAGCTTGTGCAGAAAAACAGTTCTTGCAGGTTTTCAACATTTCTCGGGCCTTGGCCACCCACTGTAATGCCCAGCTGATCACCAGCCTAAGTTCAGATGCCAACCCCCAATCTAACACCGCTGTCTTTTACCTATAGACAAGCCCCCATTTGCCAGGAGACATTACACACCCGCCCGAACACGGTTTCCCCCAGGAATTAAGGGCGCAAAGGATGGCACCTGAGGCTGCAAAGGCTGATGTACAATAGGGCAAAACTAACAGTACAAAGGGGAAATCAGATATAGCCGGGTCTGCAACAGATTATCAGTCCTACCAGTGTCTTGACAAAAGGAGTAAACAAAGCTGAAGTCCAGGGAAAGCCAAAGGTAAAAGCTGTAAATCAGAGGGTCGCAGTATCAGGGGTCAGGCAAAAAATGTAGTCGAGATGCAAACAAATCCTTTATGTGGCTGCTGACCAATGGGAGGTTGGAAAGCCGGGCTGCAGAGCAGATGCTTAATTGACACTCTACTCCCAGTAAGCCAGACAGAACCTCTAAATCGACCCTTTCGCTGACCACAGCGAGCTGCAATACACCGCCGCAAGGCATATGAGGAGCGGGCCCCTAGACATGTTACTCTATGTTTCCGCAATGATGTTTTAATACTCTAATGAGTGCGAACAGGTAAAAGCTTATCTCTAACACCCACTCTGGGGATTGCCTCTAAGGCAAGGGGTTAAGTACCTGACCCACTGATCCTCAGGCACATGGTACTGATGACATGCGGTTTCAAAAGCTAGCAGAAATGTGTCCAAATCTGTACATTTGTCCAAAACAGGGAAATCCTCAGAATGTAACCAGGGGGCTTGCTGTTGCTAATTTAGGTGGGTTGTGGGTGCTGAAGCTTGTGGAGCACTTGGAGCTGGTGTGCTCAGTCAGCCTCAATCTCCTCTCAGACTGCTGCTGTGAGTGTCTTATAGGTGTCCCAATCGCTGGCCCAGAGACTGTCCAGAGGGCATCCTGGCCAGTCTGGCTTGGAGGATCGGCAGGCAGGGCACAGTCCTCTGGAAGAGGCCTGGCCCTGCCCCCCCTCACCCGGTTCAACATTGGAATCCAACTTGTCCACACCACCTACAGCAGAAGACATCTAGCTGGCTCTGCCCCGCCATACCTGCAGCTGCCAGTCACTGACTGTCAGGACTATACCAAACACCCGTCTGTCTTAAGCCGATATCCCCCAATCTCCACCGCCACTTCCGCCTATAGACAAGCCCCCGCTTGTAGGAGACACGGGTTATGCCTCTCCCAGTCGGTTGCCCCCAGGACTTAACAGGCGCAAAGGATAACAGCTTAAGGTGCAGATTGGTGTTTGGCAGGGAATCCCGAATGAGGATGCCGGGTGCGAAAGTCCGTAGTTCAGGCCGAGGTCAAACCAGGAGGTCACAGGCGAGGTATCCAAGGGAGATAGCAAAGGATGGTCAAGGGTAGCCGAGGTCAGGTCCGGGAGGTCACAGGCGAGGTACAGGAGGGTCAGGCAAGAGAGTGGTCGGGCAAAGCAGAAGGTCAGGGCAGGCAGCTAGCAAGAATAGTCGAAGTCCAAATCCAAATCCAAATTCTTCACTAAGACACAGCAACGCACATCCAGAACCCAGAAGCTATAACGGGCACTGGGAAACTGGAGTAGTGCAGATTTATATGAATATCTGGCCAATGGGGAACAGGGAAAAAGGAGGGAAGGAAGGTGCTTGGTGCAACAGTAAAACGGGAGTGGTCCCAGGAACTGGACGGCCCAGGCCAGACAGGCCGACCAGTCCCTGGGCTCCCTCTATGAGCAGGGCCAGGGTTGGATGGAACAAACTCGCCCCCGGCGGGCGCGCTGGGGAAAGCGCCGCCGGGAGGCATAAAGGTGACGTGCTCGCGCGCGCGCGCGAGCACGTTGGTGATCGAGCGCGCCCCCGCCGGGAGGCGGAAGCGCCGAACAGCGAGGGAGCCCGACGGGCCCGCGCAGCCGCGCAGAGCCGGCTGCGGCGCGGCCGCCGACACCACCCCGCGCCGCCGACCCCTGACCGCCGCCGCCACGCTGGGGAGCCAGGACACCCGGGGAGCGCCGGGCAGCAACCAGCCGGGGACCGCCCGACAGCGCGCCGCGGGACCCGGGACGGCGACGAGGTAAGTGCCTAACATTACCCCCCCCCTGAGGAGGGGCCACTGGACCCTCCAAACTAGGTTTCAAAGGATTCTCTCTGTGAAACCTTTTTACCAAATTCTGTGCATGAACTTCTCTGGCAGGAACCCAAGATCTTTCTTCCGGACCGTATCCCTTCCAGTCAATAAGATATTGAAGAGAGTTCCGAAAGAAACGAGAATCAAGAACCCGGGCAACCTCAAACTCCTGATGTCCATCAACTAACACAGGACTAGGAGGACTATTAGGTTCATGGTTTTCTGCAGACTTAAGAAGTGAAACATGAAAGGATTTACAGATTTTCATGGACGAAGGGAGGGCCAACTGGTACGTAACCTGATTAACTTTTTGTGTTATGGGGAAGGGGCCAATAAACTTAGGTCCTAACTTAGCGGAGGGCTGGCGTAGCGCCAAATTCTTGGTTGAAAGCCAAACCCAGTCACCCACTTTAAAGTTAGAATTAGACGATCGCTTGCGATCAGAAAATTTTTTCTGCTGAAGAGCGGCCCTAGTTAGATGTTGCTGGATTTTATTCCATTCCCCTGGCCATTTGGAAACCCATTCATCCACGGAGGGAACTCTAGAGGGTTGGTCCGAAAGAGCAGAAAACTTCAGGTCCTTGCCATAAACACAATGGAAAGGAGAAACCCCCGTGGACGAATGTGTGGCGTTGTTAAGAGCAAATTCCGCAAATGGTAAGAAGAAGGCCCAATCAGTTTGAGAATCCGCCGTAAAACAGCGCAAATATTGTTCCAGGGACTGGTTCGTTCTCTCGGTTTGACCATTCGACTGCGGATGGAAGGCCGAGGAAAGGGAGACGGTGAAACCCAACTTGGCACAGAAAGCCCTCCAAAACCGGGAGACAAACTGGACCCCCCTATCCGAAACAATATCCATGGGAATACCATGAATCCTAAAGACATGAGTAATGAAGAGTTGAGCAAGAGTTTGAGCTGAGGGGAGTTTCTTTAAAGGGACGAAATGGGCCATCTTGCTAAAGCGGTCCACAATTACCCAAATAACCGTATGTCCCTGAGACGGGGGAAGGTCAGTAACAAAATCCATGGCCAGATGTGTCCACGGGGAGGCAGGAATGGATAATGGAAGGAGTGGCCCTTCCGGCGAACTCCTCAAGGACTTACTTTGGGCACAGACTTTGCAAGCAGAGACAAACCTTTGAACGTCCTTCCTAAGAGAAGGCCACCAAACTTGGCGTAATAATAAAGCTATGGTTTTCTTAATCCCTGGATGACCGGTTGTTTTGGTATCGTGAAAATGGGACAAGAACTTAGACCGGTAAGTAGAGGGCACAAACAGGGCTGAAGCGGGTTTCCCAGGAGGAGCTTGGGCCTGGAACTGAGTAAGATCAGGAAGTTGGGGTTGGATGGCGGCCACCACTAGGGAGCGAGGCAAGATGGGAGACACCACCCTTTCTGGTAAGTCAGGGGGAGAGAAACTCCGAGACAGGGCGTCCGCTTTTATATTTTTAGACCCGGGCTTATAAGTTATAGAAAAATTAAACCGAGAAAAGAATAAGGACCAGCGAGCCTGTCTAGGAGTTAACCTCTTGGCGGACTGGATGTATTCTAGATTTTTATGGTCCGTAAAGACCGTAACTGGGTACTGAGCCCCCTCCAGCCAGTGTCTCCATTCCTGGAAGGCAAGCTTGATGGCCAGTAATTCTCTGTTGCCGATATCATAATTTCTTTCGGCCGCTGAGAATTTCTTGGAAAAGAAGGCACATGGATGGAGGCGTGCAGGTGAGCCGTAGTACTGAGACAAGACCGCTCCGACCGCTATCTCTGAAGCATCCACCTCCACAAGGAAAGGTCGCTGCTCATCAGGATGGACTAGGACGGGAGCAGCACTAAATACCTTCTTAAGATTCCCGAAGGCCAGGACAGCTTGAGCTGGCCAAACCGGGGGGTACCCGCTTTTCTTAGTTAGGTTAGTTAGTGGTGTAACCAGGGCCGAGAAATTCTTAATGAACCTTCTATAAAAATTGGCAAAACCCAAAAACCTTTGCAGGCCCTTCAGATCTCTGGGCTGCTCCCATTCTAAAACAGCCCTCACCTTAGATTGGTCCATAGACAGACCAGATTTGGAGATAATGTAACCGAGAAACGGAACCTCAGATACCTCAAATTGACATTTCTTTAACTTGGCATATAAACAATTCTCCCTAAGTTTCTGCAAAACTAGGCACACGTGTTTACGATGCTCGTCAATGGATGAGGAAAAAATTAAAATGTCATCTAGGTAAACAACCATAAAACGGCCAAGATAATCCCTGAAAATTTCATTGACAAAACTTTGAAAGACCGCAGGGGCATTACACAGGCCGAAAGGCATTACCAAATACTCATAATGCCCTTCAAGGGTATTGAAGGCCGTTTTCCACTCGTCCCCCTGCCTAATTCTTATGAGGTTATAGGCCCCTCGGAGATCCAGTTTGGAGAAGACCTGCGCCCCAACCACCTGAGTAAAGAGCCCCTCAATAAGCGGTAGGGGATACTTATTTTTTACCGTGATGTTATTTAAGCCCCGGTAATCGATACAGGGGCGAAGTCCCCCATCCTTTTTCTCCACAAAAAAAAACCCCGCCCCTGCTGGAGAAGATGAAGGCCGAATGAACCCTTTTTCTAAGTTCTCGGCGATATATTCCCGCATGGCAAGGGTTTCAGCTCGGGTCAAATTAAATATTCTCCCTCTGGGAGGCATCGTACCAGGGAGTAGTTCTATTGAGCAGTCCCAAGGTCTATGGGGAGGAAGTTTGTCTGCTGCCTTTTCTGAGAAGACATCAGCAAACTCCAAATATGGAGTTGGAACCCCAATAGGGACTAGGCGCGTGACTCTGAGGGGAAATTCTAGGCAGTTCCGAAAACACTGGTGTCCCCACTTGGTAATTTGCCCCGAAACCCAATCAATTTGAGGATTATGCTCCTGCAGCCATGGCAACCCCAAAATCAAAGGAGTACCAGGCATTCTCAAAATCAGGAACCTAATAACCTCAGAATGACTGGCTCCCACTTTGATTGGCATAGGAGGGGATTGGAACCGAACTAACCCCCCGGCCACTGGGGTGCCATCAATGGCTGAAACCCGGATAGGAGTCGGCAAGGTCTGTACCATAATTCCTAAAGTCTGCGCTCGCTCAGAGTCTAGGAAATTCCCAGCTGCTCCAGAATCTAGAAGAGCCTTTAGATTAACACATTTAGCACCACTCATAAACTGGACTGGGACGAAAACTGGAGACGATACTTGAGGAGATACCTTACAGCCTAGGAGGGCCCCCTCGAAACCCCCTAGGCTCTGAAGTTTCCCGACGGTTTCTTTGGGCAAAGTCTAACCATGTGGCCGGTCCCACCACAGTAGAGACAGAGCCCCTCAGATAGGCGTCGTCGTCTCTCGCCTTCGGTGAGCCTGGTGGCACCTAGCTGCATGGGCTCTTCTGAAGGTTGAGCGACTAGAGCCTCAGATTTAGAAGCCGATTCAGGATGTGATCCTTTCTCTAGGCGCCTCTCCCGGAGTCGACGATCAATGCGGATGGCTAAATGCATCAACTCATCCAGAGTTTGAGGTTCCGGGTAGTTCACCAGGGTGTCCTTGATAGAGTCAGCCAGACCTAGTCGGAATTGGCCGCAGAGGGCAGGATTGTTCCAACGTGAGTCAACTGCCCAACGCCGGAATTCGGAACAGTAGTCTTCGGCTGGACGGCGTCCCTGGCGGAGGGTACGTAATTTAGCATCAGCTGAGGCCCCTTTGTCAGGATCATCATAGAGGACCTCCATTGCAGCGAAGAAACTATCCACCGATAGGCGGATTGGGTCCTGAGCTGATAAGCTAAAGGCCCAGGACTGAGGGTCTCCATGCAGCAGGGAAATAATCAAGCCCACCTTTTGCTCCTGTGACCCTGAGGAAACCGGACGAAGCTGGAAGTACAGTTTACAAGAGTCCCGGAAATTGGCAAATTTTGCCCTGTCGCCAAAAAACTTTTCAGGGAGTGGGATCTTGGGTTCCACAGTCATTGCGGCCGGAGTCCCCTGAGAAGTGGGGACGATGGGAGTAGGACGGTTCTCCTGGGCCGCAACTCGATGAGCCAGGTGCTCCACCGCCGCTGTCAAGGCTTGCACCTGCTCCAGGATTTGGTCCATTCTTCTTCGGGCCCGTTATAATGTCAGGACTATACCAAACACCCGTCTGTCTTAAGCCGATATCCCCCAATCTCCACCGCCACTTCCGCCTATAGACAAGCCCCCGCTTGTAGGAGACACGGGTTATGCCTCTCCCAGTCGGTTGCCCCCAGGACTTAACAGGCGCAAAGGATAACAGCTTAAGGTGCAGATTGGTGTTTGGCAGGGAATCCCGAATGAGGATGCCGGGTGCGAAAGTCCGTAGTTCAGGCCGAGGTCAAACCAGGAGGTCACAGGCGAGGTATCCAAGGGAGATAGCAAAGGATGGTCAAGGGTAGCCGAGGTCAGGTCCGGGAGGTCACAGGCGAGGTACAGGAGGGTCAGGCAAGAGAGTGGTCGGGCAAAGCAGAAGGTCAGGGCAGGCAGCTAGCAAGAATAGTCGAAGTCCAAATCCAAATCCAAATTCTTCACTAAGACACAGCAACGCACATCCAGAACCCAGAAGCTATAACGGGCACTGGGAAACTGGAGTAGTGCAGATTTATATGAATATCTGGCCAATGGGGAACAGGGAAAAAGGAGGGAAGGAAGGTGCTTGGTGCAACAGTAAAACGGGAGTGGTCCCAGGAACTGGACGGCCCAGGCCAGACAGGCCGACCAGTCCCTGGGCTCCCTCTATGAGCAGGGCCAGGGTTGGATGGAACAAACTCGCCCCCGGCGGGCGCGCTGGGGAAAGCGCCGCCGGGAGGCATAGAGGTGACGTGCTCGCGCGCGCGCGCGAGCACGTTGGTGATCGAGCGCGCCCCCGCCGGGAGGCGGAAGCGCCGAACAGCGAGGGAGCCCGACGGGCCCGCGCAGCCGCGCAGAGCGGGCTGCGGCGCGGCCGCCGACACCACCCCGCGCCGCCGACCCCTGACCGCCGCCGCCACGCTGGGGAGCCAGGACACCCGGGGAGCGCCGGGCAGCAACCAGCCGGGGACCGCCCGACAGCGCGCCGCGGGACCCGGGACGGCGACGAGGTAAGTGCCTAACACTGACAAATAATTGCACCCTGCTGCAATCACACACCTTACACTCTCTGTAGCGACTCTCAGAATTTGCCTAGTGTTAGATACCAAAAACAGAAACGCCACTGTTGGTGGCTGATATCACATGATCACTCTAAAAACAATGCCCATATGATCAAGCATTACGCTTTCCTAAACCACCATCTGTTTCACTAGCCTAGTGAGGCCACAGGCAAAAAGATAGCTCAAGTTAAATATAGATTTTAATGAAGTTAGCGCTCTAGGCAGTTTTTACAGGTAATGGAAATTACAATACAGTAAGCAGAGATTTAAATAAATAAATAAATATAATAAATACATTTTAATAAATGTTTAAATAAATCAGCCTGTTGTGATGCTGGAACTTTTCCAAAACACATGCTAGGTGACCCATAGAATGAAGAACCGCTTGCATTCAGTTGAGGTCTGGGATTTAATCCCCAGCTGGACACTCCCAATGCCCCTCTGGGTAGAGAATCGAGCTCTACCTTTGCTGGGTCACATACCTTGTTGTGTATTGGCCAATGTAGACACAGACTGGTGCTAGCAGTACTGACTGCAGCTTCTCCTGGTAGTGGTTACAAGGAAAATGCAGCAGAAGGAAAGGCCAGAGTGTCAGGGGTTAATGAATTGCAGATTCTGGTGAGGTGAACTGGAACTCAGGAGGCAAGACAAGGAAAATGCTGGATGAGCTAGGAGGAGGCCAGCAGGAATGTCAGCAATACAACACACCAGTCAGACCCTGTCTGTCGGCAGTCTGGATTTCGACAGAGCTCCATTAGAAAAGATGGGACCCAGGCCTAGTGTGGGGGTGCCACAGGTGGTGCCAACAAACAGAGAGCCCCAAGAGCCTGGTATGAACTGGTTGTGCAGGGTTCTGGTGCATGCAGAAATATAGCTGAATACAGGAACAGGGAACAAGGCTGTAGTATGGAAATGACGACGATCTGCAGGCATCTTTCCAGTGCCACAGGGCTCCTAGCACCAGGGCTAGCACCAGGAAATTCAGTAACGCAAGTGCATGCAGGACCAGATCGGACACCGTGACACCCAGTTATGGTCCATTTTGTGTCGGCACCAGTAGGACATTTGAAGAGGACATGCTCTCAGCATGGGGTGTTCTACTGGCCAGTCCTTGCTTTATTCAGCCTTTATTCTGGCAACTACCCACAGGTGTTGAGATCTTTACAGAACCTCCTCGACACCTGGTCTAGGTTTAATATCTTCTGGTTGGGAAAAATGGCCTTGAAGATGTCCTGGCTCCCTAGTTGATGTATATGTTTTGGGTCCTTCCATACACCTTACACGCACCATCAGAAAAAGATGGTAAGCTTTATTTAGGCAGGTAAACAACCTAGGATTTCCCTGGAAACCTTGTCTAAATCCAAGACTCAGGGTGGTTTGGCAGTCCTGAACTTCGGTGTATACTTTTAAGCCTGCCAGATTGCTCAAGTTTGCATGTTTCATGTCTGAGGAATATAGCTGTGAACCAAGCAATGTCACTGATTTTCTTTGGCTGAGTCTTAAACTTAGAGGGTCTAATCCGGTTCTTAAACATTCAATATCTGGGACTAAGGCAATTATCGCTTCAAGCTAGCATCACTGACAACCCAGCATTCCCCCTGTCCTGTTAAGAAATTTGTGCTCCTCAAGTATATTACAACTGCTACCAAAGGCATCATTGCCAGATCAAAGAAGCATCATAAGCTTCTGTTAGGGTAACCAGTCCTTTGCGTAAATTAAATTATGTTTTTTAGGACACTTGCCGCCTCCTTAAAGGATGCAAATCAGAGATTTCAGGATGCTTGGGATCTTTAAATTGCTCACTTTCACAACTTTCATTTTGACCGTGCTCTTCTAATAATTTGATCTCATCTTGTGCATTGGTGACGACCTTGTTTTCTTGCTTTCTCCTCTCCCCACTTCTCTCTTCCTTTCTTTCATCTGGTGAATTATTGTTTTATCAACATTGGTTTGTAGGTTTGCTGACCTGATCTTTTTGTTCAATTTCTCTTTTTTTCTGTATTAGGCTCTAATGCCATGTTTCTTTTTTTTTTTTTAATATATTCTTTATTTCCAAGCAAAATTTTTAACACAATACAGAACAGTAACCACGAGAAATCGACAAGCAATGTGTACAGGCTGGAAAAGAAATGTCTAAAACAGGTAAAATACTTGTTGCCTGTCGAACCCAAGTAGATGGTCGCTAATCTTTGCACTCGGGGGCGAACCAATGGGGAGAGAATACAGTTATCGAAGGGAGTCCCTCCCGGGTCCGTGCCTAGCCCCGGGCTGAGCCCGGCACATTCAGTGCAGATCCTCCGAGGAGCGTCCGGCCAGTCCAGAGAAGGCCATCCACCAGTCAATGTCAAGCAAGCCCCCCTCGGGCCTAATCTTCCTAACCTCGGGTATTCCAGGGCAAAGAAGTCCCACAGAGCGAAAGGGAGATAAACAAAAGGTAATGGAAGGAGAAAGAAGGAGAAGAGAAAGAAAAGGAGAAAGCCACCAGCATGACTGCCACTACTTCCCCGCTTCGACCAGCGTTTTAAAGTCCAGCGAGTATGCAAAATCGATCCAGCTGGACCACTTAGGAAAGTGCACCTTGGACGTTTCATTTTTAGCCGCAATTAAGCCCTCAAATCTCTCAACTTTGGCAACCTTATCGAGCCAGAGGGGGACACCTGGTGGGGTTGAGCTCTTCCAACATAAGGGAATGCACGCCCTAGCCACATTTATTAGTTGTCCCAGGATAGATTCCCGGTATCTCTAGGCGGGCACCTCTGAGTGATGGAGAAGGTAGAAAGCCGGGCCCCCAGGCAGACCCCTTCCCACTATCTTCTCGATGGTCCCCCTAAACTCTCCCCAGAACCTCGAAAGCTCCAGGCATGACCAGAAAATAATTCTGTCTAGCAGGTCCATCATTTGTGTGTTCCTTTCCCTTTTGACCCTGGTCCCCTGCTGTATTAAGGTACCCCGAATAACGCACTTATGGGCCTCCCACACTGTTGGAGCACTAACGTCTGTGGGGGAGTTTAGAGTAAAGTAAGACTGGATGCTCTGCCTAGTCTCTTCCCTGAGTACTGGGTCCTGTATTAGAGAGCTATTGAGCCTCTAGGTCTAGGGGCGGGGAATTTGGTTGTTGGAGATGAGCTGGATGCCCACAGGGGCATGGTCAGAGATTGTAATGTTGAGAATTGTGGCAGAGGATACACAGGGCAGAGAGTGGTGTTGGATCAGCAACTGGTCTAGCTTAAAGTACATATTGTGCGGGGGAGAGAAAAAGGTGTAATCCCTGGCGTCAGGGTTTTGGATGTGCCAGCTGATGGGCGTGTAGCAGTTTTCTAACCCTTTTGAGCTTTGCGTAAGATATGTACAAGTGCTCCTTGGACGTGTCTATGAGGGGCTCTAATGTAAGGTTAAAATCCCCCCTGCGACCAGCCTGCCCTCCGCAAAGTTCGCTACCTCCTCCAGTACCTCTTCCAGAAAGGGGATCTGGCCAGTGTTGGGTATATACAAGTTAACCAGAGTGTATAGCTCCGAGCTTATCTTCCCCTTCATGAAGAGCAATCTCCCTTCTCCACCACCCAGGGAGCTAACCTCCTCCCACGGTAGAGATCTAGAGATCAGTATACTCACTCCCCTCGACCGCGAGTCTGGCGAGTAGCTGTGATAGGAAACCGGGAATACCTTATTTCTGAGGGAGGGCAGCTTGATGGATTTGAAGTGTGTCTCTTGGAGAAAAGCCACTTGGGCCTTTTACGCCTTGAGATTGCTCAGGATCATGGATCTCTTTTCTGGTGTATTAAAGCCCTTCACATTAAAAGATACAAAGTTAGTCTCACACATAATGGCAGTCGACTAGAGACAAAGAGAGCAGAAACAAAGACAACAGAAAGAGGTAGGAAATTAAGAATCAGGCCCAGAGGAGCGTGCCACACTAGCGGATTATCTGCTGTAACTGCCCACCAGCGAGCACCCACACCCCAAGGCCCGGAGCACAAGATTAGGAGAGAAGAGTCAATAGATCTTTAACTGGTCTGAATCAGGTCTCACCCCGGGCTTCACCCAAAAAGACAGGCTCTTCCCTGAGAGCAGTGGTCCGAACCAGGAAAACGACAAATTGGCGTCAGCACTTCTCGGCCTCCCCCGCAATGAGAAACCGATACTTGCCTATTTGGAGAAGTGTGTCTAGCACTAAGTACAATGAGGGCACTTCTGAAGCCCAACAGGCTACTTAACAGATAATTAACAACCGGCAAACAATAATATAAAATGGTAACTTTGGCTGCAACTGTGAGGGACCCCCTTTAATGATATCTACAAACAGCAAAAGGCAGGCCAGGCGCCACAGCAAAGGGCCAGTGTGCCGGGCTCACCAATCCCAAGGCCTGCCCCCCCCCCCCCCGAGCCCCGGCAGCCAGCGCCGGGTGTTCAAATACAAACAGGAAAACTTGAGGATCTATTTCACAGAGGTCAGCCGATAGAAGGCACCAGCTTAAGGTTCGCTGTCGGTCGGCCTGGGTCTTCTCTCTTCTCGGATTCTAGGCCTGAGGGATCTGGGACGCCGGACGGGGCCCCCGGGGGGGGGGCGGCTCTAACATGGGGGAGAGCCAGTTCGGGACCGGGACCAGTGGGCACCCCAGAGAGCCAAAGAGTCCCTCCAGGTCCTGGTATGGTCTGAGAAAGTATGTATTTCTGTCTCTCGAAACAATCAGATGGAAGGAAGCAATACGCGGCTCCAGAATCCTTCACCACGTCTAACACCGACTTCAGCATCTTCCTCATTTAGAGCGTGCGTCTTGATAAGTCTGGGAGGATACTCACTCTTGCCCCATCGAAATCTACAGGGCCATGTCACCAGGCTCTGCGTGCAATTTATTCCTTTACGCCAAAGAAATGTATTCTACATAAAACATTTCTCGGGTATGCTGGGTCAGGATTGCGGGGACTGAGTGCTCTGTGCGCTCTATCAATTTCAATCAGGGTGTTGATGTTTCTTCCAAGTAATATATTAAAGATAGTGGTGATGATCCGCTTGACGTACTCCCCTGCAAAGGCTTCCGGCAGGTCTATTCCTGTTCTCTAGGTCATCATGCTGCAGCTGGAGTTGCTGGATCTGCGTGTTTTGTGCATCAACTCGTGCCGACAGTGCCGCTAGGGCAGCCTCACTGGATGTTTGATTTGCGGTGACCCTGGAGTCAAGTGCCTGTATTTGGCCCTTTACCTCTGCCAACTCCTTCTTATAGGCCACCTCGTAGCATGCAATTAGTGCCTCAAAGTCCGCCCTGGACGGGATGGCTCTCAGGAACCACAGCGTTTCTGTGTATGTTGCCTTTACCCCATTCAGATCTAGGATCTGTGCCGGTTCCTTGGGTCGATTCTGGAGTAGACGTGTAGACGGTGGAGCTCGCCCGAGATATCAGCAACTGAGGGTCGGGGGACTCAATCTGTATGGTAGTCATTGGGGTGACCAGGCCTGGGTCCAACATCTCAATCTCGCGGGTATTCCAGACTGCTTGACCGTTGTGAAGGGAATTCTGGGTGGCAGGAGACCAATGGGTGATCTGGGGTCTCTCTGGGGAGCTTCTACCCCGTAATAGAAGGCTTCCTTTCCCTCCAGAGTGGCCCCCTGAATGGGAAGGTCTCTGTGGCAGTCCCCCAGACAGTGTGGCTGCAGGAGGGAGTGTAGCCAGGGGTCCACTAGTGGAGCATTCATGTGATTCCAGCACACAGCCACCGGGTGAGAAGGCGAATCTGCTGAGCCTGCTGTGTATTGTGCCTGTGATCTCCTTAACACGTGTACCACCAGTTTATAGGGGGATTGGGCGCATCATGACTCCTACAGCCCCTCTGCCCGATGTCTGCAGCCTCAGCCCTATCTCAGGCATAGTCCTGTGTCCCTCTTCTGAGCTTTCCCCGTTCACCTCACCGTCCTCCCAGCGCCAGTGAGCACCCTCCAGCCCCTGGACTGACAGCCTTTAGCTTCTGACGGAGCTCCTGTCTCCGTGGCGCATTCTCGTCGCCCGCTCCCTCCAGCCCCTCAGCTGCTCCATTCAGTGGGCCAGCATCCGCCGCTCTGCCTGGATCAGCAATCGGCTGCTGCTGTCTGGCAGGCAGGGCTGCCCCTTGCTCTCCTCCGCTGCCATCTTGCTTCCCAGCCACTCAGTGCTGGCCACCTGCGCCTGGTCCCACGCGGTCGCCGGGCCTCTCTTCTCCTGCTGTGCCGCCAGTGACAGTTCCTTAGACGTCTCCCGAGGGTACAAGGAGGCGCCTTCCCCGCTGTCTGAGGAGCCTGATGAAGACGGCGACAGCATGCCCGCCGTCTCTCCATGTGCGCCGCTCATCAGCCCCAAGGGTCCGGATCTCTCATCCAATCGCCAGGTACCGGACAGCTTATTCTTCTTCTCCTTCTTTTTCTGCCTCCTTCCAGCCATTTTCAGGGATTTTTCTCTGCCGGTTGTTTGCCAATATGTCCCAAAAATGCCCACTGGTCCTTGGAGCTCCGCTTTTCACACCTCATGTGCGCGCCAGGCCATGCCCCGCTTATGCCATGTTTCTGTAACCACTGTTTCTGTCCACTTAGTCGAGCTGTATGGGCAAACTCAGAAGATCATATCTAATTTTGAAATTGCCCTCAGCTACATATCATGGCTTGCCTCTATTTTTTACCATTTTTTGTTTGACGTTTATGTACCTTATAGCAATGTATTGAGGATTACTGAACTTCTTATACGCTCAGTTGCTCGAGAACTTTTTGTACTGCATTTTATGATTTCTTAATAAAAATGATTGAAAAGTGAGAGAGGAAGATGGCAGCTATTTTCTGAGCCAAAGGCACAACATACAAGAAATAACTGAAATGGAATGTGTCAAACCAAATCTCTCATGGAAACCAACTGCCTGAAGCCGATAAACAGCCTAGATACTGTACTACCAACGAACACTCAGTACAGGAAAGCAATAGGGAAGTTGCTGTATATTGTCACCACAACAAGGCGTAACATTGCAGCAGCTATTGGAGTCTTATGCAGAAAAGTTTAAATGCCAATTCAAATGGACTGGAATCTTGTAAAGCTAGTTATTTACTATCTTAAAGGGACTTTGCACTACAAGCAAGTGATGAAAGCATTGTGGATGCCGACTGAACCGGAGACACCAGTGGCAGAAAATCTGCCAGTGACTACTTGTTTCTTCTATCAGGAGGTGCTATAAGTTGGACTAACAGAAAGTAGCTCCCAGATACACTATCATCTTCTCGAGCAGAGTATGTTGCAGCAGTGCAGGTAAGCTAAGAAGTCATATGCCTAAGACAACTGTTAACTGACTTGCGTCAACCACGGTTGAAACCAACAAGAATTTTTGAAGACAATCAAGAAAGACACTCAAGGCTTACAAAGAAGATGTAACATATTAAGCCTCAGAAGGGGTGTTGGAGATACTGTGCAACAACATTTTTATTTCTTTTTCCTGTCTATGTTATATATCATGTATCATGACCTTGTCTTACTGCACTCATGTTCCAGTAAAGCCAGGTCCTGTTACACCACATGTTTGGATTTTACTCTGCTGCACCCAGCACCCACACTCTGCAACAGAAGCTCCCTGTAGCCCTTTAAATGCCAACCCTGTAGCTAATATATGGCTGCTTCTCCTACCATTAAGCAACAACCACGTAGATTCTTTATGTCCGGCTACTTCCCTCATTTATAGTAAATAAAAAGATTGTGAGACTGGCTGGCCGGTGGGCAGGAGAACCAGGAGTTGAAGGACAAGGAGGTGAACATGCAAGAGGAGGACCCCAGCCCTGCTTTGTAGTATTCAGTGGAGTTGGAAGAACAGGCATTCAGAGTGGCTGAATGCTTGCATGCTTGTGCAGTGACATCCAGAATGGTCACTAAAAGGTCATCAGGGGAACCTGCGCTCAATCCCCACTCCTATTATTGGGGGACGGCAGGAACTACAGCAGCAGTAGCCGAGCCTAAGATGAGCAGTTTTATGCAGCCATCCGTAAGTGGCTAGCACCTTACCGACGCCACCCAGCAGCAAGTAGTAGCATATCTGATGCTTCCCATTTCCCATGACAACAGGGGCCCTGTGGAGTTTTGGGCAAGGAAACTGGATATTTGGCCACAACTGGTAAATATAGCCATATTCAGCCAGGGCTATTGTGACTCCACTGAGAACTCTTTTTGGTATATTTTTTGAACATATACATACCCCCCAACCGTACCGATTTTCCCGGGACAATCACGATTTTTTTCCGGTGGTCCCGCGGCACATGCCCTTGTCCCACGCCATCCTCGCTCTACCCCACACCGTCCTCACTCTGTCCCGCACCGTTGCCGCTGACTTGCGGCTGTAAAAGAAAAAAAAAATGATATTCACTTACCTCCTAACCCGATCCCCCTGTCCGGGTGTTCTCTTCACCAGGGGGGTTCCGACCCCCCCCCCCCAGGCTCTGCAGGCTTCAGATGAGGACAAAGAAAAGGGTTCTCCCCACCTCTTCTGACGGCGCTGGCTGCCGCCCCTAGCCCTGCCTTTTGTGGGAGGAGTGGGATGACGTCATCCTGCTTCTCGTAGTCTTTCACCCGCACCCGGCTCTGACAGATGAGACCCCTGTACCAGTTCACAAGGCTGGGGGCTGGCAAGTCACAAGGCTGGGGGGTCACAAAGCGCCCTGGCAATTGGCTATGCCGACTTGTAGCCTGCAGGGCCAGGGGCCACCAAAGCTGGCCCCTGCTCCCTGTTCCTACAAGCCCTGCATATCTGGTCCCAGGCTGGTTATTTCGGGTAGGGGGGACCCTATGTCATTTTTGGGGGGATTTTTAAGGGTTTTTAACCCTTAAAATTAAAAAAAACAGGGTACCCCCCTTGGGAGGGGGGACCCTATGTCGTTTTTTTTTAATTAACACCATATGTTCTGTCACCCAGCAGCTATAAAAGGCTTCCAGCAGACGAGCAGAAGCCAGTGATTGGCAAGGGACACAGTGCTCCAGGATGGATGGGAGGTAAGTATTAAAATAAAACTAATAAAATATTTTGTCTATGTGTGTGTGTCTGCGTGTGTTTTTACATTTAACCCATTGTGAACTGGTAAGGGGTCCATGAGACCACTATACCAGTACACAAGGCTTGGGCGCTGGCAAGTCACCTGCGGCTAGCGGGTGACTTGACATTTAACCCCCGGCACCCCCAATTACCTGCCTCCCCAAAGCCCAGGGGGCGTTGTCGGGGGTGTGGCCAGGCGTGGCTTAAATGTGTCCATCTTTACGGCTTTGAAAAGTTGGGGGGTATGCATATATGGCCATTGTTTGCTTGTGCACACATTAGTTAGGTGTCTGCACCCTCTTAAGAAAGGTCGCTCCAGACCGAAACATTGAGGTTCTTTGTCACCTGCGGTCAACCGGTAAGTCTTATCCCTTGTACTTGTTTTTTGGTACCTTCTTTGCTCTACGTTTTTTCTATTGAAGTTTTATGTTAAAGGGAAATGCCTTTGTGAAACCTTCTGCCTTGTTTTGACTCGATTTAACCTACCTATTCTATATATAAAGACTTTGTATGTTCTCTTGTATATGCTGCATATCAGTATTCCCAGATCTTTTTTGGAAAAGACTGTTTGTGTATATAGAACCTGTGTATGCACTGTATAAAATTTCTTTCACTATACTTGTATCACATATCTATGCGCATTAAAACATTGACTTGTTTAACCCCTTCTGGTGTTCATTCTTCCCATTCTTCCCAAGCTAATAAGCTAGTGAGTTTAGACTGTCTCACTATGCTACATAAAAAAGCCCCCAACAAGGACTTGGGGCTGAAGATTGATGAGCTGAGGACTGAAATCAATCTTTTCTCACCACTAGGGCAGAGAAGGACCTAGCTTGGGCCAAACATAAGTTTTACTTTGGGGAGACAAACCGGGTTGCCTCTTGGCTAGAAAACTGACACCAGATCCAAGTTTTCTTCCATTCCAAAAATAAGATTAGCAGACAGCACGTTTTCACAGAACCTGATAAAGGTTTACTTAGAGAGTCATAGGCTTCCAATTAAGAAAATCTTGGTCCTTCAGACAAATTTTATGGAACAAAAAACTACTTAAACCCTCTAAAGCTTCGGGACCAGATGGCCTCTCGGGTCAGTGTTATAATAAGTTTTCCCACCTCCTGGCTCCCGACTTGAGGGATAGTTTAATGACATAAGGGAGGAATCTTTTCTCTTACATGAGGTGAAACTGGCTCAAATTAGCGTGATCCCCAAACCAGGTAAGCCCAACTCAGAACCGGGTCACTTTTATCCGATTTCATTATTACCAACATTAAACTCTTTAATAAGATTATAGCCATTATAGCCATTAAGTTGAACACATTTCTCCCCCCTATTGAACACCTAGACCAGGTCAGGTTCATCCCAGTTAAGCAGGGTCCCGACCAATTTAGACATACCATGAATACATGTATTCTCCACTATTGCGTCCTGTCCTGGCCCTCTTAGCTATGTAGCATACCACAGTCATTGTATAGGAGTGTACTGGTTGGATGTGCATGTTGGCTCATCAGAACTGTGCTTTGCTCTGACACTGCACAGCTCACCTATTTGTCCCTGTTCATTAATGCTTTAATGCACACCTAAACATTATTGATGTAATTCCCCTTAGAGATCTCTCTGTTGTTCCATGTTGTTAGGCTTTTAAAGTTACCTAACATGCCATTTTTGTTTAATGCATGTAAGGTACTTGTGGATATTGTTTAGTTATTATATTTAGAGTTATTTCTTATTTTTTGTTGGCCTTATAGTTATGTGTTGACTAGTTATGGTGCCAGACACTACATATGTTTCCAATAGGCACATTTGTCATGTGTGTTTGGGTTATTGTTAGTGCTTATTTTTTGTTTTTTTTTTTGCAGGTGATTCTGGCTATCCTTTGCTACCATGGCTACTCACACCCATCCTGCACCCATCTTCCCAGGCCCAGGAGCGGTATAACACTGCCCATAGGAGGACTCGCTCAGTGGTGGAACGTGCCTTTGGCTTGCTCAAGATGCGCTTCCGATGTCTGGATCAGACTGGGGGTGCACTACAGTATCAGCCTGCCAAGGTTATCAAAATCATTCTTGCTTGTGGTGTCCTGCACAACCTTGCCATTCGAGGCCGGATATCCAGATACACTGACCTGCCTGAGGACACTTTAGAGATTTCTGAAGATCACACCTCTCCATACTCCGGATCACCAAGTGGCACAGCACAGGCAATACGTGCTCAACTAGTGGACAATGTTTTTGCATAAAACACACGCCTTTGAAATGTTTTTCTTTTAAATTTATTTGTGAATCAACCAAAAATTCTTTGCAATCCTTTTTTGGGATTTTTTTTTAAACTGAAACGTGGGGTCATATACATTAACACAACCATTTAGTGGTAGGTAGAGTCTGATGTTGCAGCTGATGGTTGGGGTGGGTGAATGTGTGCAGCAATCTGTGCATGGCTTTGGTTAATGTGCTGCCATTGTTGGACCATTTCACCCATATGCCTGTTTAGGCTTCTTGTTTCTGCCAGTAGGCCAGACACATTTGAGTTTAAAACCTCTAATTGGTTAGTCATCGATGTTATTTGGGTGCACACCGTGTCATTAAATTGTTGTGTGGTTTGTGAGAATGCTATATTCTCCTGGTGTCACGCTTCCTCCATAATCTGAAGCTGTCTCCTCTGGCTTATATGTCGCCTTGTCTGTGTTCTTGCACTGACATGGGTGGGTGGTTCGGCACCAGATTGAGTTGGTGCTGGTGGTTGGGTTTGCACCGAGTGTGTGGTGCGGACGGCAGAAGTGGTTGTTGGCACAGAGGTTGTGGTAGTGGACACCAGGTGATGAAGTTGCTGTGCCTGTTGGTTCTGCGGCATCTGATTTGTGTCCTCCTCCAAATCTCGAATGTCTTCAATAATTGGGGGACTTTGTATGTTCTGTAAAGAAATGTAGCAATTATTGAGTTCACTATTTTCCCAAAAATGGATGCAAGTGCAATTTACAAAGTCTACACAGTGGACCATTGACTTGCCTCATCCAAACACTCAATTTAGTTTGTGTGGGAAGAAACCTGGTGTTGCATGGGCCTCTGGGACAAGCCAGGGGTTGCTTGGCCTTGTGACGTGTGTTGAGTTTGTTCTTGGAAGAGAGAATGAAATGTAATTTTTAACAAACACAGTGTGTATTAACGGTGACCGAAGTTTTTGGGTCCACATTGAAAGGTCTCTCTGTAAAAACAAACTCACCTTTCAACCTGACATTCCTGTCTGTGTCTAGGCCCTCTGGCAGGCCCTGAAGGGTTGCAGGGTGAATATATGTGTAGACAGGTTCTTCTGCTGGGGTTAGTGTGATTTTAGTCGGGAGACCACCCCCTGTCTGCTGGCTGGGGTAGATTAAAACACACCTATTAAGTGTTACATCCTGTTACAAAGCAGGCTAGACATGCATTTACACTCTAAATGGACTTTACCTCTGCTGGCGGCGCATGTCCATTTTTTTTTCCCATAATATTTGAGATCACCAAATTTGTGCTTAATTTGCTCAAGATCTCTCCTGACAGAGCCAACACTATTAACTTGGCTGCAAATATTAGTGCAGATCTCCTGCTTTGCCTGCTTTGTGGTGCTTTTGGAATAACGGCCAAATAGGGCATCATAGTGCTCACAGACACCAGTGGCTACAGACATGCTTTGGGCATCACAAAAACGGGCTGTAAGTGAGCCACGGCGTAGCTGACGGCCACATGGGTGTGTTGTGTCCCCTGCATCAGATGAAATAGATGGCTGACTGTCTGGGGAGTCGTGTTGGGTTCTTGGGCTTATGGGTGAGTGTGATGGAGTGTGGGTGCTGCTCTGTGTTAATGGCTGGGTGCCTGTGGAGCTTTCACCTGTTGAGCTCTCTAGTGAATCTGTGGTAGTGGTACCTTGTGACACAGAGTGTTGTGAAGGAGGGGTGGGTGGCCTGGGTGGGGTGGAGGTTTTGGACCTACGCTTCCCCTTGCTGGTGTGTCTTGTTTTTTGGGCATGCTTTGTGTGTGGAGGAGGTGCAGGCTGCAGGCTTTTAACAGATTTTGGTCCCTTGTGAGGTCTGGCTGATTTAGCAGGTGCTGGCGAATGTGGCAAGGGCTGAGCTACCTGTGTGTGTGTCTTATCCACCCTTTTAGTAGGTGCATGTCCATCCTGGCTCTTGTGGCTGCTCTTGTGTTGTTTTTTGTGTGCTGGATCTGAGCGGCTAGTATGTGCCTCTGGGCTTTTGTGGGTCTTACGGCTCCCTTTTGGTCTGGCCATAGTGATATGGTATCCAACACAGAGCTGAGTGCATTGACCTTTAAATATTTTTACCGCGTGGGCGTGGTCACCAGCGTGTGTGCCTGCATGCATGCGTGCACTCACGTCACCGCGGGGGAATGTCATAGCCATACTCGGAACCCCTAAAAAAATGTCGCCAGCAATTTACACTGCGGAGCAGGACGACCTTATCATGGATGTGAGTAGGCGAGCGTGCGTTTATGTGCGCGCACAAGCCGCTTTAAAAAAAATAGCTATGGAAGGGCAAGATTAATGAGGATCAACTGACTTGTTAAAGTGAACTACTAGACCACCTTACTTTTAAACATGTGCGCAACATCAAACTAGCCTACATGCAGATTGTAGAACTAGGCCCATGTAAGTAGGAATGAGGGGCAGAAAGTGACTTTAGGTAGGGCATGAGACTTGGACATGTTTTTGTGTGACTAATGGGGTACCATTGTGTTTTTTCTTATCAGATGATGCTGAGGAACCGCTGCGATTACCTGTCGTGCGATTTCGAGAAGAGGACGTTGGCGCTGGCGGTGGTGGACGCGATTGCCCGCATTTCGGGTACCACCTATACCTTCACCCAGATCGCCCAACACTGGTCTGACTTAACCCCCTTGGCGGCGATCCCGAGCGTGACTAGGGGTCAATTTGCGCTGTAAGTGGCGGTGACCCCGAGTCACGCTCGGGATCGATTTGGGAGCAAGAGCGGGCGGCGCAGCCTCCTTACCTTCTCCCTGCGATCCAGCGATGTCTCCGCCGCGATCGCAGGTGAGAGCCGGGGCTGCGGCGTCCCTCTCCGCTTCCGGGTTCCGTCTCTGTGAGCCGCAGAGGCTCATGGGGGCGGAGCCGTGCGTGAGAGACAAATGCAATGGCAACGCTTTCGTTGCCATTGCATTTGACTATATCGCAACGCCAGGGAGGTTAAAGAGGAGGCATATGCTCCGGGTGAGGCAGTACTTTGCAAAACATTTTCCAGGTAAGTGTGGCAACTTGACATGCAAGAATCACACTGGCCTTGGCTGGGCCCGTTTTTATGATTGTGTTTATATTGCAGCTAATGAATGGACTATACATTGCAACCCCACCCGGAAAAGAGCCCGCAGCCCAGTGTTGGACGAATCTGGGGAAGGTATAGGTGGTCCACCGCCAGTGCCAATGCCCACCCCCTCCTCTGCCAGTGAGTATGAGGGCACGGCAGGGAGTCTAGCCTCACTGAGCAGCAACCTGACTCCGGTAAGACTAGCAAAATAACATATGTCCTGATACATGCAAGAAAGACAAAGGCTAATGTGCACTATTGTGCTTTGTAGATTCTGACGTCGCAGGCCCATCCCAAGGGATAGTCGAGGGAGGTGCCGAACCAGAAGAGGTGGCTGGGGAAGGTGATTTGATGCATAGAAGCATAACCTAATCTCACATTCAGGAGGCACAAAGAGTAAATAATCTACTTGTGTTTTGGATCCAAACAGATACAGAGCCGGATATCTTGCTGGACCCAGGGAGGAGGCTGCGCCCCAGACGCACTGTTGCCCAAAAGCAATGTAAGTTTTAGTTATTTATTTGAAAAATAGTTTAAACTCATGTCCACCAAAAAAAAAAAAAAAAAACATAAAAATGATGATGTTTTTCTTTCACAGATCAAAGAAAACGGCAACTACTTTAAAGGAGCCACCCATTTTGCTCAAAAATGTAATATTGTTCTTTTTAACATTTTTAAACAATTTTAAACAGTTCTTAAAAAATAAGGTTGACAGTAAAAAAACAAAAAAAAAAGGGTGGTGTGTTTTATTTCCTGCCAATGTACGTTATCACAAGATAATCATACTGTTACATGTCCCAAAAGGTAAGTATATGGGACAAGGAATAGAAAGAAGAAGGAGAAGAAGACAAAAAATAAGAAAAGAGATTAAGGTAAGCATATAAAGACAAGGAAGAAGAAGAAAAATGTAAGTATACTTGTCCCAAACATCAAAATAGGGGTGAAAACGGAAACGGATGGCAAGAAGGTACGTTTGGAAACCCATTAAAAAGGAGGGAAAAACGGTTCGTCCGTGTGAACGGGAACGGAAGCCACGACTAAATAGCATGCCCCCGAAAGGGGGAAAAAACCCTTCCCGATTGAAGACACAGAAACGGAGCATTAACGGAGTTCCCCCGACGGCGGCTCTGCATCACATTTTAACCCCGGGACAAATGTAAGCAAAACGGGCCATAGGAAAAATGGAACAGATCGGGGGAGACTCTGCATCAGGCCATATGTTCTTAACCAGAGGAGTAGCTAGACTTTCTGGCACCCGGGGTCAAAGATTCTAAATGGCGCCCCCCACCTGTTCTCAGGTCCCCCTTTGACGCCCTCCTGACCTGCTGCACCCGGGGCAAGTGCCCCCCTGCTCCCTCCTAGCTACGCCCCTGGTCTTAACAATGCCATTCCCTTGTTCCATGTACTGGAGGATGTCCTCCAATGGCCAATTGGCAAAGGGAAAAAGCACACTGCTCACATTTTTCATTTCCAGCTGGCTAGGAGCTTGATGGAATTGTGGAGGAGGAAGAGGAGCTCAGTAGCAGCATTATTAAGTGAAGAGAGGGAAGGACAGGTGCCTAGGGTCTCTTGTGGAAATGGCTGACTTGCTTGGGCAGCAACATCCAAATTAAAACGATTCACCAGAGTGATAAATACTGACTGGCTACATTGGTAGACCCTCGGTTCCACAGCAAAATGTCCCTCTTTTTTTCAACCTGCTGAGAGGGATGCCAAAATGGTGTCTTACCGCAAATTACTCTTTAGTCATTTTTTGTGGCCTACCATCATAATCCCGCATAGTCGGTAAGTGACCCTGAGTTTTCACTCTCCACTCTCATGACTGCTAGGGTGTCCAGGAGCACCAGCACCAGTAGCTGAGATAGCCATTTAAGCCTGGAGTCACTAATGACCAGTTTTATGCAGCTACTCGCTGAACCAAGTAGCCAGCACCATACCAATGCCACCATCCAACACCAGCTAAACCACCAAGTGGTGGCATTTCTGGAGTCCCCCCTTTCCCATGACAACATGAACCCTAGAGTGGAGAGGAAATTCTGGGCAGGCTGTCCATGCTGTCATTCCCAGCCAGCACTGTGGTATCTGAGAAAGTATTCAGTGCAGCAAGGACTATTGTGACCCCACAGAGAAAATGTGAAGATCCTCACATTCATAAAGATGAATCAGGCATGAATAATATCAGATTTCATAGCCCCCATGCCTGATACTAATCACTAGAGAATGGAGTCCCAAGGATAGGAGAGAGACTAATGCTGGAGCCAATGCTGCTGCTGCTACCTCTACCCCACTAAATTGTCACAGGACTGGCAGGCTCAGAGCGACTACTGCTGCTGTAACTACCCTTCACTGCCTTTCTCAGGCCTTGTGGGCTCTATGGGGCTGCTTCTTTAGTTTCCATTCTGTACTGGCTTTCACAGGCCTTAGGGGCTCAGAGTGACTGCTGCTGCTGTTACCAACCCTCCACTGACTTTCACAACTGTTAGGGGCTCAGAAAGACCTATTCTGCTCAGAGAGACTACTGCTGCTGTAACTATTCTTCACTGGCTTTCTTAGGCCTTAGGGGCTTTATGAGGCTGCTGCTTCAGCTATCCATCCTGCACTGGCTTTCACAGACTTCTGCTGCTGTTATCCATCCTCCACTGGTTTTCACAAGCCTTAGAGACTCAGAAAGACTGCTGCTGCTGCAGCTCTCAACCCTGCACTAGCTTTCACAGGCCTTATGGTATCATAGAGACTGCTGTTGCTTCTACCCCCCTGCAGTGGCTTTCATATGCTGCTGCCCACCCTACACTGGCGTTCATAGGTCTTAAGAGCTCATTGAGACTGCTGCTACTGCTACCCACCTGCACTGGTTTTCACAGGCCTTAGAGACTCATAGAAAATACTGCTGCCCCTGATGGCCACCTCTACTGGCTTTCACAGGCCTTAGGGGCTCAGAGAGTCTGCTGTTGCTGCAGGTGCTGGTGCTGTGTGGTTTTGCCCCTGATAAGAATGTTTAGGACCGCCTTTCATGTACAAAATATTCATGTTTATTTAGGACAACTGGAGGGTGGAACCGGGGAGAAAAATGTAGTGGAGGAACGGGGAGGTGTCAGGGAGACAGATGTGGTTCCTGAGAAACAGCAGTAGTGGGCAAAGGGGGAGGGTTGGGGTGGGAGAAATACATGGAATAGAGATTCAGTTTATCAGCTGAGTCCTTGAAGGGGTACCTTGATGGTGAGCATCCCCTCTATCAGCTCCCAAAACTTGATGTGGCATCATACCCCTAAAACATAGTATGCAAGGCTGAATAGGCCATAGCTGAAAATGTTATTACATGTCAGGAAGGCACCCAGGCCACTTCTGAACGTTTTTAATGTATCCTCCATAACAATCTCCTCTGGCAGCGAGCTCTATAGTCTCACTGCTCTTACAAAGAAGAATCCAATTTCGGTAGAAAAAGCACCTTTCCTCTAACCTTATTGGATGCCCTCAGGTTATGGTTACACTACGGGGTATGAATAGATTGTAAAAAAAAGAAGGAGAAATATGAGTGGGTTACATAGAACATGGGGATTTATGCAAGAAGATCTCCTCCTTTCTTCCTGGGTCAAGTCACTTACCTAGTAGAAGTCCTTGGCTCATATGACAGATATGGGGTGGGTACAGGGGATCAAAGGAAAGGCATATTTGGAGACCCCCACGGTCTTCATCCTTTGGAAGGCCAGAAAGCATATTAGCATGGTTAGGAAATATCCTGACTCAGAGGTCCCCTTGTCTAGAGAGAAATAAAAGTGGACTTACCTTGGTCCCTGGTGGCCACCTTTTGGATGACTAGTGGCAAATGCCCCTCCACAGCTTGAGGGGGGGTTGGTTGAAGCTAAGGGGGAGAAGGTGTTGAGACACTTTGTAAATAATTAAAGGGGGCTCTATGCAGGAAAAAACACTGGGATGTGGTAGATTATGCCCTCATGTGAGAACTGCTCTACCTCTGGGATGAACGCTTGAGGAGGTAAATAGGGTCATTTAGTGATTGCCCTGGGCTGAGGGAACCCCCAGTCAGTTCCCGTAGCAGTGGTGGGCTCAGTGACGGCAGAATTGGATGGGCTGTTGGTCTCCTTCATGGTTGAGAGTAAAAACTTAGGACCATGCACTAGTGCAGCAGGGAGAAAGGAGGGAAGAGCTTCGAAATGTTCTGACACTTAGGTCCCAACTCCTCCTGTTGCGGGTCAATTTCTGCTTGCTCCTGGCATTGAACAAAATTCCCCCCAAAATGCAATTTGGCCCTTGATCTGCAACTGCTATTCTCTTACCTTTGTTTTGTTTGTTTTTCCCATTTTCTTCCTGAAACTTGTGACCCAAAAGATTATTACACAAAGTCCCCCTGACCTAGGGGTAGCAGATGGTTTTGAAAAATTTAAGGTTGATGAAATGTTTCCCTCCCGGCTTAGAGGTTTGGGGGTCAAGTACAGTAGTATATGACTACTGGTATTCAGGTTATTATGGCACAGTATTAGCTGTCTCATACTAAAACATGCCCCAGTTTCCAAGTTCTTAGCAAATAAGCAAATGTTCAAAATTGGCCTGTGGCTGAAAGTCAAAAATAGAAATTTTTTGATAACCAAGAAAGTGAAATCTTTAATTTAACTAATAAACATGGACAGTGGTCAAACAATCTTTAAAAAAGGTTCATTTTTTAAAACAGGAAAGCCTCCCTTTCCCAGCAAAGCAAAGATTTAAATTTGATGCTGCTGTACAGTTGAATATACCACTGTAAAACGTATATTATGTAAATAAATGTAATAAAAATTATGATATGTTTACATGTGCACACAACTGTTTATAATCAACCGATTTTATGGCTCTATTACAAGATAAAAATACATCCAATGGTACAAGATAAATTAAGGTTCAGTTAGTTGTTGTTTTAGAGCTGCAGAAAAGCAAACATACATAGCTTAAAGCTTTAAGCCGCAGTACAGTCTCACTGGACCAAGCATCTAGCTGCCCCCCCTCCCATGCTGAAGCTTACCTTACCACCCAGTGCTGCCTATAGGCTTATGCAAGTCTCAGTGGGCCCTTTATGTTGTTTCATGTCACATCTCCAAGTGGGAAACTGCTGCACACTTTTGCACATTTAAGGCTGCACCGCCTTCACCATCATCAGTGGTTTGTGTTTCTGCAGTGTGCTGCATTTTTCCATGTTCCATTTTCTATGTGGCGACTGGAGCATGTGGATTGGGCGTGTTCAGGCAAATGCCTCTGTACCCATCCAGCAGCCTGTTAGTTGCTTTAATGTGGACCAAAACTCTAAATTGAGCACTTAAAAAGAGAGGAAAAAGTGTGGATAGGACCACGGACTAGAGTGCTCTGCTAATTGCCGCTCTTGCCACCTCCATGGTTCTCTGGCAGTAGTTGTTTATGCAAGCATGGGCTGGGAGTGTTTCAGTAAAGAAGCAGACTTTCAGGCATCCTGATGCCTCGAATATAATGCTCTGACAACCGAAACTGTAGCTTTGGTCCACTTTAAAATACAACAAACACCTATAAACCTAGCTTTGAAGTAAAAAAAAATCTAGGGCCAGGTGAAAAGGCTGCCCCAGGAGCATTCTGAGTTGGGGCTTACTTGAGTGTGAAACCCCTGATTTGCCCATTACTTTCAAGGAACGGGCACATGCACAGTGAAATCAAAATTGCCCAATTTGTCACTACTTCGCCAATTAGACGCAATGTTACCGGGAAAATATATCCTCTTTAGTTTTAATAGTGCTGAGACCATAATCTTAGAAAACAATAACACTATGGGCTCGATTCAACAAAGGTCGAAAATGGATTTTTCGTGTGTTTTGTGCTTAAAAAGTTGCGATTTTGCTATATTTTTTTTACGAGTGACTCAGCTACCTGGAACCATTGTAAAACACGAGTCACTTGAATTAAATTCGAGTGCGATTGTAAAAGTGCGAAATAAATTAGTGGATCGAAAAATTTACTACTGCTTTTTGCAATTCGAAAATTTTACTACTGATTCAGGTGGACTTGATGAGCCGCACACATGATATAAATTAGAGTGTTTCACGCTAGTTTTTTGATGCAGCTTTCAGCAGGAGAAAACTCATTTTGCTCTCTCACAATGGAGCCCTTCTACTTTCTTTGCAATGGTAGTAAACTCTAATGGTAGTAAAAAATTCAATTCATAAGAAAAAAGCCTGAGAATTCCACTGTTTGTGAATCACTCGTTAGGAAGACAATGAAAGTCAATGGCACTTTTTTACTCCTGAAAAAAATACTGAACTTTTTACCCTTTTTTACTAGTAGTAAAAAGTTCCATTGACTTTCAGTGTCTTCCTATCTGGTGATTTGGTAACAGTGAAATTCTCAGGCTTTTTTCTCATGAATTAAATTTTTTACTACCATGAAAATTTTTTTCAATGATTTGTGAATCGAGGCCATTGACTTCGAACATATTGCAGATGATGTGGCGCAGAGAAGGGGCACACTACCCATTCCCATATTTTCGGACACGTTTGGAAGTGGATCAGCTGCCATATCAAGCACTTTTCCAGCTTACTAGGCTAAATCGTGCAGCTTTGGAATCCATATTTGGCACCATTAACTGGTAGAAGACTTTTGGTCGACCTTTGGGTTTTTACATTGCGGTGCACCAAAACCCAGAATAGTCAAAATCCTGGCTTTTGGTCCACGTTATAGTGTAAGCATAAGAATGGCATACCATGAGGTTAAAGCTAGCAAAGAGCTGCTCCCTGCACCCAGGGACACGTGGTGCTATGTGAGCAAGCTTTGTATAGAAAACAATGGCCACATTTCTGCATTAAAGGAAACATTTTTAATACAGGTCCCTGGCAATCCAACCAACCCCCCCCCCCAAAAAAAAACTACATATATGCCTCTTACAAATATTACTGTTTAATTAGTACTTTCACTACAGCATACCTTGCCTCTTTATTACATGTATCCACAATGTTAGCCATGTACATACAGCTACACAGGTAACTTAAAAAGTTGAAAAAAAAATTATGCATTTACATTTACCCATTAAAAAGCCTTACAACACCATGCAACAGTCAGAAAACAATACTAAACAATAGAAAAAAAATTCGAGTACATTTTCTAATAATTTTCGCTTGCGACAGCCTTTTTACGAGCATTTTGAAAATTTTACGAGTGATTAGAAAATTTTACGATTGCATTTTCGAGTGCAAGTATTTAATTCAACCCCTTTGTTGAATCACTCGAAAAAGTTAAAACTTTATGCATGCGATCTGATTTTTCGAGTGACACGAATTTATTTCTACCTTTGTTGAATCGAGCCCTATGATACCATTTGCATTCCATTATCAGTCTCTTATACAGTTAAAAATGCTTACAAGGCAACAAGACATCAGAATGTATATATCAAACACATGAGGGTTGATTCAGAGCCCCTTCCTCAACATTTTTTTGGCGGTCTTGCTACCAAACGAAAAATCCTGCAAAAATGAATACATTTCACACAAGCATTCTCTCAGAAGAATAGGCTCTTCTTAATCAGACAAGGCCGAAAAAAGTATGAGAACAGAAATTTGAACACATAAAAATGGCAAGAGAGGGGCTCTGAATCAACCCCATGCTGCTTTCCACAGTATTTGTTTCAAATGGAATCTGCGTGAACATGTTTTGCTTCTATGCAGCTTCATCAACTCACTTTTGTTCTTAATGCCTGGGAACGATCCTGTTAAGTCAACTTAGTGGGTCTATTTCCACAATGACAATTGTGGCTATCACATTTGCCCAAGTAGGTGGGGGCACTCACTTGATTCAGGTACAGAATGTTTGTAGTATACAGGACTGTAGCTTAGCAGCAGCCTTTCCCCTGGAAATTGCAGACAAAAGGCAAGCCCAATGGTTGTTCCATTGTCTCAGGCTACACGTTGCACTGTCTCAAACTTCAATCCATTTTTAAAAAGACCCTGGAGTTCCTAAGTTATTTGTAAAAGTATTACAGCATTGGAGATGCAGAGAAAAAAATGAGGAGAAACAGTGGGTGTGGCATCAGCGATGTGATGTCTGCCTTTAGTTATTACTGCCAGAAATAGGGGGTAAAAGGGTGTCTCCAGCCTGTTAGCACATAGTGTGACCATAGAGGAGGGAGGGGCTTTATAGCTGCAGGGAGAGGTAGCCAATCAGGATGTCTGTGGAGGAAGTGGGGGGTGTTTCCATTCTTGGTCCACTAAAGGTTGATTGATGGACCAAATCAGCAGAGTGGGGACTGAAAGCTGAGGGAGGAACTGATTTCCTCAGGAGACAGACAAAGGAGGAATCACAGCGCTCCAGCCACTCAATGAAAGGTAAGCTGCTGATATTTCTTTTTTAACTTTTGACTTGCCAATCACTTAAATGAGTAGTAATAAGTTGATGGGAATGTGATTTGAAAAAGTAAGCATATTATATATAGTAAGGATTGATTATCCAGCACTTAACCTTCCTAGCCTGCCTTTTTTGTATACTGTAGGTATTGAGGCCTTGTCAGCATATGGGAAAGCTGGGACTACTTGAAAGCTTTGTGTGTGAACCAGGGGGGTTCTTTCACACACAAGGTAATCCAAGACATGGGAGGTGGAAATCCTGGCTTTTTGCCTGGTTTAAATAGCAGTAACAGATGGGTGGCTAAGCAACCTTAAAGAGACTTTCAAAAAATAAAGTATTTCTTCTGTTTGTTGTTCTTCTCCAGCGAGGCATCCCAACCTGGAATTTCTGTATCCACAAGGATTGCCATAAAATCTTACTCTTTCAATCCCCGTAGTGCTTAAAGAGATGGCTTAAAGATGGCTTTGGCCATCTAAGTAATTTCAAGGGTAACTATTCAAAGTCGGAAGCACTTTTCCCACAGATAGTAAACCAGTTCCAAGCAAGCTTCCCATTTAGTTCATTCCTATTTGTTTTGAGGGCCTCCTGGTGTGGAGGGCCTCCTCAAAGATTACTATGGAAGAATTCCTAACAAGGTAATTCCCTGCTCAAGAGATTCTGAAAGAGGCTGTCCCTGGGAAACATCTCTCCTTGTTACTGTTAGAGATGAGCGAACTTTTGAAAAGTTCGATTCGGCCGATTCGCCGAATTTCACAAAGAAATTCGGGTTCGGCCGAATCGAACTTTTACGAAGTTCCCCATCATCCGGCCGGCGGGCCGGTAAAGCCGGCATGGTGGGAGCGGGCCGGCCGGTTCCGCTGACAGCGGAGCCAGCCGGCCCGCTCCCACCATGCCGGCAAAAATGCTTTTTTTTTTTTTTTCTTTGTTTTTTAAATGCCGGCATGGTGGGAGCGGGCCGGCCGGCTTGGCCGGCCCGCTCCCACCATGCCGGCATATTTTTTTTTTTTAATTTTAGGAAAAATTCGATCGGCACGAACCACAAAATATTCGGGTTCGTGCCGAATCGAATATTTCCTGAAATTCGGAGCGAATTCCGGTTCGTCCGAACCGGTTTGCTCATCTCTAGTTACTGTATAGACAACTGATAGCCTTTGTGACTTACTAGAAACAGCAGGCCAACTATCATTTGCAAACATCCCTAGTACCCCATGCCTTATCTAACTAGATGCCAGTAACTTGCCAGGATTTATTCCAGTAGTTTTTTAATATTTAATATTTAAGATTTTCCTCTTTAAAATGGGGCAAGACTTTTAAAGGACTTTTGGACTGCTTAGTTATGACCCTGTGGGATCTTAGTAGGCCATTAGTCTGTTGAGACTTGAATTTTAGTTTTTCATGACACCCTTTTTTAGCATTAAGAAGCGGACACATCTTGTCTTTTCCCTTTTTCTTTTATACGGACAACTTTTCAGTGATAAAAGGTAAATAAATAAATGAATAAAAAAAATCCAGTGGCTGGGATGCCGAAGAGTAGCTGGAGCTCAACAGCAACAACAGCTTTATTTAGGAGCTCACTAGGATGAAACTTGTACATGGCAGGTACGCAAACAGTGATTATTTTTAACACTTAACCTGGACAATCCCTTTAAGTTGTGATCATATTCCAACAAATACTTGCTTAGCACTTGCACACCAAAATGCATAATAGCTGAACTTATACATCTGTGCATTTATGCAGTAAATCATTCATAAAAATGTGCAGTCTTGCAGTCGTTGGGTCATATGTGTCATTCTCAGGGCATTCTCTCTCAGGACACTAATCTGTTTGAAAAGTAAAAACTCAAATGATCTTTTGTTCCTGTGTCTAGATTATGGAAAGCAGAAAATCAACCTCCTCACACCCTGGCAACCCCCCTTGGGACCTCAGAAGTGAGATTACTTTACATTACATTACAAATGAAATGAAGTGATTTCTATGGCTTTCCTGCTGATGTAACTGAATATTGTCATGCCTAGATTATTTAAATCGCTGGGCGCTCAAGATGCTTTGGGATTTACCTGGTTTAGGGATCTGGACTCAGAACACGGAGGTGTCTCTTACCCAGGCAACCAATTCTTCCCTGGAGGCCATAGTCAATGGCCTTTGGACAGGGGAATTAGATAAACAAAAGGCAGATGACCCACCTGTGCCACCAAAGAGACAAGCCACCGACCACCCAAGGCCTGGGGGGTCTGGTTCTCAATGGAAAGCCTGCAACCAACCTAGTTCTTCAGCAGCGCTCCGTAAGGTGGAGGGTACACAGGCCCTGGGTAGTCCTTTGATGGTCTCAGATTTGGAGAAGGGATACACGGGACAGACATACACAGAACAAGAACAGATGGTATCGAACCCAAAGGTTACAAAGGTGGATCAAGATGGATTTGTCAGTAAAGTGTTAGATGAAGGTGGTGCTGTGGATATCGCCTTTCTAGATTTTAGCAAAGCCTTTGACACTGTACCATATAAAGAGCTCATAGATAAGTTATTGAAGGTAGAACTCAATCCCTGGATAGTTCAGTGGGTTTCCAGTTGGCTGAAGGATCGATATCAGAGAGTTGTTGTTAATGGTGTGCAATCTGAACAAAGGTGAGTTACAAGTGGTGTGCCGCAAGGCTCTGTCCTGGGCCCCATTCTTTTTAATATGTTTGTAAGTGACATAGGAGAAGGCTTGATAGGAAAAGTTTTCCTGTTTGCTGATGATACAAAGGTCAGTATTAGGGCGGACGCTCTAAATTCTCTAAATGTAAAATCATGCACTTGGGTAGAAGGAATCCCTGCTCTGAGTACTGTATGGGCAGCACTGTGTTAGCCAGGAGGAGGAAAGAGATTTAGGGGTACTGATTACTGATAGCAGCAAGATGAGTGGACAGTGTAGCCAGGCAGTGGGAAAAGCAAGCAGGATGCTTGACTGCATTGCTCGAGGCATCACCAGTAGGAAGAGGGAGGTTGTGAGCTCTGGTGAAGCCACATCTAGAATATTGTGGGCAGTTCTGGAGACCTTACCTGCAAAAAGACATATTCAAATAGAACTTGTCCAAAGGTAGGCAACAAAAATGGTAGAAGGGTTTAAATTTAAAGCTTATCAGGAGAGACTTAAAGAACTTAATTTGTACAGTCTGGAGGAAAGAAGGGAAACAGGAGACACAATTGAGACCTTTAAATATGTGAAAGGATTGAATAAGGTTGCGGAGGGAAGTGTTTTTAAGAAGAAACTTAATGATAGAACAAGGGGGCACAACCTGAAGCTAGTCGGGGAGAAGATCAGGAGCAATGTTAGAAAATATTATTTTACAGAAAGAAGAGAAGATGCTTGGAACAAACTTCCAGCAGAGGTAGTTGAAAAATCAATAGTTACTGAATTTAAACATGCCTGGGATAAGCACACATCTATCCTAAGATAAAGAGTACATACAGTATACACAAAAGCAGACTAGATGGAGTGCATGCTCTCCTTCTGCCGTCAACCTTCTATGTTTCTATGTTTCATTTATCTCTACTGTTTCAATATTTAATTGTCTAGCTGCATCCAATTGAGCTTAAAGACAGAAAAAAATGTTTATTGTATTGTATTTTATTATTGTATGAGCCATGGAAGGGTTCCATTTAATGTTCGCACCAGGGCCCCATCACATATAGTTATGCCTCTGTAGGCAGGCACACACAAACGTAGGAGGCCCATGAGAGACATAACTGGACTGGAGCCCAGAAGCAGTAGCGTAACTAAATGTGATGGAGCCCTGATGCAAACATTAAATGGATCCCTTTAATGGCACATACAGTGCATTTTATATGTCTTTTAATTCAACTGGATGTGGCTAGACAATTAAATACCGAAACAGCTGAGACACATGGAGCTTCCTTTCTCTAAATTACATCAAGTGAGCACAAATATGATAAATAAGGTGGAGAAGCAACTATGATGGAGCCCTCCTGAATTTCTGGGCCCTGTATGATCACACCCCCTTCATCCCCTCAAGTTACGCCCCTGCCCAGGAGGTCAGGGGGTCCCATCATTGTTACTCCTCCCCCTTATTTATCAGATTTGTGCTCACTTAGCATCATATAGATAGAGAAAGGAAGCACAGTTTGCCTCTGCTGTTGCAATCTTAAAGCTGAACAAAACCCAGGAATTTGACTTTCCCAGGTTTCGTTCTGTTCTCCCTATTCAGGGTGCCCACTGTTTGAAACCTCATACAGTAGTCTGGTATGCTTACCTCGATCTTGCCAACAACACAGCCGAAGGATTCAAGTGATGCCGCCGCCCCCAACACAAATGCACTGTGCGCTTGATTAAAGGTAAGAAAAGTGGGTTTGACACAGTGGGGCATCCCAAACTGGTTTTGGGTTAATTTAAAATCTTTTTGGCAAAGTTTGTTTTTTTGGTCTTTTTTATCTTACAAGAAAATCATGTTTTTATAAATTTGTGTAGGATCACGAGGGAGGGGGAAGACATTGTGGCTGTATGGAGCCTCAAAATTCCTAGTGGCTGCTGTGCATTCAAGGGTCATGGGCCCAGGACAGACATTAGCACAGACTATGAAAGGACTGCAAGCCCAGCACACACAGACAGCACTGACAATGGAAGGGCCATGCCCTCAGCAAGGACCAGAAAGTGTGAGCCCGAATTCAAGATTCCAGAAAGCTTGACAGCCAAATACAAGATTCAGGAAGGCCCATGGACCTTATGAGTTATGGCATGATGGTGCATTTCCGGCTCAAGACCCCATTCATGCCAGTCCTGACAAATATATTCGGTACCACCTTATTATTCTATTTGGTACTATGCTCCAGTGAGAGCCATGGAAAAACACCTTCTCAGCAGCATAATTGGACTTGGAGTTCAAGGTGGAGAAATGTAAAGTCATGCACTTGGGGTCTAACAACCTGAAGGCCACATATATCCTCGGGGGAGTGAAACTGGGAGAAACACTTGTTGTGAAGGATCTGGGGGTACTGGTAGATCACAAGCTAAATAACAGTATGCAATGTCAAGCAGCTGCTTCCAAGGCCACCAAGATATTATCATGCATTAAAAGAGGCATGGAATCACCGTACAGGGATGTAATTTTACCTCTTTACTAGGCACTGGTGCGCCCTCACCTGGAATATGCCATCCAGTTCTGGGCACCCATTCATAGAAAGTATGCTCTGACTATAGAAAGGGTGCAGAGGAGAGCCACCAAACTAATAAGAAGAATGTAAAATCTTAGTTATGAGGAAAATTACGAGAATTAAATCTGTTTAGTCTTGAGAGGAGAAGACTGAGGGGGGACATGATTAACTTATATAAATGTATAAATGGCCAATACAAAATATATGGGGGAAACACTATTTCAGGTAAAATCCTCTCTAAAGACAAGGGGGCACTCCCTTTCACTGGAAAAAAAGAAATTCAGTCTCCGAAGGCGACAGTCATTCTTTACTATAAGAAAATCTGTGGAATAGCCTCCCACAGAAGCTTGTTACAGCATCAACCGCTGACAGCTTAAAAAAAGGATTAGATGCTTATTTAGAAGAAAATAACATTAACAGTTACTATTAGCTGTTATCAGTAAAAAAAAATAAAAATAAAATAAAAAATAACTTCCCCTACCCCAACACCCTTGGTTGAACTTGATGGACATATTTCTTATTTCAACCGTAATAACAATGTAACTATGTAACTAAAATTCAGAAAAAATTCAGGTAGCTCTTTTTTTTTTAAATAAAAAAGGTTTTAACCACCAGTAATGTGTCTATAGATAATATAAAATTTCACAATTAGCTAACTATTTAATTAATGTTCAACTATGATGTATTTTAGAGAAAAACAAAGAAAGGTACTTTCCTAGAACGAAGGGTACGGCCAAACCACTCAACACTAGAAAAAATAGATTTACCCAACACTCATTGCAGTAGGCAGAGCCATGAAAAGAATAATCATGTTTTACCTGATCTTCTGGAATTACATACAAATGTTTTGAAAGAAATAAAGAGTGGTTATTTTCCTTACAACACCCTTACAACAAAAAGTGCTCATATGCGTCCTTCCAACATATAAAATTTGATTTACCTTTTTCTAACTCCTGTCATGGTCAATTTTAAAAACTAAATGGCATTTCCTGGAGCTACAGGCTGCCTGCAAACAGGAAGTGCTGTTGGGGTTCCTGTTTCTGTGCATTGTCTGTTATGTCAGTTGAATTGCTAAAGGAATCTCCAAAATGGCTGCCACCAAGAGAAAATCAGCAAGGTGGTGTTTTAGCTTTGGCTGAATGCCGGAGCAAATATAAGTGCTGCCAATGATTCAGTATTATGCATGCAGATGGGGCAAGGGAGTTTTGGGAAGTTTTCTTTCCCAACCGTGCCAAGCTTTAATATGTTTAATATACATTATTCTGGTAAATTAATAAATTCAAGTATTTAGTATTAAACAAGTTTAAAAGCAACTCAGCGGCAGCATAGCAGCCTGGCTTAGCAGGCCGGTATTTAAGGATCATCATGACCCCGGGCCAAGTGATGGGAGCCTAACCCAGGACGAGGCATAGGGAGCATTTCAGGATAGGGGTGGATAGGGAAGGTTGGGTAGGGAAGACTGGGGTGGTAGGAATGGCTAGATAGGGTAATAGGTAACAGAATATAAAGGATTGGATTTAAAGTGTGGCAATTCTCCACATAAAAGAAACCACTTAACCAGAGTTAAAGACATACTGAAAGCAAAAGGTAATTGTTAGATCCTTGTGTCAGGTTACGTTTGGCACTATCCTAAACTGTTTTCCATTTTTGAATTGAAGAAGAAATGGTCAAGATATCACACTTAACAGTTTCACCTCAAGATTTATCTTTTGAAATATGCGAGTGTGGGCCTTGGCTCTGTGATGTCACATAATAATCAGCATAATGGGCAGTGTCTGTAAGACAGGAATTCTCAGGCGCAGCCATGATGAGGTAAACTGCTGAATGACAGTTTATGCACTTTGCCTACAAAATCTCTTTAACCCTTTCGCTGCCACCTTCCTGGAGGTTTTGTCACCCTCTGTAACCCTGGGAGGGGGGACCCTACGTCATTTTTTTTTTAATTTTAAGGGTTAGGGTTAGCCTAATCCTAACCCTTAATTTTTTTTTTTTAAATGACGTAGGGTCCCCCCTCCCGGGGGGGGGGGACCTTACTTCATTTTTTTTTTTTAAATTTAAGGGTTAGGGTTAGCCTAACCCTTAAAATTCTGCAAAAAAATGGGTTCCCCCCATTTGCTACGTCTTTCTTTTTTTTTTTTTTAAAGTGGACCAACACCCAGGCTGATCGGCACGGGAATCTATAAGATTCCAGGGCCGATCAGATCCCTCACCGCGGGGCATCTGAAATCGGGATGCCCCGCTGTGTGAAACCCCCCCAGGACGCCCCATTCGCCTTACCTTATCCCCGTTCCAACGATGCATGCGCGGGCCTCCGCCGCCTCTCACGCTTCTCTCTAGCAGGGCGCCGTTTGTGAATGGCCGGCGCGGGCACGCTCCCTGTTAGAGGGAAGCGCGAGATGCGGCTGCCAGCGTGCTCGGAGCTGCTGTGGTTGTCCGTCCCTTGTCCGTGCATACCACAGCGGCTCTGAGCGCTCTGATTGGACGAGCGCTCGCGCATGCGCCGTAGGAGCGGGGTGAGGTGAGTTTTTTTATACCTTTCTCGGGGGTTTCACGCAGCGGGGCACCCCCGCGGAAGTGGAACAAAACCCAGGATAGTGAAAATCCTGGGTGTTGGTCCACTTTAAGGGTAAGGGTTAGGTTAACGCTAACCCTTAAAATTCCCCCCCAAAAATGGGGTCCCCTGGGAGGGGGGATCCTATGTCATTTTTTCTTTAATTTTAAGGGTTAGGGTTAGGCTTAGCCTAACCCTAACCCTTAAAATTCCAAAAAAACCGGGGTCCCCCCCCCCGGGAGGGGGGTCCCTATGTCATTTTCTTTTTAAATTAACCCCTTGCGTTTATAGTGTGGATAGTAGTATTTTGTTTTTAAATGTTATAAAGTGCTATTTTCAGTTTGGGGGGGTCTCCTGGGCAAGAATGGGGGGCTATCGATACATATGTGGTACCGTTGTAATCGGGAGAAAAGGGGCTATCACATGCAATATGGTTTTCATTACTAAAACAAATGTTTTATTTAAAATAAAGGAGACAATTGTTTAAAAAATATTATTTTATTTATTTTTTTGTTTTTTTTACGCAAAAATATTTAAAAAACAGCAGAAAAATTACAAACAAGACATTTAATGTTAAAGCCTAAACTCTGCTGCAAAAAAAAATATATATATATATTTTCCAGGAAATTCCGGCAAAAATCACGGTTAAACATGGCGCAAAATGGGGAAAAATGACCAACAGAGGGTGACAAAAGTTCAAGTAGGCTGGCAATTAAAAGGGTTAATAGTACCTATGCATGTTGGGAATTGTTCTGCTCGGGGGACCTTGCGCTTTCAGATTTAGCTTGTTTTTTCTTATTTGCATATTGATATTTTAGGAAAAGGTGTTTTTTATTCGGCTTTTTTATACATTTTCTTGTGAAACCCTGTGCAACCTAAGAATTCTTCAAGGGATTACTTCCAGAAAGATGAGCCCACGACAACAAGCTGGGTACGCTTAGAAAGCTTAAAATGTGTACTTTCCGGGAATATATGGTTTATGGGGGATATTCCAAATGTAAAGGCTTGTTTTGGTAGAAAAAGCACAAGGTGCGCACATTGTCTGCAGAGCTGAAATTTTGAAGTAAAATTGCTGTTACGCACATGCTTTACTTTGGTGTGTTTGGCAACTCTTCCCTTGACAGGACCTATGCATGCTGGGTATTGTTCTGTTCGGGGCATGTTGCTTTTTCAGATTTTCAGTTTTTTTCTTGTTTCCATATAGTTTTTTTTAGGAAAATGTGGTTTTGATTCTGCATTTTTATTCTTTTTTCGGGAAACCCTGTGCAACCAAAGAATATATTGAGGGGTTAACTCCAGAAAACTGCACCCATGTCAACAAACCTGGTAGGTTTAGAAAGCTTGAGGTGTGTACTTCCAGAGAATATATAGTTTGTCGGGGGTATTTCAAATGTAAAGGGTTGTTTTTCTTGAAAAACTGCAAGGTGCGCTTAGCGCGTAGCATAGTTGTATTTTATCTGAAAATCTCCTAAAGCGTTGTTTCAGTTTGGGGGAGTAGCCTGGGCAGGAAAGGGTGTCTACCAATACATATGTGGTACCGCTGTAACCGGGATAAATTGGTGTTTCACGCGCAATAAGATTTTAGTGAGAAACTTACATTTTTTATTACAAAAAAACACTACAAATTGTAAAAAATAGTTTTTTGGGGTTTTTTTTGCACATATTTCATCCAAAAATATTGAGAATACACCTAAAAAATGACAAACAAGACATTTCATGTTAAAGCCCAGACTCTGCGGAAAAAAACAATATATCACTTTCCTGGGAAATCCCTGGAAATCCCTTCAAAAACCACAGTTGAACATGGGGAGTGCAAAATAGTGCAAAATGGTCTGGCAACAAAGGGTGACAAAATCTCAAGGTAGGCTGGAACTTAAAGGGTTAAAATAAATGAGACAATTTAAAATAATAATAATTTTTTATTTTTTTTATTTAAAAAAAATATATATTAAAAAAAAACTGTAGAAAAATTTAAACAAGACATTTCATGCTAAAGCCTAAACTCTACTGCAATATATATATATATATATATGTATATATATATATATATATATATATATATATATATATATATATATACAGTTAAACATGGAACAAAATTGTGAAAAATGACCTGTCAACAGAGGGTGACAAAATTTCAAGTAGGGTGGCAATTAAAAGGGTTAAAATTAGCTATGCATGGTGGGTATTGTTCTGCTCGGGGGACCTTGCGCTTTCAGATTTAGCTTGTTTTTCTTGTTTGCATATTGATATTTAAGGTAAAGTTGTTTTTTTATTCTGCTTTTTTATACATTTTTTAGGGAAACCCTGTGCAAACTAAGAATTCTTCAAGGGATTATTTCCAGAAAGATGAGCCCACTGAAAAAAATGCCAGGTATGCCTAGAAAGCTTAACGTGTACTTTCAGGGAATATATGATTTGTTGGGTATTCCAAATGTAAAGGGTTGTTTTGGTACAAAAATTGCAAGGTGTGCACTTTGTCTGCAAAGCTGACATTGTCGAGTAAAATTACCATTATGTGCATGGTGTTTGGCAACTCTTCCCTTGACACTACCTATGCATGTTGGGTATTGTTCTGTTCGGGGGATATTGCTTTTTCAGATTTAACTTGTTTTTTCTTGTTTGCTTATAGTTTGTTTAGGAAAATGTGGCTTTGATTCTGCTTTTCTATTCTTTTCTTAGGGAAACCTTGTGCAACCAAAGAATTCATTGAGGGATTACGTCCAGAAAACTGCACCCATGTCAACAAGCCTGGTACACCTAGAAAGCTTGAGGTGTGTTCTTCCAGAGAATATATATTTTATTGGGGGTGTTTCAATTGTAAAGGGTTGTTTTTTGAAAAACTGCAAGGTGCGCCTAGCGCTTAGCATAGTTGTATTTTATCTGAAAATCTCCTCAAGAGCTGTTTCAGTTTGGGGGAGTCTCCTGGGCAGGAAAGAGTGTCTACCAATACACATGTGGTACCATTGTAATTGGGAGAGATTGGGATTTTGCACACAATAAGATTTTAATGACAAAGTTACAATTTTTATTACAAAAAAACACTACAAATTGTAAAAAATTTTTTTTTGCACGCATTTCACCCAAAAATATTGAGAATATACCTAAAATATTACAAACAAGACATGTTCATGTTAAAGCCCAGACTCTGCTGAAAAAAAACAATATATAATTTCCCTAGGAAATCCCTTCAAAAATCACAATTGAACATGTGGAGCGCAAAATAGTGCAAAATGGTCTGGCAACAAACTGTGACAAAATCTCCAGATAGGCTGGCAGTTATAGGGTTAAGTTGAGAAGTGATTTGGTCACCAAGGTATTTGATTGAACCGGTTGCCCAATGGAATGAATTTTGTTTTAATGTTATCCATGAGTTTTGCAGGTTAATTTTGAAATTCAAGAGCTTTATGTACTCTCGGATCTCTCTCAATAGGGTGGAGAATGGTTGTCACTGGTTGGGAGATGCAGAAGATCAAATCGTCGGCGAATGTCACTACCTTATGTTCTGTCCCTCCGCCTGTCACGCCTTTTATGCCAGGGTTTGCCCTGATCTTCCTGAGAAAGGGCTCTAACGTTAGGATGAAAATGATCGTAGACAGCGAGCAGCCCTGCCTTGTGCCGTTTGTTATCGCAAACGGCTCAGACAGCACCCCATTAACTTTTATGCATGCTGTGGGAGAGGAATACAAGGACAATATCCATGTCCTCATGTTGTCCTGCAGGCCTATATGTTCCAGAGTGGCCCGTATAAAGTCCGAGTGTACTCTATCAAATGCTTTCTCTGCATCTGTGGAAAGCAACATGGCAGGAATCTCCTTCTCATGAATCAAATGGATCAAATTGAGGATTCTGGTCACATTATCCCTGGCCTCTCTGCACGGGGAGAAGCCCGCCTGATCAATATCTACCAGGTTACTGAGACAATGTTCAACAGAGATATTGGCCTGTAATTGGAACAAAGGAGTGGATCCTTTCCCTATTTGGGTATAATTGCGACCTGCACTCTGAACATGTCCGTTGGCAAGGTCTGCTCGGACGATATAGAGTTGAAGGCAGCAACCGCTCTAGGAGTCAGAATGTCACCCATCCACTTATAGTAAGATAAGGTGAATCCATCGGGGTCCAGAGACTTGCCTGGCTGGGAAGATTTGACAGCTTGGGACCACTCATGTGCAGATATTTGCTCCCCCATGGCCTCCACTATCTCGCGGCCCAACACTGGAAAGTCTGCAGTCGCAACATACCCCCGCGCCTCCTGTAGGTGATCTGTGTTGCTTCTTCCTTCCTCAGACAGAATGTATCAATTGTGATTTTTAAAGGGATTTCCCAGGAAAAATAGTTATTGTTTTTTTTTCAGAAGAGTCTGGGCTTTAACATAAAATGTCGTGTCTTTTTAGGTATATTCTCAAAATTTTCAGGTGAAATATGTGCAAAACAATTTAAAAAATAATTTTTTTTAAACTTGTGTTTATTTGTAATAAAAAATTTAAGTTTGTCAATAAAATATTATTGTATCTGAAATTCCCATTTTTCAGGTTACAGAAGTATCACATATGTATTGGTACACCCTCTCCTGCCCAGGAGATTAAAGATTCAGATTAAATACAACTATCCTATCGGCTATGCACACCTTGCAGTTATTCAAGAAAAACAATCCTTTACATATTAAATACCCCCCCACAAACTATATATTCTCTGAAAGTACTCACCTCAAGCTGTCTAGGTATATGAGGCTTGTTGATGTGGGCACAGTTTTCTGGAAGTAATCCAACATTTTAATCTATGGTTTCCCTAAAAAAATAATAAAAAGCAAAATCAAAGCCACGTTTTACTAAAAAAAAACAATATGCAAATAAGAAAAAACTGTTCAAATCTGAAAAAGCAAGGTCCACCAAACAGAACAATACCCAACATGCATAGGTACTGTCAATAAAAGAGTTGCCAAACACCCCAAAGTAAAGCATGCAAGTAAGAGTAATTTTACTTGAAAATTTCAGCTCTGCAGACAAAGTGCACACCTTGCGCTTTTCAACTAAAACAACCCTTTACATTTGAAATACCCCCCCCCCCCCACAAACCCTATATTCTCCGAAAGTACACACATTAAGCTTTCCAGCTTGTTGTAGTAGGCTCATCTTTCTGGAAGTAATCCCTTAACCCTTTAAACACCAGCCACGTAAATTTTACGTGGCTGCCTCTCCAACCGTTAAACGCCAGCCACGTAAAATTTACGCGCCTGACTTTGCCCCCTGCTAGCGCCTGTAAATGTAAAAAAAAAACACTTCCTGACCCCTCATTAGATCCAGCGGGGTCTCCTCTTCACCCTGGGGGGCTCTGATCCCCCGTCAGGGCTCCTCCGGCAGAAGGGGAGAGCCCGGAGTACCCCCCCCGTTTTTGCGGCCGCTGGCTTTTCCTGCAAAAATAGCAAAAATAAAAATGACATTTACTCACCTCCATGTGTGCTCGATCTCGCCGGCCCTCCTCTTCACCCGGGGGGCCTCCGATCCCCCCCAGGGCTCTCTATCTTCAGGAGAGAGCCTGTCAGGCTCTCTCCCCTCTTCCTCCGACGGGCGCCGCCATCTTGTCGCGAAACCCCGCCTCTTTTGGGGGAGGGGCTTATGACGTCACTCGATCGGCATCATGACAGCTCCAGGCCTCTCAGCTGTCAGATGCCGGTGATCGGTGGCCTGAGAAGGAGGGGACAGGAGATCTTCTGATCTCCTGCCTCCCCTCCTCCTTTGGCTGCCGATAACCGGCATCTGTCATCAGATCAGCAAGGGAAAGAGGAGCTGATGATCGGAGGTGAGTAAAGAAAAAAAAAATTATTTTTTTTCATAAAATAATTTTTACTCTGTGTTTTTATGTGTGTTTATTTTACTGTTAACCCTTTGTGAACTGGTAAGGGGTCCATAAGACCCCTGTACCAGTTCACAAGGCTGGGGGCTGGCAAGTCACCTGTGCTAGCGGGTGACTTGCCATTAACCCCCGCACCCCCAATTACCTGCCTCCCCAAAGCCCGGGGGGGGGGCAGAAGAGTCCAGGCCCACACAGGCTATGTGGGCTTGTAGGCTGCAGGGTAGGGGGTCACAAAAGCTGGCCCCTCCAGTCTGTTCCTACATCATTTTTTTTTAATTTTAAGGGTTAGGGTTAGCCTAACCCTAACCCTTAAAAATCCCCCCAAAAACGGGGGACCCCCCCGGGAGGGGGGACCCTACGTAATTTTTTTTTAAATTAACCCCTTATGCTCTGTCGCCCAGCAGCTATAAAAGCCTTCCAGCAGCAGCAGCAGGAGAGCAGAAAGCCAGATTGATCAGCGTGGGACACAGTGCCCAGGGATGGATGGGAGGTAAGTATAAAAAATAAAATAAAATATTTTTTTCTCCATGTGTCTGTGTGTTTTTTTTACACTTAACCCCTTGTGAACTGGTAAGGGGTCCATGAGACCCCTATACCAGTTCACAAGGCTGGGGGCTGGCAAGTCACCTGCGCTAGCGGGTGACTTGCCATTAACCCCGTCACACCAATTACCTGCCTCCCCAAGGCCCGGGGCGCAGAAGAGCCCGGGCCCACACAGGGTATGGGGGCTTGTAGGCTGCAGGCTGCAGGGTTCTACAAGCCCCCATAGCTGGTCCCGGGCTGGTTTTTTTTTAACGGTTTTAAACCCTTAAAATTCCCCAAAAAATGGGGTCCCTCCCCCCCGGAAGGGGGGACCCTATGTCATTTTCTTTTTATATTAACCCCTTATGTTTATAGTGTGGATAGTAGTATTTTATTTGTAAATGTTATAAAGTGCTCTTTTCAGTTTGGGGGGTCTCCTGGGCAATAATGGGGGGCCATCAATATATATGTGGTACTGTTGTGATCGGGAGAAATGGGGCTTTCACATGCAATATGGTTTTCATTAATAAAACAAATGTTTTATTTAAAATAACGGAGACAATTGTCTAAAAAATATTAATTTATTTATGTTTGTGTTTTTTACGCAAAAATATTTAAAAAACAGTAGAAAAATTACAAACAAGACATTTCATGTTAAAGCCTAAACTCTGCTGCAAAAAAAAAAATATATATTTTCCTGGAAATTCTGGCAAAAATCACGGTTAAACATGGTGAAAAGTGGGGAAAAATGACATGTCAACAGAGGGTGACAAAACTTCAAGTAGGCTGGCAATTAAAAGGGTTAATAGTACCTATGCATATTGGATATTGTTCTGCTCGGGGGACCTTGCGCTTTCAGATTTAGCTTGTTTTTTTCTTATTTGCATAATGGTATTTTAGGAAAAGGTGTTTTTTATTCTGCTTTTTTATACATTTTTTTGTGAAACCCTGTGCAACCTAAGAATTCTTCAAGGGATTACTCCCAGAAAGATGAGCCCACTACAACAAGCTGGGTATGCTTAGAAAGCTTAAAATATGTACTTTCAGAGAATATACAGTTTATGTGGGATATTCCAAATGTAAAGGCTTGTTTTGGTAGAGCTGAAATTTTGAAGTAAAATTACTGTTACGCACATGCTTTACTTTGGTGTGTTTGGCAACTCTTCCCTTGACAGTAGCTATGCATGCTGGGTTTTGTTCTGTTCGGGGCATGTTGCTTTTTCAGATTTTCAGTTTATTTCTTGCATATTGTTTTTTTAGGAAAATGTGGTTTTGATTCTGCTTTTTTATTCTTTTTTTAGGGAAATCCTGTGCAACCAAAGAATACATTGAGGGATTACTTCCAGAAAACTGCACCCATGTCAACAAGCCTGGTACGCCTAGAAAGCTTTAGGTGTGCACTACCAGAGAATATATAGTTTGTCGAGGGTATTTCAAATGTAAAGAGTTGTTTTTCTTGAAAAACTGCAAGGTGCGCATATTGCATAGCATAGTTGTATTTTATCTGAAAATCTCCTAAAACGTACCCCTCGATTCAAAATGCAAAAGTTAATTGATTTCGGATTGAGAATCGTAAGTTTGGGTGGGTGTTTGTCATTTTTTCCTTTTTTTTGGGCCATTTCGTATTCGCACGATCGTTCGCGCATAGACGTATATGAACATACGCATTTCGGACGTCAATCGGATATTTTGCGTTAGTTCGTGTCTTTTTCCCGTCCAAATCGTATTTTTTGCGTACGATCCTATTTTTTACGCGCTTGACATGGGCTTGCGACCAATTCAGAGAGGTGATTGCTAATTGTTTTGAAGGCCATTAAATAGCTGCTTTCCGAAATGTTTGCCGGCAGCTATTTGGCCTCGGGAGTAGGATGGAGAGGAGCGAGTTTGTGGCACATCAAGGGCTTATGCTTTTTGGCATCGATTTGATCCGGATGTCTGAGAGCAGATTGCCCCTGCGTCGTCGCATGAACATCGATAGCATGAATGATGTTGAGCTGTTCGAGCTGACCAGGCTTAATCGCGCTTCCCTCCATAAATTATATAGTGAGCTGCGGCCATGGTTAGCCCGCACCACAAGGAAGGGGCATGCAATTTCAGGTATGACCAAGATGCTTGGCTGCCTGCAATTTTTGGCGAACGGCTCATTCCAGAGGCTGGGTGCCCTCTCCGTGGGGATCTCACAGCCTACGCTGAGCCGCGCACTATCCAAATTTTTGGAAGGCATGGCTGCCATAACTCCCAAATATATTTATTTTCCGGATGATATGGCAGCCAGAAATGCCATTAAGCTTGGTTTTTATAATGTCGCCGACATGCCCAACGTAATTGGTGCTGTTGACTGCACACATGTGGCACTCGTACCTAGGGCATCCGACGAGTATATATATAGGTAGATTTTTTTTGGTTTGGTTATTATGGGGCCCAACGTGTAATGTCACCTGTTTTCCTTTGCGGCAGCATATTTTTTTTTGGCCTTTTGTGTACATGCCTTATTTAGGCTTTTCATTTGTTGTTTTAAATTGTGTGCAGACATGTTTTTTGTTTCAAATGTGTTTTGCTCTTATCACTTACCCTTTTTTTTTGGTTTTGCCCTTAAGGAATCGAAAAATGGGACACTCCCTTAATGTCCAGGCCGTGGTGGGGCCGGACATGCGTTTCATGAGTGTTCTTGCCGACTACCCAGGATCGTCGCACGATTCATATATCCTGAGACGATCTGGTTTGTTTTCCCACGATTTGAGTCAGGTGAATTTTCGGGTGCATGGCTGCTTGGTAAGTGTGTCCTATTTTTTGTTATCGATATTTCAGAGGAATCTGTTATTTTTTTCTATTTTAGCTTTATAATTATTGACATAAACATGAAACTGCAATTTTTTTTTTTGTTTTGTGTATTTTAGAAAAAAAAAAAAAAAAACGCTTGGCTCACTTTGTCCTTCAGAATTTTTTAACTTTGGTTAGGATGTCTGTAACTTCCATGTCCAAAAATATATTGGGTAGCAGATTGTCCAGAAGTATCTGCTAGTTTATGGTCCTTTTGTAGTATTGGTCTTTCAATGCCAAAGTGGACTTAAACTGCATACAGTGCATTCTTTATAGAAATGTTGTGGGCCCCTCAGCAGCATCCTAATTGTAACATTTCCTAAACCAGAAACAAAAGCATATTTCAAAAAGCCCTTGTCCGTGCAGATGTTTTATCATTCTTTTGTTTATTTAAGCTGCATTTTTAGTTATGTACTACATTTGTGCCAATAGTGTTTTTTCTAATGTGCCCTGGGTGTATTTTTGGGGCCTTTAGCTTACCTCATTTTGATATATGTCAAATTGTTTGTGTTTGTTGTCTTGCAATGTGTTTATTTTTTGAATTTAATTGTCTTGTTAAGGTGATTCCGGTTACCCACTTCTCCCCTGGCTCATGACGCCTGTGCTGCGGCCCCAGGATGCCTCTCAGGAAGCCTACAACCGTGCGCACCGCAAGACCAGGGCTGTTGTTGAGAGGGCATTTGGACTGTTGAAGACCCGTTTTCGGTGTTTGGACCATACCGGGGGCGCCCTGCAATATGATCCTCAAAAAGTTATAGACATCATAATGGCATGTGCTGTTCTGCATATTTTTGCGATTAAAGAACGTGTCCCCCGTTATGTGGATGTTCTGCCCTCTACAGCCATAGAAGATGGTGGTGACAATTATGTTGGCCCACCCAGAGAGTCTGGTCAATCAGTGCGAGCAAATTTGATCTTGCAGCATTTTAGTTAAAGCCTTTTTTTTTTTTTTCCATTCTGTGTGTGTGTATTTGCCTTTTTGTGCAATTATTTGTTTGCCCGTAATGTGGCATTACCTTAAATTAAAAAATTTTGGCCTTAATTGTTGCCTAATGTTTTTCCTGGTTTTTACTTAGATTGATATTAGCATTTTTACACCTCTTAACCAAAAATGGATCTGCTTTAGCCCAAGGTGATGTAAAATGTGTTTCAACTAAAAACGCCACAAGTATTGTAACTGTATAAATTTTTTACTTTTGGGACTTTGAATGGTTGTGCATAACATAAAACATTCCACATACAACTGTGGGTCAAAATGCATGAAGTTATTAAACTGAAATCTAGCACATCTACACCTGGAAGTGAGTGGCACAACCAAACAAGGACACCCAGTCCAAAGGCCAGCCTAGTCCAGTGCTTAATATTGGCTGTGTTAAGGGATATTTTGGCATGGCCATAATGTCACACAAACATGTCTGCAAACAGGAGGAGCACAAACCAAACAAATGTAAAAAGCCATAAGTGGCACATGTTACTTGCCACCTACACTCCACATAGACCTATGGCATTGGCTAGTGGCCTTAATCATTACTCTAAGGAGCTCTATGGGAGCAAATCCAAAACACAACCTGCATGTCAAACACAAAATGGATTGAGCTAAACATCAAACTACAAGTAAATACAGTGGGGGCGGGAGAGAAAAGATGTCCCACACATTCATGGATTAATTAATAGGGTGGCTGCCCATAAAACCCAGGTGGAGGTCCGTGTGGATGGGACCTAACCTGGGCCATGGTTGCATTGTTAATCTGCAACTGCTCCATAATGTTTCTCTGCATATTGGTCAAATCAGCCATGGATGCCTGGATTGCATTACTTGCATTGACCAACTTGCTGTTGTGGGTCCGAAACTCAGCGAGGATGGCCTGTAAGGTGGTATTGAGGTTCACCATATCGGCATGCCTTTCCTCCCACTCATTTTGTTGCTGTGCCTCAAAAGAGTCCCTCTCCTGGTTCCATAAATCAAGCAGGGCACTGTGCCTCCCCTGGGAAATTGTGCGGCGTAATAGAGTCCGCCGCACAATTACCCTGGCTCTTGGGCGTGCCCTGCCGCGTTGTCTCGTCCCCTCAACAGCAACAGGCATGCTTGGCAAATCCTCAGCAGCAGAGTGAACACTGGGGACTGTTGTCTCAGTCTCCCCATGTGCAGGCACAATGGATGCAGATTCACTCTGCTGCTGAGGATTGGCCAGAGAAACATTATGGAGCAGTTGCAGATTGGGACCCAGGGGGAGGTCTTCGAAAGTGGCCAGCATGGATCCATCTTCCTCCATTTCCTGGATCTCTTCCATGAGTGTGTGGGTCTGTAGGGACATAGAAAAAAAAATGTTAAGTTTGCGTTCCAAATTAGGATTCCATCAGTTTAACACATGCTTAAGCACTTGGTAGTATTTTTGGTACTAAATAAACTTACCGGAAAACTCGGATCTGGGCTCCTATGCTGTACGGACCTGGTAGGCATATTCAAACTGGGGGGTGAGTTTACACTTGCTGAGGGGTCATGCTGGGCTGAAGAAGAGAAAACAAAACAAGGTAAACACACACATAAGCATTGTTTAGGTAGGTAATTAAACAAGCCACTATTTGTAATCTGAAGCAACTCTACAGCAACGGGGACGATTTGTAAAATACACTCACTTTAAGATATGTGAAATGGATCGAGTAAACTGCTAACTGACCTCAGTTCGAAGTCAGGAAGTGTACCCAGTCAGCATACAACTTGCAGAGCACCTATTTTGAGTTTGACTACCATTCTCTAGGTAATATATGTTTGATTTAAATTGTTACCTCAAACACAACTCACACAACAAATAGACAACACATCCCTAATGATGTGTGTTTTGTGATTGAGTACAAATATATCACTTTTCTTCTGAAACTTCGTTACTTGACACATAATTAGTGTTAATTGTTATTTTACATAATGTATGTGGTCCGAAATGTGTGATTCACAGGGACCAAAACAGGACACAAACAGGCACACTAGTGCGAGCCCAACCAAGCCACACCATAGGGCCATACCGTCATCTTTGTACTAGTGAACTTTAATTTACTTTGCAACAAGGCAAACATGCAGATTAAGATTACTCACCTTGTGAGGCCCAGCACAATCTCCTCAGCAGTTGTAAACTCCAGTTTGGTGGGATAGCCACCTCCAGTTTTCATGCTGAAATGAAAATATAGTTTGGTACACAGAAAAGGTGCATACAGTACATCCTAATAATTACATTTGGATACATCATTTATTTACCTGTAATTATGCCTTTTAATTTCTTTTTGCCGTACAGCATATTTCAGATCAGAAATTTTCTTTTGGATTTGTCCAACATCTTTCCTCTCTTCCCCCGCTGCATTTACTTGTCGTTGGATTTTTTCTAACAATTCCATTTTGCGCTGCTTAGTGGTGTGTTTTGATTTGCTCCCATAGAGCTCGTCATAGAATAATGTAAGGCCACTAGCCAATGCCATATTTTGGTCATGTGAGAATCGCCCACACAAATGTCCGCGCCGCAATGTGCGGACAGATGGTTGGCTTTGAGGCTCCTCCATGTGTGCAGACACATGTGGTGACATTATGGCCTGGGGCTGTGTAGGGGAATGGAAGGATTGCTGGCTTCCCAATGACTGGACTGGACTGGCCAAGGGACTGGGTGTTCTTGCGTGGCTGGCCACAGAACTTCCAGGTGTAGATGTGGTAAGGATGATGTCCTTTCTTGGGCCTCTTGGGGGGCTATGTGCCCTGCTGGTGCCTGGTCTTGGGCTAGGTGCCCTGCTGGTGCCTGGTCTTGGGCTAGGTGCCCTGCTGGTGCCTGGTCTGGTCCTAGGTGCCCTGCTGCGGGGCCTGTATGGGCTTCTGGCCCTGCTTCTGGGCCTGGATGGGCTTCTGGCCCTGCTGCGGGGCCTGTATGGGCTTCTGGCCCTGCTTCTGGGCCTGGATGGGCTTCTGGCCCTGCTTCTGGGCCTGTATGGGCTTCTGGCCCTGCTTCTGGGCCTGGATGGGCTTCTGGCCCTGCTGCGGGGCCTGTATGGGCTTCTGGCCCTGCTTCTGGGCCTGGATGGGCTTCTGGCCCTGCTGCGGGGCCTGTATGGACTTCTGGCCCTGCTTCTGGGCCTGGATGGGCTTCTGGCCCTGCTGTGGGGCCTGGGTTGGCTAAGTGCCCGGCTTGAGAGCATGGGTGGTGTGGGCTCCCTTGTGCGGCCTCTTCGGGGGGCAGATGTGCTGGTGCCTGCTGTGGGGCTTCCTACCCGTTTTGTCTGTTTTTTGGCCGCAGGGGCACGTGCCTTTGTGGGCCTTTTTTGCGAAATGGAGGGTCCACTGTCCCTTGGTGGGGCCGAGCTGCTACTTGCCTTTTTGGTGCGTAGCTTCTTTTGGCCTTGCTGGGACCTGGTTGTTGGGCCCTCAGAGGTCTGGCTTGGCTGGCCGCGTTTCTGTGCTGGCTTTTTTGGTGCCATTTTCTCCAAAATGTCAAAGAGAATGAGCTTTGGGTGCAGGGACCTTTAAATAAGGCGCCCAGCGTCTGACGCCTATGCGCACGCCTACGCGATCGTACGGACGTACGTTCGTGCGGAACCAGGAAACCGCAGGGGTTTCAGTTATCTGCTGCCTTGAAGAAGCATAAAGATGGCGCCCACTATCTTCACCCGTCAACAAGAAGAGATCCTCATGCTGGTAAGTGCCTTGCTCTGCCTTTTAAGCTAATACTGACTGATGTACTACATGTAAATGATGCGGTTGGAACAAGTTTTGTGGATCTTAATGTTTTAGAACAGGCTCCTCACACTTCATCCTCAAGGGCCGAGACAGGCCACGTTTTCACCTCTCTATGCTGATGTCCTAATTAGGGCAATTGCTCTGGCTTAGCACCAGTTAATTAACCTGTGGAGTAGCGTGGAGAGCTGTCAAACCTGGCCTGTCTCGGACCTTGATGCGGATGTTTGAGGACCACTGTTTGGCTAAGACATAAAAACACAACGGCAAGCCACACACGTGCCCAAAAAGTCCGAAACCGGGCCTTCAGCGTGATTTACTAAAAAGCAATAAAACCTAAAAAACGAGTACACAGCCTATTACATTTAAAAATGGGCCATTTTAAGCCAATAACGTATTAGTCTTGCCTCCACTGGCCTGAAACTCTGTTCAAGAATTTAGGATATGCGCGCAGCCATCTGTACTCAGAAGCATCACACTTACTGAGAAGAGGTGAGTGGGATAAGGTACAGGGGGGTGGGTTATAGCTGTGCTTTGCTCAGACACAGCAGAGCTGTGGTCATGGGAAGGTCATCAGTCCAAGAATGCAGAGCAGCACACACACTTCCAGTTTGCATGCACTTCCTGTTTGCAGGCTGCCTGCAAAGATGGCATTTTACATAAGCCGCCATCTTGGATGTTAAAACCATCATAACATGCCATAGATGCAGGTGGGCTGATTTTTAATGTTGGCAATCTGTATGTACAGGGTGTGTGAAACATATAACATAAGACAAGACTCAGATTCAGAGTGAACGTCCGCTTTAAGGCACTACCCAAAAATGGCTTTCACTCTAAATGTGTGTGTTAATGACATTACATTCGCAACTTCTGATGCAACACATATGGCTCTGTGTGTAAAAGTAAAAGCTCTGTGTACATTATGTTTTTCAGATCATGCTTCAGTGCCGGTATGACTTCGCGCCCAATGTGTGTGAAAAAAGGGACATCGCCCGGGAGATCATTGCGGAAATACACCGTGTGACCAGCACCACCTTCACTCACACCCAGATAATGCAGCATTGGTCGGACCTGAAACGTCTGCACATGCCCCGGGTGTGGAGGTTTTTTGGGATCCATTTTCCAAGTAAGTACAAAGCGATTGCATGGTATATGTTCCAAATTTATAAGTTATGCCTTTATTTATAATGACTTTTCTTGGTTAGTGTTGGAAATGGATTTCCGAATTCGCCGCACCCGGAGGCGCACAGGCCGACCAGTGCTGCATGCTTCTGCATCTGTGAGTGAAGGTGGTGGATCTCCCGGGCGACGGACCTACCCCTCCTCTGTGGCCTCCTCAGACCAGCCCCTGGACCTTACCACAGAGGAGGGGCACAACCGCGTGGGCGTGGAGTCATACCCGGCCAGCCATGGGGAAGGCTCTGGTATGTCACTCTTCATGTATATGCACAAAGATATACATGCAAGCAAAAAAACTAAGTGGTCCTTTATTATGTATTTCTAGATGCTTCGGGAGCGGGTGAGGTAGTGGAGGAGGAGGCAGCAGAGATGCGTGAAGATGATGTTGGCGAAGGTGAGTGATGTCAGCCAGACTGGGAGCCAGATATGTTGGGAATAGTGACTCTATACAACAACTAACCAAATGTCACATGTTTCTCCAGGTACTTCTTCACAGCATAGCCAGGACCAAGGGCATCCTGTTGGCCCCAACCAGCCATCTGTCGGCCACCAACAAAGTAAGTAGCCATGCCATTAGTCCGAATTATGTGTTTTTGGATAACAACACACACATAAATAAAGGCGTAGCCAGTGTATAGTTAACACTTTCATGTGGGCACTTTGTTAGCTTAAAGCGGACCATAACTCGTATTAAGAGCCTAGCTAATAAGTATCCCACACACTGTACATACAGATTTGGAACATTCTAAAACAGCCTACCAATATCTACTGGATGTTAGGAGCCTTTACACATCCAAGATGGCGGCATAGTGAATGCGCAATATTTACAGGCAGCCTGGCATCCAGATTTAACAAAGTAAGGTGCTGCCATGCATTGTGGGACTGCTGACCTTTACCTGAATCCATCTATGCTCTGTATTACCAAAGCACAACTGTAACCTGCTCCCCTGTACTTTATCCCACTCTCCTCTCCTCATTAATTGTTATGCTTCTGAGTCCAGATGGCGACGCATTAATAAAAAAGGCAACAAAATGAACTTTTCTATGGTGCAGACTTATTTGTAACGAGTTTTTGAGTTTCAGAACATCATGTTTAAGTTCCGGTTTAAGGAGTTTCAAGACTTACCTGTGGGAAAAGCATTTCCTTTATTATTTTGAAGAAGGACATATGTCATGCATTTACATGTATTTGAGTAACCAAAAATCTATTCCCAGCATACAAACCGGTCTGGTACTACTATTTATGTTTTTTTCTCTCTTGGTTACAGGGATGATCCCACAAACAGTTGCATCCAAAAAAAAAAAGAATCCAGGAGTTGGTGGCCGAGCTGATGGCCATACAGGCGACGTTGGGGCCAACTGACGAAGAAGAGGAGGAGGATTAGTGCCCTTGGTCCTGGCTAAATTTTGTAAATAGTTTTTTAAACATTTTAACATAGTTTTTACAATTTGGATCCACAACCCAAATTTTACAAAAATTTTTTTAAGATAAATAAAATATATTTTAATGCATAATAAATGTGTCATTTATAATATGGGAAACAAAATACATTTCCACAAACACGAAAAAACATGCTTAAAAACATATAGACATATGTACATTAAGTGGTTTGGGTAAGTTTTAGGGTCCGAGAAATGAAGAAGGCAAGCGCTAAGGGGTTTGGGTAAGTTTTAGGCTCGTCAAAATGAAGAAGAAGGCAAGCGCTAAGGGGTTTGGGTAAGTTTTAGGCTCGTCAAAATGAAGAAGAAGGCAAGCGCTAAGGGGTTTGGGTAAGTTTTAGGCTCGTCAAAATGAAGAAGAAGGCAAGCGCTAAGGGGTTTGGGTAAGTTTTAGGGTCCGAGAAATGAAGAAGAATGCAAGAGCTAAGGGGTTTGGGTAAGTTTTAGGCTCGTCAAAATGAAGAAGAAGGCAAGCGCTAAGGGGTTTGGGTAAGTTTTAGGGTCCGAGAAATGAAGAAGAAGGCAAGCGCTAAGGGGTTTGGGTAAGTTTTAGGGTCCGAGAAATGAAGAAGAATGCAAGCGCTAAGGGGTTTGGGTAAGTTTTAGGGTCCGAGAAATGAAGAAGAAGGCAAGCGCTAAGGGGTTTGGGTAAGTTTTAGGCTCGTCAAAATGAAGAGGAAGGCAAGCGCTAAGGGGTTTGGGTAAGTTTTAGGGTCCGAGAAATGAAGAAGAATGCAAGCGCTAAGGGGTTTGGGTAAGTTTTAGGCTCGTCAAAATGAAGAAGAAGGCAAGCGCTAAGGGGTTTGGGTAAGTTTTAGGCTCGTCAAAATGAAGAAGAAGGCAAGCGCTAAGGGGGTGGGGTAAGTTTTAGGCTCGTCAAAATGAAGAAGAAGGCAAGCGCTAAGGGTTTTGGGTAAGTTTTAGGGTCCGAGAAATGAAGAAGAATGCAAGCGCTAAGGGGTTTGGGTAAGTTTTAGGGTCCGAGAAATGAAGAAGAAGGCAAGCGCTAAGGGGTTTGGGTAAGTTTTTGGCTCGTCAAAATGAAGAAGAAGGCAAGCGCTAAGGGGGTTGGGTAAGTTTTAGGCTCGTCAAAATGAAGAAGAAGGCAAGCGCTAAGGGGTTTGGGTAAGTTTTAGGGTCCGAGAAATGAAGAAGAATGCAAGCGCTAAGGGGTTTGGGTAAGTTTTAGGGTCCGAGAAATGAAGAAGAATGCAAGCGCTAAGGGGTTTGGGTAAGTTTTAGGCTCGTCAAAATGAAGAAGAAGGCAAGCGCTAAGGGGTTTGGGTAAGTTTTAGGCTCGTCAAAATGAAGAAGAAGGCAAGCGCTAAGGGGTTTGGGTAAGTTTTAGGCTCGTCAAAATGAAGAAGAAGGCAAGCGCTAAGGGGTTTGGGTAAGTTTTAGGCTCGTCAAAATGAAGAAGAAGGCAAGCGCTAAGGGGTTTGGGTAAGTTTTAGGGTCCGAGAAATGAAGAAGAATGCAAGAGCTAAGGGGTTTGGGTAAGTTTTAGGCTCGTCAAAATGAAGAAGAAGGCAAGCGCTAAGGGGTTTGGGTAAGTTTTAGGGTCTGAGAAATGAAGAAGAAGGCAAGCGCTAAGGGGTTGGGTAAGTTTTAGGGTCCGAGAAATGAAGAAGAATGCAAGCGCTAAGGGGTTTGGGTAAGTTTTAGGGTCCGAGAAATGAAGAAGAAGGCAAGCGCTAAGGGGTTTGGGTAAGTTTTAGGCTCGTCAAAATGAAGAGGAAGGCAAGCGCTAAGGGGTTTGGGTAAGTTTTAGGGTCCGAGAAATGAAGAAGAATGCAAGCGCTAAGGGGTTTGGGTAAGTTTTTGGCTCGTCAAAATGAAGAAGAAGGCAAGCGCTAAGGGGTTTGGGTAAGTTTTAGGCTCGTCAAAATGAAGAAGAAGGCAAGCGCTAAGGGGTTTGGGTAAGTTTTAGGCTCGTCAAAATGAAGAAGAAGGCAAGCGCTAAGGGTTTTGGGTAAGTTTTAGGGTCCGAGAAATGAAGAAGAATGCAAGCGCTAAGGGGTTTGGCTAAGTTTTAGGGTCCGAGAAATGAAGAAGAAGGCAAGCGCTAAGGGGTTTGGGTAAGTTTTAGGGTCCGAGAAATGAAGAAGAATGCAAGCGCTAAGGGGTTTGGGTAAGTTTTAGGGTCCGAGAAATGAAGAAGAAGGCAAGCGCTAAGGGGTTTGGGTAAGTTTTAGGCTCGTCAAAATGAAGAAGAAGGCAAGCGCTAAGGGGTTTGGGTAAGTTTTAGGGTCCGAGAAATGAAGAAGAATGCAAGCGCTAAGGGGTTTGGGTAAGTTTTAGGGTCCGAGAAATGAAGAAGAATGCAAGCGCTAAGGGGTTTGGGTAAGTTTTAGGCTCGTCAAAATGAAGAAGAAGGCAAGCGCTAAGGGGGTTGGGTAAGTTTTAGGCTCGTCAAAATGAAGAAGAAGGCAAGCGCTAAGGGGGTTGGGTAAGTTTTAGGCTCGTCAAAATGAAGAAGAAGGCAATCGCTAAGGGGTTTGGGTAAGTTTTAGGCTCGTCAAAATGAAGAAGAATGCAAGCGCTAAGGGGTTTGGGTAAGTTTTAGGCTCGTCAAAATGAAGAAGAAGGCAAGCGCTAAGGGGTTTGGGTACGTTTTAGGGTCCGAGAAATTAAGAAGAAGGCAAGCGCTAAGGGGTTTGGGTAAGTTTTAGGGTCCGAGAAATGAAGAAGAATGCAAGCGCTAAGGGGTTTGGGTAAGTTTTAGGGTCCGAGAAATGAAGAAGAAGGCAAGCGCTAAGGGGTTTGGGTAAGTTTTAGGCTCATCAAAATGAAGAAGAAGGCAAGCGCTAAGGGGTTTGGGTAAGTTTTAGGGTCCGAGAAATGAAGAAGAATGCAAGCGCTAAGGGGTTTGGGTAAGTTTTTGGCTCGTCAAAATGAAGAAGAAGGCAAGCGCTAAGGGGTTTGGGTAAGTTTTAGGCTCGTCAAAATGAAGAAGAAGGCAAGCGCTAAGGGGGTTGGGTAAGTTTTAGGCTCGTCAAAATGAAGAAGAAGGCAAGCGCTAAGGGTTTTGGGTAAGTTTTAGGGTCCGAGAAATGAAGAAGAATGCAAGCGCTAAGGGGTTTGGGTAAGTTTTAGGGTCCGAGAAATGAAGAAGAAGGCAAGCGCTAAGGGGTTTGGGTAAGTTTTTGGCTCGTCAAAATGAAGAAGAAGGCAAGCGCTAAGGGGGTTGGGTAAGTTTTAGGCTCGTCAAAATGAAGAAGAAGGCAAGCGCTAAGGGGGTTGGGTAAGTTTTAGGCTCGTCAAAATGAAGAAGAAGGCAAGCGCTAAGGGTTTTGGGTAAGTTTTAGGGTCCGAGAAATGAAGAAGAATGCAAGCGCTAAGGGGTTTGGGTAAGTTTTAGGGTCCGAGAAATGAAGAAGAAGGCAAGCGCTAAGGGGTTTGGGTAAGTTTTAGGGTCCGAGAAATGAAGAAGAATGCAAGCGCTAAGGGGTTTGGGTAAGTTTTAGGGTCCGAGAAATGAAGAAGAAGGCAAGCGCTAAGGGGTTTGGGTAAGTTTTAGGCTCATCAAAATGAAGAAGAAGGCAAGCGCTAAGGGGTTTGGGTAAGTTTTAGGGTCCGAGAAATGAAGAAGAATGCAAGCGCTAAGGGGTTTGGGTAAGTTTTTGGCTCGTCAAAATGAAGAAGAAGGCAAGCGCTAAGGGGTTTGGGTAAGTTCTAGGCTCGTCAAAATGAAGAAGAAGGCAAGCGCTAAGGGGGTTGGGTAAGTTTTAGGCTCGTCAAAATGAAGAAGAAGGCAAGCGCTAAGGGTTTTGGGTAAGTTTTAGGGTCCGAGAAATGAAGAAGAATGCAAGCGCTAAGGGGTTTGGGTAAGTTTTAGGGTCCGAGAAATGAAGAAGAAGGCAAGCGCTAAGGGGTTTGGGTAAGTTTTTGGCTCGTCAAAATGAAGAAGAAGGCAAGCGCTAAGGGGGTTGGGTAAGTTTTTGGCTCGTCAAAATGAAGAAGAAGGCAAGCGCTAAGGGTTTTGGGTAAGTTTTAGGGTCCGAGAAATGAAGAAGAATGCAAGCGCTAAGGGGTTTGGGTAAGTTTTAGGGTCCGAGAAATGAAGAAGAAGGCAAGCGCTAAGGGGTTTGGGTAAGTTTTAGGCTCGTCAAAATGAAGAAGAAGGCAAGCGCTAAGGGGTTTGGGTAAGTTTTAGGGTCCGAGAAATGAAGAAGAATGCAAGCGCTAAGGGGTTTGGGTAAGTTTTAGGGTCCGAGAAATGAAGAAGAATTCAAGCGCTAAGGGGTTTGGGTAAGTTTTAGGCTCGTCAAAATGAAGAAGAAGGCAAGCGCTAAGGGGTTTGGGTAAGTTTTAGGCTCGTCAAAATGAAGAAGAAGGCAAGCGCTAAGGGGTTTGGGTAAGTTTTAGGCTCGTCAAAATGAAGAAGAAGGCAAGCGCTAAGGGGTTTGGGTAAGTTTTAGGCTCGTCAAAATGAAGAAGAAGGCAAGCGCTAAGGGGTTTGGGTAAGTTTTAGGGTCCGAGAAATGAAGAAGAATGCAAGAGCTAAGGGGTTTGGGTAAGTTTTAGGCTCGTCAAAATAAAGAAGAAGGCAAGCGCTAAGGGGTTTGGGTAAGTTTTAGGGTCCGAGAAATGAAGAAGAAGGCAAGCGCTAAGGGGTTTGGGTAAGTTTTAGGGTCCGAGAAATGAAGAAGAATGCAAGCGCTAAGGGGTTTGGGTAAGTTTTAGGGTCCGAGAAATGAAGAAGAAGGCAAGCGCTAAGGGGTTTGGGTAAGTTTTAGGCTCGTCAAAATGAAGAGGAAGGCAAGCGCTAAGGGGTTTGGGTAAGTTTTAGGGTCCGAGAAATGAAGAAGAATGCAAGCGCTAAGGGGTTTGGGTAAGTTTTTGGCTCGTCAAAATGAAGAAGAAGGCAAGCGCTAAGGGGTTTGGGTAAGTTTTAGGCTCGTCAAAATGAAGAAGAAGGCAAGCGCTAAGGGGTTTGGGTAAGTTTTAGGCTCGTCAAAATGAAGAAGAAGGCAAGCGCTAAGGGTTTTGGGTAAGTTTTAGGGTCCGAGAAATGAAGAAGAATGCAAGCGCTAAGGGGTTTGGCTAAGTTTTAGGGTCCGAGAAATGAAGAAGAAGGCAAGCGCTAAGGGGTTTGGGTAAGTTTTAGGGTCCGAGAAATGAAGAAGAATGCAAGCGCTAAGGGGTTTGGGTAAGTTTTAGGGTCCGAGAAATGAAGAAGAAGGCAAGCGCTAAGGGGTTTGGGTAAGTTTTAGGCTCGTCAAAATGAAGAAGAAGGCAAGCGCTAAGGGGTTTGGGTAAGTTTTAGGGTCCGAGAAATGAAGAAGAATGCAAGCGCTAAGGGGTTTGGGTAAGTTTTAGGGTCCGAGAAATGAAGAAGAATGCAAGCGCTAAGGGTTTTGGGTAAGTTTTAGGCTCGTCAAAATGAAGAAGAAGGCAATCGCTAAGGGGTTTGGGTAAGTTTTTGGCTCGTCAAAATGAAGAAGAATGCAAGCGCTAAGGGGTTTGGGTAAGTTTTAGGCTCGTCAAAATGAAGAAGAAGGCAAGCGCTAAGGGGTTTGGGTAAGTTTTAGGGTCCGAGAAATTAAGAAGAAGGCAAGCGCTAAGGGGTTTGGGTAAGTTTTAGGGTCCGAAAAATGAAGAAGAATGCAAGCGCTAAGGGGTTTGGGTAAGTTTTAGGGTCCGAGAAATGAAGAAGAAGGCAAGCGCTAAGGGGTTTGGGTAAGTTTTAGGGTCCGAGAAATGAAGAAGAATGCAAGCGCTAAGGGGTTTGGGTAAGTTTTAGGGTCCGAGAAATGAAGAAGAAGGCAAGCGCTAAGGGGTTTGGGTAAGTTTTAGGCTCATCAAAATGAAGAAGAAGGCAAGCGCTAAGGGGTTTGGGTAAGTTTTAGGGTCCGAGAAATGAAGAAGAATGCAAGCGCTAAGGGGTTTGGGTAAGTTTTTGGCTCGTCAAAATGAAGAAGAATGCAAGCGCTAAGGGGTTTGGGTAAGTTTTTGGCTCGTCAAAATGAAGAAGAAGGCAAGCGCTAAGGGGTTTGGGTAAGTTTTAGGCTCGTCAAAATGAAGAAGAGGGCAAGCGCTAAGGGGTTTGGGTAAGTTTTAGGGTCCGAGAAATGAAGAAGAATGCAAGCGCTAAGGGGTTTGGGTAAGTTTTAGGGTCCGAGAAATGAAGAAGAAGGCAAGCGCTAAGGGGTTTGGGTAAGTTTTAGGCTCGTCAAAATGAAGAAGAAGGCAAGCGCTAAGGGGTTTGGGTAAGTTTTAGGGTCCGAGAAATGAAGAAGAATGCAAGCGCTAAGGGGTTTGGGTAAGTTTTAGGGTCCGAGAAATGAAGAAGAATGCAAGCGCTAAGGGGTTTGGGTAAGTTTTAGGCTCGTCAAAATGAAGAAGAAGGCAAGCGCTAAGGGGTTTGGGTAAGTTTTAGGCTCGTCAAAATGAAGAAGAAGGCAAGCGCTAAGGGGTTTGGGTAAGTTTTAGGCTCGTCAAAATGAAGAAGAAGGCAAGCGCTAAGGGGTTTGGGTAAGTTTTTGGCTCGTCAAAATGAAGAAGAATGCAAGCGCTAAGGGGTTTGGGTAAGTTTTAGGCTCGTCAAAATGAAGAAGAAGGCAAGCGCTAAGGGGTTTGGGTAAGTTTTAGGGTCCGAGAAATGAAGAAGAAGGCAAGCGCTAAGGGGTTTGGGTAAGTTTTAGGGTCCGAGAAATGAAGAAGAGTGCAAGCGCTAAGGGGTTTGGGTAAGTTTTAGGCTCGTCAAAATGAAGAAGAAGGCAAGCGCTAAGGGTTTGGGTAAGTTTTAGGGTCCGAGAAATGAAGAAGAAGGCAAGCGCTAAGGGGTTTGGGTAAGTTTTAGGGTCCGAGAAATGAAGAAGAAGGCAAGCGCTAAGGGGTTTGGGTAAGTTTTAGGGTCCGAGAAATGAAGAAGAAGGCAAGCGCTAAGGGGTTTGGGTAAGTTTTAGGCTCGTCAAAATGAAGAAGAAGGCAAGCGCTAAGGGGTTTGGGTAAGTTTTAGGGTCCGAGAAATGAAGAAGAATGCAAGCGCTAAGGGGTTTGGGTAAGTTTTAGGGTCCGAGAAATGAAGAAGAATGCAAGCGCTAAGGGGTTTGGGTAAGTTTTAGGCTCGTCAAAATGAAGAAGAAGGCAAGCGCTAAGGGGTTTGGGTAAATTTTAGGGTCCGAGAAATGAAGAAGAAGGCAAGCGCTAAGGGGTTTGGGTAAGTTTTAGGCTCGTCAAAATGAAGAAGAAGGCAAGCGCTAAGGGGTTTGGGTAAGTTTTAGGGTCCGAGAAATGAAGAAGAATGCAAGCGCTAAGGGGTTTGGGTAAGTTTTAGGGTCCGAGAAATGAAGAAGAATGCAAGCGCTAAGGGGTTTGGGTAAGTTTTAGGCTCGTCAAAATGAAGAAGAAGGCAAGCGCTAAGGGGTTTGGGTAAATTTTAGGGTCCGAGAAATTAAGAAGAAGGCAAGCGCTAAGGGGTTTGGGTAAGTTTTAGGGTCCGAAAAATGAAGAAGAATGCAAGCGCTAAGGGGTTTGGGTAAGTTTTAGGGTCCGAGAAATGAAGAAGAAGGCAAGCGCTAAGGGGTTTGGGTAAGTTTTAGGGTCCGAGAAATGAAGAAGAATGCAAGCGCTAAGGGGTTTGGGTAAGTTTTAGGGTCCGAGAAATGAAGAAGAAGGCAAGCGCTAAGGGGTTTGGGTAAGTTTTAGGCTCATCAAAATGAAGAAGAAGGCAAGCGCTAAGGGGTTTGGGTAAGTTTTAGGGTCCGAGAAATGAAGAAGAATGCAAGCGCTAAGGGGTTTGGGTAAGTTTTTGGCTCGTCAAAATGAAGAAGAATGCAAGCGCTAAGGGGTTTGGGTAAGTTTTTGGCTCGTCAAAATGAAGAAGAAGGCAAGCGCTAAGGGGTTTGGGTAAGTTTTAGGCTCGTCAAAATGAAGAAGAGGGCAAGCGCTAAGGGGTTTGGGTAAGTTTTAGGGTCCGAGAAATGAAGAAGAATGCAAGCGCTAAGGGGTTTGGGTAAGTTTTAGGGTCCGAGAAATGAAGAAGAAGGCAAGCGCTAAGGGGTTTGGGTAAGTTTTAGGCTCGTCAAAATGAAGAAGAAGGCAAGCGCTAAGGGGTTTGGGTAAGTTTTAGGGTCCGAGAAATGAAGAAGAATGCAAGCGCTAAGGGGTTTGGGTAAGTTTTAGGGTCCGAGAAATGAAGAAGAATGCAAGCGCTAAGGGGTTTGGGTAAGTTTTAGGCTCGTCAAAATGAAGAAGAAGGCAAGCGCTAAGGGGTTTGGGTAAGTTTTAGGCTCGTCAAAATGAAGAAGAAGGCAAGCGCTAAGGGGTTTGGGTAAGTTTTAGGCTCGTCAAAATGAAGAAGAAGGCAAGCGCTAAGGGGTTTGGGTAAGTTTTAGGGTCCGAGAAATGAAGAAGAATGCAAGCGCTAAGGGGTTTGGGTAAGTTTTAGGGTCCGAGAAATGAAGAAGAATGCAAGCGCTAAGGGGTTTGGGTAAGTTTTTGGCTCGTCAAAATGAAGAAGAATGCAAGCGCTAAGGGGTTTGGGTAAGTTTTAGGCTCGTCAAAATGAAGAAAAAGGCAAGCGCTAAGGGGTTTGGGTAAGTTTTAGGGTCCGAGAAATGAAGAAGAAGGCAAGCGCTAAGGGGTTTGGGTAAGTTTTAGGGTCCGAGAAATGAAGAAGAGTGCAAGCGCTAAGGGGTTTGGGTAAGTTTTAGGCTCGTCAAAATGAAGAAGAAGGCAAGCGCTAAGGGTTTGGGTAAGTTTTAGGCTCGTCAAAATGAAGAAGAAGGCAAGCGCTAAGGGGTTTGGGTAAGTTTTAGGGTCCGAGAAATGAAGAAGAAGGCAAGCGCTAAGGGGTTTGGGTAAGTTTTAGGCTCATCAAAATGAAGAAGAAGGCAAGCGCTAAGGGGTTTGGGTAAGTTTTAGGGTCCGAGAAATGAAGAAGAAGGCAAGCGCTAAGGGGTTTGGGTAAGTTTTAGGCTCATCAAAATGAAGAAGAAGTCAAGAGCTAAGGGGTTTGGGTAAGTTTTAGGGTCCGAGAAATGAAGAAGAATGCAAGCGCTAAGGGGTTTGGGTAAGTTTTTGGCTCGTCAAAATGAAGAAGAATGCAAGCGCTAAGGGGTTTGGGTAAGTTTTAGGCTCATCAAAATGAAGAAGAAGGCAAGCGCTAAGGGGTTTGGGTAAGTTTTAGGCTCGTCAAAATGAAGAAGAAGGCAAGCGCTAAGGGGTTTGGGTAAGTTTTAGGCTCATCAAAATGAAGAAGAAGGCAAGCGCTAAGGGGTTTGGGTAAGTTTTAGGGTCCGAGAAATGAAGAAGAATGCAAGCGCTAAGGGGTTTGGGTAAGTTTTTGACTCGTCAAAATGAAGAAGAAGGCAAGCGCTAAGGGGTTTGGGTAAGTTTTAGGGTCCGAGAAATGAAGAAGAATGCAAGCGCTAAGGGGTTTGGGTAAGTTTTTGGCTCGTCAAAATGAAGAAGAAGGCAAGCGCTAAGGGGTTTGGGTAAGTTTTAGGCTCATCAAAATGAAGAAGAAGGCAAGCGCTAAGGGGTTTGGGTAAGTTTTTGGCTCATCAAAATGAAGAAGAATGCAAGCGCTAATGGGTTTGGGTAAGTTTTAGGCTCGTCAAAATGAAGAAGAAGGCAAGCGCTAAGGGGTTTGGGTAAGTTTTAGGGTCCGAGAAATGAAGAAGAAGGCAAGCGCTAAGGGGTTTGGGTAAGTTTTAGGGTCCGAGAAATGAAGAAGAGTGCAAGCGCTAAGGGGTTTGGGTAAGTTTTAGGCTCGTCAAAATGAAGAAGAAGGCAAGCGCTAAGGGGTTTGGGTAAGTTTTAGGGTCCGAGAAATGAAGAAGAAGGCAAGCGCTAAGGGGTTTGGGTAAGTTTTAGGCTCATCAAAATGAAGAAGAAGGCAAGCGCTAAGGGGTTTGGGTAAGTTTTAGGGTCCGAGAAATTAAGAAGAATGCAAGCGCTAAGGGGTTTGGGTAAGTTTTTGGCTCGTCAAAATGAAGAAGAAGGCAAGCGCTAAGGGGTTTGGGTAAGTTTTAGGCTCGTCAAAATGAAGAAGAAGGCAAGCGCTAAGGGGTTTGGGTAAGTTTTAGGCTCGTCAAAATGAAGAAGAAGGCAAGCGCTAAGGGGTTTGGGTAAGTTTTAGGCTCATCAAAATGAAGAAGAAGGCAAGCGCTAAGGGGTTTGGGTAAGTTTTAGGGTCCGAGAAATGAAGAAGAATGCAAGCGCTAAGGGGTTTGGGTAAGTTTTTGACTCGTCAAAATGAAGAAGAAGGCAAGCGCTAAGGGGTTTGGGTAAGTTTTAGGGTCCGAGAAATGAAGAAGAATGCAAGCGCTAAGGGGTTTGGGTAAGTTTTTGGCTCGTCAAAATGAAGAAGAAGGCAAGCGCTAAGGGGTTTGGGTAAGTTTTAGGCTCATCAAAATGAAGAAGAAGGCAAGCGCTAAGGGGTTTGGGTAAGTTTTTGGCTCATCAAAATGAAGAAGAATGCAAGCGCTAATGGGTTTGGGTAAGTTTTAGGCTCGTCAAAATGAAGAAGAAGGCAAGCGCTAAGGGGTTTGGGTAAGTTTTAGGGTCCGAGAAATGAAGAAGAAGGCAAGCGCTAAGGGGTTTGGGTAAGTTTTAGGGTCCGAGAAATGAAGAAGAGTGCAAGCGCTAAGGGGTTTGGGTAAGTTTTAGGCTCGTCAAAATGAAGAAGAAGGCAAGCGCTAAGGGGTTTGGGTAAGTTTTAGGGTCCGAGAAATGAAGAAGAAGGCAAGCGCTAAGGGGTTTGGGTAAGTTTTAGGCTCATCAAAATGAAGAAGGCAAGCGCTAAGGGGTTTGGGTAAGTTTTAGGGTCCGAGAAATTAAGAAGAATGCAAGCGCTAAGGGGTTTGGGTAAGTTTTTGGCTCGTCAAAATGAAGAAGAAGGCAAGCGCTAAGGGGTTTGGGTAAGTTTTAGGCTCGTCAAAATGAAGAAGAAGGCAAGCGCTAAGGGGTTTGGGTAAGTTTTAGGCTCGTCAAAATGAAGAAGAAGGCAAGCGCTAAGGGGTTTGGGTAAGTTTTAGGGTCCGAGAAATGAAGAAGAAGGCAATCGCTAAGGGGTTTGGGTAAGTTTTAGGCTCGTCAAAATGAAGAAGAAGGCAAGCGCTAAGGGGTTTGGGTAAGTTTTAGGCTCATCAAAATGAAGAAGAAGGCAAGCGCTAAGGGGTTTGGGTAAGTTTTAGGGTCCGAGAAATGAAGAAGAATGCAAGCGCTAAGGGGTTTGGGTAAGTTTTTGGCTCGTCAAAATGAAGAAGAAGGCAAGCGCTAAGGGGTTTGGGTAAGTTTTAGGCTCGTCAAAATGAAGAAGAAGGCAAGCGCTAAGGGGTTTGGGTAAGTTTTAGGGTCAGAGAAATGAAGAAGAATGCAAGCGCTAAGGGGTTTGGGTAAGTTTTAGGGTCTGAGAAATGAAGAAGAAGGCAAGCGCTAAGGGGTTTGGGTAAGTTTTAGGGTCCGAGAAATGAAGAAGAATGCAAGCGCTAAGGGGTTTGGGTAAGTTTTAGGCTCGTCAAAATGAAGAAGAAGGCAAGCGCTAAGGGGTTTGGGTAAGTTTTAGGCTCGTCAAAATGAAGAAGAAGGCAAGCGCTAAGGGGTTTGGGTAAGTTTTTGGCTCGTCAAAATGAAGAAGAATGCAAGCGCTAAGGGGTTTGGGTAAGTTTTAGGCTCGTCAAAATGAAGAAGAAGGCAAGCGCTAAGGGGTTTGGGTAAGTTTTAGGGTCCGAGAAATGAAGAAGAAGGCAAGCGCTAAGGGGTTTGGGTAAGTTTTAGGGTCCGAGAAATGAAGAAGAATGCAAGCGCTAAGGGGTTTGGGTAAGTTTTAGGCTCGTCAAAATGAAGAAGAAGGCAAGCGCTAAGGGGTTTGGGTAAGTTTTAGGGTCCGAGAAATGAAGAAGAATGCAAGCGCTAAGGGGTTTGGGTAAGTTTTAGGGTCCGAGAAATGAAGAAGAATGCAAGCGCTAAGGGGTTTGTGTAAGTTTTAGGGTTCATAAAGGTAAGTGTTAGACTGGCGCGAAGTAGTAGTGGTGAGATTGGTAGTGTCAGATAGGGCCCACATTGGTTTGGGGAGTGTAGCTTGGATCGCGCATGCGCAAGACTTTATATATATATACGAACGAACGAATATAAGAGGCCAAAAACCATTGAAAACCAGAGGCAAAGGCAAGTAATTGGAAGAGGTGGACGATGGAAGAGGCCGAAAAAACAGGCTGCCGCCGCCGCAACAAGTGATCACATCAACCTGTTTTTTACGATTGACAAATGACTGAGCCAAGTTCGGAAGATAACATTTGAACGGACTGGCTTTTTACGATAGGAAACGTATTTGCTTATAGAATCACTCGCAAGTTCATACGAGCGCACGAGCGTTCGGGAAAAATAGGATGATCGGCACCAAAATCAAAGCTGTAACATGTTTCTTTGAATCGACCCAATTGTTTCAGTTTGGGGGAGTCGCCTCGGCAGGAAAGGGTGTCTACCAATACATATGTGGTACCGCTGTAACCGGCAGAAATTGGGGTTTTACACGAAATAAGATTTTATTAACAAACTTACATTTTTATTACAAAAAAACACTACAAATTGTAAAAAAAAATATATATATATATATTTTTGCACATATTTCATCCAAAAATATTGAGAATACACCTAAAAAATGACAAACAACACATTTCATGTTAAAGCCCAGACTCTGCTGGAAAAAAACAATATATCACTTTCCTGGGAAATCCCTTCAAAAATCACAGTTGAACATGGGGAGCGCAAAATAGTGCAAAACGGTCTGGCAACAAAGGGTGACAAAATCTGAAGGTAGGCTGGCGGTTAAAGACTTCTTAGGATGCACAGGGGTTCCCTAAAAAATGTATAAAAAGCAGAATAAAAAACATGTCCCATGGATCCCTTACCAGTTCACAAAGAGTTAACAATAAAAAAATTAAATGTATTAGTTTTTTTCTCTTTATTCATCTCCGATCCTCTGCTGTCCCCCAGCAATCATGTCCGATGACAGCTGCTGGCTGATCGGTGGAAGGGGGCTGGGTGGGCAAGGGATCACAGCCCCTCACTCCTTCAACCCTCCCACTGCCGATCACTCAGCTACTGAGCGGGTGTGGGAATGACATTGTGGGTGACATCATAGATTACCACTAACCATCCACAAAAGGCGGGGCTATTGACAGGGCAATTGCGGAGGTGATGGAGAGGACCTATTTTGCCCTGGGGGAAGGATCGTGGCCCCAACTGTCATTTTTTTTTTACAATAAGCAGCGGCGGTGGCCAAACCGGGTGGGGGGTCGCTTTCCCCGGCACTCTCCTGAAGCCAGAAAAGCCCAGGGGAGGGGGGTTAAATACCCCCGGGTGAAGAGATTGACTGAAGGGTCAGGTAAGCTTTTAACATTTACACTTCAGTTACATGAGTCTCATATAGCTGGCACTGAAAGGGGTAAAGAGAAATAAAATTGATTCAGTTTTTGTGCAAGAGGCACATTTCAAAAGTAATAAAACACCAGTAGGGCAATTTAGAGACGTTGGTACCATATACTCTAACCAGTTTGATAAAAAAGGGGGTGTTGCTACTTTCCTAAATATGAAATGTCCATGTTCTAACTATTCTGGTAGGACAGCTGAAATGTGCAACTCGTACGCCACAACCCAAAAACATAAACATTTCCTTAGCAAGACAATTATGACATAATGAAAAAGGGTATTCATTTGGAGTGGGGGTGTAGATATCTGGCAAACCTTACATATAAACTATCATGGCTATACCTGGTGTAATAAGACCCGCAACATATGTTGGAGAATGAATTATTTCTTTCTAGATCGAAAATCATTATTGTCCGTAGAGAGATGGGAGACGACAGCTTCACACCATGCACCTTTAACACTTACAATTAAATGGGAAATTGACCAGAGGTTATTGGACAATGAACACGGAACTCCTAAAAGAATAAACTGCCTGTAGCAGTATTAAGGTGGCCCTTTCTGAATTATTCTCTTTTAATGATACAGCAGATGTCACAATATCATCTGTTTTGGGAATCCTATGAGGCATACATCATGGGAATTATTTTATCAACAAACGCCTAACTTAGGAAACAGAAACAGAAAGAAATTGATCAATTACTTTCAACAATTGCTGACCTAGAAAGAGAACATAAAAACACCTTAAACTTTCTAGTGTACAAGGAACTTACGGCAGCTAGGATACAGCTATCCCATATAGCAAAAAAAAAAAAAAAAAGGGGATTATGAATGACATTGATAAAACACACTTCCGGAATGGTAATAGATGGTAATGGTAATAGATCAATATATTTAAATGAAACGATCATGGGTAACAAGGGAAAAACCAAATATTAAATGGAAAATATCCAAAAAGTAATCTATTCTTTGTATAAAAATATTTATAACCCAATAGCAACCCACACCAAGCCATGTTATTTAGAGATGTTAAACCCAATACTCTAGAGCTCATGAATACTGAACCTAAGTAAGCCCCTCACTTTGGAGGTACTAAATAGGATAATAGAAACCACCTAGTCCTATAAATTTACTCTTTGCACAACAATAACTAAAATAATATCATTAAACATTGGGCCAAACTCTCCAGACTATGCCTACTAGAAGCAAGCTGCCCCTCCCCTTCTAGAAATAGAAGAGGCCTTGACAATCTCATAGGCTATACTCTCCTTAATAAAAAGTGAGCCTGGCCATTACAAGAAAACAATAACAAGCTAGCCGCTGACCACCACACTATAGGGGGGGGGGCAGGGTAGGTCCCAGCACTTTCTGAATTTTCTTCCAATATAAGTTATTGGAATTTGGATTCAGGTGTTGCAGAATCCGAATATTACTGTCACACCAAGGTGAACTAAGGCGCTGGACATTCTGGGAGGTTTGGGAATTACTTGGTTTAAGGATCAGAACTCAGGACAGGGAGATGGCTCTCAGACAGCAGCCAATTCCTCCCTGGAGGCCATAGTCAATGGTCACTTGCTGGGGTCAGGGGAGCTAGGTAGCTGAACTATGCAGAAACAAAAAGTGATTTAATGCGGGTGTACAGAATATATACAGTGGTTGACAAAAATTCAAATGTAAGGCACACAATAATCTCCCACAGTGGGGACTGTCAGACACTATTATAAGATGTAAAGAGCGACATGGAATCTCTGCCCAGGAGTAATTGCAGTACAAATAGAAACAGATTAGTCCAAATAGCAAGACTGTAGTTCAGTTCAATGGTACATCCTGAAACATGTCCATATAAATCATTGTTCAAGTGCACAGCATGAAGAAGCATAAGCAATGACAAGGCAAAATGAGCTTACAGGCTGGTTGAAAAATGTACCTCGACGTTACGGTCAACAGACCTTTCTCAAGAGGTGCGGTATCCATGTATTGTACTGACTCTCTATTTGTGGTCTCCAGCAACCAATGAGGATGCAGGGATTGGTGTGCTGAAGGCGCCAAATCCCAACGCCATCAGTGACTTCTGCATACCGTCCCGGCCACTCACTTTCTGGATGGCAGATTTGCCATCCAATCCAGGAAGTGGCGCACGGGCGAGGAGCGGAGTCATAGGTAGAGTGGTTAAAAACCGCCAGAAAAATGGCGGAATAGCAGAGGGCGACATGTGACATATCCGGACAGAGGCAGCTACGGAGCGTTGAGCAAGTGCTGTTATTTTAACCAAAAACATGGCGGCTTGCTGGGAAGCGACTGTAAGAGGCGGAAGCGCTTTTACGTCACTTGTAGTAGATGGATGTGTGCTGTTTTTATAACCACAAAAATGGCGGCCTGCGGCTGAAAGACATCAGTGAAGGGTGGAAACACATCTCCGTCATTTGTAGTTAAGCCGCTTGTAGCCTGTGACATATTAGGCTTGGTAACCAATGTGAAGGGCGGAGCTGGAGACCAACAGGGGGAGGGGCAATCATATGGTAAAGTGTACTGCTGAAAGAAAAGAATAAAATTTTAGTGAAACTTATTTTAAAATTAATGATGGATACTAATAGGGAATTGCGGAACGAGCACGCAAGACCTACATCTTTATTATTGCACAATAAACTCTCAGGAAACAAAAGAGGTAAGTATGTTAAAGCACCAACTGTTTGCACTTAGAGGAACAACTGCATATACTATGTTAATGATACTATAACTAATAGTAATCCATTTCCTCATTCAGACCCTTAGGGTTTTTAGTGTCAAGTTGTATGATCCAATAGAGCTCCCGTTATAGTAATTTTCTATCTAGATCACCGCCTCTCTGTGGTAATTTAACCACTTCTATACCCCCAAACCTGAGTTGGCTGATATGATGTCCCATTTCAAGGAAATGTCTAGCTTTAGGGGACTCTAGTTTACTGTTCCTTATGTCAGACCGGTGCTCACATATCCTTTGGTGTAATTCCCGTTTGGTCTTACCCACGTACCTTTTCCCGCAGGGGTATTTAAGGAGGTAGATAACATTCCTAGCAGATCAATTAATGAAGTGGCGTATGGAGTAATTTTTGCCGGAGCTTAGGTGTGAAAATGAGTCCGCAAGTTAGCTAGCCAATTGGAAGCTGGGGTCTGGCTTTGTGTATGAAATTCAGCCTTCACCAATGATGATCTAAGATTCCTTGCTCTTTTATATGCTGTTAGTGGTGGTTCTCTGAAGGCTACTGCTAATTTTTCATCAGTGTCCAAGAAAGCCCAATGCTTCCCTATTATTCTCTGGACCTGGACGGAGAGTTTGGAAAAGGTGAGTACACAGGGAATTCTATTACTTTTTCTTTTGGGTTGGAACTTTCGTAGTTCTGTCCTGTCCAGCGCCCTGGCCCTAGTCTGGGCCATTTCAAGGTCTCCATGCCTATAGCCCCGTGATCAAAGTTTACTAATTAGTTCATTGGATCTGGATTCATATAGATCGTCAGTGGCCGTGACACAACGTAAATGATTTAATACATAATGATCTAAAAAATCTCTATGGTCAATCTGTATATATTTTTTTGACCTACAGATATTTTTTAGATCATTATGTATTAAACCATTTTTTTGCCTATCATCCCACTCCCAAGACCCAGAACAGAGGTCCTCAATCAGGTCCTGTTCTAAATATGTGTAAGCCAAAAAAGAAATGGAGCCCTCCCCCAACCTCACATGCACTAGAGACATTCATTGACCTGGTACAATGTGATACACACCATTTACAACCCTCCAGACATCAGAGACAGTCTAATCTTTCTTTTAGAGAAAAACAGGCCTTACGGTCATTGAGTGAAAATCCTGCCATCACTATAAAACAGGCAGATAAGGAGGGTGCCATCCTTGTGATGAACACCACAGTCTCTAAGGACGAGATCCTAAGCCAACTTAATGACAGTACTGTCTACACCCGTACAGGCAGGGACCCAACACCAGACATAAAATCCAGCATCGACGCGATAGTCAATAATGCTCGGGCCCTTTCTACAATTGATGACAAATTTGCACATTTTTTAAGACTGATCATCTACTGATAGCAGTATTCTACTTCCTACCCAAGATCCATAAAAGACTACACAAACCCCCAGGCTGGCCTATTGTCGCAGGCACTAACTCAATTTGTCAGAACCAAGCTATTTTTATAGATCGCCTGTTGCAACCTATTGTCACCACAGCTCCGTCTTTCCTACAGGACACTACGGATTTTCTTAACAAAATCCATACTTTTGGTGTCCTCACAAGAAACTGTGTCCTTGTCACGATGGATGTGTCTAGTCTATACACATCCATCCCACATAACGATGGCATCAATGTGATACATCAGGCCCTTCTAAAAACTTCTATTCCAGAGGACCTACAGAAATTGGCAATTGATCTATTAACAATTATCCTGACAAAATTTGATGCCCAGTTCTTTTTTCAAGCCCAAGGAACTGCCATGGGGTCCAACATGGCCCCACGTTATGCAAACTTGTATATGGCGGATTTTGAAGCCAAATTAATTTATCCCACACCGGCTTTCCAATACAACATACTAACTTGGCTACAGTACATCGATGATGTCTTTATGATCTGGGAAGGCAGTCTTGAATCCCTCATAACTTTTCATAAGTACCTGAACCATTGTGCCCCAACCATCAGCTTTTTGCTTGACTACAGTAGTGAGACCATCCCCTTCTTGGATGTATGCATCTTAGTATCAGAGGGTTCCCTGATCACTGATGTTTACAAAAAGCCCACTGAAAGAAACACATTTTTACATGAAGACAGTTTCCACCCACCATCATTAATTAAAGCCCTCCCCTTCAGTCAATTCATCAGGATACATCGCATCACGGCCACTGACGATCTATATGAATCCAGATCCAATGAACTATTTAGTAAACTTTGATCACGGGGCTTTAGGCATGGAGACCTTGAAATGGCCCAGACTAGGGCCAGGGCACTTGACAGGACAGAACTATGAAAGTTCCAACCCAAAAGAAATAGTAATAGAATTCCCTGTGTACTCATCTTTTCTAAACTCTCCATCCAGGTCTAGGGAATAATAAGGAAGTATTGGGCTATCTTGAAAAATTAGCAGTAGCCTTTAGAGAACCACCACTAACAGCGTATAGAAGAGCAAGGAATCTTAGATCATAATTGGTGAAGGCCAAATTTCATACACAAAGCCAGACCCCAGCTTCCAATTGGCTAGCTAACTTGCGGACTCTATCAGGTATATTCCCTTGTGGACACTGTGCCCAATGTGGGCACACGCATAAGACCACTTCATCTTCACACCCAAGCTCCGGCAAAAATGACTCCATACACCACTTCATTAATTGCTTTACTAGGAATATCTACCTCCTTAAATGCCCCTGCGGGAAAGGGTAAGTGGCTAAGACCAAACGAGAATTACGCTAAAGGATATGTGAGCACCGGTCTGACATAAGGAACAGTAAACTCGAGTCCCCTATAACTAGACATTTCCTTGAAATGGGACATCATATCAGCCAACTAAGGTTTGTGGGTATAGAAGTGGTTAAATTAACGCAGAGAGGCGATCATCTAGAGAGGAAATTACTACAGCAGGAGCTCTATTGGATCATACAACTTGACACTAAAAACCCTAACGGTCTGAATGAGGAAATTGATTATTCGGTTTACTGTTAGTTATAGTATCATTAACATAGTATATGCAGTTGTGCAAACAGTTGGTGCTTTAACATACTTACCTCTCTTGCTTCCTGAGAGTTTATTGTGCAATAATAAAGATGTGGGTCTTGCAGGCTCGTTCCGCAATATCCTAGTAGTATCCATCATTAATTTTAAAATAAATCAAATAAAAACAAACACAAATTTTATTCTTTCTTTCAGCAGTATGCTTTACCATACGATTGCCCCTTCCCCCTGTTGGTCTCCAGTGTGTGGTCTCCAGCTCCGCCCTCCACATTGGTTACCCAACCTAACATGTCACGGACTACAAGCCGCTTAACTACAAATGACGGAGATGCGCTTCTGCCCTTCACTGATGTCTTTCAGCAAGCCGCCATTTTTGTGGTTATAAAAACAGCACGCATGTGACGTAAAAAGCACTTCCGCCTGTTACAGTCACTTCCCAGCAAGCTGCCATGTTTTTGGTTAGAATAACAGCGCATGCTCAACGCTCCATAGATGCCTCTGTCCGGATATGTCACATGTCGCCCTCTGCTATTCCGCCATTTGCTGGCAGTTTTTAACCACTCTACATACGATTCTGCTCCTGCCCCGTACGCCCCTTCCTGGATTGGTTGGCAAATCTGCCATCCAGAAAGTGAGTGGCCGGGACGGTATGTAGAAGTTGCTGATGACGTCGGGATTTGGCGCTTTCAGCGCACCAATCCTCGTGTCCTCATTGGTTGCTGGAGACCACAAATAGGGAGTCAGTACAATACATGGATACCATGTACTGTGTACCAATACATGGATTCTCCTCTTGAGAAAGGTCTGTTGACGTCGAGGTTCGTTTTTCAACCAGCGGTCAGCCTGTAAGCTCTTTTTGCCTTGTCATTGCTTATGCTTCTTCATGCTGTGCACTTGAACAGTGATTTATATGGACATGCTCCAGGATGTACCATTGAACTGAACTACAGACTTGCTATTTGGACTAATCTGTTTCTATTTGAACTGCATTTACTCCTGGGCAGAGATTCCATGTCGCTCTATACATTTTATAATAGGGTCTGACAGTCCCCACTTTGGGAGATTATTGTGTGCCTTACATTTGAATTTTTACCACTGTATATATTCTGTACACTCGCATTAAATCACATTTTGTTTCTGCATAGTTTTGACTTGTGAGTTCGTTTTTCAGAGTTATATTTAGCTGTTTGTATACACATAGAGTGGGTGTATTTGAATATACAGAACCCCTTCTACATATTCTCTTGCTTGCTACTAACTGAGGATGTTGGAGTGCTATGACCTATTTCTAATATAGCGAACAATGACACAAACAATGGCCATAGAACAGGGAGGGTATAAGCCCAAATACAGGATTTAAGACACGGGAACCGATAAAGGACTAGAAGGGTTGAAGGGCATGACTAAGCTCGAGGAATCAATGCAATGATCCAACACAGGGGTGAGGCCAGCACATGCATATATAAGAAACACAACAGCATGGTGCCAGGTGATGGAAAACATGGCAGCTTCAGTACCCAGAGAGAACTACACCAATCCAGCAGACATACACCAGTAACCAAACAAATAGCATAGTGGTTACAGCGATCACTTGAGGCTATGATAAAAGACAGATCAAGATACTGTCCATGCCAGTACTGGCAATTACCAGCAAAACAGAATTGAGGTATATGCTGCCGATTATTATATACAAAAAATGTAGAGCTAGGTCCATCACCGCCCAGTCGATTGTGCATCTCTTACTGTTTCTCCGACATGGCAACGCCCCCCCCCGTCAGCTGCAGCAAGGTGGTACGCCCACCACCATTAACTGAAATGTAAAGGTGCTTGTGAAAACCTAACACACTCCTTTCAATTGCAGTGAATAGAGGGTGGCTTACCAGTTCACATTGATGCGTTGGAGAGACAGAAAGAGACATGTGCTCGACCAGACAGTGATGGACCTACATCAGGTAAGAGTTTTTTCTGTTATTTGACTGAAAATTGTCTTTAAGCTCTTCCCAGTCTAAGCATGAGTTTTGTGTTTGTTTGTTTGTTTGTTTGATAGTCTAAATTTAACTACCAATAGATTATGCAGTTATTGTGATCTCTTTTAAACTGATAGGATTGTAGCTTGCTCTTATAAACTGGAAAGGCAAACAGGATATGTTGTTTTTCAGACAGAAGGAAATGTGTTTCTTAAGCTGTGAAGGTTAATCTGACCATGCTATCGAGTGACATAATTAATGGTTGTCTAAATAAGTAAAATCTATAGACATGACATACATGGCCAAATTTAACCTATGAGGTTTACAAGTCAATACAAAAACCTTGACAGTTTTTTTCCAAGAAAGTAATTTATGTAGCTAACAAAATGTCGAGCGCTCCCTGCCTCATGTGAAGAGAGCTGTCTGCTGTACTCCAGTTTCCTGGTATTTAATAATAGTTTCATGAAGAAATATATTTTACACACAATCAAGTTCAAGAAAAAAATAATCTGATTAGGATTTCAGGTTAGGCAATGGCTTATTTTAAAAAATAATTCAAACACCAAATCGGGTAACTAATAATTGAGCTTTTCATATGAATTTAAGAGCTTTCCCATATAAAGCAGAATGCTCTCCTGATTTTATAAGACATTTCATTATACAATTATTAACAATATACATTCTGAACTCTATGATTGTGTATACTTTTATTACAACAGTAAAAATACATAGTATCCAGTATTAAAATGAAAATGTATTTAATTATAATTAATACAATATGCAAATGTTAAAGTGGACTGAAACCAAGCCCGGATCGATATATTCCCTCCTCTCGGAGCATCCAAAATCAGGATGCCCCGCTGTGTGAAACCCCCCAGGTTGGCCACCACACTTACCTTACTTCCCGGTCCAACGACACATGCGCGGGCCGCGGCCGCATCCCCACTATCCCTCTAGCAGGGCGCGTGCCTGTTAGAGGGAAGCGTATGATGCGGCCGCCAGCGTGCTCAGAGCTGCTGTGCTAGGACATCGGATTAGACGCCCATAACTCAGCAGCTCCGAGCACGCTGATTGGACAAACTGTCCTTTTCATGACAGCAAGGTAGGGAGAGTCAGAGTTGTTTGCTGGAGGGACTGCTAGGAAGGCAATTTACCTGTTGCCCTTATTGCATTTTGAGGACAGGCAGCTGTTGGGCACATTTAATACAACATCTGATCTGTGTCCAATCTAACTTAATACACCTGTTCCTAATTTGATTAGATTTAATCCAACTGTGTGCAATTCAATCTGTGAACAATCTGTAGCCAATATCATCTGACTTAATACACCTGTGACTAATTTGATTGGAATGAATCCAACTCTTTGCAATCTAATCTGTACCTAATTGAATTGCATTTCCTAGGACAGGCTGCTTATACACTGTGTTTAACAATGCAATGGCAACTGTGTCCAACAATTCATCTGTGCCTACTATTCCTTGGTATGGTTTAACCCTTTCGCTGCCAGCCTACCTGAAGTTTTCATCACCCTTGGTGCCAGACCATTTTGCACTATTTTGCGCTCCCCATGTTCAAATGTGATTTTTGAAGGGATTTCCAGGGATTTCCCAGGAAAATGATATATTGTTTTTATCAGCAGAGTCTGAGCTTCAACATGCGATGTCTTGTTTGGCCTTTTTTTTGTGTATTCTAAATACTTTTGGGTAAAATATGTGCAAAAAAATTTGTATTTTTTTTTGTAATAAAAAATGTAAGTTTGTCAATAAAATCTTATTGCGTGTGAAACCCCAATTTCTCCCAGTTACAGCGGTACCACATATGTATAGGTAGACACCCTTTCCTGCCCAGGAGACTCCCCCAAACTGAAACAGCGCTTTAGGGGATTTTCAGAAAAAAATACAACTGTGATATGCGCTATGCGCGCCTTGCAGTTTTTCCAGAAAAATAACCCTTTACATTTGAAATACCCCCAACAAACTATATATTCTCTGGAAGTACACACCTCAAGCTTTCTAGGTGTACCAGGCTTGTTGATGTGGCCACAGTTTTCTGGAAGTAATCCCTCAATGTAATCTTTGGTTGCAAAGAGTTTCCCTAAAAAAAGGATAAAAAAGCAGAATCAAAGCAACATTTTCCTAAAAAAACTATATACAAACAAGAAAAAACAAGTATAATCTGAAAAAGCAACCTCCCCTGAACAGAACAATACCCAACATACATAGCTACTGTCAAGGGAAGAGTTGCCAAACACCCCAAAGTAAAGCATGCGCATAACGGTAATTTTTCTTGAAAATTTCAGCTCTGCAGACAAGGTGCGCACCTTGCGATTTTTCAACCAAAACAAACCTTTACATTTGGAATATCCCCCATAAATCATATATTCCCTAAAAGTACACATGTTAAGCTTTCTAAGCGTACCCAGCTTGTTGTAGTGGGCTCATCTTTCTGGAATTCTTTGGTTGTGCAGGGTTTCCCTAAAAATTTTATAAAAAAGCTGAATAAAAAACACCTTTTCCTAAAATATAAATATGCAAACCAGAAAAAACAAGCTAAGTCTGAAAGCGCAAGGTCCCCCGAACAGAACAATACCCAACATGCATAGCTACTTTTAATACTTTTAATTGCCAGCCTACTTGAGATTTTGTCACCCTCTGTTGACAGGACATTTTTCCCCATTTTGCGCCATGTTTTGCGACATTTTTGCTGGAATTTTCAGGAAAATGATATATATATATATTTTGCAGCAGAGTTTAGGCTTTAACATGAAATGTCTTGTTTGTAAATTTTATTCTGTTTTTTACAATATTATTAAGTAAAAAAAAAAAAAATAAATAAGAAAATTGCCTCCTTTATTTTAAATAAAAAATGTATTTTATTAAAGAAAACCGTATTGCATGTGAAAGCCCCATTTCTACAGATTAGAACGGTACCACATATTTATCGGTAGCCCCCCGTTCCTGCCCAGGAGACCCCCCTAACTGAAACAAGTACTTTATAACATTTACAAATAAAATACAACTACCATCCACACTAAAAACCCTTAAAAATCCAAAAAAAAAACGACATGGGGGCCCCCTTACCCGAAGTAACCAGCCCGGGACCAGCTATGCAGGGCTTGTAGGAACAGGGCACAGGGGCCAGCTTTTGTGGCCCCTGGCCCTGCAGGCTACAAAGCCCGCATAGCCCGTGGGCCCGGGCTCTTCTGCCCCCCCCCTGGCCTTTGGGGAGGCAGGTAATGGGGGTGCCAAGGGTTAATGGCAAGTCACCCGCTAGTGCAGGTGACTTGCCATCCCCCAGCCTTGTGAACTGATATAGGGGTCTCGTGGACCCCTTACCAGTTCACAAGGGGTTAAATGTAAAAAAAAAAACACCACACAGACGCAGAAAAAAATATTTTATTATTTTTTTTTTTAATACTTACCTCCCATCCATCTTCTCCTCCCAATCACTGGCTTCTGCTCATCTGCTGGAAGCCTTTTATAGCTGCTGGGTGACAGAACATAAGGGGTTAATTAAAAAAAAAAAACGACATAGAGTCCCCCCTCCCAGGGGGGCGGACCCCATTTTTTTTTATTTTTAAGGGTTAAAAACCCTTAAAAATAAAAAAAAAAATGACATGGGGTCCCCCTTACCCAGCATTACCAGCCCGGGACCAGCTATGGGGGCTTGTAGGCACAGAGTGGGGGGGCCAGATTTTGTGGCCCCCCCACCCTGCAGCCTACGAGCCCACATACCCTATGTGGGCCCGGGCTCTTCTGCCCCCCCTGGCCTTTGGGGAGGCAGGTAATGGGGGTGCCAAGGGTTAATGGCAAGCCACCCGCTAGCGCAGGTGGCTGGCCATCCCCCCAGCCTTGTGAACTGGTATAGGGGTCACATGGACCCCTTACCAGTTCACAAGGGGTTAACAGTAAAAAAAAAAAAAAACACCACACAGATTAAAAAAATAACTTTATTAAAAAATAAAAACTTTTTTTTACTTTACTCACCTCTGATCCTCAGCTTCTGTGTCCCTCGCAGCTCTGATGACAAATATTGTCATCGCTGGCCAGTGGAGGAGGGAGGCATGCGATCAGATCATCACCTGCCTTCCTCCTCCTGTGGCCAGTGATGACAAGTGTGAGAATCGCAGCCCGGAGCCAGGACGACACCCGGGGTGTGACATCATAAGCCCCGCCCCCAAAGGGGTGGGGCTTATCGGCAAAATGGCGGCGCCCGTCGAGCAGGACAGGGAGAGGGCCTTTCAGGCCCCCCTGGTGAAGAGGAGACCCGGCGGGAGCAATCGATCACTAAGGTAAGTAAATGTCATTTTTATATATATTTTTTTTAACATGTATTTCGGCGGCTGCTGAAGGGGGGTTGGCTATTCCGGGCACTCCCCTGCACCCGGGGGGGCCTGGGTGGGGGATCGAAGCCCCCCCCGGATGAAGAGGAGACCCGGCCGGATAGAACAAGGGGTCAGGTGAGTGTTTTTTTTTTTTTACTTTTACTGTAGCAGGGGGGAAAGTCAAGCACGTAGATTCTACGTGCTTGGCACTTAAGTGGAGTGGATGCAAGCACGTAGAATCTACGTGCTTGGCACTGAAAGGGTTAAGCAAGCGACAGGGTTTGCAGCACATCTGAATATGCTCCAATACCACTGCCAGAGCGGTGAGGCCAGAACAAGTTGAGGCAGTCATAGATTATATGGCACACAGTTCTACCATTTCCATGGGATCATCTACTGCCCACTCCACTTTTGCTAAAAGTGTAGAGCATTCGACCACCCCCTTAAAACCAGCCGTACCAGCCATAAGTCATGGAGTCGCTAAGGCTCTATGACGACACTAGCTTGCGTACTGTGGGCCATCTACTTACCCCTGCCCCAGTTGCAGACCTAGATACGAAACAACTTCTGTTGGAGAATGCGGACATGGCCAGCTGACCATCACAGGACACCTACAATGATAGTAAAACCCTCTTGCCAATTGCTATGGCTTTCATATGGAGGCCAAGAGGAATGGTAGGGTAGCTTGGAAGAGGGGGGGGGGGAGATGATCCCAAGGGTGATGACGATGTCCTTAGGGCCAGCATGCATTGAAGGCCATCAGAGTTGGTGATCTGGCATCCCCAGGCAGCTAACATAAGGGAGAACGGTGTAAACCCTCAGTGGTCAGTCCGTTGCTACTACTGCTCACCACACTCAAGGACAGAGCACACCAAAGCTGGCTGAAAGGATCTCCCCAGTGTGTCATTTTTTCAGGCAGTGCACAGACGTCAAGATATGGGTCAGTTGAACAATAGGCTCGATTGAGAGTCTGTGAAAGTTTTTGTATGTGTTTGTCATTTTTTTTGTTTTTTTGTTCATTTTTCATTTGTACGAACGTTCGGGCTAATGCGTACATGCGCTTTCGAAGAACGAAAGCAAATCGGATCATTTGTGTTAGTTCGGATCATTTTCCCATCCAAATCTGATATTTTGCGTTCGTTCAGATAACTTACGTTATTGCTATGGGCTTGCGTCTCATTCAGAGTGCTGTTTGCCGAGGGACCGCCACCCGATAAAACCGTTGCGATCCCCTTACAGGACCATTTTGACCTCGGATACCCTTGCAATGAACCAGTTGTGTGACTTTGTGGAGGAGCATCACAAGCTCCAGCTAATGGGAATTGAATGTGTCAGCAGGGCCGAGACCAGATTGCACCGGCGACGCATGCATATCGATGGCAGCTGTTCGAGCTGACCAGACTTAATCGCGCTTCCCTCCATAAATTGTATAGTGAACTGCGGCCATGGTTAGCCCGCACCACAAGGAAGGGGCAAGCAATTTCAGGTATGACCATGATGCTTGGCTGCCTGCAATTTTTGGTGAACGGCTTGTTCCAGAGGCTGGGTGCCCTCTCCGTGGGGATCTCCCAGCCTACGCTGAGCCGTGCTCTATCCAAGTTTTTGATAGGCATGGCCACCATTAGTCAGAAATATATATTTTTTCCTGACAACATGGTAGCCTGGAACGCGCTTAAGCTGGCGTTTTATAATATCGTCGACATGCCCAACGTCATGGGTGCCATTGATTTCACCCACGTTACCTTAGTCCCTCCTGCAGCCGATGAATACATCTATAGGCAAGTTCAATCAGTCATTTTTATATATAGTTGACATAAATGGTATTTTAAATATCTGTTAATCCCTCCTGGTAAATAGTCCCTGTGAAATAGCTTACACTGTATATCTGTTAATCCCTCCTGGTAAATAGTCCCTGTGAAATAGCATACACTGTATATCTGTTAATCCCTCCTTGTAAATAGTCCCTGTGAAATAGCTTACACTGTATATCTCTTAATCCCTCCTTGTAAATAGTCCCTGTGAAATAGCTTACACTGTATATCTCTTAATCCCTCCTTGTAAATAGTACCTGTGAAATAGCTTACACTGTAAAACTGTTAATCCCTCCTTGTAAATAGTCCCTGTGAAATATCTTACACTGTATATCTCTTAATCCCTCCTTGTAAATAGTCCCTGGGAAATAGCTTACACTGTATATCTCTTAATCTCTCCTTGTAAATAGTCCCTGTGAAATATCTTACACTGTATATCTCTTAATCCCTCCTTGTAAATAGTCCCTGTGAAATAGCTTACACTGTATTGGCCTGATGCAGAGCCTCCCTGTTCAGCTATCCCGTACGTTTTCCCGTTGGTTTTGGCCTGTGATCGGGTCATGAAAGGGTGCTACGTTGGTTTTTGTGTGCATTTATGTGCTCAGGTGTTTCGGCATGCCCCTTTCCGATTGTCGGCTCGCAGGAGGCTGAAAACGGACTGGCCGTTGATTGGTCCGTTTTTTTATTGATTCAGAGCCTTGATTTCCGATTGAAACAAGCCCAATTTAATGAGGGTGTCGACGCTTCACTTACGGGCAGTCTTAGCAGCCGTATTTGATCTTTGTGTCTTGGAAATGCATTCTGCTGTGCGCGAGCATCAAAGGCGTCAGCTACGCAGCCTGGTTCTTTTGAGCATGGCAGAAACCAGGCTGCACCGAACACGTTTGGACATCGATGGCATGCATGACCTTGAGCAATTCGAGCCCACCCGCCTTAACCATGTTTCTCTCCTGGACTTGTATAGCCAGCTGCGGCCATGGTTATCCCACACCATAAGGAAGGGGCATGCAATTGCAGGTATGACCAAATTGGTTGGCTGCCTGCAGTTTTTGGCAAACGGCTCGTTCCAGAGACTGGGTGCCTTCTCCGTGGGGATGTCCCAGTCTACGCTGAGCCGCAGCCTTAACAAGTTTTTGTGTGTGCTTATTTTTGGTATCTTTTTTGGCAGGTCATTCTGGCTATCCATTGCTCCCCTGGTTACTCACCCCCATCCTCCACCCATCCTCGCAGGCCCAGGAGCGGTATAACTTTGCAGATAGGAGGACTCGCTCAGTGGTGGAACGGGCCTTTGGCTTGATGAAGATGTGCTTCCGCTGTCTGGACCGGACTGGGGGCGCCCTGCTGTATGAGCCCGCCAAGGTCATCAAAATAATAATTGCGTGTGGGGTCATGCACAACCTGGCCATACAAAGCCGGGTCTCAAGATACACTGACCTGCCTGAAGCCACTTTACAGATTTCTGAAGAAGTCACACCTCCCTACTCCGGATCCCAAAGTGGCACAGCACAGGCGATCCGTTCACAACTTGTGGACAATGTTTTTTCATAAATAACATTCCTTTTTTGGGGGGGTTTTGTTTAATTTTTTCTGATCCAGGAAAAATTAAGTTACAAACTTTTTGGGTGTATTCTGTAAAGCTTAACGTGGGGTCAAATACATGAACACATCCATTTAGTGGTATGAAGAGTATGAGGTGGCAGTTGATGGCTGGTGTGGGTGAATGTTTGCGGCAATATGTGCAAGGCTCTGATTAATGAGCTGCCATTGGTGGACCATTTCACCCATATGCCTGGTTAGTTGTCTGTTTTTTTGCAGCAGCCCAGAGACATTTTGGTTTAAAACCTCTAATTGGGTAGACATCGAGGTGATTTGGGTACACACAGTTTCATTAAATCTCTGTGTGTTTGCAGAAAATTCAACATTCTCCTGGTGCCAGGCTTCCTCCATCATCTGCAGCTGTCTCCTCTGGCTGATATGTCGCCATGGATGTGTTCTGCCACTGGCACGGGTGGGTGGTTCTGCTCCAGATTGAGTGGCTGCTGGTGGCTGGCTTGGCGCAGAATCTGTTGTGCGGACGGCAGAAGAGGTTGGTGCCACAGAGGTTGGGTTAGTGGACATCAGGGGCTGAAGTTGCTGGGCCTGTTGGGTCTGATGTTCGCCCACTGGTTTGGTTGGCCTTGGCTGCATCTGAATTGTGTCCTCCTCCTCCAAATCACGAATGTCTTCTATAATTGGTGGACTGGGTAGGTTCTGCAAGAAATGTAGCAGGTATTGAGTCCACTATTTAACATTAAATGGATGCAAGTGAAATTTCATAAGTCTACACAGTGGACCGTTGACTTACCTCATCCAAACACTCAGGTTGGTCTGTGTGGACTGAAGGCAGTTGTTGCATGGTCCTCCGGGACAAGCCAGGGGTAGTTTGGCCTTGTGGCGTGTCTTGAGTTGGTTCTGGGACGGGAGAATGTACTTTTAGTGTTTCAGCAAAGGCCAGTGTGTATTAAGGAGTCTAAAATTGTTTGGGTACCCATTTAAAAGTCTCAATGTAAAAACATACTCACCTCCGGACCTGACATTGCTGTCTGTGTCTTGGCCCCCTGGCAGGCCTTGAAGGGTTGCCGGCTGAATATATGTAAACACATGTTCTTCTGCTGGTGTAAGGATGATTTTAGTTGGGATCCCACCCCCTGTCTGCAGGCTGGGGAAGATTAAAGCACACCTAATAAGTGTTACATCCTGTTACAAAGCAGCCTATACATGCATTTACACTCTAAATGGACTTTACCTCTGCTGGCGGCGCATGTCCATTTTTTTTCCCATAATATTTCAGGTTACCAAATTTTCGCTTAATTTGCTCAACATCTCTACTCACAGAACCAACTCTATTAACTTGGTGGCAAATCTTATCCTAAATCTCCTGCTTGGCCTGCTTTGTGGTGGATTTAGAATAACGCCCAAATAGGCATCATAGTGCTCACAAATAGCAGTGGCTACAGCCATGCTTTGGACATCACAAAAATGGGCTGTAAGTGAGCCACGGCGCAGCTGGCACCCACATGGGTGTTAGGTGTCCCCGGCAGCAGACGAGATTGATGGCTGGCTGTCTGGGGAGTAGTTTAGGTTTCTTGGGTTGATGGGTGAGTGTGATGGAGTGTGGGTGGTGGTATGTGATAATGGCTGGGTGCCTGTTGAGCTGTCACCTGTGGAGCTCTCGATTGATTCTGTGGTTGTGGTACTTGGGGACACAGAGTGTTGAGGAGGAGGGGTGGTTGGCCTGGGTGGGCTAGTGGTTTGTGACCTACGCTTCCCCTTGGTGGTGTGTCTGGTTTTTGCCGCATGCTTTGTGTGTGGAGGAGTTGGAGGCTGCAGGGTTAAAAGAGATTTGTGTCTCTTGTGAGGCCTGGCTGATTTAGCAGGTGGTGGCGAATGTGGCAAGGGCTCATTGCTCCTGCATTTTTTGGGAGCAGCCTGTGTGTCTGGCTTATCCACCCTTTGAGTATGTGTATGTCCCTCCCGGCTCTTGTGCCTGCTCTTGTGTTGTTTTTGGGGAGGTCTGTCTGTGCGGCTAGTATGTGCCTCTGGGCTTTTGGGGGTCTTACGGCTCCCTTTTGGTCTGGCCATAGTGATATGGTAAGCAACACAGAGCTGAGTGCATTGACTTTTAAATAGTTTTCCCGTGAGGGCGTGTTCGGCAGTGTGCGTGGCAGCGTGTGTGGCTGCGTGCGCGCGTGCACGCATGCCACCACAGGGGAACGTCATAACCACACCCGGAAGGAAGAGCAAGATGTCGCTCGCCATCTATACTGAGGAGCAGGACAAAATAATCATGGATGTGAGTAGGCGAGCGTGCGTTTATGTGCGCGCACAAGGCGCTAAACAAAAAATAGCAATGGTAGGCTTAGATTAGTGAGGCCAAACTGACTTGTTAAACTAAACTACTAGACCAGCTTAGTTTTAAACATGTGCGCAGCAGCACACTAGCCTAGAGGCAGATAGACTAAGTAGGCCCATGTGATTAGGAATGAGTCTCCGAAACTGCCTTTACATAGTGCATGAGACTGTGTCATCTATTGGTGTCACTAATGCTCTGGCATTGTGATTTTTTATACAGATGATGCTGAGGAACCGTTATGATTTCCTGCCGTGCGACTTCGAGAAGCAGACGTTGGCACTGGCAGTGGTGGAGGCAATTGGCATGAATACTGGAACCACCTATACATTCACCCAGATCGCCCAACACTGGTCGGATTTGAAGAGGAGGCATAGGCCCCGGGTGAGGCGGTACTTTGCAAAGCACTTTCCAGGTAAGTCTTGGTACATGACATGCAAAAAACACACTGCCCTTGCCTGGGCCTGTGTTTATGATTGTGTTTATATTGCAGCGCATGAATGGAATTTGCATTTCCGTCCCACCCGGACCAGAACCCGAAGCCCAGTGTTGGGAGGTACTGGGGAAAGTATAGGTGGTGCCACGCCAGTGCCAACGCCCACCCCCTCCTCTGCCAGTGAGTATGAGGAGCCGATGGACCTCACTATACAGGGGGGGGGGACAGTCGCACGGCAGGGAGTCCAACCAGCCACAGCTCCAACCTGACTCCGGTAAGACTCTGAAACATGTCCAGATACATGCACTAAATACATATACTATTGTGCACAATTGTTATTTTTAGATGATGACGTCGCAGGACCATCCCCAAGAATAGTGGAGGGCCAAGGCCAAGCTCAAGAGGTGACTGGGGAAGGTGAGTGATTTGATGCATACAAGCCTAACCTAATCTGACATTCAGGAGGCACAAAGAGTCAATAATAACCTTGTGTTTTTGATCCCAACAGCTTCACAGCCGGACGCCCTGTTGGCCGCAAGCCTTGTAAGTTTGTTCAATATATCATACATGTAGTTTAAACTCCTGGCCCAAAACAATAAAACATGGTCCAAGACACATTAATAAAATTACTTGGGCCCACATTAACCCTAAAAATGTCCCAAACAAAAACCCCTAGATAAGCAAGAAATACTTACAAGGCAAAACTGATTATGTTTTTCATTCACAGATCAAAGACAAGGGCCAAAATGAGGAACCAGAAGACCCTCCTGGGTGGCTGAGCCCAATTTTATTTTTTTAAGACATTTTAAACATTTACAGTTTGATAAAAAAAAAAAAAAATGTGTGGTGTGTTCTCTTTCCTGGCACTGTACGCTCTCACAACATAACCATACACTTACATGTCCCAAAAGGTAAGTATATGGGACAAGGAATAGGAAGAAGAAAAAGAAGAAGGAGAAGAGATTAAGGTAAGCATTAAACTCAGGGAAGAAGAAGGAGAAGAGATTAAGGAAAGCATTAAACACAGGGAAGAAGAAGAAGGAGAAGAGATTAAGGTAAGCATTAAACACAGGGAAGAAGAAGAAGGAGAAGAGATTAAGATAAGCATTAAACACAGGGAAGAAGAAGAAGAAGGAGAAGAGATTAAGGTAAGCATTAAACACAGGGAAGAAGAAGAAGAAGAAGAAGAAGAAGGAGAAGAGATTAAGGTAAGCACTAAACACAGGGAAGAAGAAGAAGGAGAAGAGATTAAGGTAAGCATTAAACACAGGGAAGAAGAAGAATGAGAAGAGATTAAGGTAAGCATTAAACATAGAGAAGAAGAAGAAGATGAAGGAGAAGAGATTAAGGTAAGCATTAAACACAGGGAAGAAGAAGAAGAAGAAGAAGAAAAAGGAGAAGAGATTAAGGTAAGCATTAAACACAGAGAGGATGAAGAAGAAGGATAGTAGTTTAAGGTAAGTTTTGGTGTTGGTAAAAGTGTCAGTTTGATGTATGAGGGAAGCTTGAGGGAGGACTAGGGATGTGCGCTTGCGTGGACCCAGATTGTCTACAGGAAATCCATGGAAATGTAAGTATACTTGGAAAAACAATCGGAATCGGGGTGAAAACGGTACGTTTGGAAACGCATTAAAAAGGAGCCAAAAACAGATCGTCCGTGTGAACGGCAACAGAACCCACGACCACACGGAAAGCACCCGAGAGGGGAAAAAACACTTCCCGAATGAAGACACATAAACGGATCAGTAACGGAGCTATCCCAACGGCGGCTCTGAATCACATTTGAACCCCAAGACAAACGGAAGGAAAACGGGCCATAGGAAAAATGGAACAAAATAAGATCAGTTCTGGGGAGGCTCTGCATCAGGCCATATATCTCTTAATCCCTCCTTGTAAATAGTCCCTGTGAAATAGCTTACACTGTATATCACTTAATCCCTCCTTGTAAATTGTTCATGTGATATATTTGTCCGCATTTAGCATCATCAATGTTTTTCATGTAGCCCAAAGCCAAACATTTGCATGTGGACCTTAATTTGTCATGTAAAAGTAAATATTTAGTTCATCCAACATACATATCCTTTGTAGGCCTAAAAAATAGTTAGGTGTTATTTGTATTGGCCAACATTTTTTGAGGATGTTAGGAGTCATTGTTTTCCCAGGAACCACAAAATAGGCCACGCACTGAATGTCCAAGCAGTGGTGGCCCCGGACATGTGGTTCCTTAGCATCCTCGCCGGGTTTCCAGGCTCATCCCATGATGCGTACATCTTGCGACGATCTGGATTGTACCGTCGGTTTGAGTCTGGAGAATTCTCTGGTGGATGGTTCCTTGGTAAGTTGACGCACATGACGTCATTCCCTTTTCAATGTATGACTAATAATATAGTTTTGGACCCATGTCTGAAGCTATGGCTGTTTTTTCCCCTTGATGACAGGTGAAACAGGACCTTAACCATGATCTTTAGCAAAGCACAAACCCTTACAAAATGAGTTTCCACAATTAGTGAATAATATATTTATACTTTCTATTAAATTACTTATTATTCTTCCCCACACTCGGCTGCAATTCTGTTCTTGACTTGTGGATAGGGTCTGTGCCATTTTTGCTCAGAAGCATGACACTTACTGAGTAGAGGAGAGCGGGATAAAGTGCAGGGGGCGAGTTAGAGCTGCGCTTGGCTCACACAAAGCTGACCTGGTGTCCTGAAAAGGTAAGACATCCAAGAATGCTGAGCAGCACAGTCCTAAGCCACTACCTGTTAGCAGTCTGCCTGATTTGCCCTCATCTGCCATTTTGGATGTTTAAAGGGTCAGAACATGCAGTAGATGGTGTTAGGCTGTTTCTTTAGCAGAGCAATTTGTATGTTCAGGGTGTGTCTAAAATATAAGATAGGCTCTTAGTCAGGGGGAACAGCCTTTTTTTGTTATTATCTTTTTGTGTCATGTGTAATTCATGTTAGTATTTTCTTATTCTTTCAGGGGATTCTGGCTATCCACTACTTCCCTGGCTGCTGACGCCTGTCCTTCGGCCACAGAATGTGGCACAGGACGCCTACAATCGGGCACACCGGAAGACCCGGGCCGTTGTGGAGAGGGCCTTTGGCCTGTTAAAAACATGCTTCCGGTGTTTGGACCATACTGGGGGAGCACTCCAGTATGACCCCAAAAAGGTCATAGACATCATACTGGCCTGCTGTGTCTTACATAACTATGCCATCATGCAGCGTGTCCCCCGGTATTTGGATCTGCCCCCCTCTCCACCCAGCCAGGACCCAGAAGACCACTACCGTGGCACACCTAGTGCCTCTGGCCAAGCAGTTCGGGCCAATTTGATTCAGACACATTTTTCATAATTTTTGTTGCCTGTGTTTGTTTTATGCCTGTAATTATTATTTGTTCCTCTAATTTTGCCTTGTAAATCTTTTATTATTTTTTGGTGTATCAACAAGTAATGAGTTAATTACTAAAATATTCACACATGATCTGAGACTCATGCATTTTTTTTTTGCCAACATTAATGCATCAACTTAGTCAACAACAGGTCAAGTCACATTCAATACTTTTTATTGAAATATGAAAATTTGGAGTTGAAGGGAACTCGCATACTTCATGTACAAACATAGTACAACATTAAAATACTTTTGTGGCAAATCATGGCACCTAGCAATTGGCCCCAGCCAGGATTTTTAAAGTATTGCACTCCAGGCCGAAGTTTCAAGCCTAAATAAAATACATAGACATAGGGAGCAAGCATTTGCATGTCAATATTTGCCCTGTAATAAATAGGGCCACATACACACCCTCTCCTGCTTGGCCACATTTGCCACAGGCACAAGTGGAAAGCAACCATACCTATGCTACATCCATGCCTGTAAGTCAGTGGCCCACCCAAACAAGAAGCCCCAGTCCAAATCCAAGTCCAGGACAATCTCTGCCAGGGTTCAAGGTAGTAGTTTGCCAGCCCAGAATGTCCCCCAATCATGCCTACAAACAGGATGAGCCAGAAGCAATGTAATTATGCCAAAGCCTGCAGCACAACAGCTAGAGTGGCAGGTTCAGTGAGGCTTGAGCTCAGGCATTGGCTAGTGGGGTATCTCAGCACTCTAATGAGCTATATGGGCGAAAATCAAAAGCATACAAGCAAAGCCATACAAAAGGCTATATTGGTAGCGCTCACCAAACAGGTCAATACAGTGGGGATGTAGAGGAAAGATGTGGAGCAGATACAGGGGAAATAGGTGTTAAAATGGTTGATGCCCATAAAACCCTGGTGGTGGGCCTTGGAGGTGACCCATCACCTGGGCATGTGTGGCATTCATAATCTGCAACCGTTCCAACATGTTTCTATTGGTTGTTCAAACTTCATCCAGCATGGCACTGAAATTATTACTTAAGGTGGCCATGTCGGTGTTGCAAGTTCGAACTTCCTTAAGCATGGCTGGGAAATTAGTAGATAAGGTGGTCATGTGGCTGTTGGTCGACCTAAATTCTGTCAGCATGGTGTTTAATGTATTATTTAAGGTCTCTAATTGTGCATGGTGCTGCTCTGTGGTTCTTTCAGTTAGTTGGCGAAATAAACGTCTCTAATGGTGCCATGCTGACTCCATGATTGGCACGCGCCTCCCCTGGGAAACTGGGCGACATAGCCTCCCAATTCCCCAGGTTGGATAGCCTGGAGATGATGGACATCTAGGCCGCCAACAGCCACAGATGTGCTTGCCAAATCCTCTGCAGCAGACCTACCACTGGGGACTGTAGGCTCAGTCTCTGCATGCTGCCCACGATGGCCTGGCAGCATGCGGCCAGCTTCTATCTGCTGCAGAGGATTTGGTGAAGAAACATGTTGGGACAGTTGCAGATTATGTTCCAGGGGGGTCTGTTGTGAAGGTCCCATCAAGGTGGCATCCTCCTCCATCTCCTGGATTTCCTCCATCAGTGTGTGTGTCTGTTGGGACATGTAAAAAAAAAAGTTCAGTTTGTGCCCTAAATATATTTGTTATGCAAATTAGTCATGTTAATTCACATGCATCAGCAGATTCAGCAAATTACACTTACTGTATATATCGGGTCCTGGCTCCTAGGCAGCACGGAAGTTGACGGCTTGGTCCAACTGGATGAGGCTTCCACACTTGCTGAGGGTTGATGCTGGGCTGTAATGTAAAAAAATAGGCACATAAACACCCAAATATGCATTGATGATATGTCTTACTACATATGCTTCACTAAAACACGTGGGCAAGCAGGAATGGCAACTCCCCCAACGGTCCAAGTTGTCCTTCACTATGAATGTCATTATCTGTTATATGTATGAGTCACCCTGTACATACACATTGGTCGCCTTAAATAAAACAAACATGCATGCACTGCATGTTATGAGACACACACTCAGCTTGCAATTATTCCTATGTAGACCTTTCCCTGACCCCAGATCAAGTATTTGAGACCAAAGTACAGCTCAAACCCAAGTGGCCTAAGGACAACAAAGTAAGTGTTGGATATAATTGAGTAGAATCACATAACAAGCAGTCCTTAGCTAATATTCAGACTTTCATAGTGACCAGAAATACTGTCCAAGGTCATGTATGGGCTAGCAAATTGGAAAATGAACATTCCAAAGACATTCCACACACTGCTAAAACTGTAACCTCCCCTACAAGACACTCCCTAGGGGCATGTGTTTATATATGCCTGTGAGCCTCATTTTACACATTTAAAACATTTCACATACACACTAACATTACTAACCTGCTGGAATAGTAGGGATGTCCGTGTCCCGTCGCCCCGAGTGGCCCTCTAAGGCCACGGGATGTATCAGGCCCAGCACCATCTCCTCAGCTCTGGTAAATTGTAATTTAGTGGGGAAGCCTCCGCCAGTTTGTAAGCTGAAAAATATAGTTTGGGAAATGTATGAAAATGTGGACAATACAAGAAGCAGACAAATGCACAAAGCATATATGCACCTGTAATTTCGCAGTTTATTTTCTTTCTTCCGTGCTGCATACTTCAGGTCCGATATTTTGCGTTGAATCTGCTCCACATCTTTGAGCTCTTCCCCCGCTGCATTGACCTGTCTGGTGAGCTCCTCTATAATTTCTGCTTTGCGAATTTTGCTGGTTGCTTTGGATTTGCGCCCATATAGTTCATCATAATGTAAGATCAAAATAAATAAGTGAAAATACCGCGTGAAAATGCTTTAGAACCCAATATTTTACATCAAAAACAACAATTATACAGCTCCACGTGCAAAAACGTATATCCCAAAACGTATTGGAATGCTTTTCAATCAATAAAATTTCGATATGGTTTCGCACTCTTATAGGAATTACCGATTTAACGCCACCCTTAATACTCAATTATTGATGGTAGAAGGACTCCATGATATGGTCATGTAAAGAAAAAATAAAAAATCCATAGTGCAACATACTAAAACCAAACTGCTGTTTATTTCTATGCCGATGGGACACTCACATTAAAACATTAAAAATGCACATCAATCATACAGGCCAGATGGCCAACTCACGCTGCTCAATCCCCGGAACCTCGCAGGGGGAGAGGGTATCCAGGACCGCCCGCTCCAACGCATTTCGTCGCCCTATGCAATTTTAGCTAGCTTTACCTGGCTAAAGTTCTTGGAGAACGGATGTGGTCATCCGGGGAGGAGTGGATGGTTTTTTTTGTGTTTGCTGGGGCTTCTCACTCTTTGTGTGCTTTTTTGCGGCTGTACCTGTCTGCTTGGTGGCCTGGGGCTTCTTCTTCGCCGCTGCCTCCTTTGGTTTGCTGGTTGTTGGTGCGTTAGCAGACGCGTCATCAGAGGAAGCCGGCATTTTTTTTTTAATTTCAGGGAAAATTCGGTCAGCGCGAACCACTAAAAATTTGGGCTCGTGCTGAATCGAATTTTCCCTGAAATTCGGAGCGAATTCAGGTTCGTTAGAACCGATTCGTTTATCCCTAGACATGATCACCAAGATACCTAAAGCCATAGTCAATGGCATTAGCATAATGACATATGCCCACTTCCTTAGATTAATTACTTAGCATAATGACATATGCCCACTTCCTTAGATTAATTACTTAGCATAATGACATATGCCTACTTCCTTATATTAATTACTTAGCATAATGACGTATGCCCACTTCCCTAGATTAATTACTTAGCATAATGACATATGTCGTCATGAGTTAGCTTGCCACCTAAAAAACATTCCGTCCACAGGTGAGAAACATGTATTTGTCAAAAAACAATGTTTGTTTTTTTTTTCTCCAGAGACCACACGTGGCAGAGTGGAAGCCATGATTGAAAGGGTCCTTCAGTTGGTGGCCGACATGCAGGAGCTGCCTGACTCTTTGGGGACCACAGAAAAAGACTAATGTTCTGGGTCCTGCCTTTGTTTTGTATATAGTTTTTAATTATTTAAGTTAAAAACATATTATATATTTTAAATATTTTTAAATTTTTATAAGCAAAAAAAAAAAAACAGTTTGTACATTTTAACAAAAAAAGTAACAAAAAATGCCCCAAAAAATGGCATTTGATTATAAAACAAACAAAAAAAAATGTTTGTGTCATTTTATTTCAAAAATACCTTAACACAAAATGAATGGGCAAAGAAATATTTAGAGATGAAGATTCACATAGCCGCGAAGTGATTTGGGTAAGTTTTAGGGGTGAAAAATGGAAGAAGAACCTAACCACGAAGTGATTTGGGTAAGTTTTAGGGGTCATACATGGAAGAAGAACCTAACCGCAAAGTGATTTGGGTACGTTTTAGGGATGAAAAATGGAAGAAGAACTTAACCGCGAAGTGATTTGGGTAAGTTTTAGGGGTGAAAAATGGAAGAAGAACCTAACCGCAAAGTGATTTGGGTACGTTTTAGGGGTGAAAAATGGAAGAAGAACCTATCCGCGAAGTGATTTGGGTAAGTTTTAGGGGTCATACATGGAAGAAGAACCTAACCGCGAAGTGATTTGGGTAAGTTTTAGGGGTCATACATGGAAGATGTAGAAAAGCGCAAAGTGATTTAGCTAAGCATTGTAGCAGAAGTGAGTGACCCAAATATGTAGGCGAGCACTTTAATGAGTTAAGTTTGTAGTGCGCAGGCATAAGATCGTAAGGATTTTTGTCTGGACGATCATTTATGGAAAAAGGGAATCAGAATCTAACGGGAAACGTAAAGGATTCGTGGGAGGAGACGATGGAAAAAGGGCAAAAACGAAAGCCGACGTTGTAACATGAGAAAATAAAATGGAAAAGTCACGCTGGAAAATCTCGTACTCGTACTCTGGCATACGAACGGACGAAGACTTTACAGAAGGCTTGCAATGCATGCATAGAATCGCTCATACACTCATACGAGAGCGAAAAAATTACAAAAAAAAAAACAGATCGACACAAAAACTAAAGTCTTTTTTTGTCTCTCTGAATCAACCCTAATGTGTCACCAGTCCCTGAAGCAGGGGTGAAGCCTTAAGAATTTTTGTACCAGGTCTATAATCAAGCACCTGCAATTTAAACATGATCTGCAATGCCAGAAACACCAAACAACATGGAAACAACTGAGGCTTCCTCTGCTGCTTCAGTTGTCTCAGCCTCTACCACCACCTCCCTAACAACAAAGCCACCTGTCTCTCCCCCTAAGGGAGAATGTGAAACCACCACTACCAGCACCAGAATAGGTATCTTCTTAAAAAAAGGGAAAAACAATTGCCTTTTCAAGACACATAGGTGGGGAGAGGAGGCTGCTGGAGTGAGGGACATTGAGGGACATCTAAAACTGTCATCTTTAGGACAGCTAGACAGGTAAAGTTGGCGGTGGTTGCTGGAGGGACATAGCAGCACATCCCTGTACTCCGAGGACAGGCAGATGCTGGGCGCCTGCAGTCTACTTACTGGGAGTTTGTTAAAACATCTGGGCACCTGCATTGAACACACCCAGTGTTTGATAAAAGTACTCACCTCTGGAGACCTACATTCTACTTACTAGGTGTTTGATAAAAGTCCTCATCTCTGCCCACCTGCATTATACATTAAACATGGGTGTTTGTTAAAAGTACCAAGCTCTGCTAACTTACTCACCTTTGGGGACCTGCATTGTACATACCGATCCTTTGATAAAAGTACTTACCTCTGGGCACCTGCATTTTACATACTGGTTGTTTTATGGAAGCTCTCACCTCTGGGCACCTGAAGTCTACTTACTGGGTGTTTGATAAAAGTGCTCACCTCTGCCCACCTGCATTTTTAGATACTGGGTGTTTTATAAAAGTATTCATCTATGCCCAACTGCATTTTAAATACTGGGACAGGCTGCCTTTACACTGTCTCCAACAATACAGAATGCAGAAAATAAGGGACAGAGACAGGGCCGTGGTGCTGCTGCTGGTGATGGAGCTGGTGCTGCAAGGATAGGAAGTGTTTCATCTGTGTCTGCTGCATCTTCCTCTGGTGCAAGCAGGTGCCAGGGTTTCCAACATTATTTTGTAGGCCTCAATACCGCTGCCAGAGTGTTGAGGCCAGAAAAAGCGGAGTCCACCCTCTCCCATTCTGCCGAAAGTGCAGAGCCCTCCAACTCACCCCCTAAAATCAGCAAGGCTGTCCCAGCCACAGGTCATGTAGTCAGGTCATGATAAAGCTCCTAGCTGGCATAGCGTGGGCCATCCACCTGCCCCTGCCCCAGTTACAGACCTAGGGTTGCCAGATGTCCTAGGGGTGATGAGGAAGTCCTAGACCCTAAATGGACTGAAGGCCATCAGAGTTAGAGAAGGGTACAAACCCTCAGTGGTCAGCCCATTTCTACTACTGCCCACCACGCCCAGAGACTGAGCACACCATAGCTGGCGTAAAGGATGTCCCCAGCATGGCATTTTTTCAAGCAGTACACAGATGACAAGACATGGGTCATTTGCACACTGTGCAGTCTGGCGGTTTTCTCAGGAGGGACTCCAGGGGTGAGTATCAACAACTTTAACTTTATTCTCTATTACTGTGTTTGTCAGCCCTGTCAGCGCAACTGCTGTGACGTCACTATGACGTCAGGCGGGCTTTTCCTTGCCTGTCATTGGCTACTAACTTGTTCCTCTGAATTCGCTACCCTGATGAAACGGCCGTGTGCCGTGAAACGTCGGTAATGGTTTATTAAGCGATCATTTGTGTCATATGTGTCCTGTTTGTTCAATGCTACTGCCATTACATGTTTATATTGCAATTTTGCTTATCATGACTATGACTGGGCGTCATGATTAGACCCTTCCTTAAGCAAAACTGTTGTTCTATTGTGTGTCTGTTAAATGATGACAACAGTATGCACTGATACAGATACATATTGAAATGTATTGTTGTCTAATGTATATATATATATTGATGCTTTGACCTTAACCATTGTAATATACTAGACACCTAACCTTGTATGTGACTTTACTGGGGACCACTGTATTGACACCGGACTAGTATATACTGAGGTAACATTTTTACCTTTTCTATAGTTTTTGCGATTACTGTTACTGCTAAGGCTAATCTATATTCATACTTTATAGTACTCTGGTGCATACAGCCTCCCCAGGACAACATATATGGCATTGTTTGAACAGTGTATCCTTTTCTTGAGAGATATATACATTTTGAGCATTCTTTCTCTTTTTTTGACTTTTGTCTATTAAGTTTGTTGTCACCATTGTAATTGTATATAATAGTGTAAATTTCTGCTAGTATTCTCTTTTTTATGAATTAAATTTCGTTTTTGGCATATGAATATATTGGGTGTGCTTCACTTCCTTATAATTGAAATTAGTTTATGAATTCACATAGGGACCATAAGGGGAATTGGTCCCAAGGGAAGTAGCACCCTATCTAAGTAGTTAACTCTGTTTTTGGATTTTTTGCATTTTTGTGGAGTGCCGACCTATCTAGTAACTTGTTCACACTTCAGAGTAACCTGGTTTTCCATGAGCACTGCTGACTAGCAAACAATGTATGACTCTTGTGTTTTGTCAACACGCTGGGTTGGTGGCACGTTGGCATCATGCTGGGTTTGTGCCATGTTGCCACCCTCATCCTCTGATGAGAATGATGCTGCCTTATGACCCGGCTGCCATGTGTGGTTGGCAACATCATCATCTATGCAGGTTTCACTGCCACTTCTGTCTGCCTCAACTGGCGGGTGCAGTGTTTCTCTGGCTCCACCTGAATTTGCCCTAACATGTCTCTCATGAGCAGTGGCCTCATAATGACTGCAGGGCTTCTCATGATGACTGATAGTCTTTTCATGATAACTGCTGGCCTGCAACTGCTGGCCTGCAACAAATGACCTCTGGATGATAAATGAACTCCCCCCTGTTGTTTTGACTGCTGCTAACAACATCAGCACTTCCATTGCCAATCCAAAAGCACATACCAGATCCATACCTTTCATGGTTTGGCATTGTTAATGCTTTTTAAACAAATGGGGTCTTTTAAAGACAGCTGTTACTGTAGTGTCAGGTAGGTTTAGGAGTAAGAACTGCCCTAAAACTAGACCCAATTAGAAAGTATAAGGCTGACTTGAAAGACAACTTACACCCCAGAGACTGTAATAGGTAGGTAGGTGCATGTGTGTGCATGGTTCAATATCTTCAATGCTGTATTGGGTAGTGGTCCTGCGGGTTAACTTTTAATCAGTTTTTGTCTTGTATGAAAGATGAGACTGAGACTGTGACAGGTAGGTAGGTAGGTACTTGCGTGTGCACAGTTGAATAACTTCAGCCCAGTATAATGTTGTGACCCATGTGGACCAGCTTTTTCTTCCCTGTATTAAAGACAATTGCCACCCCATAGACTGTGAGAGGTAGGTATAGAGGTGACCCACTTAAAAAAATACAGGGATATCAAGGCTGTCTGAAAAGAAAGCAAAAAGCCAAGAATATCACCAAGTGCCCCCCTTCAATGTAGCACTGAAAGCGGCAGGCGACCTGTGGAAAAAAGAATGGAATCCCCCTTAAAATAACTGTCTTCATTCCTAGCTATCAAATGTCAGATTTCCTTATCTCTAGCTAAGCCCCTGTCGTGGATCCGGTAGATCAAGTTGAAACATCATAGGAGGGTGGATTGCGGGTGGCTAGAAAAGGATTGGCGGCTGCCTCAGATCATCTGTGATGCACTGTTACCTGTGCCTTAGTTCTTGTCACTTCCTAGTGTCCAAATCCATGTTAGTCAATTACAAATGCAAGTTTGTTTGAACAAATTAAGGGAAACTCTTGACCATGCTAAACCAACTCTTCCACGAAGTTCAACCCAAACTCCAGTTTGAATTGTCTGGTTCGCTCATTTCTAAATAGCATTTTCTGGGATATGCAGTAAAAAAAAAAACTAAATTTTCCAACATACCCTATCGGGTGCTGTTGTTTCCAAACTCCCTTCTATTATCAGAAACCCAAATGCCGAATGGCAGCCCAAGGTGCAAAAGTTGATGTTAGTTAACAATTTCAGCTTATACAGCAGGTACCCTTTATCACTCCTAATTGGAAGGACTCTCAGTTTCTAACCCAAAATAGCTCTTTGCTTTAACTGCATATTTGAGCTATTTGACTGAAATGAGTAGTGGTGCACACCTAGTTCATAAATAGACAGCTTGCATAAAAGACTTTCTGTTGAACCACAATCTCTTTGAACCAGAGGTATCCAACCACTACTGGTTACGGGGAGGCCGATTCATCAATAGCGCCAGGTAGCGACAGATGAGCGACTGAAGTATGGCGCTATGAGCGCCGCTAGCGTCAGCCGCGGGCGGTAGCGATTCGCTATAGCAGGCCTCCTCAGTCGCTACCTGGCGTTGTTGGGAACAACGCCTACATTGCTGAATATGATGTTGGACCTCAGCTTTGTAGGCGCTGTCAGTCAGTTTGACCACGCTATTCAACACAGCGCCTGCGCTTTGCTTTGCTGTTGGCTGGGAATCAAGTACCTTCAGAATAAAACACATTGCAACATGTTTCTTTACTTTTTTTAGTTTTTATTTTGTGTTGAAAAGGAAATTAAATTAAAACAGATATTAGAATGTAAATGCAAAATAAAACATAATTAAACACATAGCCAAAAAGGAAATACAATTAAACCACCAATGAGAAAGAAAAGGAAAATAAAAACAGAATGAGAAAGAAAAGGAAAATAAAAACAGAAATGAGAAAGAAAAGGAAAATAAAAACAGAAATGAGAAAGAAAAGGAAAATAAAAACAGAAATGAGAAAGAAAAGGAAAATAAAAACAGAAATGAGAAAGAAAAGGAAAATAAAAACAGAAATGAGAAAAAAAAGGAAAATAAAAACAGAAATGAGAAAGAAAAGGAAAATAAAAACAGAAATGAGAAAGAAAAGGAAAATAAAAACAGAAATGAGAAAAAAAAGGAAAATAAAAACAGAAATGAGAAAGAAAAGGAAAATAAAAACAGAAATGAGAAAAAAAAGGAAAATAAAAACAGAAATGAGAAAGAAAAGGAAAATAAAAACAGAAATGAGAAAGAAAAGGAAAATAAAAACAGAAATGAGAAAGAAAAGGAAAATAAAAACAGAAATGAGAAAGAAAAGGAAAATAAAAACAGAAATGAGAAAGAAAAGGAAAATAAAAACAGAAATGAGAAAGAAAAGGAAAATTAAACCAGAAATGAGAAAGAAAAGGAAAATTAAACCAGAAATGAGAAAGAAAAGGAAAATTAAACCAGAAATGAGAAAGAAAAGGAAAATTAAAATAGGAATTAGAATGAAAAGGAAACTTACAACAGAATTAAACACATAGCCACATGTATATATATATATATTTTTTTATTTTTACACTAAAAATTAAAAAAAATTAAAACAGAAATGAAATTGAAAATGAAAAGTCCAACAGAAATTTGAAATCAAAGGAAAGTGCAGTAAAGTTTGTGAAAAGGAAAGTATTGATCAGGGTGCATCTCGGGGTGCCTGAAATATTAAAAAAAGTGCAGTTAGTATATATCTTTAAATTTGTTTTTTCGCTGAAAAAAAAAAAATGCATTACTTGATAACCAACATTGGCGTCTTACACCCCCCCTTAGAGTGGTTTGGGTCATCTTACACCCCCCTTAGAGTGGTTTGGGTCATCTTACACCCCCCCTTAGAATGGTTTGGGTCATCTTACACCCCCCCTAGAGTGGTTTGGGTCATCTTACACCCCCCTTAGAGTGGTTTGGGTCATCTTACACCCCCCTTAGAATGGTTTGGGTCATCTTACACCCCCCTTAGAGTGGTTTGGGTCATCTTACACCCCCCCTTAGAATGGTTTGGGTCATCTTACACCCCCCCTAGAGTGGTTTGGGTCATCTTACACCCCCCTTAGAGTGGTTTGGGTCATCTTACACCCCCCTTAGAATGGTTTGGGTCATCTTACACCCCCCTTAGAGTGGTTTGGGTCATCTTACACCCCCCCAGAGTGGTTTGGGTCATCTTACACCCCCCTTAGAGTGGTTTGGGTCATCTTACACCCCCCTTAGAATGGTTTGGGTCATCTTACACCCCCCTTAGAGTGGTTTGGGTCATCTTACACCCCCCCTTAGAATGGTTTGGGTCATCTTACACCCCCCCCTAGAGTGGTTTGGGTCATCTTACACCCCCCTTAGAGTGGTTTGGGTCATCTTACACCCCCCTTAGAATGGTTTGGGTCATCTTACACCCCCCTTAGATTGGTTTGGGTCATCTTACACCCCCCTTAGAGTGGTTTGGGTCATCTTACACCCCCCTTAGAGTGGTTTGGGTCATCTTACACCCCCCCTTAGAATGGTTTGGGTCATCTTACACCCCCCCTAGAGTGGTTTGGGTCATCTTACACCCCCCTTAGAGTGTTTTTTTTCTCATTTTGATGGGAGGTCAAATACATTTACCCAGTAGTGCAGTACTTGCATTAGAGTGAAGGGTAGTTAGCTTACCGCAAAAAATAGAAGTGATCATCCTTTCCCTTAGCTCATCGCCAGTCTGGGTGTCCTCACTTCTTTCTGCGGGCAGGTTGGGGATTTCTGGCACCAGTGCTGTCTCCTCGGGGGCTTGAATTCGGTGACAAATGCAAATGTTGTGTAGCACACAGCAGGCAAGGATGATCTTGGAGACCTTCTGTGGGCTGTAGAGCATCTCTCCTCCTGGCCGTGCCAAAGAGAGAAAGCGTGCTTTCGGCAGGCCAATGGTTCTTTCCACAATGCTTCTGGTCTTGCGATGTGCTGCATTGTAGCGTTCATGGGCAGAGGTCCGTGGGCTCCTGACCGGAGTCATGACCCACGTTCTCTGCCCATATCCCTTATCCGCTGTAGAAAAAACACAAGGAGAGAGACAGCAATTAGTACTAGTACATGTTTTTTTTTTGTTTTTTTTTTAGAATTTGGCTTACTAGGCCACATATTATTTTCAAAATACATTGACATGGTTAATTTTTTACCCAGTAGCCAGCCAGATGGCATTTCGTTGTTCTCAAACTTCCGGCACAGGACTGTCCGCTGCAAGACGTAAGAATCGTGGCATGAGCCGGGGAACCCCGATCTCACCGCCCGCAGCCTCATGTCTGGGTCACAGACAACCATGATATTAATAGAATGGAAATGCTTTCGGTTTCTGTAATACAGCTCCTGTGCACGGGGAGGGCGGAAAGGGATATGTGTACCATCAACGCACCCTAGCACATTCGGGATCCCTCCCATCAGATAGAAAGCATGTTTTATTTTGGCAACCTCTTCCTCATCCTCAGGAAACTTGATGTAAATTGGGATTAAATCACAAATGGCCAGAACTACCTGGATTAGTATGCGGCTCATAGTAGCCTGGCTTATCCCGCTGAGGAGGGCGGAGGTTACCTGGAAGGTCCCTCGTGCCAAAATATTCAGTGTGGCACACAGGCGTACTATGCCTGGAATGGATTGAGTGCGTTTGGTGGATGGCTCGATTTTGTGCTTAATCTGATCATATAGGGACTGTAGTGCAGCACGATTCAGACGGAAGCGGCTCCTGATCTGCTCGTCACTTAAGTCCCATACTGAAAGGCGGTTGTGTCTAAGGCACAAATAGTCTCTATGTGGCCAAATGAAGAATGTGAGGCAACAATCAAGCATGCAGACAGGCATGTTGGATTATTGTACAAACACATGGAATCTAGATGTGTGTGAAATTAACACATAGGTACATTTTAAATGTCTGCAGATGTGACTAGAAGACATAGGTTTCAGAAGTCTTTAGGCATATGAAGTGGGATGTACTCACCATCGCAGCTGTGGCGGGGGCCCATGCTGCTGGCCGTCCCTGGAGCTGGGGTGGGGAGGAGGTTTTCTGGCTCCGTCTGCGTAGCAACATCTGTCAACAGAAAGCAAAAGACAAAAACACAATTAGTGGGCCAATGACACCTGACTATTTGACATCCATCTGGTTATGGAGTCTGAAAAATCAAAGGCTTGCATGGTTACATACAGGTTGACCAAAATTAGCATATTTCCTGGTCCATGAGTTAATGTCAATTAGTTATGGTTGCCACATGTATCCCTAAAGATAATGTGCAAATAACATAGACAGTGCTATGTAAAGGACTCATTAGCAGTTGATTGGCTAATGTTACTAGTGTGCCACATGTTTTAGCGGGAACAACTTAACCCAAGAAAAGAAATGAGAATAACCATCATGGTGTGGCTAGAAACATAGGGGTGGTTGCCAGTTGGCTAGCACTGTAGTGGGGTTTGTGAGGTTAAGGTACATTATCAAACCAGCTGTGACAATGGACCAGGAAACATGTGTCTGTTAAAAGTGGGCCAAGACACAGGATTGCACCAATTCTGCGTTTTGGTCCGCTTTGGCAGAGCACCACAATTTGAGTGAGACAACGTACTCCGCCGCCGCTGCCTTCCACACATCACTCCTCCAGTGTGTGCGCACGCGCAGCCCATTAGGAAACAGAGCGCAGGCGCACACACATCTAGAGTGGCACACAGGAGGCTGGGACGGTGGCTTTTGCAACCCCCAAAGAGGTAAGGAGTTTGTGGGGTTTTTTTTTGGGGGGGTGCCCTGGGTGAGGGATGTGATTTTTCAGGGAACCTTCGAGAATCAAAGCACTATCAACAATGTTTGTGGGTCCACTTTAATGAATGTCATAACATAGGGAATGTGATGGATAACAACAAACACTTACCACGACTATGCCCGTGGAGAATGCTTCTCCAAAAGGCCATGGAGGTGCCGCCTATATGATGCCCTACAAATTAGAGAGGAATGGCAAGGGCTAAGTACAAATTGCAAGATGAAACCTGTCACAGACTAACAATGAAAAAAAGGACACTCACCAGGGGATGAACCGCCACTTGAAGCCCAGGGAGGGCTCTGAGGAGGAGGCGGGGAGCCTCGGCTCCTCACACTCTGGTCAGAAGATCCACCAGGCAAAGGGCCACCCTCCTCCCTCTCACTCCCTGCTCCTTCAGGGAGTGTGGGCGAGTCCATTTCTCCCACCCCACTTGGACTCCCCACTTGAGAGTGGCCCCTTGCCTGGTGAGACTCCTCAGAGTCAGAGTGTGAGGAGCTGAGGCTTGATCCTGCCAGCCCCCCAGCAGCACACTCCTCTGGGGCGTCATCCCCTTCCTCCCCTGGGTCCTCTAAATAGGACCCGCGGGAGGGACCCTCCCCCGATGACTCCCCCGAGTCCGCCTGCCTGGTTCGGGGAAGGAATCCCTTCCCACGTTTCCCCAGGGAAACCCCGAGATCGGGATGTCCCTCGGGGTGAAACCCCCCCAACACCCCAAAATCCCTACCTCAGTTTCGGGGGGGCACAGCCGCCGGGCCCTCCCTGGCGCCCCTCTAGACGTGTGCGTGCCTGCGCCGGCCGTCTGTGAATGGCCGGCGCAGGCACGCGCGCGTAAAAAGGGACGTGCGGGAGGCGGAGGAGGAGCCACTTTGCCGCGGCTTGTACGTTTGCTGGAGGAAAAGTGAGTTCAGGGGGTTGTCACACAGCGGTGACGATCAGGGGTGCCCCACTGTAGTGGACCAAGACCCAGGAAAGTCAAATTCCTGGTTGTTGTTCCACTTTAACTCTTGGGAAGCAAAGAAGGTATAAGTCCCAGTGTGTCCATTTTTGTGTTTAATCACAGCCAAACATCAGGGCCTAAGTCCTAACGAGTAAACGAGTTTGCCCTATAATGTTAGAGGTCCAGACCTAATACGGCCCATTTGGTTGTGTCTAAGGCACAAATAGTCTCTATGTGGCCAAATGAAGAATGTGAGGCAACAATCAAGCATGCAGACAGGCATGTTGGATTATTGTACAAACACATGGAATCTAGATGTGTGTGAAATTAACACATAGGTACATTTTAAATGTCTGCAGATGTGACTAGAAGACATAGGTTTCAGAAGTCTTTAGGCATATGAAGTGGGATGTACTCACCATCGCAGCTGTGGCGGGGGCCCATGCTGCTGGCCGTCCCTGGAGCTGGGGTGGGGAGGTGGTTTTCTGGCTCCGTCTGCGTAGCAACATCTGTCAACAGAAAGCAAAAGACAAAAACACAATTAGTGGGCCAATGACACCTGACTATTTGACATCCATCTGGTTATGGAGTCTGAAAAATCAAAGGCTTGCATGGTTACATACAGGTTGACCAAAATTAGCATATTTCCTGGTCCATGAGTTAATGTCAATTAGTTATGGTTGCCACATGTATCCCTAAAGATAATGTGCAAATAACATAGACAGTGCTATGTAAAGGACTCATTAGCAGTTGATTGGCTAATGTTACTAGTGTGCCACATGTTTTAGCGGGAACAACTTAACCCAAGAAAAGAAATGAGAACAACCATCATGGTGTGGCCAGAAACATAGGGGTGGTTGCCAGTTGGCTAGCACTGTAGTGGGGTTTGTGAGGTTAAGGTACATTATCAAACCAGCTGTGACAATGGACCAGGAAACATGTGTCTGTTAAAAGTGGGCCAAGACACAGGATTGCACCAATTCTGCGTTTTGGTCCGCTTTGGCAGAGCACCACAATTTGAGTGAGACAACGTACTCCGCCGCCGCTGCCTTCCACACATCACTCCTCCAGTGTGTGCGCACGCGCAGCCCATTAGGAAACAGAGCGCAGGCGCACACACATCTAGAGTGGCACACAGGAGGCTGGGACGGTGGCTTTTGCAACCTCCAAAGAGGTAAGGAGTTTGTGGGGTTTTTTTTTGGGGGGGTGCCCTGGGTGAGGGATGTGATTTTTCAGGGAACCTTCGAGAATCAAAGCACTATCAACAATGTTTGTGGGTCCACTTTAATGAATGTCATAACATAGGGAATGTGATGGATAACAACAAACACTTACCACGACTATGCCCGTGGAGAATGCTTCTCCAAAAGGCCATGGAGGTGCCGCCTATATGATGCCCTACAAATTAGAGAGGAATGGCAAGGGCTAAGTACAAATTGCAAGATGAAACCTGTCACAGACTAACAATGAAAAAAAGGACACTCACCAGGGGATGAACCGCCACTTGAAGCCCAGGGAGGGCTCTGAGGAGGAGGCGGGGAGCCTCGGCTCCTCACACTCTGGTCAGAAGATCCACCAGGCAAAGGGCCACCCTCCTCCCTCTCACTCCCTGCTCCTTCAGGGAGTGTGGGCGAGTCCATTTCTCCCACCCCACTTGGACTCCCCACTTGAGAGTGGCCCCTTGCCTGGTGAGACTCCTCAGAGTCAGAGTGTGAGGAGCTGAGGCTTGATCCTGCCAGCCCCCCAGCAGCACACTCCTCTGGGGCGTCATCCCCTTCCTCCCCTGGGTCCTCTAAATAGGACCCGCGGGAGGGACCCTCCCCCGATGACTCCCCCGAGTCCGCCTGCCTGGTTCGGGGAAGGAATCCCTTCCCACGTTTCCCCAGGGGAGGACGCTTATCTGTGTTGAGGGGGTGAAAGAAAATAAATAATATAAAGAGCACAAATGGACACAGCTTAGCAGATGATTCTGCAAAAAGTATAAACAGAGCATAAGCTTTAACTTACCTGATGCGTAGGCATCATATAGGCGGTACACGCCTTCAGGGTCCCGGCGCTTAAAGTCCGACCACTTTTGCTGAATCGCTCGGATCGAGAGCTCGGTGTGGAAGCGCCGGGACACTGTGGCCTGTTTGCCGTGCAGACCCAGCTGAGCTGGGTCTGCACAGCAAAGTACGCATGTGGCGTTTGACTCTAACAGGGAGTGCGCCTGCACACAAAATTAAAAAATGTCTTGCGCAGGGGTACACCCTGCTAGAGGTAAGCGCAAGAGGCATCCGCAGCTCACGCATGCACAGATGGGACGGGGCTGAGGTAATTTTTAGGGCCCTCCAGGGGGGGGCATCCCCGCAGGACATCCAGAATGGGGATGCCCCACGGGGAGTGATCCAATTTGGCCTGAAAAATATGAAAGTTCAGGGACAATCCCCCCTGTGTGTTCTGCAACTTTAAGGCAAAAAATACACAAACCAAATACTCACTTTGACCCCCTGGCCATTTACGCGGCTATCCACCCTGAAACGCCTTTTCTTCCCATGGCCAGGAGGGGAAGGGGTGGGAGGGGTGCTAGGTGGGGGAGGTGAGGTAGGTGGGGGAGGTGGGGGAGGGGTGGTGGGGTCGGAGTCGGAGGAGGAGCTGGGGAGGCGCATCACTCGGCGTCTGGGCAGCATTGTGGAAACGCTAAGGAGGAAACAGGAACCGGAAATGACCAAAGCGACATGGGAAAAATAAAAAAAAAATAAAAACGCTCCGCGCACCAGGAACAAGCTATTATCAGCTATGTGCAAGCTAAGTGGCGGAAAAACAAAAATGACGCTTGAAAACAAGCTATTGGCATAAGCGCTAGACATTTTTAGCTTTAGGTGGCTTTGAAACGCAAAGGAGGATACCGGAACCGGATATGACGCAAGCAACTGTGATTAAAAATTCAAAAACAAAGATGCGCGCAACAGGGACAAGCTAATATCAGCTATGTGCAAGCTAAGTGGCGGAAAAACTAAAATGACGCTTGAAAACAAGCTATTGGCATAAGCGCTAGACATTTTTAGCTTTAGGTGGCTTTGAAACGCAAAGGAGGATACCGGAACCGGATATGACGCAAGCAACTGTGATTAAAAATTCAAAAACAAAGATGCGCGCAACAGGGACAAGCTAATATCAGCTATGTGCAAGCTAAGTGGCGGAAAAACTAAAATGACGCTTGAAAACAAGCTATTGGCATAAGCGCTAGACATTTTTAGCTTTAGGTGGCTTTGAAACGCAAAGGAGGATACCGGAACCGGATATGACGCAAGCAACTGTGATTAAAAATTCAAAAACAAAGATGCGCGCAACAGGGACAAGCTAATATCAGCTATGTGCAAGCTAAGTGGCGGAAAAAATAAAATGACGCTGGAAAACAAGCTAGGGCCCAAGGCGCCACGAATTATTAGCTTGATTTAGCAGGGGGTTCTACATACTGTAATGCATAGGTCCTTATAAAGCAAACCCCGTGGTGCTTAAATATACAAATCTTATTCCTTCCTAAAGTCATCACAAAATCAAACTAGACAACTACATGATAATGTGGTACACATGAGAATGCATAACGAGTTGTTATGAGCTTGTACGACTGAATGTTAATCCTGCAATATGTGGCCAGGCACGCTCACAACTACAGTGTATTCATTAACAACGACTGGGGTCGCGGGAAGTGAATTCCTTGCAAATGGCAGAAGGGCACATGTATGAACAACGCACAACACAACGCAGCGCAGCGAGGCACAGCGACGCTCGCGCCGCCACATAGCGAATTAAAACAGCGACTGCACAAACTCTGACCAACACAGATTCATCAAGGACAGGGCTGCCGAATAGCTTGGGCGCTGACAATTTCGAAGAGCGAATGTGACCGCCCAACCTGACAGGCTACAAAATAGCTTTACAAGCCCCGTTTGTGGTGAAAACAAGCGATTTTGATGCCAATGAGTTTGGTTGGAGGAGATGCAATTCCCATGTCACTCACAACATTACATTGTCAAAAATAATAAAAACTTCAAAAACATAAAAATAACCAGCCAGATTAATAAAACATATCACTATAAACATGTGTTGAATTTTGTGCCAAAGAAAAGAACACAAAAACCACTTAAAACAATCATTGCAGCGTCTGCCATTGAAATGTATGGGAGAGCGGCAGGTAGCGCCAGGTCATACCTGTCGCTGTGATGGGATTAGCAGCGGCGCTGTTCGTTGCAGTCGGCTTCATGATGAATGCCGCGCTAGCCGTCGCTAGCCTCATTTTGCTTGATAAATGCGTCATTGTGACCGCCGCCGGGCGTACTTGAGTCGGTAGTCGCCGTTAGCTGCCGCTACCTGGCGCTCGTCGAACACTACCTGGCGCTATCGCTTGATGAATAAGGGCCTAAGATTGGCTTTGAAAGCTGGACAATCCCCTTGCAACACTCATGAAACTAGCAAAAGCTCCCCCCCCCCCCCCAACAGCTCTGCTAATACTGCAGATTTACATGACAATGACTTTTCAGCAAGAGCATATGGTATCCATGCTGTCCTAGGCATGATTGAGTCAGGCCATGGATTCCAAGGTCTGCAGGTATAAATGCCCCTCAGCCCCAAGAAATTAATGTGCAGAGTATTCACAGAGTATTCACAGATTTAACAGCAATATTAAGGCAGCAAGTTGCTCACCTGATGCCTGTCCCATGTGCCTCTCCTCCATTTCCTGCAGCGTTGGGTAGAAGCCATAGCAGCCACTTGGAGCTCTCAGTGTGAGCGAGCAAGACAAGCCACAGTAGTCCCACAGCTGTCTCTGACCAAGGCATAACATGCTCAAAGGGAAATACATTTTTTCCAGGTTTTTGGTGTTCTGCCTTGATTTGCTCTTTTGGAATGTAAAATAATCATTTGTGTTAGGATTATGTCTCCATACCTGTGATTCATTAGCATGTTGTTTCCAAATTTCTCATATTCCTGGGGCTCTGCTTTGCTACAGTGGGAGTGATTTTCATGGCCTTGAGTTAAAACTACTGATCCAGAATTCTTCCAATGTAACAGGTGAGCTAATCAGCAACATTGGCTAATTATAGTCATTGCCTCTCCAGCTGAGAACAATGCCAGTAAACCTTTAGTTACTCTAACACAAGGCTGTGTTCCCTCCTATCCGAAGAAGTTGAATTTCAGCAGAATGGGTTAAACTCGTTGTCTCTGCCAATTAGATGATTAGCAAAGATATGATTAATACATTGAATACATCATTTTGGCACACAATAATGGACACTTTAAACACTTTAGTGAAATTAGACTTCAAGAGTTATATAGACTTATAAAGCTTCACCATGACACACTATCCCCAGCTCATCCATGACACATACAAAGGAAGTGGCTTCATTTAAAATACAAGATATTCACATATAATCAGAGATTTGTTGTAAATGACTCATTTTGCACTGTTCCTGCAGTGATAAGTGTGGAGAAAGGTACTGCATGCCTGGCCAGAGACATAAAGGAGCAATAACGCAAGAATAGCCCAATGATAAAAATACATATAAAGTGACAGTCTCTGTCACCCCTGATAGACTAAACCTGTTACCCCTGGATTTTATTCCTACCATTACAGAATCCATTACAGAATAAACTACAAGCTTGGAGGGAGTTTTATTCAGTTTGTGTGCATAAGTGACCCCTGTTCTCATTAGCCGATGTGTTTGTATGCATTTTTACTATTAAACAATTTTGTGGTAGTGCTCCTTTAAGTATGCAATCTCCACCCATCTCTAACATAAATCTGCAGTGCCAGTGCATGGATCCCCAAGCATTTAAAAATGAATATGCAGAGTGCTCTAAGCCATACTGAAAGCAAAAAGGGTTAAATGCCATCAGTTTGTATGTGTGTGTGGGAAGGGTCATAAGTTAAAAGCAGGCAGTGTGTGTCTTCCAGGGGAACCCCATGCTATCCCCGGGTGTCCCTGGTGCATCCAGGCAGGTCCAGATCTGCATCTGTAAATGGAGTGAGAAAGTTTAGTAAGAAGGGCACAGAGGGTTCCCTAGGCCTAGAGAGAGGTAGTGAGAGTTTAGCTTACCTTTGCAGGTGAAGGGTGGGGGGGGGCAGCAATCATGAAGCAGACGGAGATACTGCTTTGGTGGCTTTTGGGATGCCTTGTAAGGACCGTGTTGGGAAGAAGCCCATGGGCAGTGCCTTGGTGCGTATCTAACAGTGGAGGAGCCACTGTGGGGGTGGAAATGGCTGAGAGAGTAATGACTATAAAGAAGCTAACAACCAGTGGGAACACTGGAAGCCCATTATCCATCATACACAGCAAACACACAACCTTTGCCTAAGTTTTTTCGTTTTTTTGCGAGAACTCCAAAATTCATTTCCAAAAGTAAATTCTCATTTGATTCTGAGACTGTTTTGCTTCACTTGGTGAAATTGATAAAAATCTTGCTGCTCAAGCTGGAATGATTTTTATCAAGGAAAATGACAGTCTGTATTATTAATTTCGTTATTTTTTGTTATTTTCACAACAAAAAAAGCTTGACTGCTTAATGAAAATTTAGTTGGACAAGTTTTCATTGAAAGTTACAAGCTGTTATGTTCTTCAGTATGGGTCCTGGCCATGAGCACCCTTGTCAGAACCCTTTGCACCTGGTTCTTCTGCACCTCCGATGACCCAAATGGGGGTTCTGGTGATAATCTAGATAATCTAGTGGCATGTCACCTGCTGATGCCCGCAAGGGACATGCTAGCTCCCTAACCCTCTGAACTGGTCTAGGGGGTCCCCTGGACCCCTTACCAGTTCTCCCCCAGTGTGAAAAAAAAACACACCACACACAATCTTCAATGTTCTAAGTTGAACTACTCACAGGTCCCCGTATTCTTTCTTCTTTGTAGAGCCCCACCACATCTTCTTCTGGTCCAGTGCTGTCCCATGCCAGGTCTCCTCTGATCTTTGGAGCCTTCCCAGCCCCCCCACCATCTGCTTAGGGTGGCGCAGAGCAAGACTGATGCCTAGTGCTACCACTTGGAGTACCCCCCCCGTACTCTAAAGATCCCCTCTTCTTTCATCCTCACTAGCCAGCAAGGGGACTGAGCTTTGAAGCAGGGGAGCTGCCTTTTATACTGACAGGCAGCACCTTTCTGGGATTTCTCCAATGTGACTAAATACATCACAGAAGGGAAGGGGCATATCCTATTGGTCAGGTGGGGAAGATTGCATAAAGGTCCCAACTCTTAGTATGAAAGGCTGCTCCCTGGTGCCTCTGTAAGAAGTTCCCAGCCCGGGCCAGTCTAAATGTCGGTGGAGCATCATAAGGTGTCCCGCCGGCATTAATTTAACTGATGCTGTGATGGATGCAGAATGAGAAAAGATAAGTATTAGTTAAGAACAATAAAATATTTATTTAAACACTTGTGTAGTGTTTTTATTTTTTTGTACATTTACTTTGAACTGGTAAGGGGTCCCATGAACCCCTATACAAGTTCATTGCCCATTACCCGCACCAATGCGCATGATGGTGCGGATGAGCCGGGCAGCCCATAGCATGGCACCAGACATGTGCTATATGGAATAAGGGCTTGTAATGGCCAGGGCCAGGGGAAGCACTTGAAAGAAGAGATTGTATTTTTATTCTTGTCTGTATAAAATGGTGTTGTAACTGGTTGCTACCCATACTCACATTAATCAGACTTGTACTCATTAAGGGGAGTCTATCCGCAGAGGACAGGCTTGCGTTTCGGAGAACAAAGCACTGCTTCCACTGCCCCTAGCCCCCTATTCAGTATAATCACTGCATCCATTACCAGGTTGCCATATGCTGAGGGACTGCCAATGGCCCATTTACACTTCCTCCAGTAGTGGTGGAGTCATCCTAAAGATTTAGTGAAGCAAATGTAACTCTGGATGCACATTTGGGTGTGAATTGTAACTGGCATCTTGTGAGCTTTTTGATTTTAACATACAAAAATGTGCAATAAAAAAAATGTCTACATTTTCCTAAAACAAATGGCCTGCACATGTGATATGGCACAGGTTTAGCAGAACCCATAGGATGCTGTTGTTTCCAAACTTTCAAACAACTATTTTTACCTCACAAATGCCCCATCACGTGTGCAGGACAAATTAAAACAAATGTTTTTAGTATATTCAAATTTTATTGGTTTTCAAAGTTAAGGGAATAGGGGGTACAGAAGGCAAAAAGGGGGAAGGGTAGAGGGGATACAGCATATATATTCCACATTTCAATACATTGACCAATTCTACATCCCACCAACCTCTACAGCTCCTACTCACCTTGATTAATGCTCTCTACATAATCGATGGACAAAATCAAACCTTACAACAGTAGAACATGGAGCTTCTACAGGTTCTCCGAAAGGAACCAGTGGGACCATTCTTACCTACACTTAGGCATTATCGGTGACCAAATGTAAACCACTATTGAATATGCTAAATCTGCTTGGGGGATTGGAAACCAGCTAGGCATGGGGGAAGGAGATTATTAGAGGATTATTAGAGTTGAGGAGTGAGTGGCATGTGGAAACTTACAAGAGAACCGTTGAGATGGGGACAGACTCGAGAGAATGAGGTGGGACATGTCCCAAAATCACGTTTTGCCCTGCAGACCAGTGGTCATACCTGTCACTAGGATGTCCTGACCATCAGTGCTCAGGGGGACACCCAGGTATATAGTGGGATACCTCCTATAGGGATTCTGGATCTATCCATAAGATTGTAATGGGTATGGGTGGTGTGAATCCGGGTAATTTAACCACCCTGTCCAGGTCACCAGATACCTGTCTGAGGCTTCTATATCGCTAGAGATTAGGATATCCATAGAACGGATCAACTCTAGTTCTTGTATCCATTCCATGTGGGGGGGTCCTGTGTCTTCCAGTGTCTTGGAATATAGCTGCCACTAAATGTCTTAAGATGTCTTTTTTAGAATTTGAAATGGGGGTTTGATATAGAGATAAGAGTACGACCTGTGGTGTATTGGCTGTTTTGTTCCCTGAAACTTACTCGTAGATGGTATAAATTTGGTCCCAGAGGGCTTCACCCGCTGGGCAACTCCATCAAATATGGGTCATATTGCTTACATCGCTCTGGCATCTCCAACATTTATCTGTGTGTGACCCAGCAAATCGGTAGATGTCCACTGGACACCTGTAACATTGTGCTAATATTTTATAATTCCTCTCTTGAACGGTGTTCGCTAGTGATGTGCCATAGGTTTATGTGTATATTTTGGCTAGGTCAGGCCCTAGCTCCTTTTCCCATCTACATATAAATTTAGGGGGCATTGAGTGGTTTCCTCTAGTAAGGAGTGCGTAGAGGGAAGATATTACATGGGTGGGAAGGGTTAACTTGAGAGATTAAGGCTTTGAGCTCTGTAGGTGGCCTCTGTGTTGCCTCCACTATATTATTGGTGGTAATAAATGTGTGAAGCTGCCTGTGTAACAACTATTACATGTATTTACCTCCTGCCCTCTCCCTCAGGTCTTCCAGTGAGGGTACTTCCCCATCTTTTAGTACTTGTCCTATTGTGGTGCTGGTAGCAGCTTCCCAAATGAGAAGATTTTTGGAGAGTAATCCAGGTTCAAATGCCAGGTTATGAAATATTGGTGTAAGGGGGCCAGGTCTCCGTACCAGCTTACACTTACTCTGAAGGTCTCTAGAAAATGTTGCATAATAAAGAGTGTGGATTCCCTTTGCGTTCTGGACAAAGGGATGGCCCACTCTGTGGTGATGGGATTGAATGGGGAGACCGAGTTGAACCCATAGCTCATCTTCGCTCCTATGTGTCCAGTTCACCAACCTCTGCAGGATTGCAGCAGTATGATAAGCTTTTAGGTCGGGAAGGCCCGCCCCCCATCCAACTTACTCCTAGAGAGGGTCTCTAGTCGGATTCTCGGCATAGTGACCCCCCCAAATATAATGCTGATCATAATGTTTACAGAAGAAGCTACTGGGCAGCCTAACGGGGGCTGTTGGAAAACATATAAGAGAGATTGGTTTCCTTGCATATGAGTTTAAGTCTGCCCCTATTTTGGTGAGGAGTGGAGAATAATTCAGTTCATAAACTTTGGAAAGATTTGCCGGAATTTGAATGCCTAGATACTTGATGGCATGATGCTTCCATTTAAAGGGGAAATTTGCTTATACTCGGTGTGCCTCTTGACTTGAGAGCGAGAGGTTGAGCTTTTCAGATTTCAGTTGCGCATGTCACTAAAGAGGTCAAACTCTGTATGCCCTTGATGTCAGGATTACTCCGGATAGCTATGGCTAGGTGCTCCATAGTAAGAACATAAAGGAGCAGAAATGGTGCCATGACACAAAGTGCTGGTCTGAAATTTTGGGGGTTGTTTTAAAATACGTCTCCTGCAGCAGGGCATTTTTTACCTTTTGTTAATGCAGGTCATAGAGAACTTTAGAGCATTTTTCTGGTATATTAAAGCCCTTTACATTAAATGAGCAGACCAAGAGTTCCGCCATTATGAGAGGGTAGAAGCCAGTGTAAGCCCACGCACCCCTTCGCCGTGGGAGAAAGGAGAACCAAGTGACAGGTAAGCAGGGGAAGGAGTCAAAGGTGATGGAGAAGGAAGGGGTAGACTCTAGAGTCAAGAAGAGGGAAGAAAAGGAAGAAGAGAGGAAGGAGGAGTTGGGGTAAAAAAAGATGGGGCACAAAAAGTAACTCATTACATTATTTGCTCTAACCAAACCCCACCCCCCCGGCCTGCTGCCCCTCTGAGTGGCGATGAGGTAAATTCCCCCATCTGCCCGCCGCGAGGCCCCGAGTAGGGAACACCACATGGCCCCCCCGGAACAGCCCATCATAGAACAGTGAAACAGGAACCAAACATAAAACTTGTAACGTAGAGCTTATTGCCCCAGTCGGCTTTCCTTTGCAAGTATAATAGCCTACATCAAAAGCAGCCGCAACCCCCCTCCCCCCCTCCCGCATTTGAGCCAGCCAGCTAGACGGCCCCGGTGAACACAGGGACCCCCCGGGGCCTCCCCGCCCACACCAAGCCCAGAGGGGAGCCACCCCAACCAGAGACACCTTACAACAAAAACAAATGTTTCATTGCACTTTTTTTGTGTGTTGATATTGAAAAGCTCACCAAGAAGCAGGCTGCAATTCACAACCAAATGTGCACCCAGAGTTGAACTTGCTTCACCAAATCTTTAGCATGACCACAACGAAAACCTCACAAAGTCTATTTTAGGTTGAAATGAATACTATACTGAGACACAGGATTTGCATAACCTGCTCTGAAGATTCTGAATTGGAGCAGGACCTTTGGGCTCAGGAATGTGGAGTCAGGAAGTAATTGTACATCAAGCACATGCTAAACACATTATTGCTAGAGAAAACAGATTCGTATAAAACATTGAGTTGCAAACAAATAAAAAAGAAAATATTACTATATAAGTTTAGCAACTTGTGGCACACAATAATGGACACTTCGAAAGTAGAATTACCCTTTAAAGTGGAACAAAACCCAGGATATAAATTTTCCTGGGTTTTGTTCTGTGCCCCTTCGGCATCCAAAATGGGAAGCCCCACTGCATTAACCCCCCCCCAGAAAGTCTGTTCAAACTCACATTTCTAAAATGGCAGGGATACGGCCACCTTTGGTTACATCAGCAAGGGGGCCAGGAAGGATGTGAGTGTTGCAGCACTCAGGGGTGGTTTCACACAGCAGGGCATCTCGATATGGGATGCCCGGGGAAGGCTTTAAAGGTTCATGCTGAGAGCTTCAAATGACAGAGGCTGGTGTCTACTTTTTTGCATGGTCCTGGAAGAATTAAATTAAAAGTAGGCCAAATTTGAAGCTTCTACCCAGCAATGTAAGACATGGAGGAGAGGCACATGGAACAGACATGAGATGCACTGCTTGCTGCCCTATAATTGGGTTCATTTTAATGGACTTTGCAGCACATCTATATGCTTAAAGTCCATGTCCTGGCAGTTAACAAAACAAAGCTCACCTACTTGACTGTCTACACACAGGATTGATCAACTTGGGATGCAGTCTGAGTCCGGCAGACTGCATACCTCCAGTTCAGTGCACATCTCTGCTGTCAGTCATGAGGGAGCAGACCTTATTTCAAGGGGCATATCAACATGGCATATCACAAGTGAGCACCGCTGATATGTGCTACTGTATCAGCAGTGCATACATTAAAACAAAGCTTTATAGTCAGCTCTTGCATACAATAAAGATGGTTATTAAATAAAATAGAGAGCTTACTGTCTTATGTGGCAAGCTCTTATTCCCAGTATTTAATAAAGTTAATTTTGTTCCCATCCCTTTCATCTCTAATGGTGATGTAAGGTGCAGGTGCAGAAGATTTTGTTCAAATTTGTAAAATAGGTAAACATGCCCCATGCGGTATTTACTAAAGTGTGGAGATCTCTTCCATATATGATGGTAGTTAATAATCCCCCAAATGTGTAATTAAAACAATGTGTGCTACCACCTCCACAAATAGCACATGTAGGGAGATACACTGCTGTTTAATAGAATTGACCTTCAGAACTTGTGTGTTTAAATCAATTAGAAAAACATATTAGTAGACGTCCACCCATCTCATTTTGCGAAGTCCCTCTGTGTAAAATAATGATCTAACCAGAAAAGGGATTCTTGCAGGATACTGCACTGCAGCTAACAGGGCTTGTGCATACCACTTTTCCATCAGCAACCAATGTGCTTGCTACCATGTGAGGTATGATCTGCTGTCCCAGTTATACACTTCAATGATTGAGCCAGTCATGTGCTCAGGGCTGGGTTAAGTGTGGCGGAGGTCCCTGGGCACAAAATCTGGTGGAGGCCCCAGATACAGATTTATTTTCCTTTAATATTATAGTCCAGCCAAGTAACTGATTGGTGGTTGTCTGGCAACTGCCAACTTACTGGATCGTCCCTAATGCCACCCTTGTGCGGGTATGTGCTGCTCGGTAACTCCTGCTTTGCCATTCTGGGAGGCGGGGAGTAGTGTAGTCAACCTGCTGGTCCAGCAGAAAGCAGTTCCCCTGCATAGAGCTGCCAGCGGCTGTGCTTGGTGGCTTATGGGCAGTGAGCGGCCACCGGTTGACAGCTCTGCACCCACCCATCACTGTAGCGTTGCTGACGGTGGCTTTGCTGCTCTAGACTCTCCATCCTGCCTTATGGCGTCTTTGGCAGCAAGTTTGCAAAAACAAAGAAAAGGCTTGCCCTGGCACGGGGGGCCCACACTGTTGTCGGACCATCAGTCCAAAGACTGAAAAGTCTCCTGGACCAGACCAAAGACCAGGACCCCTTTGCAGAGCAAACTTACAATTTTTTCATTAACCATTATCCATTTATCTTTTTGTTTTCATTGCAATATGGAAATATATTTTACTTCCATGAGCTTGCAGTGACAGGTTTCCAATTTTTCTTTGTTATTTCTTTTGGTGTTTCATTAAACAGAACTATATATTCGTCATAATGTAGCTCCAACTGAGTTATTTTATCAGATATTTCGAAGATTCTATGAACTTTGGAACACATCCACCAGATTTGTGTCATGTCCCCTTTGATTTTACACCCCCAAAAGCAGTTCGAGTCAGCTATGAAGGACACCCCTGCCAGCCATACTGGGATCTTAAATCTCCTTGTTGTTTGCTGCTATTAACGTGGTATTCTTGCAGGCCCCTATTCCTTTACTAATTCTATTTCCCCACCATTCTATACATTTCTCATGTTGTAAAGCATGTTCCCAGGCCAACATGTAGGGGTGTCTCTCCCGGCCCCTAAACAAGCCATTATATGTTATTGAAATAACTCCTGCTCCCCCAGGATTTTTCAAACAATATTTTTCAAATTGCGGATATTCTCTTCTACCTGTTTTATTGCCTGCTAGTTTCTCTATAAGGCTGAAAATGTACAAACTTCTGAGTGCCTCTTCTGGGGGGAAGGGGTGGGGGGATGGTCTCACGGAAAGATTGGAGGTTCAAACATGTATTCTATTGAAAAAAGTGTCCCATTCTATTTAAACCCTGATTTTTCCACCACTTAAATTCTTTTGCTGAGCCTTGGTTAAGACTTGTATTACCGACAATCAGTCTCAACGGATTCTCCCCAGAGAACATTCTATTCCTTATGTTCAATGATTTCCTTAGAATCCTTCGGGAAATCATAGATCTTTTTCTGATATCTGAACCATTCTTACAGCATAATAATATACAGGCTGATTCATTACGCCAGGTACTGGCAGATAAGCGTCTGTAGCGCTGCGCTTAGAGCGACCGCTAGTGGTTGCTATGATCGTCTGTGAGTCGCTATTACAGAGCGCCTCAGTCGCTGTAGTAACATGTCCGGCATTGATTAATGAAATGTATGTTGGGCGTTCTAACCCCAGTACAGCGTTGCAGGGAGCGAACGGCAGCGACTGCTCAGTGCCACTGACTCTCAGTGACTCACACCATATTCATCAAAAAATCACCCTAACACAGCGTCGGCACTCAAAATTGGTTCGCTATAGCCTAGAGCGAAAGACGCTGCGTGATTAAAGTGATTTTTTTGAACACATATCCACCAGTAGCAAAGCGAAAATACATGGAATTACATTATTTTAAGATTGTGACATTAACACTTTAGTGCCAGACCTGTAATGAAAATTCTGCATAAAAATTAAAAAAAAAAAACTTTTCAAAAATGACTTTTTCAAAGCCAGATGTAACACAATTATTTGAGAATAAAAAAAAAAATTGGAATCAGGAAAGGGATTTGAAGGAACGTCCAGTAAAATGTATGGGAGATTGAACGGTAGTGACAGCGCTATACGCTGAGCTTTCTGTAATGATGAATCATACACTACATGCCGCTGTTCCAGTCACTCACCAGATTCTTACACCAGACGCTACCTGGCGCTACGAGTCACTTGCTGGCGCTAGACCTTGATGAATAAACACTGTAGTTTCAGTTTGGGCACTCCCAAACCTCCATTGCTTATTGGTGCTTGCTTGCTGATCTCCATCCTAGTGAGATCCTTGAAATTGATGCTAATTGGCAATGCCCCCCAAAAAGTATGAGATCTTTGGAAGGGCGTCCATTTAAATTGTAGATATCCTTCCGAACCAGGATATGGGGAAGCTCATCCATGAGTTTAGCCTTCCCTTAATATTTTAATTGAAAAATACTGGATGTACTGTAGACATGATTCTGTAATGTACTGTAGACAAGATTCTAGTATATTGAACTTTTGCTATATACATATATTTTCCCTATGTGTATTTGGTGCTCTCAGCGTGAGTGAGCATGGCAAACCACAGTGGTATTGCAGCTTTTTCTGACCACAGCAAACATGTACATAAGGTATATACATACACTCAAGAGATTTTCAGGTGCTTTGAAATGGCTTATTTTATACTGTTCCCAGGGGGGGATAACGGTGGAGAAAGTTAGTCTGTGTCTGAATATTAATTATGAATTATTTAAATGAATTAACTAATGTAGTCTCAATGAATTTTGCTATTTTGAAATAACTTAAATCTACTTCAAGAAAAGTATATTTTATCTATTTTTATATTAATAATTATAAGGTTAAAAGTAAGGATTAAATAGAAGAAGATTTTAGGTAATCCACTATTTGAGACCATGTGGCAGCGGTTCTCAACCTGTGGGTCGGGACCCCGGTGGGGGTCGAACAACCAAAACACAGGAGTCGCCTAAAGCCATCAGAAAATACATAGTTCCAATGGCTTTAGCCGCTGAGAAGTCGCCTCCGAAAGCCCCCTCGACTCTCCTGCTGTAAGGAGAGGGCCAGAAGTAGCTATGAGAGCCCTGTTCTACAAGCTCCCATAGCTGGTCCTCAGGCTGGCTATGCTGGGTAAGGGGAACACTACGCCATTTTTTGGGATTGTTAAGGGGGCCCTATGTCAATTTATTTTTAATTAACCCTTTATGTCCTGTCACCAAGCAGGTAATAAAGATCTGCCAACACAAGCAGGAAGGCAGAAGCCTATGAGGATCTATGAGACCCCCTATACCAGTTTACAAGGCTTAGGAGGCTGGAAAGTCACCTGTGACTAGTGGGTGACTTGCCATTAACTCCCAGCCCCCCAAAACCTGCCTCCCCAAAGCCCAAAGGGGGGCAGAACACCTGGGGCTGTTTAGGATGTGTGGGTTGTAGCCTGCAAGGCAGGGGGCCACCGGGGGAAGGCCCTGTTCTACAAGCCCAGCATAGCTGGTCCCCAGTTGGTTATGCTGGATAGGGGGGATCCTATGCCTTTTTAAAAAAGATTTTAAGGGTTTTAACAAGGAAAAGTGTGTTTTTTATTTTGCTTTTTTAGGGAAATCTGGTGCAACCAGAGAATTCTTTGAGGGATTACTTCCAGAAAGATGAACCCAATACAACAAGCTTGGTACGCCTAGAAAGCTTAATGTGTGATCTTTCAGAGAACATATGGTTTGTATGGGTATTCCAAAGGTAAATTGTTGTTTTGGTAGAAAAATTGCAAGGTGCACACTTTGTCTGCAGAATTTGAATTGTCAAGTAAAATAACACTTATGTGCATGCTTAACTTTGGGCTGTTTGGCAACTCTTTCCTTGACAGTACCTATGTCCCATGTTGGGAATTGTTCTGTTCGGAGGACCTTGCTTTTTCAGATTTAACTTGCTTTTTCTTCTTTGCTTTTTATTTTTTTTAGGAAAATATGGCTTTGATTCTGCTTTGATTCTTTTTTTTAAGGAAACCCAATGCAACCAAAGAATTAATTGTGGGATTACTTCCAAAAAACTACATCCACGACAACAAGCCTGGTACAACTGGAAATCTTGAGGTGTGTGTATAATGTTTGTGTGGGATATTTCAAATATAAAGGGTTGTATTTCTTGAAAAACCTGCAAAGTGCGCTTAGCAGTTGTATTTTATCTGAAAATCTCCTAAAGTGCTGTTTCAGTTTGGGGGAGTCTCCTGGGCAGGAAAGGATGTCTACCAATACTTATGTAGTGTTGTTGTAACAGGGAGAAATTGGGCTTTTACACACAATAAGATTTTATTGAAAACACTTAAATTTTTTATTATGAAAAAACACTACAAATTGTAAATAATAGATTTGTTTTACTTAAAAAATGACAAACAAGACATTCATGTTAAAGCCCAGACTCTTCTGAAAAAAAAAAACAATATAGAATGGAAATCCCTTCGAAAATCTCTTTTGAACATGTGTAGTGCAAAACAATGAAAAATGGTCTGGCAACAGAGGGTGACAAAAACTCTAGGTGGGCTGGCACTTAAAGAGTGAGTAAGTGATCCTAACAATACAGTGATCCACAGTGACGCACAGTTTGGCTACAGATATTTAGCAAATGATATGACTACACTATGCCCAGTCTCTGGCACTATTGCAAACACAAAAAGTACCACCTCAAGCTAGCATTGTGAGCATTGCGAATGGGGAACACATTTTCCTGCTGCTGCATGTGCGCAGGTCTAGATCTATGAAACACAGAATTGCACTTAATATAACGGCACCCTATATTATTATGGCCCCTATTCTTGCAGTGGATAAAGATGGAGTGTGGTATTCAATTAATGTGCACTCTTGCCTTGGTGGGGGAGGCAGACATTTTTTCTGATGGTAGTTCTGTTTTTCTCACTGCACATACTTATGAGCTGTTTTTTTTTTTCAGGCTAGAACCAGTGAACCAGAAATGTATTTTGAAATTTGGGCCACTTATACATGGTCTTGTCCCTCTGCATTTGGCTTCTGGCTGCTGCAGTGATTGACTATCTCACTCAATGCCCTTGCACTGTTGCTGTGGTGTATTGAACTACAACACTGTGGAAAAGGAATGAAAACTGTAATTAAGAATTTTTTTTTTTAACTTCACTACCTGAATTAGGCTTAGGACAAGGACCTGGTGGCGGACACCACATAGTTTGTTTAACGGGGACCAGCACTCATTGTAAATATGACCTGGCAACGTGCTAGCCAGCTAAATAATGCTAGGTATTAGAATCACAGAATCCTAAAATCATAATGTGTATGCTCTTGTTTGTTGTAGGTGTTTTTTGGCTTGTAGTCACCTGGTCATCCAGCCCTGAAGCAGAGAAACAGATGTATTTAAGAATGGTGAAAAGCGGCACCATATTGTTCATGCTAAAGTAAAAGAGTCAGGAGGTTGAGTTTTCCTAAAAGTGCCACAGTAATTCCATGTCCAGCAGAGCTCCACCATGTGCAAGGGTGCAAAATGTGCATGCAGCTTTATGTCTGGGGTCTACTTGGACTTATAATACAGATAAAATACAAAAAAAGGAAACAGAAAGTTGCACTGTCCTTCTGCCTTATCACATGGGTTTCTGGCCAGCTCCCACCTTGAGGGTGTGCTTTTGCAGTCACAGGGAGTAGGCTCAGTCTTCACTGGCTCATGTCTATGAAAGGGTAAATATGGCGTTTTTATTATAGCCTTCACCAAACCGAAATGAAATGTTCTTTTTCGATTTCAAGTGTTGTAGGATTTTGAGATTGGGTACTCCTGAATTTAGAAACTAGTAAGTGGTCCCAGGAACACTTATACCACTTAAGAGGGTAGAGGGTGGCTAGGGGGATATCTAGTACCCAGTATCAATTATTCATATTAATCATTATTCTTGTAGTGCTGTAATACTGTGTGGTGTAGTTTTTTTTTGTAGTCACTCTAAATTGTGCCCCAGTCAGGTAATGTTCAGATGTCCCAGATGTCCGAGGCTCCCAAAGCAACCATGCAGATGCATCCTGCGTCCCCTTGTCCTAGTTTAAACAAAAACATCTATTGTGCCTAAAATACTATACTGATTTAGCACTCTCTGCAGCCAGTGTGCACTGATACATTAATTACATCAGTGCGCCACTCTGTGTACTGTCATTGATGAATTGGTGTGCAGCTGGCTACACTCACAGAGCGGCGCACCAATGTCATTGATACATCGGCACATGCTGGCTGTAAAGAGTGTCAGATTCTTCCGTATCGCTGCGCAGGTGAGACATTTTTAACTGGCTCAGTGGCGGTTAGCAATTGGGGTCTCTGCCACATTGCCTGGTATATGGTGGATTGGGGATATTCTGCACGCTGTCTGTTATATGGTGGGGGAATTCTGCATGCTGCTTGTTTTTGGGGATGGGGGGATCTGCCACACTACCTGTTATGGCGGGATTCTGCAAGCTGATGGTGAAATGGGGAGGGGGGATTATGCATGCTGCTTGTTTTTGGGGATGGGGGATATTTGCCACACCACCTGTTATAGGGGACTTGGGGAGTTCTTGCACACAAATGTTAGGTGATGATTGGGGTGATTCTGCTATGTCCCCAGTTTTAGTTCAATTTTTGGTTGAACAATTTTTCTCCTTTTTTCCTCCTCCAAATGCTAGGTGCCTCTTATGGATGGGTGCATCTTATAGAGCGAGAAATATGGTAGTTGTCTGGTCCAGGCTAGCGGAGAACCCCCCCTTTTTTGTTTAAATATACTCATCTAGGCACCGAATCCTACCTTTTCTGAAAAATGTCCCACCTCCTACCACATTTGGGCCTTTGAACATATCTGGGACAAGGGCACACTTGGCCATCATTTGATATCCACTTTATATTACCCATAAACACAAAAACTATATGTATGAAGCTAATGTGAGAATTTTTCACATCCTAAGAACTTGATGACTGAAGGAGAAACTTGGCATGCACTGGTATTTGGTTCCACCTACAAGCACCATAATTCTGTAGTTAGGGGGGGAGAGAGAAGAAAGAGAGGGGAGTTCTGGAGCACTCTTCTTCTCTAGTGACCTTTGTTGCCCCAACAGGTTGCCCCTACTCCCTATTGTATAAGTTAGGCTTAGAGAAAAGAGGAGGTTGGTATGGGCCCCAGCCTCCGTTTTGGGAGTATTTGGCAGGGCTATTGGATCACTAAGTCAAATCCTTAGGCTATGTGTGGTACAATGTGTTTATTTCAAAGTGATTGAAGATAATGTGAATACATCGTTAAACAATCTGTACACTTACATTTTTTCACATATGTTACATTCTAAACACTCATGTAACAAATTTTTGACACATATTATACAGAAAACACTTATATTACATTTTTTCACATATATTGCCTTGGTAACTTTGTAAAGCGTAACTCACAACAGTCTTTCCCAGATATACCCGTAATATGGTTTTGTGTCTGGTTTAGTCACGCTTTAGGGTTTCATTTATAACCATAATGGAACAGATGAAAAAGATAAAAGCTGTGCAGACGTTTCGCTGACTTACAGCTTCCTCAGTTTGCTTTTACCTTATTGGATCATAGTGATTTTATGAGTAATTTGTTTCTGATATATATACATTAATTAAGTGTGTCACATAAAGTGTGAAAACAAAGTATAATATAATATAAATATTAAATATTGAAGATTACAACATATTAGAAATATATATAAAATATATATGATTAGGTGCACTCACTTTTCCAGATGCCTTCAAGAGTATAAACCTCTTTAATTTTAGGAGAGAATGGGGGAGGTACGCTGTATACAGCTAATCCTGTTGATGAGTATATGTTAATCTTATTGTTGTTACTGAGTAGGGTCTGTTGGTTTAGTTTAGATTGATGTACTACCTGAATTTGCAGGCTGCTGCTTTCATAGGGTGTAGTTGGTATTCAGTTGTATCTGTTGTAAAATAGTAGTTTATTAGTCCCTTGTGTTATACAGTAGTTATTTGTAAGTGCTAGTAGTTTTGTAGGGCGAAAATACCTTCAGTTAAAGTGGGGGATCCCGTTGTCCGTTGCACCCTGTCTGTATTCAGGGTGGTGTGCGTGCTCCTACCCTCATCTCTGCACTGTGTGTGCTGGTTGGTGCTGCGCTGGTGTGTGGTGTGGCTGAGCATTTCCAGGGGCCGTCTTCAAGGCGGGCTCCGGGCGGGAGTCCCGCCCTCCAGACCGTCTTGCTGCCTTTGTGTTGGCAGTGCTGGAGGGACGCCTGCGCTCTGTACATGCGCCATGTCACCTCCTGATTGCCCCCTCATACCGGATATCGGGCTCCTGTCTCCACTACTGGAGGGCGCCATATTGTGTAAGTCTGATAGCCATTTGTTATGGTAAGCTACAGTCTTTACTGCTGTAAGGCGTCATTTTGTGTTGGTCCCTATGAGGTTGTGTTACTCACGATTTACTAGTAAAAGCCCAGTTACTGCTAGAGGTCAATCTGTGAGTGTTCTAATATAAAGGTATTAGTATGCTTGATATATACAGGGTATCTCCATCAAATAAATTAAAAATGTAGGGGTCACTGATTAAAGTAATGGAAGGCACCTGGAAATAGTATTGCTACCTTAATGTACAGTGACATTGTACCATTGTAATACACATGTTTTTATTCATTATCATTCATGTGGTGAAAGAGGTTATTACTGGGATTATAGGGTAATTGGTGTAGAATTTAGTGCTTTGGGACATGGAAAATACTATTATGCAGACAATTGTATGGCCTTTGTGTAAAATATACTGTGGCTTACATGTTCTGACCCATGGTAACGTGAAAATTAATGATGGTTTTTAGGTTTTTAGGAAGGGGACAAAGCTGCAGTTGTCATTTAGACCTGGGGGGGGGAGGTTGCTTTGAGGTTAGTAATCCACTTTGTTTCCTTCTGGAGAGTTTTATTCTTTATATCTCCCCCTCTAGGGTGTTTCTGGATTCTTTCTATCACCTGAAACTGTACTCTTACAGGGGACCCCCTATGGTGTTTCGAGAAGTGTCGGCCTACTGGGGTTAGAGTGTTTTGTTTTTTGATGTCTCTGATGTGTTCGTACATTCGGACCTTCAGTTGTCTGTTCGTTTTGCCAATGTAGAATTTTGGACAGGTACATGTTAGGACGTATATAACGTCTGTTGTATTACAATTTGAGAAATGTCTCTGTTTTATGTTTATGCCTGTGGGGAGTGTAATGTCTTTGCCCATTTTTATGAATTGCCACATTGTACATCCCTCACAACTGTAGGTCCCTAGTGTTTTGCAGCATTCTTTTTTCTTTTTCGGTTCGTTGGTGTAGTGACTGTTCACCAGGTGATCCCTTATAGATCTGCCTTTCCGGTAGGTGATTTTAGGTTTGTCTGGGATTAGTGGACCCAGTGTCGGATCTTTTTTAAGAATGTACCAGTGCTCCTGTAGTAGGTTTCTAATGTGTTGGTGTTGTGGATTGTATGTCAGAATTAGGGGGGCAGACTCTAATTGCTTACTCTTGTTCGTTCTTGTTGTGTTTATCATGGTGTGTCTGTCTTTCTGTTGTGCCTTCTGATACGCTCTCTTAAGGATCCTATTCGAGTAGCCCCTTGCTTTAAGTCTGGTTCTAATGCCATCCACTGCTGTTTTGAAGTGTTGTTGTGTGGTGCAATTTCTCTTGGCTCTTAGGTATTCCCCATAGGGGATACTCTTGATCAGTGGGTGTGAGCTACTGGCCCTTAATATATTATTTGCAGCCATCGGCTTTCTATAGAAGTTCGTGATGATTGAGCCTTCTGGTGTTATTTTGATATCCAAGTCTAGGAAATGTATTTCATTCTCGTTGTGTTCTAGGGTGAATTTTAGATTAACTTTCCAGTGATTGTGTGGAGCCATCCCATATGATCAATATATCATCTATGTATCGATGCCACGTAATAACGTGGTCCATGTGCTCGCTGTTACTGTCTTCTCCCCATATGTGTCGTTCCCACCAGCCTAGATTTAGATTGGCAAAAGATGGGGCACATATAGTGCCCATCGCTGTGCCTTGGAGCTGGTGGAATAGTTATTTGTTAAAAGTGAACGTGTTATGGGTCAGGATAAAATTTAAAAGTTCTAGGAGGAACTGGTTGTGTTCTTCTTCCGTGATGTCTAGTTGGTCCAAATAGTGTTTTGTGGCCTTTAGCCCTAGGTTGTGCGGTATGCTTGAATACAGTGCCTCCACATCCAATGTAACTAGCCGTGAATGTGGAGGGACTGTTAGGTCTTGTAGGATTTTGAGAAGGTGGGGGGTATCTCTGACGTATGAAGTGAGTGCCTCTACAAATGGTCTTAGGTGGGCATCAACATACTCACTGGCCTTGCTCGTAAGTGACTCTATCCCGGCTACTATAGGGCGGCCCGGGGGGTTCTCGATAGACTTGTGAACCTTTGATAAGGAGTAAAAGGTTTGGGTGATTGGGTTATCTACTTTAAGGAATTCCCAGGTGGATTTGTTAATAATCTTATGTTCCAGGGCCTTGTTGATAATTTTTTCGTATTCTGTTTGATATTTCAATAGAGTTCTTGGGGACGTTTTTTGGTACCACTCTTTGTTATTTAGGATATTGTGGCACATGTTCTCATATTGTGATTTGGTCATAATGACCGTATTGCCACCCTTATCGGCTGGTTTGATTTCTAGAGTGTCATTTTGTTCTAATTCCCTAAGTGCTTGCACCTGTGGTGGGGTGATGTTTCTGGGTCTTATACCTTTTGTGGAAGTGTTTTCTATTTCTTGTGTGATAATCACACTCGAGTTTACAGTGAGGGAGGGAAAGTATTTAGAAGGTTTTCTAAATTTTTTTTTGTCTTTTATTATTTCTATCTCTGTTTCTGTTGCGGATGTGTTCTGTAGTGATTCTAGTATATTCAAAGTGGAGGCATCACTTTGAGTTAAGGTTATTGGATTGTCTTCCAGTTGGTCTTTGTCCTGATATTGCTGCTTTAGCAGTAGTTTTCTGGCGTAGAAGTGGATGTCCTTTATGACCTCAAATTTGTCCATGTTATGGTCTGGACAAAAGTTTAGTCCTAAGTGTAATACCTGTGTTTGAGCTTCTGTTAAAGGTATTTTTGCTAAGTTTATTGTATTATTCTCTTCTCCTGTTTCCCTGTGTGTTTCTATTCTTTCTCTATTGGTTTGTTTATCCCGGCTCCCTATGTGTATGACCCTCTTTTGGTCAGTGGTCCTGGGTCCTGGGTATCTGGTCTGGGAATGTCTGTACTCCTATTCTGATAGATGCTTTATTCGCTGTGTAAACACACCCGGTGAACTTGTCTTAGGGTTGAGAGAATTTTGTTCCATGTTTAGCCTTTTCTCTTTCTTCAATGCACTAGTTGGCTACACTAGTAAAAATAGGCCATAATTATCATGCTTGCTGCTAAAAAATTCTCCAAAGTGGATTTTAATCTGCTTTACTTAAAGTAAGCTGTTACACTGCTATCTACTCCAGTAGCTGATGTACTTCAGCTCGACAAAATAGCTGGGGTTGTTACCCTGAACTACACAGGTACAATGCAGCACAAGGGCAGGTAAGCATCATACATACAAGTAAAGTGGTGTATTAGTTCCACCTCTGCATGCAGCTCTAGGCTGTCAGAAGAACAGAACACAGGAGGGAACCAATATACCACTCTACTTTTTGTGCCAGACGGACATTTAATAAAGCACAGGATGCCAAATGGCTCTGACACTACGCTGCCCAGTTCCATGCGATCATTGCAGGTTCCAGCAGTGGTGCCTTTGCAGCCTGGCTGCCTACTATGTGGGGTCCAGAAAACTAGTGGATGCAGTCCATATACCGACCTCAGTCACCCATTTGATTATCTTTGGCATAATGACTAATATGCCCAGGGACAGAGGCCTGCTATGTAGCCTCTGTAGCCTCTGAGCCCTAGTCTTACTGTCCCCTATGTCTAGTGAGAAGGGGGGCACTTCACTTTCTTAACAATAAAGAAATGGAATATTATTTGGATTATATCCCCCCCCCCCTTAGGGTTTAAAAAGGTTTGGCTTCAGGTTAAGTGTGTTAAGTGTTAAGTGTGGTTAAGCATTGGTTTGGTTTGGTGGTTAGGCATTAAGTGGACAAAAACCCAGTGCAATTTGCCCCGGAATCTATAAGAAACCCCCCAGGTCGCCCCATACAATTACCTTGCTTACCGCTATCCCTCTAGCAGGGTGCGTACCCGTGCCAGGCATTTGTGAATGGCTGACGCGGGCACGCTCTCTGTTAGAGGGAAGTGGATGATGCGGCCGCAAGCGCGCTCACACAAGCAGCATGCATGCGTCATAGGATCGGGAAGAGGTGAGTTGCGCTCAGCGATCAGAAGGGTTTCACACAGCGGGACACCCAAAATCCTGGGTTTTGGTCCACTTTAAAGCATTGGAGGTGTAAATGACAGTTAACTATCTAAAAGCTACATTAGTGGGAAAAAAGTTGAAGCATATCCTAATTATAGGGACAGGCAAAACAAATAGTTGTTTTTTTCACATGTTCACTGACAGATTAGACATGGCCATATGTTCATTAAGGTTTGCTATACAGGAAATAAATTGGACAGATATGGTATTTGGTGTGTGTTAGTGTGGCTTGTTTCACTGGAAATAATTATTATTAGAAACATAATATGGACCTATTAGTGCCTAATTTTGTACAGCAGTTAATTGCATTTGAGTCAGTAATCTAGACTGCATAGAATAGGTCAAGTAGATGTGTGCAGGAAGGAACAGAACAAGGTATATCACAGCTCATTAGGCAAGGTCAAGGAGATAGAGACAGGGAATAAAGTGGATAAAGTAAATGAGCATAAAAGAATGTGACATGGTTATATTAGAAATGTAAGATTTTTCTCTCCTTCTGATATACTTTATGTTTAAAATAGCAATGTACCGGTAAATGAAAATGAAAAAACATGGTTCAACATACGATGTTCAATAAATGCTTTTTATCATTTAATAGCATAGTCTTTAAGCAGTCGTTTTTATTCGTTCTTATAAAGTAGGCTAGATTTATGCATTAGCCATGAAAAAATGGACGTTAATGGATACATTAATAGTGAGGCATTTTTAACCCATTTTGGAATGGAGAAAAGTGAACAATTCTGCATCAGTGACAGCCAAAATTAATTCACAACTAGCTCTGATTCAGACCCAGATACTGGATACCCCGGCAAAACTAAACATATCAGAAATCCTAAATGATATTTTGTGAACAAAGTTTAAACTCTTTAGCAGCTGTATTTAAAAATCACAGCATATGAATATGGTTTCTGTTGTGTACAGGTTAATGCATGTCTTTTAAATTATACCCCTGTTGGCAGGGATCAGCTGGAGTAGCGATTAGATGGGTTTGCATTTTTATACTGATTACTGCTCACTTCTGCTGGGATGTATAATGTGAATTGCTAGTCCATTATGTGATCTTCTCATCTGCAATTTGCTGCGCTTTGCAAATTATTTGTCCAGAACTTTGATAGGAGGCATAAGCCCATCTCTAACCCAAATAGAAATAAAAGCCAGTTCTGAAGTTTTGTGTCCCAGCATCCCCTTGTGACCAAGGGAGTGCACTAAGGCAATACTTGGAACGTCTCTTCTGTCAAAGCACTTTGGATCAAGGGGCTGGATCCTCAGATAGGATATCCTAATTTGGGCTGTGCGTAGCTGAATCAGTCATTTTGACAGACCTGGGGAGGGTGTGCGCAGCCGCAGGAGGCCGTACATGCACTTTGAGATCACCCAAAAAGGTAAAATTCATGGTAAACCAAGGGGGTTCACGAAGTGGGGCATCCTAAATTGGGATCATATATTTAAAGTGCACATGTAGTAAAGAATGCTAAAGTAATTATACAGCTAGATACTGTATTACAAAGAATGTGTTTATTTCAACCTAGCATACCCCTCATAGGGAGACACAATCCCTAATTATATACCCTAAAATTTCTACTTGCCACTCTTCCATGAAGGTCAGATTTGTTGAGTCTACAACTAATAGATGTCTCGTGGACAGATTCTCGCACCTGAGCTGTGGATCTGTGCAGCTCCTCCAGAATGACCCTAGGCCTCTTGGGTTCTAATTAGTGCTTTCCTTGCTTGGGTTGTCAGTTTAGGTGGTTGGCTAGGTCTTGGTAGGTTTGCAATTGTGCCAAACTCCTTCCATTTATAGATGATGGATTGAACAGTGCTCCGTGAGATATTCAGAGCTTGGGCTATATTTTTATCACCTATCTCCGCAATACACTTTACCACAACTTTATTCCCCAGCTGTCTGGTGTGTCCCTTGGTTATCATGACGTTGTTTATTCACTAATGTTCTTTAATAACAGCTACAGGACACACTATTTTATTTTTTTAATAATAAAGTGATATAACAACAGTGGAACTATTGGTATACAGGCCCGCGCTAGCAATTTCCCAAATAAAAAATCAATGAATACATGTGATAAATAATGCTGAACGTGAAATGTCCTCAACCCCAAAAAGAACACAAATAAAATGTTAATATAAACACAGAGCAAGCTAGATTGAATAAGACAAAACAAAAGTCCCAATTTTTAATCCTTCAAAGGTGCTATAGTGCTCAATATAACTATGTCCCACGGTGCATGCACTCCACGCAAAATTGTGCAAAGGAATCCTCCACCAATCGTGCAAACTCTTACCAACTTTAAGTAGGCAATGCGCTTAGAATTGATTTTACACGGCGTTGTTGCCAATTCTGATGTAATCCACTTTTAAATAAACGCTTATCCAGCTTATCCACACTCTGATGAAGTGGCAGATTTCGGTTGCCACGCAACGCGTCAGTGGGACTGGCATGCTGGGCATGTGAGATGGAATAGGACTGGACCTTACAATCATGCGGTAATGTAGATTGTCTTATGATATCAATTTTTGACCATGTTTGATTAAACACTATTGTAGCATATTTTCTCTGATTATATATGCCCTGGAGTTTCGCCACTTCTTTTTCTTAATACGCACTTGCACTTTATGCACTTGGCACTTTTATTACATATTTTAAACAGCAACTTCTATTCGGCCTCATATGGCCCCTTACTTATTCTTATAGTCAATACTTTGCTTTACTTTCTTTATGCCATTTGGTATACACATCACGGGCACAATTCTCAGGCCTTACTCCTGGGCATAGATATTTGTATTGTAACACTCAGGTTGTATTAAGTATGAATAATTGCTAAATATTAATATTAACAGTCTGCCACCTCCTGGCCCAGCCCTTATGTTTTTAATTGTTTTTAGATTTATGTCAAGCTAGTATTCAATAAAATCTTTTGATTGTTATATTTGACAATGTTTTGTCATTTCTGTTGAGCGGCTGTTTATGTGGACTTTGGGATCCAAGCTGGCGGTTCCCCCCTTTTTTGTAGTCCCACTTTCGCCCGAGTTTCGGGTGGTTTTGGTCCCTTCAGCCAGCATCCAGTATAAGGTATACATCGTGCTGTGCAGGTAAACAGTTTGTTGTGTTTCTATATTATTTTTTGACATTAACAAAAAACTGCTTTGTGTTGCTAAATAACAACCTTAATAAAGTCAATTTAGGTTTGTGGCTTCAAGTATAAATACTTCATCAAGGCACTGTACCTAAATCTGATGATTATGGAAAAATGCCAGGGAGTGATGCATTAATTATATTGGTCAACATTACCATAATTCAAGAATATTTGCCCACTTTATCACCTGAAATAGTTTCCCCGATATTCCAGCTTTGTCTGTGATAAGATGATGCACGTTATGGAGAGGGCTCTTAACACATTTGAGAATTCCTATGTAAAGGGTTGATATTTATGAATTTTTGGAGAAGCCCTTCAACCTAGTAAACAACCTCCACCCCTCACAGCTCATGCTAAGCCCAATTCATGCATTACAGTCCCTGTCCATTCTCACACTAACTTTCTCCCACCCTTTTCTCTTTGGGACAAGAAAATCTAAGACTATGGGGGTTGATTCAGAGCCCTGTGAAATTATATTCTTTTTTGTGAGAAACCCCCCCCCCCCCTCGCATGAATCAGGATACCATTGTTTCTGTAGGTTTTTTTTTCTTTTTCTTTGTTTTTGGTGTTAAAAAGTTACATAGTTAATATGGTTGAAAAAAGACATATGCTCATCAAGTTCAACCAACTGTTGGTGTAGGGGAAGTTATTTTTTATTTTATTTTTTGTTTTGTTTTTTACTGATAACAGCTAATAGTAATTGTTAATGTTATTTTCTTCTGAATAAGCATCTAATTCTTTTTTGAAGCTGTCAGAGGTTGATGCTGTAGCAAGCTTCTGTGGGAGGCTATTCCACAGATTTATAGTCTCGGTAAAAAATAATTGTCACTGAAGATTGCATTTCTTTTTTTCCAGTTGAAGGGAGTTCCCCTTGTCTTTAGAGAGGATTTGACCTGAAATAGTGTTTCCCCATATTTTTTGTATTTCCCATTTATATATTTATACAAGTTAATCATGTTCCCCCATAGTCGACTCCTCTTGAGACTAAACAGATTTAATTCTCTTTCCTCATAACTAAGATCCCTTATTCCCCTTATTAGTTTAGTGGCCCTCCTCTGCATTCTTTCCATAGTCAGAGTGTCCATTATATGAATGGGTGCCCAGAACTGGATAGCATATTCCAGGTGAGGGTGCACCAGTGCCTTGTAAATAGGCAAAATCCCGTGATTCCATGCCTCTTTTAATGCATTATAATATCTTGGTGGCCTTGGAATCAGCTGCTTGATATTGCATACTGTTATTTTTCCTGTGACTTAACAGTACCCCCAGTACTGGTAGAACTCTCAGTTTTACTCACAGGCTGATTCATCGCTAACGCCAGGTAGCGACAGAGGATCGTCTGTAGCAGGCATTTTCAGAGCGCCAACTAGTAGTCACTGTGCTCAGCCGTGGGTCGCTACTTTATAGCGACTCAGTTGCTGTTCAGTAATGTTGAATACATTGTGAGGAGTCGCTATTTGACCAGTACAGCACTGTATGGGAGCGCATGTTATCGACTGCTCATAGCAACCGACTCACACCATATTCAGCAAAAAAACAGCCTCACAAATCTCTGGCGCTGAAAAATGCTTGTTTGAAGCCCAGAGCGCAGGAGGCGGTGTGTTTAAAGTGTGTTTTCCAGCATTTATCCACTAGTAAGCAAAATCATATGGAATTACATTGTAGCAACATTGTAACATGAACACTTTAATGGCAGACCTGTAATGTCATTTCTGAAGAAATATATAAAAAATGAAAAAAATGTGAAAAAACAGCTTTTTCAATGCCAGAATAGGTCACAGAATTATTTGTGATTTTTGGGGAAAAAAAAAAAAAACCCCGTTTAAAGAGAAGAAAAGGATCGTCCATTGAAATGTATGGGAGAGCGACAGGTAGCGAGAGGTCATACCTGGTGCTGTGCAAGGCTGAACGCTGGCGCTGTTCGCTGAGGCTGTGAAAATGAGGAATCAGACGCTACATGCCGCTATCCCAGCCGCTAAACAGATTCTGCTTGATAAATGTGTAATTGTGTGCCGTGTCCGGCGTTCACCAGTTGCTACCTGTCACTACCTCTCATTAACCAGCCACTACCTGACGCTATCCCTTCTTAAATAAGTGCCTCAGTTTTACTCCCGCAAGGACATATTTGTGATTTTTTGTTTGGTTATGAGAACTCCAAATAAAAAATAATTTCAAATGTTAATTTTCGTTGGATTCAGAGGGTCTTTTTTGTGTGAAAATTGGCCGGGAATGTTTTTTTTTTTGCCAGCTAGCAAACAACATCAGTCAAGATTGTTAAAAATTATGCTGCTCGAGACTAACAAGGAAATTGACATTAATCATTTTGGAATTTACAATACAATTTTTATCCAAGGAAAAAAATTCTGGCCAATTTTATTTTTTTTTTTTACCAGGTTTTAATGAATAATTTTATCAGCACAAGTCCATGGTAATTTTTTTTTTGTTCTTAATGTTATTTTTTTTTTAAATTGTGTGCCCTCCCAAAAGCAACCAGCCAGGACACCAAGTATAAGCACTTGTAATCCAAGGCTCAGAGGCTGCGCCATGTGGCCCCTGGCCTTGCCAGTTAAAATCCCTTATGCCCTTTGGTATGGGCACAAGGTTCTTCAAGAGGTTCCATAGACACCAGGTTCTTCCGCACCCCTGATGCTACAAATGGAGGTGTGGTTAATATGTTGTGTTACCAGTATGTCACCCGCCAAGTCTGACAGGTGCCATGGCAGCTCACTGGGGACCCCGTCTCTGGGAACCCCTTACTAGTTCACCGCAAGTGTAAAAAAAAAATCCAAAAATGAGCCAGCACATCGAGAGTTAAGTAAAAAAAAATTATATTCCAAAGTGTTTCCAAGGTATCTAAGAAAGGATACATCATATACAGCTGACGCTTCAGGGACGCCAGTGCTCCCTTCCTCAAGGCAGTGTATACACATGCAACAAACAAAACACCATAACCATTCCCCTTATAATCCTAGAGGAACCAATGAGAGGCAGGCAGGAGGTTAGATTGTTTCCCACCTAACCTCACTTCCTTAACCCTATGTAAATACTTTCAACAAGAATACAAAGGAACAAAATACATTAGATGTGGCTCCTCCCTAACTCCAGAGTTGTCCCTCCCCCCTGAAAACTGTGAGCGAGTCGATGCCCCCCGCACCACCGGAGCCTGGGCTACACAACCTTGACACCGGCCTTGTCCTGCACAGCTACTGATGACGTGGAGGGCGCTGCTCTGTGATAGGCAGGCCAAGTCTCCTATATCATCACAGATCCCCACATCTGAGCCTCCGATACAGTTATCATAACAGCGATGTCGATCACAGGAGCATGTGCCCGGGAGCAGCGGGGAGTTGCCGCTGGGTGCCTATGAAGCGGTGGTTGGGATTTAGGATTTTAGGGTGGTTGGGATTTAGCCATCGAGGAGACTAGACCTAGGTATGTGTAAGGTTCAGAAGATAACCTGGTAGTAAAATAGAGGCCATTGAGGCACACAGCGTTCATGTGGGCTTAAATCCATAAACATTGGAGAACCACATTTGGGACTATGCATTGCATCACTAGAGGGCTAAAAAAAAGCATCAATCAGAAGCTTAGGAAGAAAAGCAGGGCCTGAAGATACACACAGAGCCACTAGACGGAAGAGAAAAAAAAGCGAGAAACAGAAAAAAAGGGGTAAAGTGATCATAAATCATAAATAACCAGTTAATAAGCCTAGGTAAATCTACTGTATATCCAAGAAATGTGAAAACCCACAGGCAGTATTGAGGCCTCTGGGTTGTACTGTGTTCAATTTGTGAATCCAAAAAGTTTCTCTCTGTAGCAAAATCTGATTTCTATCTCCTCTGACGGGGCGAGGAATATGGTCTATAACCTCAGTTCATAGGTTTAGTGGCCCGCTAATACAAAGTGGGCTGCTACAGGCTTCACCTGGTCAACCAGGATACCATATATATATATATATATATATATATATATATATATATATATATTCACCATGACATCACTCCTTTATTGTTGGAATCTTTTCTTGAATGGGCCACTTGTTAGACCATAAGTGTACTTTATGATATTTACACAGTAGTCATGTGAAAAGACAGAAATGTCAAATGGTTTCCGTGTATGTGGATGGTAACATTTAGGGCTCAGAATTAGTGAATTACACACATTACAGTTAGCAATAGCAACCTTTTTTAGATGAAAAAACAAAGCTAGTTTGATATTTCTCAAATGGGTCTGAGCGGACTAACAGTTTCACTCCTGGGTGATCAGAGGTAAGTATATGTTGCTTTTTATGCGCTGCTCTTCTAATCCATGGTAAAGTATGGTTAAAGGGCTAGATAAAGGGTATTTGTTCCTCACTGGTGCGTTTTTCTGTCGTGCTGCAGTCACTAGTTCAAGAGCCTTCTGCCTCGCTCTCATGATTGTCATTTCGGTATACCCCCTTTCACTAAATCTCTCCCTCTCACTGACTTAGCTCTCATGCCTGCTGGCTCATTTTTGGATTTTCTGGATATTGCGGTGATTTCACAAGCCATGGCACTCATTATTTGCATTAGGAGTGTGCTAGAACATACAGACATACTTGTAGCAGAAAAAGAGACCACACAAAAATGTTATTATTCTCAAGTTTACTACTCTCCGGTCCCATCTTCTTTCTTCATTTCATCGCCGGGCAAACGTTCTCTTCCACCTCCCGTACCAGGGTCCCCCGGCGCTCTCTAATGGTCTTGGGGGCTCTTCTTTACCTCCTCAGCCATCTTCTTGTGGCAGCACCTGCATGGAATCTCCTCCATGTCACTAATGATGTCACAGGAGGGGTGGGCCCAGAATGGATTTTTCAGAGAACCCTCTCTAGGCCCTTCCCCTTCTGTGATATCATTAGTGACATAGGGAAGATTCCATGAAGGCCCCACTTCCTAGTATAAAAGGAGCCTTGGCTGGTCCTTACTTCAGACCCTTGTTGGGTGGCGAGGATGACAGAAGGGGGAATCTATGTTCCCCCTTTATGCAAGAGGTGGCACAGGCATTAGGTTTTGACACCATGCGCATCCACAAGAAAACGGTGGAGGGGCCAAAGAAGAGCCCCAAAGACCAGTGGGGAGCGCAGAGGGAAGAAGAGGACGTTGCCCAGCAATGAAATGAAGAATGAAGACGCAACTGCTGAGTAGTAAAATTGAAAATATTTTGTTCTGTGGTGTACTTTTTCTTTCACACTTGGAGTGAACTAGAAAGGCCCTATACTAGTTTACCAGGGTTTGGAGCCGCACCATGACACCTGCCGGACTCGCAGTTCAGGGCAAATAAAAAAAAAAAATGTAGCCACAAAAATAAAAAAAACCTTTATTTGTAAAAAACAAAAAAAAATTAAATAAAGCCTGCTGTCAGTTTAGTTCATAAAATAAATGCCAGCGACATTCCTTTAATCTATGAAAACTATTACAATTTGCTGACAGTGATTGATTAAACTCAGGCGAGTTGTAAAATCATGGAAAAATCTCGCAAGGGGCTTTGAATCAGCCGAGATTGTAAGAATTTACGCAGGCGAGTTTACTTTCACTAAAAAATTAGATTTTACATGGGGGCTCTTAATCACCATCTATATGTAAATATATTATGTGTTCTGAGCAACAAATGTTTATAATGTATATTAATAATTACTCTCACTTATGGTTGTTGTAGTGGAACATTGGCTCATTGCCTACATCAGGGGCACTCAACCACTTCTTGTAAAGGTCCATTTAAAGGCATCCGCTGAGAGGTGAAGGTCCGGGCAGAGTGCTGACGCAGGGGGTGGATAGTTAAAAATGAACACACTGGGGGAGGGGCTATAGATTCCCCAGACAAAATTGGATTGGATGGGGTAAAGAGACAGAGAAACAAAGTTTGTATGTACCCTGCAATCAAGGGGAGGCAGCTCTGAGCACATCAAAACAGGGGGGCAGCTCTGAGCACAGCAACACAGAAGCAACTTAGTACAGGGCTGTCAGGGCAGGGGTCCGGAAATCTGGCATCGAGGTCCGCATTTGGACCCCGGTCCGCCATTTGAGTATCGCTGGCCTACATCTTTGCTTGAACCCTGCCGCGGGGTGATGGAGAAGCTGCACAGAACGAAGGGCGTCTGAGATGAAAGGCCGTGAATAAAGAAAAAAAACTGGAGGGAAGAAGGAAGCACTAGGAAGTGGGAGTTTCCATCACTCGCTGTTAATGATGGGTGCCTTATGGATCTTGCGGATGGATGGTTGGGGGTCCGGTGTGAAAGGTATTGGGTGGTCCCCCCTCCCCTCTTCTTGGGGGGCCCCAATTCCAGTTACCTCCTTGAGCCCGGGGAGGGTCTGGAGTCATGGGCCCCGTGGGGAGAGGATATGGTAGATGGACCTGCAAAAAAAGGGCCATTTATTTGAACCCCTGATCATGATAATTGCTAATGCCAATAATATAGCACAATTGGTTTGGTGTATTTTATAAGGACCATCAGTTATAGCCTGTATGGATTAGCATATTGGTTTATTAGCCATTGTATATAATACTGAGTAAGTAAATATTGTGTTGTAGGCACCATTATAATGAATAAAGTACGTAATGACATATAGGTAGCAGTTTTATTAGATTTAAGTTGTAGTGTGCCATTGTATGTTATTGAATTGCTCGTTGCCAATGGGGAATACTCACCCTTCCAGGAGGCCGGTCTTGCGCCGAATTCTCTGTTTGTGAGCGAGCGGCGTCTGTCTCTCCTCCTTGGTGATAGCACTGCTGCTATGGCCACTCCTGAGGTGAGGAGGGAGCTCACCCACACTTGGCCAGCAGCATTGTTCTGTGCAACTGTCTGCAATCTGTTGCTATTGCCAATGTACACTTTATCTACACTTGTATGTTGCCAATAACAACAGATGAAAACTGCTTCCATAAAACGCACATTTGCTAACATTATAAAAAAATAACAAATGCCAGATCAGCTCAGCAATTTAAGACATCATTTTGGCACACAGAAATATACACTTTCAAAAATTCTACCGAAAGCTGACTTACCCTTCAATAATGACTAGAGGGCTCTCTGCATTTAAAGCAGAATGAAAGCCAATTTTTGGTCCTCCGCTCATTCCCTGGGCACCCCCCTTCCCGGCCAAGCAGCTAGGGAGATTCTTCTCCCACTGCCGAGGCCACGCCTGCCTGGCACCTTTTGATATCGTCTGTTGGCTGATCTCAGAAGGGCAGGGTGACGTGCCACATCCCTGGCCACACCAAGACATTCAGATACACAGGATTCCAGGGAGTGCATAGCTAAAGGTAAGCCGGCGATGCAGCAGTCAGCAAAGACGCAGTGAAGAAGTGTACTGGCAACCCCCCGGGGTTTCACACAGTGAGGCATCCTGCAAGCCCCCGCAGGCAAGCAGTCTAAAAGATTCTAAAAGATTCCAGGGCCATGCCCAAATGGTTTCACTCTACATTAATAATAATCTCCAAACTTTATTTCTGTACTCCCCACCCCCTGCCCCCACAGTGGTGTTCCATATTAACACATTGTTATTTGTTTGTTTATGTTAATATTCTTATGTGAATGAGGTCATGTCACGTGAGAGATGTGAATGGAAAGATTACAATGTCTTGCACAAGTACAGGTTCACTTGAAAATACATTTCAAACCATTATGTTTCTTCAGGTTACTAAAATTACTTTTTCAGTTTAATTTGTATGCAGAAATAATTCTTTAAACCTACTAGAAATGTGGCTTCTTTGTGTATCAGAACTGGAAGTGTTTTTGTGTACATGGCAGCCTAGAAGATACAATTATTTGCTGCTACAGTAGGATCACAATTTTTTCCACAAAGCTTCATGTCTAGTCATGTCAACTATTGATTATTCTGTCATTGGGTTTTACTATGCTAATTACTAAGATGACTGCAAAAGGTTAAGCCTACTAAAGGGATGCCAGGAGACCAAGTTTATTGATCAGGCAATTATGCTAGATCAAGCCAGATCTCTGTTGGGTTTTTACTTTGCATTTAAGGGCACAGGGCATCTATAGTTTCTATATATTTTGCAGAGAAGCAGGAGAAAGATCTAAAATAATGTTTGCAGTGTATCAAGTTTTTTTTCTGAACTTTAATGTTTATTTCTAGACTTAAAGTGGACCAACACCCTCCAAAACAACTTAGCGTTATTATATATAAAATAAAAGGACACTTACCTTTTGATGACTGTTGGAGCCATCTGTCCCTCGCAGCGCCTGAAATATTAATAATTCTCAACAGGAAGTCCCACCCTCCAGGTCTTGTCCGCTGTCAATCACGCTTGTCCGCTCATTAGCATATTTTGTCCGTGGATCAGGTCTTCTCTAGGTCTTCTGTTGTCTCGCGTTGTCATCAGGTGGCGTGTCCTCTCTCTGGCCTCGGGCGCGTGCACGTCTCCCTCCCAGCTATACTTGCAGTCAGTCTGGTTATTTGATTGGTTGAGCTGTGCTCAGCCATGATTGGCTGCAGGCACCTGAGCCTCCGCCTCCCCTCCTCTCACTCCCCTCCCTCCTCCTTCCATTATACTTTTCAGCGTCTGCTCTCCTCTCGTCTCATCTCGTGCTGGATGCGTAGGACAGGTGAGTTTACTTTTGTTTCATAAATGTCTTGGTCAAATGTGTTTACTGTTTAATTCACTGTAATGTACTGCGCCACTGAGAATGTTATGGGGGGACTCGGCCACTGTGAATCTTATGGGGGGACTCGGCCACTGTGAATCTTATGGGGGGACTCGGCCACTGTGAATCTTATGGGGGGACTCGGCCACTGTGAATCTTATGGGGGGACTCGGCCGCTGTGAATCTTATGGGTGGACTCGGCCACTGTGAATCTTATGGGGGGACTCGGCCACTGTGAATCTTATGGGGGGACTCGGCCACTGTGAATCTTATGGGGGGACTCGGCCACTGTGAATCTTATGGGGGGACTCGGCCACTGTGAATCTTATGGGGGGACTCGGCCACTGTGAATCTTATGGGGGGACTCGGCCACTGTGAATCTTATGGGGGGACTCGGCCTCTGTGAATCTTATGGGTGGATTCGGCCTCTGAGAATCTTATGGGGGCCTCGGCCACTGTGAATCTTATGGGGGGATTCGGCCACTGAGAATCTTATGGGGGGATTCTACCTGCTGGACATGTTATGGGGGGATTCTGCCTGCTGAACATGTTATGGGGGATTCTGCCTGCTGAACATGTTATGGGGGATTCTGCCTGCTGAACATGTTATGGGGGGATTCTGCCTGCTGAGCATGTTATGGGGGGATTCTGCCTGCTGAACATGTTATGGGGGATTCTGCCTGCTGAACATGTTATGGGGGGATTCTGCCTGCTGAGCATGTTATGGGGGGATTCTGCCTGCTGAACATGTTATGGGGGGATTCTGCCTGCTGAAAATGTTATGGGGGGATTCTGCCACTCTCAGCATGTTATGGGGGGATTCTGCCGATGAGCATGTTGTGGGGGGATTCTGCCTGCTGAACATGTTATGGGGGGATTCTGCCTGCTGAGCATAATATGGGGGGATTCTGCCTGCTGAGCATGTTATGGGGGGATTCTGCCTGCTGAACATGTTATGGGGGGATTCTGCCTGCTGAACATGTTATGGGGGGATTCTGCCTGCTGAGCATGTTATGGGGGGATTCTGCCACTCTCAGCATGTTATGGGGGGATTCTGCCTGCTGAACATGTTATGGGGGGATTCTGCCTGCTGAGCATGTTATGGGGGGGATTCTGCCTGCTGAACATGTTATGGGGGGATTCTGCCTGCTGAACATGTTATGGGGGGATTCTGCCTGCTGAAAATGATATGGGGGGATTCTGCCACTCTCAGCATGTTATGGGGGGATTCTGCCACTCTCAGCATGTTATGGGGGGATTCTGCCGATGAGCATGTTGTGGGGGGATTCTGCCTGCTGAACATGTTATGGGGGGATTCTGCCTGCTGAGCATGTTATGGGGGGATTCTGCCTGCTGAACATGTTATGGGGGGATTCTGCCTGCTGAACATGTTATGGGGGGATTCTGCCTGCTGAGCATGTTATGGGGGGATTCTGCCACTCTCAGCATGTTATGGGGGGATTCTGCCTGCTGAACATGTTATGGGGGGATTCTGCCTGCTGAGCATGTTATGGGGGGATTCTGCCTGCTGAACATGTTATGGGGGGATTCTGCCTGCTGAACATGTTATGGGGGGATTCTGCCTGCTGAGCATGTTATGGGGGGATTCTGCCTGCTGAACATGTTATGGGGGGATTCTGCCTGCTGAACATGTTATGGGGGGATTCTGCCTGCTGAACATGTTATGGGGGGATTCTGCCTGCTGAAAATGTTATGGGGAGATTCTGCCACTCTCAGCATGTTATGGGGGGATTCTGCCGATGAGCATGTTATGGGGGGATTCTGCCTGCTGAGCATGTTATGGGGGGATTCTGCCTGCTGAGAATGTTATGGGGGGATTCTGCCTGCTGAGCATGTTATGGGGGGATTCTGCCACTCTCAGCATGTTATGGGGGGATTCTGCCTGCTGAACATGTTATGGGGGGATTCTGCCTGCTGAACATGTTATGGGGGGATTCTGCCTGCTGAACATGTTATGGGGGGATTCTGCCTGCTGAAAATGTTATGGGGGGATTCTGCCACTCTCAGTATGTTATGGGGGGATTCTGCCTGCTGAACATGTTATGGGGGGATTCTGCCTGCTGAACATGTTATGGGGGGATTCTGCCTGCTGAAAATGTTATGGGGGGATTCTGCCACTCTCAGCATGTTATGGGGGGATTCTGCCACTCTCAGCATGTTATGGGGGGATTCTGCCGATGAGCATGTTGTGGGGGGATTCTGCCGATGAGCATGTTGTGGGGGGATTCTGCCTGCTGAACATGTTATGGGGGGATTCTGCCTGCTGAGCATGTTATGGGGGGATTCTGCCTGCTGAACATGTTATGGGGGGATTCTGCCTGCTGAACATGTTATGGGGGGATTCTGCCTGCTGAACATGTTATGGGGGGATTCTGCCGGCTGAACATGTTATGGGGGGATTCTGCCTGCTGAAAATGTTATGGGGGGATTCTGCCACTCTCAGCATGTTATGGGGGGATTCTGCCGATGAGCATGTTGTGGGGGGATTCTGCCTGCTGAACATGTTATGGGGGGATTCTGCCTGCTGAGCATGTTATGGGGGGATTCTGCCACTCTCAGCATGTTATGGGGGGATTCTGCCTGCTGATCATGTTATGGGGGGATTCTGCCTGCTGAGCATGTTATGGGGGGATTCTGCCTGCTGAGCATGTTATGGGGGGATTCTGCCTGCTGAGCATGTTATGGGGGGATTCTGCCTGCTGAACATGTTATGGGGGGATTCTGCCTGCTGAAAATGTTATGGGGGGATTCTGCCACTCTCAGAATGTTATGGGGGGATTCTGCCGATGAGCATGTTATGGGGGGATTCTGCCTGCTGAACATGTTATGGGGGGATTCTGCCTGCTGAACATGTTATGGGGGGATTCTGCCTGCTGAACATGTTATGGGGAGATTCTGCCTGCTGAACATGTTATGGGGGGATTCTGCCTGCTGAAAATGTTATGGGGGGATTCTGCCACTCTCAGCATGTTATGGGGGGATTCTGCCGATGAGCATGTTGTGGGGGGATTCTGCCTGCTGAACATGTTATGGGGGGATTCTGCCTGCTGAGCATGTTATGGGGGGATTCTGCCTGCTGAGCATGTTATGGGGGGATTCTGCCTGCTGAACATGTTATGGGGGGATTCTGCCTGCTGAGCAGGTTGCAAGTCGGAGAAAAGCACATCAACACTACAAGAACCCGAGCAGACCACTGAGCATCATGGGAGGCGTAGTCGGGCACGCTATCACACGCTTTGGCATCTAGTGGTCTTCTACCAATTTCCCAGAATGCCTCGCGCGCTGCTTCTCCATAGAGAAGTGCCCGCTTTTGCAGAAGCCTTGGCCGCTGTGATGTGACAGTTGCCAGACAACACGGTTTCCCAATAAAATGACTTATGGTTGTGTTAATTTCAGTGTGCCGTTGAACATGGCCACTAGCTCCAAGCCGCCCTGGTAAAGACAAGCTTGGGACAGGGCGGCCAGATAGCCCAGCATGGCGTTCCACTGGCCGCCACACACCCAGTCCGTCTGGTATCCGCCATAGAGTCGCTGCAGGGCCGAGTCAGCGTCCACCAACACCCGGCAGGGAGGGGGCGCCGCTGGGGAGGGGGGCTGTGTAGGGGGAGGAGGGGGTGGCGGGTAACCTGCCCGGTGCTGCTGGCGGGCCACCGTCCGGGCGAGCTTCAGGAGGTCCACGGGCACCACGGCCCCCGGGCAGCCGCTACTGGAGGTGAGCAGGAAGCGCGACTGTTGGCAGAAGGCTGTGAAGGGCGGCTTTCAGGTCCCTCACACAAGCAGGCTGCGGGGGGACGGTCCTTGCGCGCCACCAACCGCCATCTTAATCGCCTTCTTCTTCAGCAGCAGCGCTCGCCGCGATGCCCCGCCGCGCGGTGCAGCCCGGGAAATAGAGTCCTGCCCCCGACAGCAGCCGGTAGCCGCTTCACCGCCGCACACTACCTCTCCCGGCATCCCCTGCGAGCCGTCTCCTTTCTGGAGCTCGCCGAGGAGTTTTACGGGGAAAGGAAACGTGATAGAAGCCCATCCCTGGCAGGGGGAGACTCGCGCATGCGCAGTAGTGTCAGGTGAAGCGCCTCTCGCTCCCGATGCAAGCGGCGCTTCACCTATCTACCGCGCATGCGCGCAATTTTAACAGGAAGAGGTCAAAGGATCTCTTCCTGTTTGGAGAAAAATGAAGATGGCGGCCGAAATTTATAATGTTAGCGACGCGGAGCGGGATCATAAAAGGTAAGTTTTTTTTTCATAACTTTTTAAATCGGGTCTTCCTGCTTATTTTGTATATTTTTAAAATACACATAAAAAAAAAACGGGACAGGGTGTTGGTCCACTTTAAAGTTGGAGGAGCATTATATCTGCTATCCCCTCCCCGTTTCTTCGTTTCAATACAAAAAAACTGAAACATTATTTTTGCCAGGTGCAATGCGATCTGCCATATTTATTCAAAATGCCATTATTGCACATTTTAAAAACTGTATTTTTTACCCCATATGACAAACCTTTTTTTCCCCAAAAAGTGGAGGAGGAGGCAGGTGGTGGAAGGTGGTGGTGAAGACAGGTGGTAGTGGGCGGCAAACTCCGGTAAGCTGTGTGTATGTGTGTCTTTGTGTGTGTGTGTGTTTGTGGTCTGTCCCAGCGAGCGGTGTCAAGCAGGGGAGCATGTTGGAGGGAGGGGAGATGACACACAGGCTGTAATGGGGCATACTGCCCGCTGGCTGTAATGGGGCATGCTGCTCTCTGGCTGTAATGGGGCATGCGGCCCACTGACTGTAATGGGCCATGCTTTCCACTGACTGTAATAGGGCATGCTGACTGTAATGGGGAGGCCGCACACAGCTTGTAATAGAGCATGCAGCACATTGTTTGTAATAGGGGATACGGCACACTGCTTGTTATATGGGATGCCACACACTGCCTGTAATGTGGGATGTCGCACACTGCCTGTAAGTTGGGGTCTGTAATAGGGTGATTGGGGGGATTCTGCACAATAGGCTCGATTCAGAGAGACAAAAAAAATTTCAGTTTTAGTGCCGATCTGTTTTTTTTGTGAAATGTTTCCGTTCTCGTATGAGTGTACGAGCGATTCTATGCATGCATTGAAAACCTTCTGTAAAGTTTCTGTCCGTTCGTACGGCAGATTACGAATACGAGGATGTCATTTTCCAGCGTGACTTTTCCGTTTCATTTTCACATGTTACAACGTAGGCTTTCGTTTTTGACCTTTTCCCATCGTATCCTCCCACGAATCCTTTACGTTAGTTTCTGTTTCCCTTTTTCAATAAATAATCGTCCATACGGAAATCCTCACGATCTTGCGCCTGCGCAATACAAACTTAACTCATTAAAGTGCTCACCTACATATTTGCCACCCTCACTTCTACTACAATGTTTAGCTAAATCACTTAGCACTATCCTCCATCTTCCCTTTTGGATTCCCTATTCATCTTTAAATATTTCTGGGCCCATTAGTTTTGTGTTAATGTATTTTGTAAAAGAAATGACACTGTAACATTTTTTTTGGATTCCATCATAAAATATAAAATTTATAAAAATTGTGAAAATTTCTAATTTTTACAACTATAAAAAACAAAATACATAGCAATGTCAGGGCACAGAACATTATTCTTCATCTGTGGGCCAAAATGAGTTGCGCAGCTCCTGCATCTCGCCCACCAACTGAAGGACCCTGACACTCAGTTGTGCCACTCTGGCACGTGTGGTCCCTGTTAAAAAACGTAAATTAAAATATTGGTATAACCTTGTTGGGGTCATACTGCAGTGCCCCCCCCCCCCGTATGGTCCAAACACCTAAATCTGGACTTCAAAAGCCAGAGGGCCCTCGCCACCACGGCCCGGGTTTTGCAGAGGGCCCGATTAGAGAACCCCTGGCCCGCATTCTGCAGGCAAAGGGAGCAAGGGCAGGAGTGGATATCCAGAATCCCCTGAAAGTATTTAAAAATACTAACATAAAATACACATTCTAAGCTACAATATTGTTTAACATGTCATCAAGGGCTAAAAACAGCCATAGGTTAAGACATGAGACATCAACTATATTCATTGCCATACAGTGAAAATGGATTGATGGAATGTGATCAAACTTACCCAGGAGCTATCCACCAGATAATTCTCCTGACTCAAACTGAAGAAATAAGCTGGAGCTCCACAATATATAAGCATCATGGGACGACCCTGGATGCCCTGCAAGAACACTGAGGAATCGCATCGCTGGACCAAAGACTGCTTGTATGTTGTGTGAGTGGCACATCTTGCGGTTCTTGCAACGAAATATAAAATAATTACACAAAGCAAAGGTAACCGACTAAAACAATAACTCCTACAACAAATTAAGATCCAAGTTCAACAATCCAAATATAATTCACAAAGGACATAAGTCTAAAAAAATATAGCAATTATATGGATGTGTGGGAAAATAAATGTTTACATGCTAAGGACTAATTAGGTCAGCATTAAAATGCATTTATAAGGCATACATGAAATGTATTGATTCAGGTATGCATTGCTATACAATTTATGGCCTCAGCCATGCTGATACATGCAATGCCTTGGTGCTAAAGGCGCGCAGACTCCTCCACATAGCCGCAAAACATGTTAAACAATACCAATCCAAGCCCTCAAAGGTCCCGTAAGTGAGCCTCAATTCAAAAACACATTCGTCCGGACTTCCGTAGCTGTCTGTGAAAGTTTGGGTGGGTGTTAGTCTTTTTTTTGCTTTTTTTCGTTCATTTTTCATTCGTACGAACGTTCGGGAAAATGTGTATAAGCGCTTTCGATGAATGGAAGCAAATCGGAACATTTCGGTTAGTTCACAATATATAAGCATCATGGGACGACCCTGGATGCCCTGCAAGAACACTGAGGAATCGCATCGCTGGACCAAAGACTGCTTGTATGTTGTGTGAGTGGCACATCTTGCGGTTCTTGCAACCAAATATAAAATAATTACACAAAGCAAAGGTAACCGACTAAAACAATAACTCCTACAACAAATTAAGATTCAAGTTCAACAATCCAAATATAATTCACAAAGGCGCGCAGACTCCTCCACATAGCCACAAAACATGTTCAACAATAGCAATCCGAGCCCTCAAAGGTCCCGTAAGTGGATCGGAAATGAAACGGATTTATAAGGCTCGATTCAGAGACACATTCGTCCGGACTTCCGTAGCTGTCTGTGAAAGTTTTGGTGGGTGTTTGTCATTTTTTTGCTTTTTTTCGTACATTTTTCACTCGCACGAACGTTCGAGAACATGCGTATATGCTCTTTCGATAATGGTGACAAAATCTGAAGATTTTCGTTACTTCGGGAGCTTTTTCCCACCAAATCGGAAATGTTTCGTCCGTTCAGAAATTTTTCGTTATTGCAATGGGTTTGCGATTAATTCAGAGAGCTGATTGCCGATGGTCCCACACCTCATAAATTCGTTTCTGGCCCAAAACATTCCCGGCACCTTTTTGACTACGGGAGCGCGAGCCATCCATGGACGAGGCTACTGCCTTTGAGGAGCATGAGGATCTGCAACTCATGGGCATTGAGATCGTCCGGAGGGCAGAGACCAGATTGCACCGGCGGTGGCGCATGGACATCAATTGCATGCATGACGTTGAGCTGTTCGAGCTGACCAGGCTTAATCGCGCTTCCCTCCATAAACTGTATAGTGAGCTGCGGCCATGGTTAGCCCGCACCACAAGGAAGAGGCAAGCAATTTCAGGTATGACCAAGATGCTTGGCTGCCTGCAATTTTTGGCGAACGGCTCGTTCCAGAGGCTGGGTGCCCTCTCCGTGGGGATCTCACAGCCTACGCTGAGCCGCGCGCTATCCAAATTTTTGGAAGGCATGGCTACCATAACTCGGAAATATATTTGTTTCCCTGAGGATATGGTAGCCAGAAACGCCATTAAGCTGGCATTTTATAACATCGCCGACATGCCCAATGTCATGGGTGCAATTGACTGGACGCACGTTGCCCTGGTCCCTCCGTCAAGCGACGAGTATATATACAGGCAAGTTTGGGCTTCCATTGTATCTAAATATTTGTGTGTCCCTCCTTTGGCCAATCACATTATTTTTGGTCGTCATTGGGAATAGTCCCTCCTTTTCTGAAATGCATCCTTGGGCCTAATGTCTCCATTTTTAGTAACTCTCATTGCAAATAGTCCCTCCTTTTCTGAAATGCATCCTTGGGCCTAATGTCTCCATTTTTAGTAACTCTCATTGCCAATAGTCCCTCCTTTTCTGAAATGCATCCTTGGGCCTAATGTCTCCATTTTTAGTAACTCTCATTGCCAATAGTCCCTCCTTTTTTGAAATGCATCCTTGGGCCTAATGTCTCCATTTTTAGTAACTCTCATTGCCAATATTCCCTCCTTTTCTGAAATGCATCCTTGGGCCTAATGTCTCCATTTTTAGTAACTCTCATTGCCAATAGTCCCTCCTTTTCTGAAATGCATCCTTGGGCCTAATGTCTCCATTTTTAGTAACTCTCATTGCCAATAGTCCCTCCTTTTCTGAAATGCATCCTTGGGCCTAATGTCTCCATTTTTAGTAACTCTCATTGCCAATAGTCCCTCCTTTTCTGAAATGCATCCTTGGGCCTAATGTCTCCATTTTTAGTAACTCTCATTGCCAATAGTCCCTCCTTTTCTGAAATGCATCCTTGGGCCTAATGTCTCCATTTTTAGTAACTCTCATTGCAAATAGTCCCTCCTTTTCTGAAATGCATCCTTGGGCCTAATGTCTCCATTTTTAGTAACTCTCATTGCCAATAGTCCCTCCTTTTCTGAAATGCATCCTTGGGCCTAATGTCTCCATTTTTAGTAACTCTCATTGCCAATAGTCCCTCCTTTTCTGAAATGCATCCTTGGGCCTAATGTCTCCATTTTTAGTAACTCTCATTGCCAATAGTCCCTCCTTTTCTGAAATGCATCCTTGGGCCTAATGTCTCCATTTTTAGTAACTCTCATTGCCAATAGTCCCTCCTTTTCTGAAATGCATCCTTGGGCCTAATGTCTCCATTTTTAGTAACTCTCATTGCCAATAGTCCCTCCTTTTGATTAGTCCCTCTAGGTTCATACTCTCTGCTTTACATGTTCCCTCATTGCAATCACTCCCTCCTTGCTAATGCTCCCTCCTTGCCAAGAGTGTATGTGCAACAATGGCCCTTATTTTTACAGGACTAAAAAAGTTAGTTATTTCAAAGTAAAACATTTGTAAGTGTACTTAAAATAGAACTAGTAACTCAACCTTGTCAAGGCTCAAACATTGATCTTCTTTTGTTGCCCACTTAAATGTAACATAGTTGTTTAGTGTTATTTGTCTGCCTGTTACATTTTGACTTAGGCTGTTTGAAGTGTGCGTTGGATTTGTTTCCTAATCGTTATTTTTTGGTTGTTTATGTTTCCTTTTTACACAGAAATCGCAAAATGGGCCATTCGCTGAATGTGCAAGCAGTGGTGGCCCAGGACATGCGTTTTCTGAGCGTCCTGGCAGGCTACCCTGGCTCAGCCCATGATGCCTACATCCTGCGCAGATCAGGATTATTCCGGCGGTTTGAATCAGGGGAATTTGCGGGTGCATGGCTCCTTGGTAAGTTGGCTCAAATTACCGATTTGGATTGTATATGTATGGCTTTGATTTTGGTTGTATTAACCTTTCCTAAACGCTGCCTTGCCCATCACCTTGTGAACATGTGTAACCCCACTGGAACCATTACATTATACAAACTACATAGGCTGCCAAATTGTTTGGCCTGCATTGTTTTAATTAATAAGTGTAATGCGAGGCAAAGTCTGAAACCGCCTTCCAAACAATTTAAGATCAAAATCGGTTATTGACTTTACCAGAGAGTCTGCGCCATCTTTGCTTACATGCATTTCACTTACTGAGTAGAGGTGAGCGGGATAAAGTGCAGGGGCCGGCTTACACCGGTTTTGGACTAAGCCAAGACTGAAAATGGGTCAGGTCAACTCATCCCATAAAACATTGTTCTGCAGCACAGACAGGCAACAATAGCTGCTAACAGTCTACCTGATTGGCCAGCATCCACAGTATTATTTGCCTACTTTGGACCCCCATCTATCACATTTTTTTAATTCTGGTTTTTGCATCTGCAATATGTATGCTCATGTTTGTGTGACAATGTCACATACCTCTTTTATTTTTATTGGAGTAGGAATGTTGCGTGGCAATGTATGATTTACTGTTTTATTTTATTTTGGTTACATTTTTTAGGGGATTTGGGGTATCCACTACTGCCGTGGCTGATGACTCCGGTCCTCCGGCCACAGACTCCAGCACAAGAGGCCTATAATCGTGCACATCGAAAGACCAGGGCAGTGGTGGAGAGGGCCTTTGGACTCCTCAAGACCTGGTTTCGATGTTTGGACCACACTGGGGGCTCCCTGCAGTATGACCCCAAAAAGGTCATTGACATCATAATGGCATGTGCAGCGCTCCATAATTTAGCTATTATGCAAAGGGTCCCCCGATATCTGGATTGCCCACCCTCTCCACCCTCCGATGAGGCAGACGACGCCTATGTGGGCCAGCCAAGTGCGTCTGGGCAAGCCGTGCGGGCAAATTTAATAGCCACACATTTTTCCTAATTTTGTATTTGTTAATTTTTTTATTTGGTTGTTATTTTTATTTGGTTGGTTTTGCTATGTTTCATTTCATTATTAAGTAAACAATAATGAATTTGCCCAACCCAAACAAAAAACTATGAGTATTTCTTTGGAGACCTTGGTTATTGTTTGTTTTGGTGACAACTTGAACTCATATTTCTCTATCAAAACAACACAGACATGAGCTTGGTGAAACAAAAATGTTTACTAAATCTTAAAAGGTTTATGTGCTACAAACAGAATAGTATCTGAGTGGGCCTCACATACTTGTGGACCAGACATGTACATGCAATTATTTACAATTTGTTTTTAGGGAAAAAAATTTGCACAAAAAAAAAACCCTCTCCTGCTTGCCCACATTTTCCACCGACACAGGTTGAAAGCAAACCTAGCTAGGCCACATCTACACCTGTAAGTCAGTGGCCCACCCAAAACAGAACACCCAGTCCCAGTCCAAATCCAGTACAATCACAGCCAGGGTCCAAGGTCTTAGTTGTTAAGGCCAGAATGTCACCCAATCATGCCGCCAAACATGAGGAGCCACCACAAATGTTCGAGTGCCCATGGCAGCCGCGCAACACCTTAAGTGGCCAATTCAGTGAGTCTTGGACTCTGGCATTGGCTACTGGGCTACCTCAGGCCTTGAATGAGCTATATGGGGGAGAATCAAAAACAAACTAGCAAGAACAGCGCCAAACTGAAGATTTATAGCCCTCACCAGACAAGTCAATCCAGTGGGGATGTATCGCAAAGATATGGACCAGATTCACGCCAAACACACCTTAATATGGGTGATGCCCATAGAACCCAGGTTGGCCCACTTGGTGGTGGGGGGGCATAACCTGGGCCTGTGTGGCATTCAGAATCTGCAACTGTTCCAAAATGTGTCTTTGGTTAGTGTGCATTTCTGCCATGCCTGACCTTAGTTCAGAAGTCAAGTTGGCCATGTGGCTGTTATGGGTCCTCAATTCAGTCAGCACGGCACTGAAGGTAGTATTTAGGGACTCTAATTGGCCCCTAATATGCTCCTGATTTTGCTGATTTTGCCGCCGAAAAAGCCGCCTCTCTTGGTGCCATGCTGACTCCATCATCTGCACGCCCCTCCCCTGGGAAACTGGGCGACGTTGCTGAGTACGCCGCCCAATTCCCCGGGTTGTGGGGCGTGCATATGATGTTTCTCGAGGACCCCCAACAGCCACACGTCTGCTCGCCAAATCCTCAGCAGCAGATCTGAAACTGGGGACTGGAGGGTCAGTCTCTGCATGCTGCCCACGATGTGCAGGCAGCATGCAGCCAGCTTCACTCTGCTGCTGTGGATTTGGCAGAGACACATTTTGGGACAGTTGCAGATTCTGTCCCAGGGGAAGATCTTCAGAATCTCCTAGGAAGCTTCCATCTTCCTCCTGCTCCTGGATTTGCTCCATCAGTGTGTGGCTCTGTTGGGGACATGTAAAAAAAACAGGTTCAGTGTGGGGAATACCTATAAAAACCACACAAGCAAAACATGGCAACCTACATGCATACACAACAGCATCAAAATACACTTACCGTAGACATCGGATCCTGGGTCCTATGCAGCGCGGAAGAAGACGGCAGCGGTAACATGGAAGAGGAGTCCCCACTAGCTGAGGGATGATGCTGTCCTGCTTCAGAAGAAAAAGAGCAATGAAAACACACAACTATGCATAGTTTATGTTTAAGAACACATATGGTAATCAAAGAAACGTGGCCAAGCAGTAAGGGCCCCTCCCACAACGTGGCCACTTGGCATTCACTAGGAATGGCATTACATTAGTGCATAGCTTGTGAAACCAGACTAGACCCATTGTTCATGTGTCTCCAAACAAACATGCAACTAATGGCTGATGTGTGAGTTGCCACATCCCTTTAAGGAGATGAAGTTAACACACTAAGGTGGCAAAAAACACTTACAATATGATTCTGGTGGGGGACATTGTATGGCATAAAACATTTCTAGCAAACCAGCTTAATCAGTTGGCCAACTAACCCAGCTCTTCCCAAATTGACAAACAGCCAAAGATGTTAGTGTGGCGTGTGCTTGTCAATTAATACACAGCACCCATTCCTTTTCTCCACTCCTAAGTGACATATTTTTCATAAATTAACTTAAACATCATGTATGTGGGTTGCAATGTGCACATTACCAGGCCACACACATGACACACCCTAGTCAAAGTCATCACTCCCAACAAACCCACCCCCTAGAGCCATGTGTTTAGCTAGCCCTTGCTGCCACCCCCTAGAGCCATGTGTTTAGCTAGCCCTTGCTGCCACCCCCTAGAGCCATGTGTTTAGCTAGCCCTTGCTGCCACCCCCTAGAGCCATGTGTTTAGCTAGCCCTTGCTGCCACCTCCTAGAGCCATGTCTTTAGCTAGCCCTTGCTGCCTATGTGTATGTTTCCATACATTTGTGGGGTCATTCACACATTACTAACCTGCAGGAATTGGTGGGTTGTCGGTGTCCTGCTGGGCCGAGTGTCCCTCTAAGGCCACGGGATGTAATAAGGACAGCACCATCTCCTCAGCCGGTGTAAATCGCATTTTTGTTGGGAAACCTCCGCCAGTTGTTTCGCTGAAAAACATAGTAAGCATAATTAAGCACACTGATGGAGAGACAAGAATAATACCAACCCAAACCTGACCTATGTACCTGTGCATCCGCCTTAGACTCTCTTTCTTCCGCACTGCATATTTTAGGTCCGAAATCTTCCGTTGAATCTGGTCCATATCTTTACGTTCCTCACCCGCGGCATTGACTTGCCTGGTGAGTTCTTCAAAAATCTCAGTTTTGCGCTGTTTACTGGTGTGTTTTGATTTCCTTCCATATAGCTCATCAAAATGTAAGGTGAGCCCAGTAGCCAATGCCAGAGTTTGGGACTCTGCAAACCGGCCACCCAAGTGTCCTCTGCGCAAGTTGCGCCCTCTTCGGGGTGGTTGGGGCTCCTCAGTGGTTGGTTGCAAATGGGGTGACATTCTGGCCGGGGGGGATGGAGGACACCTCAACGACTGGAGGCTGGCTGTTGATCTTACTGGACTTGGGAAGGGACTGGGTGTTCGGGGCTGGGTGGACCCTGAAGTTGCAGGTGTAGATGTGGCATAGGGTGAATGCATGCCAACCTGTGCCGGAGGATAATGTGGGCGAGCCACAGAGGTTCTTGAAGAACTGGAGGTGGTGCTTGGAGCCCTGTGGGTGTGTGGGGCCTTGGAGGTGGTTGCCTGGGTCTGTGGGGCCTTGGAGGTGCCTGCCTGGGGTGAGGCATATCTGCTCCGACTTTTTGCCTTCGCTTTTGAGCCACGTGGGGGGGGAAAGGGGGCCGTTGGCCTTTGTTGGCTTTTCGGGCTTCTGGACCGTGTTCTTGTTTGGCCCCTGCGGCGCCTTGGGCCCCTGCTGCGGCTTCTGGACCGTGAGGTTGTTCGGCCCCTGCTGCGCCTTGGGCCCCTGCTGCGGCTTCTGGACCGTGTTCTTGTTTGGCCCCTGCGGCGCCTTGGGCCCCTGCTGCGGCTTCTGGACCGTGAGGTTGTTCGGCCCCTGCTGCGCCTTGGGCCCCTGCTGCGGCTTCTGGACCGTGAGGTTGTTCGGCCCCTGCGGCGCCTTGGTCCCCTGCTGCGGCTTCTGGACCGTGAGGTTGTTCGGCCCCTGCTGCGCCTTGGGCCCCTGCTGCGGCTTCTGGACCGTGAGGTTGTTCGGCCCCTGCTGCGCCTTGGGCCCCTGCTGCGGCTTCTGGACCGTGAGGTTGTTCGGCCCCTGCGGCGCCTTGGGCCCCTGCTGCGGCTTCTGGACCGTGAGGTTGTTCGGCCCCTGCTGTGCCTTGGGCCCCTGCTGCGGCTTCTGGACCGTGTTCTTGTTCGGCCCCGGCTGCGGCTTCTGGCCCTGGGTTTTTGGCCTTTGCCTATGGCCTTGGTGCCACGTGGGGGGGGTGATGTGGGGCAGGGTGGGGTGGGGCTTCGTCCCCTCTTACCCATCTGTGGGCCATGAGTTTTTGCAGGCTTGGTTACCTTGCTCCTTGGTTGTGGTGGTGCTGCAACCTCCTTTTTGCCCGCAGCCTTGGTGGTAGCCCTTAGTCGGGCTTTAGGCTCTTGCGACCTGGTTTGCGGACCCTCAGCCTGCTCAGCCTGCTTGCTCTGCTTCTTCGCTGGTATTTTTTTTTTGGGTGCCATTTTGTGTGGACTCTCAAAGAGAATGAGCTGTGTGTGCAGGGACCTTTAAATAAGGTCTCCGGCGTGTGACGCCTACGCGTTCGCTTACGCGCACGGCCGTGCGAAACCCGGAAAACGCTGGGGCCGTGCTTATCTGCTGCCTAGAAGAAGAAGAAAGATGGCGCCCACTATCTTCACCCGCCAACAAGAAGAGATAATCATGCTTGTAAGTGTCTTTTAACGACTTTGCTTTGATTGTTAATTGTTGCTCGACATGTTAAGGATGCGCAAAAACTACGATTTTGGTAAAAGATTTGGTTCTACTACATGCACACCCAAGCGCACGCCACACACGTGCCAAACGACAGTGCTGCCATATTTGAAAGTTAACTTAGGCTAAAAGTGTGTGTGTGTATGTGTTCATGTGATTGAACCAAATAATGTATTGTTGCCACTTCTAGATATGCATTTCTGAGTTCTTGCTATGTTTGATTTTTGTTTTGTAGACCATGCTGGAGCGCAGGTACGACTACCTGCCCAACTCGTTTGCCAAACGAAACGTCGCCCTGGAGATCATCTCGGAGATCCAACACCAGACCGACACCACCTTCACTCACACCCAGATAATGCAGCATTGGTCGGACCTGAAGCCTGCACATGCCCCGGGTGCGGAGGTTTTTTGGGATCCATTTCCCAAGTAAGTACATAGCACTTGCATGCAAGATGTAACTAGGACAGAATTTAGGCCTTTTATTTATAATGCCTTCTCTTTTGTAGTGTTGGAAATGGATTACAGAATTCGCCGCACCCGGTGGTGGATCTCCAGGGCGACGGGCCGACCCCTCCTCTGTGGCCTCCTCAGACCAGCCCCTGGACCTTACCACAGAGGAGGGGCGGCACAGCGTGGGCAGGCAGTCGTACCCTGCCACGCATGCGGGATCCTCTGGTATGTCACTCTTCATGTCTACACCAAAACATATAATTGCTAGCTCCTGATATCACCAAACTGAATCCTTTATTCTGTATTTGTAGATGTTTCGGTTGCGGGTGAAGTAGTGGGTGAGGAGGCAGCAGATAGGAGCCCACAAGACCCTGGAGAAGGTGAGTGATATGACCCAGACTTAGCTAAAAACATTTGAGGACTGCGGAATCAGACATCCAAACTAACCATTTGGCCCATGTTTCTACAGGCACTTCTTCACAGCAGAGCCAGGAACCAGGACCTCAGGGTGTTGTCCCCAACGAGCCATCTCTCGGCCACCAACCAAGTAAGTAGTCATGGCATTATAGACATTTCTGTCTAACTTCACATGAACACCAAAACACATAATGCCCTAGTCAATGCCAATATAAGAGTGACCTGTGGCCACTTAATTAGCTTAATTACTAGCACAACTGTCCTGTGGCCACTTAATTAGCTTAATTACTAGCACAACTGTCCTGTGACCACTTAATTAGCTTAATTACTAGCACAACTGTCCTGTGGCCACTTAATTAGCTTAATTACTAGCACAACTGTCCTGTGGCCACTTAATTAGCTTAATTACTAGCACAACTGTCCTGTGGCCACTTAATTAGCTTAATGACCTGTGGCCCCTTCATAACCTTAATTACTGTCATTAATGACATATGTGCCTTATAGTAAATTTGTTTAGTAAAATACATTCAATCCACAGGTGAGAAACATGTATTGTTCTCCCAATAATTTTTTTCTCTGATTTTTTGCCAGGGACCACAAGACAGCGACTTGCTGAGATGAATCGGAGGGTCCTTGAGTTGGTGGCCGATCTGCAGGCGATGCGGGACACGTTGGGGACAACAGAAGAGGAAGACTAGTGTCCTGGTTCCTGGCCCTGTATATTTTGAAACATTTTTAATTGTACATAGTTTTATTGTTTAAACCCAAAAGTTTTTTGTATATAGTTTTATTGTTTTTTTATATATTTTATATTGTATATAGTTTTTAATGTTTTAAAATATATCTTATTGTATATATTTTAATTCACAAAAAATAAAATTGTATATAGTTTTTAAAATGTTTTGGCCAAAGTTGCCAAAAATATTTGTAAAAAAAATGCAAGTTGAGCAATAAACCCAAAAAAAAAGAAAAATGGTGTCCCATTTATTTGCACAAATACATTTACAAAAAACAAGGGGACAATGACATATTTCCAAATCAAGATTGTGATGTCCGTGAAGTGATTTGGGTAAGTTTTAGGGACCTAAAATGGAAGAAGAACCAAAGCGCTAAGTGATTTGGGTAAGTTTTAGGGACCTAAAATGGAAGAAGAACCAAAGCGCTAAGTGATTTGGGTAAGTTTTAGGGACCTAAAATGGAAGAAGAACCAAAGCGCTAAGTGATTTGGGTAAGTTTTAGGGACCTAAAATGGAAGAAGAACCAAAGCGCTAAGTGATTTGGGTAAGTTTTAGGGACCTAAAATGGAAGAAGAACCAAAGCGCTAAGTGATTTGGGTAAGTTTTAGGGACAGAAAATGGAAGAAGAACCAAAGCGCTAAGTGATTTGGGTAAGTTTTAGGGACAGAAAATGGAAGAACCAAAGCGCTAAGTGATTTGGGTAAGTTTTAGGGACAGAAAATGGAAGAAGAACCAAAGCGCTAAGTGATTTGGGTAAGTTTTAGGGACAGAAAATGGAAGAAGAACCAAAGCGCTAAGTGATTTGGGTAAGTTTTAGGGACAGAAAATGGAAGAAGAACCAAAGCGCTAAGTGATTTGGGTAAGTTTTAGGGACAGAAAATGGAAGAAGAACCAAAGCGCTAAGTGATTTGGGTAAGTTTTAGGGACAGAAAATGGAAGAAGAACCAAAGCGCTAAGTGATTTGGGTAAGTTTTAGGGACAGAAAATGGAAGAAGAACCAAAGCGCTAAGTGATTTGGGTAAGTTTTAGGGACAGAAAATGGAAGAAGAACCAAAGCGCTAAGTGATTTGGGTAAGTTTTAGGGTGTGAAAATGGAAGAAGAACCAAAGCGCTAAGTGATTTGGGTAAGTTTTAGGGACAGAAAATGGAAGAAGAACCAAAGCGCTAAGTGATTTGGGTAAGTTTTAGGGACCTAAAATGGAAGAAGAACCAAAGCGCTAAGTGATTTGGGTAAGTTTTAGGGACAGAAAATGGAAGAAGAACCAAAGCGCTAAGTGATTTGGGTAAGTTTTAGGGACAGAAAATGGAAGAAGAACCAAAGCGCTAAGTGGTTAGGGTGAGCTTTAAGGGACCTAAAGGGAAAAGGCAGGATAGCGCTAAGTGGTTAGGGTGAGCTTTAAGGGACCTAAAGGGAAAAGGCAGGATAGCGCTAAGTGGTTAGGGTGAGCTTTAAGGGACCTAAAGGGAAAAGGCAGGATAGCGCTAAGTGGTTAGGGTGAGCTTTAAGGGACCTAAAGGGAAAAGGCAGGATAGCGCTAAGTGGTTAGGGTGAGCTTTAAGGGACCTAAAGGGAAAAGGCAGGATAGCGCTAAGTGGTTAGGGTGAGCTTTAAGGGACCTAAAGGGAAAAGGCAGGATAGCGCTAAGTGGTTAGGGTGAGCTTTAAGGGACCTAAAGGGAAAAGGCAGGATAGCGCTAAGTGGTTAGGGTGAGCTTTAAGGGACCTAAAGGGAAAAGGCAGGATAGCGCTTAGTGGTTAGGGTGAGCTTTAAGGGACCTAAAGGGAAAAGGCAGGATAGCGCTAAGTGGTTAGGGTGAGCTTTAAGGGACCTAAAGGGAAAAGGCAGGATAGCGCTTAGTGGTTAGGGTGAGTTTAGTGATGGAAGTGAAATTATGTAGGCGAGCACTTTAATGAGAGAAGTTTGTAGTGCGCAGGCGCAATATCGTAAGAATTTCGTCTGGACAAATACTTTAGGAAAAAATGAAGCAGGATGTAGCGGGAAAATGATAGGATTCGTGTGTGGATACGATGGGAAAAGGGCAAAAACGAAAGGCTACGTTGGTAGTTGTGAAAAATGAATCTGAACATTTTCGATGGAAAATGACATCCTCGTCTGCGTACTCTGGCATACGAGCGCACGGACGCGCTACGGAAGGTTTACGAAGCATGCATAGAATCGCTCGAACGCTCATGCGAGAGCGGGAAATTTTGAAAATGTTACGACGTCGGCACCAAACCGAAAGTTTTTTTGTGTCTCTCTGAATCGAGCCTATAGGGTGGAGGTCCGTCGGAAATCAGCTCTCTGAATCAGACGGAAACCCATCCCAACAACGGAAGTTATCTGAACGAACGAAAAATTTCCGATTTTGTTTGGAAAATGATCCGAACTAACGGAAATGTTCCGATTTGCTTCCGTTCATCAAAAGCGCATATACACATTTTCCCGAACGTTCGTACGAATGAAAAATGAACGAAAAAAAGCAAAAAAAAGACTAACACCCACCCAAACTTTCACAGACAGCTACGGAAGTCCGGACGAATGTGTCTTTGAATCGAGGCTACTGTCTGATTCAGAATTTTTTTTTTCTTATTTTCGCCCTCCAAATCCTGGGTGCATGGTAGATTGGATTTTATTGTGTAATTTTATTGAGTGATTAAAGTGTATGTCTAGTTAAAACAAAAAAGATTATACGTACCTGACAAATAGCAAGCTCAGTCCAATGAAGCTCTGTATCCTGATCCTCTACTGCTCCCATATTGTCAGCTTTGGTGTTGACAGGGTGCTCCCCTCCTGTGGCACCCCTGACGGGAGAAAGATCGTTCATTGGTTGGAAGCAGGGGCAAATTATACAGTATAACCTCAATCAGCGAAGAATGGCTAAAGCATACTGGGAGATAGTCAGGAGTGTACCATTAGCATTGGATATGGGGATGAGGCTTTGGGGCTGCAACAGATTGAGCCTACTTAGGGTTAAGTAACTATAAATGTTTTTTATTAATTATAATTATTATTATGAATATTATTATTAATTAGGTATCTGAATCTGGAATCGATTATTTCTTTACTCTATTGGCTTGTTTTTATTCTATTTCCATGTAAGTGAGGGCATTGGCAGGGAAGGATGTGGCTAGGAAGCAATACTTTTCTACTCCCTAAGTTGCTGCATTTGGTTAGTTGTCCCTAGAGTGGCTCAACCAAGTGACATCAACTCTCATATGACACTTACAGCAACATGGGGAGTAGAAAAGCATTGCTTCCCAACAGTCCTATCAATTCCACACTGTTTGTATGCACACAGCCACTGCAGCCACTTCACCCCTGAAACTTAAAGCTGGGGGCAAGAAACTGCCCTGGGGGACCCAGGGCAACTGTATGGGGAGGCAGCTTTCCTTAGGGCCCCCTTCATACAGCGGCCTAGTTACAGCTGGCTCAGCTGCCTCTATGAAATATGTGCCCAAAAAAGAGTAACTATAAATACAATTGTAGAATATACTAGTGCTCTAATGATATAAATTAGCAAATATAAAATAAAAAGGTTTAAATTGAAAGCCTACTTGCAATAAATCTTTGCAAGTGTTTATGAGTGTGTGCCGAAAGGATGTCCTTAGGGGGCTGAGCTTATCTAGCGCCCTTTTTTAACTCTTTAGTTAATTTTATTTTCAGATGGTACAAAAATTGGATAACAAGAAAACATTTCAAGTATATTTTAGAGATAGAGTACAGCATAACAAGTAAGTACCTACATCCCTTATAACCACCCCGCCTTCCCAATGTTAGTTTCCCATATTCCCTCCTATTGCTATAGTGAGGTTTCAATGTCTTGGGGGACCGAGAGGAAGAACCCATCATTCCCCCCACCGCATATGGTCCTCTGGGAGGTTTGCTCCTATTCACCCTGAATAGTCCAACACCCATGGTAGCACCAACATTCGTCACCCGGGTGTAAAGTTAATCGACGGATTCTTTCATACTTCAGGCCAAATGCCTTAGGTGCTAGTTCTCGAGCTCTAGAAAGTCTAGAGGTGGTCTGGGAGTACTGCCCTGCTGTACATTGAAAAAGTGATTAGAAAGAAGGAAAGACAACAGGAAAGTTGGGTGGGGACAAGGGGAGGCATAGCACTTAGGACTGGGTGGGGTCTGAATCATGGTTAGAGATATGGAAGTAGATAGGTGGATGAAGGTCAGAGGGAGTCCGATGTCAAGTTTCAACGCCGGGGGGAGTGAGTGAGAGCCAACTTAAAGCAGTGGAGCCCTGGAATAGGTACCAGGGGGCCAAACCGCCCGAAACTGCTCCTCCTTATCTTGGACTGCCACCGTTAACTCCTCCATCTCCTTTACTCTGCTGACCTCGCAGATCCAATCTCCCACTGTGGGAATGTACTCCGACTTCCAAAATCTGGGGATCAATGCGTTGGCTTCATTAATCAGATGCATCAGAAACGACTTTTTATATTATCTTGCAATGGTGTTGGCACTGTGGTGTAATAGCATGAGAACTGGGCAGCACGGGACATAAGAGCTCGTAATCTCCACCATGATCGATGTTATACTAGTCCAGAATGTCCTAATCACAGGACATTCACAACAGAAAGTAGGTCCCAATCCCGGTTCCAAACTCAAAATTTGGTATATATGTGAGACCACCTCTGTCAGGGGCCCCGCCTCGTAACCAAAGGTCCAAAACATGTGAGCTCTTGCTCTAGTGAGCTCTTTGATCCTGTCTTCTGCAGATAATGTTGAAAAAGTAATAAGAGGTCTGGACGTGGGTTGTCCTATCAGGTCTTAAGTTCCTCTATAAAACACCAATCCCCTCTCTGAACCAGGGTTCACTTCCTTACCATCCCCACCTCCCAGCAACCTTCAGGAGCTCAGAGTTTCTGGCCACGAGGTAAGTTGTGGTTGTCCACCACCGGGATGACCAAGGGTAAACCTCTTCCCTCTGCCTTACTTTTTCCCATATGCAGAGAGTCTCCTTGATAATAGGGTGAGTGCTTGCACACCTACCTTTTACCTCTTTTACCTTTTAGTCTTTGGGGGCCCATAGGAGATCTTTCAACTGGGTCTTGGTGCAGTAGGTGTCTATGTCGACCTAATTCTTTTCCCCCCCTCCCCTCTTCCAATCTACATTTCTCTGCAGGTGGGTCGCCTGTCAATATCTTATCAGATTCGGCACTGCTGGTCCTCCTCTGCCTCTGGGGCATTGCAATAAAGTCAATCTCAGTCTCAGTTTCTTGTACCCCCATATGAATTGTATGAACACAGAATTTAAGTTCTTAAAATTACTTGTCGGGATGTGTCACGGGAGTGTCTGAAGCAAATAGAGAATTATTGGTAAGACCGTCATCTTTATGATATTTATCATATATTTACCAACCAAATGAATGTGGGAACATTCCAGTTTGACAGGTTTAATCTTACTCAGCATCGGTACAAAGTTATGCCTGTCATCAATATCATCAATAGTACTCTATCATCAATATTAATAATAGTAACTATCACCAGTAGTACTTGGGGTTTTCACTCCTTAATAAGTTACTATAGGAGAAACCCACCTGAACGAGAAGGAGGCTTTCAGGTTCGAGATGGTAGCGCAAGGGAGTCCGACACTAAGCGCTTCTGATTTATTGAAATTGAGTTTAATGTTGGACAGTTTCCCAAATGCTACAAATTCTTTCATAAGGACAGGGAGTCCCACTGATGGGTTGGATATGTAAAACAGAAGATCATCCACATATGTGGCCACTTTGTGTTCTACTGCACCAGCAGTAATGTTCCTTAATGTCTCTTTCCCCCCTTCTGTGCCTCAAAAAGCGTGCAAAAATTAGAGGTGACAGAGGGCACCCCTGTCTGGTGAGGAGAGGTTACCATTTAATCTCACCGTGGCCTGGGGTCTGAAGTATAGTTCCCTAGTATACCAGAATGCCCTAACCCTATAGGTTTAAACACCTAAAAGAGAAATCCCAGTCTATGCAACTGAACACTTTTTCAGCATCAGTGGATAGCAGATAGCAACATAATCTATGACCCATCCAATCACAACCGATGTACACCCAGCCCCCCCCCCCCCCGCCCGGGTGTAAATGATAAAGTGAGTGGTAATACTGAAACACTCTAGCAATATCTGCTGTCTTATGACATTTCCGCTATTGCCCATCCATGATCCCGTCAATGAAGTTCAGGTATTGTTGTTTCCTCAAGGCTCTGGCCAGGAGCTTACCATTCGTGTTGCCCCACTTGAAATAGAAGTGTCTAAATTTCTTTATAGTGAACGCCACGCCTTGTAGCAGTAGGGATTTAATTCCTCCCTGCCCTTTGTCACCTCCCTCAGAGTATCCCACATGTGGGTCTATTTATGTCTCTTTTCTAGATTTTGAATCTGGACCAGTAGTCTGTCTCGTTTGGAAGTGTTTGCTTTCTTCAACCTAGAAGCATGCTGGATAAATACTCCTCTTAACATGGCCTTATGAGCCTTTTAGAGCATCATTGGTACCTTTTCTTCTGAGCCATTCAACTCAAAATACTCGGAAAGGGCTGTCTGTACTGCCAGAATAGTCACTGAGTCCCTGAATAGGGTCTCATTCATGCCAAGCTCTGCCACTTCTCTCATAGCTAGCTAGGGATACACATACTGGGGCGTGGCTTGATAGGGATGCCGTGTGGGATCGTGGGCTCTAGATAACAAATTGTGGGAGAGGAGTACACAGTCCAGCCTAGCGTTTGTTGTGTGAGCCAATGAGAAATGCGAGTAATCCGTCTCAGAGGGATTGAAAATCTACCTCACATCAAACAACTGTAGGTTGTGGAGTGCTTGTTTCACTTTCCGTAGCCCTCTAAAGGGGATGGAGGATTTGCCTGAAGATGAATCAATGAGAGGTTCCAGCGTAATGTTTAGGTCTCCTACCAGGAGCACATTACCCTCTTGGAAGTCCGTTAATTTAGCCAAAAATTCCAGGAGGAAGTCTACCTGGCTGCTGTTGGGAGCATAGACAGAGACCAGTGTGTATATCTCCCCTGATATCGTTCCTTTGACTATGACATATCTGCCCTCCCCATCTGCGACTGATTCAAGAAGCTTCCTCCAAGAGAGCACATGGACCACTGGGGAAAAAAAGGAAGCCAGGTGAAGAGGAGACAAGAACCGACAAACAACTACAAATACTAGTCATTGCTTGTCAACCAGGCACCCCCCCTTATAAACATATAAACAGTTAAGCAGCAATATATGTTCATCATACCATTCTGAGTATCTGTGTTAAGATCATTTACAGGGACCACCTCCTTTTGAGTGAGTCTCATCCGTTCTCACCGGAGGCCTAGCAGATGCCCCCCCCCCCCCCCCAACTGGGCACAGACACCCCCTCGGCTGCGCTGTCCCTCCCCATATCCACCAGGGTGGTCCGAGGCCCTTGCTATTTTCCCTGATCCATGTACCTACCTATTTTATCCCCCAGGGACCCCACCCAGGAGAGCCAACTTCCCAGTCAACCCGCAGGTAGCTGCTACCCTAAGACACATAAGCAGTGATCCAACTCCCCAGTCCTGCTGAGTGGCCTGCCCCGGACCCCTGCCCCCATGGTACCATATAGGATTCAATGAGGCCGCCGTAGCCTGACCTGGGCCCCGCAACTCCTCTACCACTCACTACCTTCCCCATAGTCTCCCTGGGCCGGCACAGTCCCAACGAATGACCCCCGGCACCGGAATTGGACTCTGTTTTGGCATCCAGGGAAAGCCCCCCACTCTGAAAGGAGGGACCAAATCTGGTCATACCAGGTGGAAAGAGTTAATTGTCACAGCTCCAATGACCCAGAGTAGAGGGTGCCCCCCCAGTCCGTTGTCATCCCCACCACCAACCAGGTCACATAGCAACACTTGTCACCTCCACCCTGGGACGTATGATAGTGGCTAAAACCCATTATGGATCCGATGGTAGCAGGGTCACCTAGGGGAAGGCGTTTCCTTTTTTTCCTCTCTCCCAGCCCACTTATAAATATATCTGAAGGATAATAAACAACAATAATTCCAACAACTATGATAGAAGCGAATAAAGAGAAACAAATACGTTAACTGTTCTGACCGTAACCGAGTCCTCTACATGTCCATCGGAATTCGGAGCCCGCTACCGTGCTCTAGACCAGGCGGGATGCCCTGCCGTCATGAGTCTTTTCCAAGTCATCTTGGGCGCTGTGGAAGTGGGCCTGCTCCTTGGTCGAGCACCAGTGCAAGCCAATCCGGTACAACAATGGATGTGGCTCCCAGGAACTCAAATAGCTCCGTCAGCTGCTCTGGCATCTTCAAGATGTAAGCCCTCTGATCCTTCTGCACAATTAACTGGAATGGGTGTCCCCATCGATATGTTCCCCCCTGTCACTGCACCAGCTCCAATAGAGGCTTCAGCATTCTCTGCATTTGGAGGGTGCTCCGAGAAATCTCCAGTAGTTAGGTGATCTGCGCCCCCTCCAAGTCAATCGGACCCTTGCTCCAGGCCTTCTGCATTATTGCTTCCTTGATCTGATAAAAATGCACCCTGCAGATTACATCTCTCAGTCTGCTGGGGTCAACTTGTATGGGGCCTTGAGCCCAATGGATCCGGTTGAATTCAATATGTTCTAAGGACGGGTGATCTAGCAGTTTGTTAAACAGCCCACAAGCTGTCAACTTTATCTCTGATGGACCTATCGAATCGGGGATGCCCCGCAGCCGTAAATCATTACTTGATCATCCTGCTGTATTTGAAAAGAAGAGAGCAGCCTCCTTGTGATATCACGTTCGCACTCCAGCACCTCCACTTTAGCTTGAATGACCATGTTGCATTATTAGCATCCACTCCATCCTGGTTATGTAAGATTCAAAGTCCGTTCTTGACGGCAGAGTTTTGAGGGCATCTGCAATATTAAATCTGACCGACTCCTCAATGGCTGAGATCAGGGCCCAGGGTAGGATCGCTCCCAGAGACTCCATACATGTGAAATTGGTGGGTCTCCCTTCTGACATAGGTGACCATGTTCTCCAAATATTTTCCGAGGTGCTGAACATCGAGACTCATGTGAGGGCATAGACTTCTGTCCCCGCACAACAAAGGAGCCCTCTGCGTCATCCATCATACGGGTTCAGGGGGTGACTTGCTCCCCTCTCTCTCAGGCACCACCTCTTCCCATGTGCTCTCTATCGGATACTGGATAGTGGACTGCCAACTAAAAACGGTCTGCCCCCCAGGATCTGGTTCCCGCACTGCAGGTTCTCTGGACATTGGTATGGCTTCCCAGGGCTTCTCAGCTTCCATATTCTAATGCATCAGGGCTGCAGTCACCACCCACCTTTCAACTTCAGGTGCCGCAACTCCCAGTCCTCTGCTATCTTCCGGCGCTAACGTGATCACGGCTGTCAGGTCTGCTTGCCCCCCTCGCCTCAGTGTCGTCAGCACTCACCATATCGGGGCTCCGAGGTATAGCAGACTGTGCCACCCAGCTGCGTCGACAGGCTAGAGCTTGTCTCGTGATCAGCGCCATGTCACTCGCCTCCTCCTCATTCCTTGGCCAGCGTGGTGGTGCGCTCTCTTGTTCCTCTGGCTGCGGAAGAGATCCGGAGCTGGCCCCTCGCTCCTCCTGGTCCTGAGCGGTAAGTGAATTCCATCCTTTAGAGGGGTAGGGGGGTGTCTCCTCCACCTCCTTCGCTCTTGAACTGTCAGTCACCATTTTGGCTGGCGGCTCGCAGGTTCAGTTACCCCAAAATAACAGGATATGGGGGTGCTTTGGCAAGACCACGTTGTCCCCTTTGTCCTTCTTTTCCTGGACATTTTAGTGGAGGCTGCTGCCAGCACTTGTAAGTTTTGAAACTGAGGGAAAAGCAGGCAGCCTTGAGTCTCAGCATCCTACTCAGCCACGCACCCCTCTAGCGAATTTTAACATTTTTCTTATATCAGAGCAAAACCCAGTTTTGGGTGTTTCGCTCATCCCCCGCCTGAGCAGCTGGGGCAATTCTGCTGGGATTTTCTCAAACTGAGGTCACACCCACCCAGTCCTTTTGAGATTGACGATTTGTTGACCTCAAAGGTACCATATGACGTGCACCAGCCGACTGGGTGCACTCCTGAGCCCAGCCGTCCAGATGATCCAGGCTGGATGTGGGCGCACGCACAGCTACAGGGAAGCCGGAGATGTGGCAGCCACCGATAGCAGCGTCGCTGGAGATGGTTTTACCGGCAAACCCGGGTGTTGCACACAGTATATATGATGAACAAGGGGTAGGCTAGCGGCTGTCTCTTGAATATTTTTATTCCAGGGCCAGCCTTGGGGGGGGGGGGGCGGATTTCATCCTCTTTAATGTAGTAAATGTGTGTTTTATGAAAGCAGTGGTCACTACACTGCAATCTGTTGCTGTTAGCAACTGTACATCTGAGCCATGAACACACAGAACAGCATTCTGGGCTAACATCTCTTTTCTGTTCGGTTGTACTGTAGGTCTTGGTGTACAGACTTGATGTATGTTTGCCAGTAGCAACAGATGGCAGGTAGTGAAAACTGCTTCCATAAATCACACATTTTCTAATGAAGAAATAAAAAATTCCCTAGATAATTTTGGCACACAACATAGAGCCTAATTTATGAAGTGTCAGTGCCCCACGGCATCACTTTTTTTGCTTCAGAGGCACTCAGCGTTCCATTTAATATTCAAATTCAATAAGCTAGCGCCTTATTTAACACTAGCGTTCAAAAGCTCACAGAGCCGGGCACTCTAGTTGATGCAGCACCAAATCCCATAGAGCACAATGGACAGAATTGGATTGAAGTGTTGCTTGATTAATAATCATACTGCACATATTTATTTGTACAGAACTAGCATTGTGACTTGTCAGCAATGGAAACACAGGGCCTAAATGTCACAAAATATCTTTAAAAAAAAAAAAAACATTTTTTGTTGCTTTTTTTGGTTACAAATGTGTAATCTATATTTAGTTAAAAATGATCCCTTGTGTCTACACTTTTTGTCTACAAGTATCTGTGTATCTGGAAAGTCACGTTTCTAGATGTATTTAGAGTGTAGTCATTAAACCAGACCTTTAATCTTAATAGGAGCCTATCTTGTATGTTCCCCCCACCCTGTACATACAGATTGCCCACATTTAAAATCATCCTACCTACACATGCATTTTCTGAGCCTTTAAACAGCCAAAATGGTGGCCCATGGAGTTTCAGGTTGCCTACAGAATGGAAGTCTTCTGACAATGCTGCTCTGCATTCAAGGATTCCCTGTACTTGCCCCCACTAACTCTGCACATGATGGTGGCCGTATCCTAGAGTCCTGAACAGAGTTGCTGCCCAGTGGGGGAAAGAATAGTAAGTGAGCGACAATTAACTTTAGATGCTGGGGAATAGTTTTTTAAGTGTTTGGGCTTTTCATTAAATTATGCTGAAGGTCCATTTTTGGCTATTTTCTAAGAGAATGTAAAAGATTAATTGGTACTTCAGAGTTCCTTTCTCTCTATATGACCTCACTGGGGAGAGCTGCTGTAAAGTGCCAAGCCAACCTCTGCTTCATTATCCATCTCAGCAATACTAAAGCTTTAGTACCATTGCTTTAAGAGTGTATCACTGATGTGTCCTTGCAATGCTATAGCCTCAGCCTTAAAGAAAACTAATTGACTAACCCTGCAACACATTGAGTTTGAGCAGGGATGTAATGGGATTCTAATGGTGGCAGCTTAGGTTGAATTGACCTAGGGACCCTTGGCCCTTTAGTCTTTGCCTTTTCTGTAAGAACTCCCAGGTTAGAAATTGCAGGCAACATCAGCTGAATTTCACTAGAATTACAATCATAATGATCCCCCCCCCCCCACTCAAAAACTAAAATAAAAGTACTGGTGTGAAAGAACGGTCCAGCTTAAGTTAAGAAACCTCACATATCCCAGGTTGGAGTTCCCCTTTATTCCCCCTGTTATATATGCACAAGTCCTTAGCTCTATTCAGGAAAATAAATTAGCATTTACAGGGTAAGCAGCACAGATCACAGACCCCCTGTGGTGCAGCTTTCCTGCCGATTGTCACACCTGAGTCTGGGAAGATGCCGCTTAGTCTGTAGCTCGCTGGACCCCTTTCTGTGAATTTGTCTTATCAAGGATGAGAACCGCAGACTAGCGGCACCAACAGAAATTGCTCCATAACTGCGCCCCCATGGGTCCCAGCACCAAACCGGGTATAGGATCAGAACCGGCTCACAAAACTGCATAAGGGGATAGGTAATTGCGTCCTTAGAAATAAAGCAAAGCCCCGTAAATGGAGATCTAAGGTTCTGATCTGCTCAGGGACCCCATGTCTGGACTCATTGGGTGTACAGCATCCAGCCCGATAGTTTGGTACCGCTTCCAAGGCCATACGACCCCCCTGCTCTGAGTTATAACCCCTAAAGGGTTCTGGGGGTTAAGCCGAAACTCCCAGAACAGTGGGAGGTGATGATCCAGCCCACAGAGGGGAGGGGGGTGGAGGACTCCCGCTGCATATATAGGATAATCCGGGACCAGGGAGTTGTCACTCATCTGGAGGGGATATGCGGTCAGCATACTGGGGGTGGCCATCATCATCGATAAGCTCTTGACATACCCCTTGTGAGAGCTCCCCATCATCACTACTACTCTGCAACTGCATACTAAGGTAACTGTTTAATTTTTCTCTGTGTAATGCACTCAATTCTGTAACCATCTCAGAATAGCATAATTGTATCATCTGTATCATATTATATTACATCATAGTTAAATGCTTGTTATCAGTGCCTAGTGTGCTTATAGCATTAAAACTTATATTTAACCTGAGCGATCTGTTGCCTTAAATTAAGAATCTGTGTGTCCGTGGCTTTGGGCCTTGTATCCCTGGTAGGAGGGGTCGGACAAAGGGTTTTGGGAAACGCGGTCTTCGTGTCGGGAGGTCCCTGGTTTGTAGTGGGACCATGTGACTCGCGGTTCCCTGACAATTTGGTGGCAGCATGGTGGAATAAGGCAAATAGTGTAAGTGAGTGTGGGTCACATACTCTCATACACTAAAGATTGCCAGCAGTGGCTTTTCTGTTGCTGGGATCTTAAGATCAGCTCAACACTAGGCATATTCTGAGAGTGGTTACAGTAGGTTGTGTGATTACAACAGTGTGCAATATCTGTCAGTGACCAGCAGCTGCAGGCATGGCAAGTGGCACCAGGGCCAGAAGCAGGGATGTGGCTGCTTATGTTGCACTGGTTGTGGAGGGGCCCAGCCAGGGCTCTCCCAGAAGCCAGTCACCAGCCCTCAGCATCCCAGAGGACCGTGCCCCGCCTGCCGGTCCCCCAGCCAAGCAGGCTCAGATGCTCTCCTGCATGCTGCTTTGGCAAGTCTACGGGCTGGAGACCGCGCCACCTATGAGGTCTTGATGGAGGCTGCCGAGCGCTGGGAGCAAGCTGAACGTGAGGAACGCCGGGAGCAAGCTGAACGTGAGGAACGCTGTGAACGCAAGCAAGCTGAACGTGAACACCAGCTCCAAATATTGCAGCTAAAGCTTCAGCACCCTCAACCCAGCACAGCTGGTAGCGGGCCCCCTGAGAACCAGGCCCCAAAGTTGCGTGCGGAGGATTTCCCCGTCTTGGACAAAGGCACAGATCTGGACACCTTTCTGCTGGCTTTTGAAACTGTTTGCCATCAATACCATGTCCCGGAGGATCAGTGGGTCAGGTACTTAACCCCTCGACTTAGGGGTAAAGCCCTGGAAATCTTTGGGCACCTACCCAGCGAGACCGCCCTGTGCTACGAGGGGATCAAGCAAGCTCTGATCCGTCAATATAACCTTTCCCAGGAATTTTATCGCAAGAAACTGCGGGGTTTGCGTCGTGGCCCCATGGACAGCTGGGCTGACCACATGAGGGCGCTACAAAGAGCAGTCGAGCAGTGGACCTCCGGCGTAGAAATCACCACCATCCAGCAACTGAAGGAGCTGATCACCATAGAACAGTTCCTCTGGAATTGCCCTGAGGATCTGCAGCAGTTTCTGCGTGACCGGAAGCCAAAGGGGGCCTCAGCAACTGCAGCACTTGCGGATGAATACAGTCACAACAGAGCCCAGGAGCCCCGGAAACCTGCCAGCTGGAAAGTGTGTAAGCCGCCGCTGGCGTCTGTTGTACATACCCCTCAGCCCAAGACCCCTGCCCCTACCCCCTTCTCCAGGCAAGGGGGGCACCAACTGTGTCACCACTGCAACCAACCAGGACACTTCAAGGCCGCCTGCCCCCAGCGCCAGCGGGGTGCGGCCCAGCGCCCCTCCACTGTGTTGTGTGTTGGTAAGGGGGCAGGGAGGTATCTGTACGTATCTGTAGGTAACGTACAGCCCATCACCGTAGGCCAGGCGGTGGCCATGGGACTTAGGGACACCGGTGCTGAGATGACCCTGGTGCGACCAGAGTTAGTGTCCCCACAGGATTTGGTGCGCGGGAAGACCCTTGTGGTCTCCGGCATTGGAGGAACTGAAACAGCATTGCCCGTTGCCAAGGTTTATTTGGACTGGGGTGCTGGACAGGGAGTGCGGGAGGTGGGGGTATCATCGAATATCCCTGCCAGTGTTTTGCTAGGGACAGACTTGGGGCGGCTAGTGTCTCACTATGTGGCCACTGAACCCCCAAGGTCTGGTCCCCTAGATGGTAATGTAATGCATGAGACAATGTGTACAATCGAGAGTAATGTTTGTACCCTGCCTGCTAAAGGGAATATGGGGGTGGGTGAAGTGGGGTGCCCTTCTTCTCTCGGGGAAGAGGAGGGCGACCCAGTTGGTTGTAATCTCTTGTCCCCAGAGCTCATCCCCAACGCAATGAGCCAGGGACAAGCAAGGGCTGTGGTAGGACCTGCAACTGAGGAAGGGGCTGTTTCAGGAGATGTGGGGCCCCTAGGTGAGTCCGCATTGCAGGATGGCTGCCCTGCCGGGGTATTAAGGGCCCAGGCTGGCCAGTCTGGTCTGGCGACTTGGTTGGAAGCCGAAAGGGAACTAGCGCTACCAGCAGCCACAGTGGCTGTGGCCGCTGTCACCCGCAGTGGGGGCGCTAGGGACCGACAGTTGGTGGTCCCCTACCCCTTCTGGGCGGAATTGTTGCGAGTTGCGCATGAGATTCCGATGGCAGGACACTTGGGGGTCACAAAACAAGAGCTAGACTAGCCCAGCGCTTCTTTTTTTTTAATATTCTTTATTTCTGATTTCCAACAGAAAACATATATCTGAAATACAATCTCGTACAACAATAACAATGAGCATAGACTGGTTCAGTCGAGGTGTGAGAATCATCATGACAAGAAAATAGAAAAAGGGCAATAAAGATTGTTACAAAGTAATCTCTGGTGATCCAGTCTTTAATAAGGGTTTATGATGATTCAAGAGGGCTAGCTGGGAGGGGAGGGGGGGGGGGACGAGGGGCTTAGGGTGCGGGTCCCTGGGTACCGCCCAATAAGGCACTGCAGTCTGCAGATTCTGAGAATCTCAGCCAATTGTACCAAGTAATTGTGAAATGCTCAAATCTATTTTCACGGGAGAGTATCACACTCTCAAACCTCATCAGCTCATTCACCTTCAGGATCCACATTGCCACCGTGGGTGGCTCGGGGGACCTCCACCTAAGGGGGATGCAAGCCTTTGCTGCATTAAGGAGGTGGCACAACAGTGATTTTTTGTATATTTTCAGGGGGAGCTCAGTGAAGTGCAGAAGACAGGAAGCTGGGTCATCAGGTATCACCTCCTCTGTTACCCTGCCCGCGATCTCCTTGACTGAGTCCCAAAAATTTCTAAGAGAGTGGGTGCTCACCCATGCTGCTCCTGCGATAGGAACCTCAATGGATCCCTGCTCCAACCCCACCCATTGCTTATGCCTCCCGTGCAGACACCAGTCGACAGTTCTACTGAGATGACAACAACAAGATGAGGGAACCTAGACTAATCCCTCCAACCCCCACATAAGGCCGCACACTAAATGTAAAAAGTATGAAAAATATAATTTTAATAAATACCAAGTACATCAAAAAGACACCTTATAAGACATACACACAATTTAAAAAACACAAAACACAAAACAGGGGTATCCCAAACATGGATGGACAGCAGCATGATAAATCATCGGATCCGGAAAGCCCAGTCCTCCACTCTCTTTAGCCCGCACCAGCAGCGTTTTGTTCACCCTTGGCTTTCTCCCTCCCCAGACAAATCCGGCGAAGACCCCCCTGATTCTCTGCAGAAAGCTCTGTGGGATCTGCACCGGAAGAGCCTGCAGCAAGTATAGCAACCGGGGGAGCAAATTCATTTTGGCAGCGTTGCAACGCCCAAACCACGATATCTTGCCCTTAGCCCATCTGTTTGTCTCCTCCTCGAACCTCTTCAAGAGTGACGGGAAGTTTAGTTCAAATATTTTAGCTAGATTGTTTCCAATCTTGGTCCCCAGATAAGTGATACTTTCCCTGGCCCATTTGAACGGGAAAGTGTCCCGAATTGTGTCGAATCTCTTAGGTGGGATATTTACATTAAGAGCTTCCGATTTTTGGTAATTGATCCTATATCCGGACACTTCCCTTATATTGCTTCAGTTCGGACATAAGATTTGGAAGCGAAACTTCAGGGCATGACAGGCTGAAAATTAGGTCATCAGCGTAGGCTGCGACTTTGTATTGTTTAGCATTATTGGAAAGGCCCGTGATATCCGGATTGCGATGGATTCGACACAAGAAAGGTTCCAGGGTCAGTATGAAAATGAGGGGAGAGAGCGGACAACCCTGTCGCGTCCCATTTGTTATCCCAAAAGAGTCAGAGAGGAACCCATTCACACGGACCGCGGCTGACGGGGCCCCGTATAGGCTTCCTATCCAGTTCAAGGCATTTGGGCCCAGTCCAATGTGTCTGAGTGTGGCTAGCATAAAATCCCAGTTCACCCGATCAAATGCCTTTTCAGCGTCCGTCGCAAGTAAGAGCATAGGGGTCCCGCTCCGTTGTGCCAGGTGAATTAGGTTCAACACCTTAATGGTGTTGTCCCTAGCCTCTCTGTGCGGCATGAACCCCACCTGATCCAGGCCTATGATATGGTGAAGGTGAGGGACTAGTCTGGAGGCCAAAATTTTAGCAAAGAGTTTCAGGTCTGAGTTCAGGAGGGAAATCGGTCGGTAGCTTGCACACTGGGTCGGGTCTTTGCCTTCTTTCGGGATCACCGAAAATATGAGCTCTCAGGGTATCTGCCGGGAGGGGATTCCCGTCCTTAACCATATTAAGGGCTTCCAGGAACTTCGGAGCTAGGAGAGGGAAGAACTTCTTATAGTAAGGGATGCTTAACCCGTCAGGACCCGGTGCCTCCCGCCACCCCAAATACTGCCTTGTGTAGTTCAGTTATAGTTAAGGGTTCTTCCAAGCCCTCAAGAATTTCCCTGGGCAACTTAGGGAGCCCGGATTCTGATATATATTGCTCTATGGGGCCACCCGTCCCCTGGTTTCGTTCCTTAGGGAGGTTATATAGCCATTCATAGAACCTTTGGAAAGCATCCCCAATTTCATTAAAGAGGTGCGTAACCCGTCCCTCTGAATTGACTATCTTGGGGATATAGGTTTTTGCCTGCTCCTTCCTCAGGGCTTTCGCCAACAGTTTCCCGCATTTATCTCCCGATTCGTAGTAAATTCTACGGCAATTATTGAGTTGGGCTTTGATTTTATCACAGCACAACGTTTTGAGCTTCTCCCTCAGGGAGATTAAAGTAGGCAGGCATTCCACAGCTAGGGATTCTTTATGTTTCCTCTCTACTCTCCCGATCTCTGCCAGCAGATCTTGTACTTGTTTGGTTTTTTCTTTTTTGATCCTAGACCCTATCTTAATGAAAATGCCTCTAATAACGCATTTGTGCGCTTCCCTTCAGGGGGAAGAGTTGAGCTGAAAAAAGTTTTTGATTTCAGACTGTATTTCCTCTAATATGCTTTGGTCCTCAAGCAAGGACGTATTTAGCCTCCAGGACCAGCCCCTCGGGATTTGGGTGGGGCAGGTGACAGTGAGGGTGACAGGGGCATGGTCTGAGACCGTAATGTTACCGATGGTAGCGTCCGAAATCCGACACAGAGAGGCCTGGGGCACCAGGAACCAATCGATCCTTGAGTAAGACCCATGCGGACCGGAGTAGAACGTGTAATACCGCTCATTGGGGTGGAGTATTCTCCAGGGATCGACCAATTTGTAGAGTGCAAGTGTAGCCCAGCACTTCTACTGGCCAAAAATGGGGGCCGATGTGTCCGTCTACTGCCGTTCATGTGCAGTCTGTCAGAAGGTGGGGAAGGCAGGGCCTCGCCCCAAAGCACCGCTGGCACCTCTGCCAATCATAGAGGAGCCCTTCAGGAGGGTGGCTGTGGATCTGATCGGACCACTGTCCATCCCCAGCAGCTCCGGGAAATGCTTCATACTAATGGTAGTAGATTATGCCACACGGTACCCAGAGGCAGTGGCCTTATCCATTCGGGCCAACAAGGTGGCCACAGCCTTACTGGAGATATTTTCTCAGGTAGGCTTTCCCCAGGAAATGCTCACGGATCGGGGACCCAGTTCATGTCGCAGCTGATGGAGTCTCTCTGTAAGCAGATCCAGGTGCAACATCTGGTGACCAGCCCGTACCACCCACAGACCAATGGCCTCTGTGAACAGTTCAATGGCACCCTGAAGCAGATGCTTAAGATGTCACACAGGCCTCAACGGGGTTCTCCCCCTTCGAGCTCCTGTATGGACAACGTGTGCGGGGACCCCTGGCCCTGGTGAGGGAGGCTTGGGAAGGGGATCTGGCCCCCCCAATGTGTCTGTCGTCGAGTATTTGATGCGCTTCCGGGACAAGATGCAGGCCTTGGCGCAGCTGGTGCACGACAATATGGTACAGGCCCAGGCCGAGCAGAAGAGGTGGTACGACCAGAACACCTGCGATCGGACCTACCAGGTGGGCCAAAAGGTGTGGGTGCTGGTCCCGGTACCCCAGGATAAACTTCAGGCTGCCTGGGAAGGCCCCTATCTCGTGCACCAGCAGCTCAATGCCGTAACATATATAGTCACCCTAGTCCCTGCCTGTGGATGGCGGAAGGCCTTCCATGTGAACATGATGAAGGCCCATCGTGAGCGTGAAGCATCTGTTCTCTTGATCTGCAACCTGCCAGAGCAGGGGGAAGCTGAAACCCTCCTGGATATGCTGGCCCAGGTCAAGGAGGGGGGAACCCTCGAGGATGCCCAGATTGGTCATCAACTCACAACAGACCAACGGTCACAGCTCTGGGCCACCCTGCACCCCTTCCGAGACTTGTTCGACAGCAAGCCCGGACGAACTAAGCTAGCCGTCCACCATGTGGACACCGGGACTCACCCTCCGATCCAACGGGCGACCTACCGTGTCTCCCTGGAAATCCAGCAGCAAATGCGTCAAGAGATTGACGAGATGTTGCAGCTAGGGGTCATCCAAGCATCCAGTAGTGCTTGGGCGACCCCGGTGGTCCTTGTCCCCAAGAAGGACCGGACCCTCCGGTTCTGCGTGGACTACAGGGGCTCAATGCTGTCATGGCTGCCAATGCATACCCCATGCCGCGCATTGATGACCTGCTTGACCAGCTGGCCGGGGCTAGGTACCTGACCATCATTGACCTGAGCCGGGGATACTGGCAGATTCCTCTGACCCCCGAGGCCAGGGAACGGTCAGCCTTCATTTCCCCATTTGGATTATACGAATCCACCGTCATGTCGTTTGGCATGAAAAATGCCCCTGCCACTTTCCAGCGGATGGTCAACACCCTGCTCCAGGGATAGAGGGGTACGCAGCTGCATACCTGGATTACATTGCCGTCTTCAGTCCCACATGGGAAGAACACCTAGAGCACCTGTCGCAGGTGCTCGGGTGGGTCCGGCAAGCAGGTTTGACCAGCAAGCCAGGAAAGTGCCAGTTGGGCATGGGCGAGATCCAGTACCTAGGGCATAGCTAGGGCGTCGGTTTGTATAGTACAAACCGACACCAGTGACTTTGGCCTTGGCGCCGTGCTAAGCCAGGTCGACCCGACGGGACAGGAACATCCCATCTTGTACTTGAGCCGCAAGCTCCTGCCCAGGGAAGTGGCATATTCAGTCATGGAGAAGGAGTGTCTCGCCGTTGTCTGGTCACTGCAGCGGCTGCAGCCATATTTGTATGGTTGCCACTTCATTGCGGAGACCGATCATAACCCTCTCCGCTGGCTACACATGGTCTCTGGAACCAATGGGAGATTGTTGCGGTGGAGCTTGGCTCTCCAACAATACCAGTTCGACATCATCCATAGAAATGGCCGAGACCATGGAAATGCAGATGGCCTGTCCCGGCAGGGGGAGGTAGCCAGTGGGTGCATGGGTCAGCACCGACAGGTTCTGGCCCCTAGCACCCTCTAAAAGAGGGAGGTGTGAAGGAACGGTCCAGCTTAAGTTAAGAAACCTCACATATCCCAGGTTGGAGTTCCCCTTTATTCCCCCTGTTATGTATGCACAAGTCCTTAGCTCTATTCAGGAAAATAAATTAGCATTTACAGGGTAAGCAGCACAGATCACAAACCCCCTGTGATGCTGCTTTCCTGCCGATTGTCACACCTGAGTCTGGGAAGATGCCGCTTAGTCTGTAGCTCGCTGGACCCCTTGCTCTGAATTTGTCGTATCAAGGATGAGAACCGCAGACTAGCGGCACCAACAGAAATTGCTCCATAACTGCACCCCCATGGGTCCCAGCACCAAACCGGGTACAGGATCAGAACCGGCTCACAAAACCGCATAAGGGGATAGGTAATTGCACCCTTAGAAACAAAGCAAAGCCCCGTAAACGGAGATCTAAGGTTCTGATCTGCTCAGGGACCCCATGTCATTGGGTGCACGGCATTCAGCCCGATAGTTTGGTACCGCTTCCAAGGCCCTACGACCCCCCCCCTGCTCCGAGTTATAACCCCTAAAGGGTTCTGGGGGTTAAGCCAAACTCCCAGAACAGTGGGAGGTGACGATCCAGCCCACAGAGGGGAGGGGCGTGGAGGACTCCCCTGGCATAAATAGGATAATCCGGGACCAGGGAGTTGTCACTCATCTGGAGGGGATATGCGGTCAGCATATTGGGGGTGGCCATCATCATCGATAAGCTCTTGACATACCCCTTGTGAGAGCTCCCCATCATCACTACTACTCTGCAACTGCATACTAAGGTAACTGCTTATTGTTTCTCTGTGTAATGCACTCAATTCTGTAACCATCTCAGAATAGCATAATTGTATCATCTGTATCATATTATATTACATCATAGTTAAATGCTTGTTATCAGTGCCTAGTGTGCTTATAGCATTAAAACTTATATTTAACTTGAGCGATCTGTTGCCTTAAACCAAGAATCTGTGTGTCCGTGGCTTTGGGCCTTGTATCCCTGGTAGGAGGGGTCGGACAAAGGCTTTTGGTGTTGGGAGGTCCCTGGTTTGTAGTGGGACCATGTGACTCGCGGTTCCCTGACAGCTGGCCTATACATTAATCAGAAACTGATGAGAACAGATGACAGCCCCCAGGTTTATATCAGATGGCTGGTAACACCAAACAAGGATCAGACATCAGAAGACAGAGACAAATTGTCAGTGTAAATCCAAAGTAAGGATTGTTTGTGCCAAAGGTCTTAGCAGAAATTAATAACCAAGAAAGCAGTCAGGTATCTCACCACTTGACTTAAAGTGGTCCACCAATTAACCTTTGGGGGACTAAGAACTGAAACACTCCCTTGCCCTACTCTCTCCTCTCAGTGTGCTTACATCACATCGATGTTGCCACACTACTACTACTACTGTTTCTCCTCATTTTTTCTTTGCATCTCCAATGCTTTTTGAAAACCTATTGAAGTTTGGCACAGTGCAACGTGTAGCCCAAGACAATGGAGCAACATTCGGGCTTGCCTTTAAGATAGCTTTAAGAAAGCACTAAGATAACCATTTGCTCAGATGGCTGGTCGTTCAATTGATAAGAGATAGCTGACAAACTTAAACTGGACTTCCAGTCAAAAATAAAAAGCTTAGTGAATTGATCTTCTAAAGCCCATCTGGCAGTCGGTTTCATAAGCTTATTGAGAGGGAATAACCTCCTTCAGATGTTTGCAATAGCAGGCAGATTCTGCCTGCACGGAAGCTGCTATCTTGCCACACACATGAAGGAGCTGATTCTGAAGAACCAAGTCCCTCAGTCAAAATTGCATCATAGCTCTGTGCAATAATCTCTTATTTCTAGCCAGAAGTAGTAAGCCTTCAGCTGTAATGACTCATCTTTGCCCATTCTGCACGGGGTTAAAGTAAGACTCTTTTTCTAAGCTTTTTGGTGTTATTTTTTATTGTTGCATTATTGTTTTTCTCTTCTTGATTTATCAGCATACTAAGCTTTTTGGTGTTATTTTTTATTGTTGCCTTATTGTTTTTCTCTTCTTAATTTATCAGCATGCTTTGTCCTAGTTTTCTATATTCCAGTGGATCGGTCTTGATAAAGTAGGAGTGGCTTTCTTGTACCCTCAGTAAAGCTCAGAGTATTCTTATCTCACTACAAATGCCAGAATCCTTCAACTGTAACAGGTGTGTTTATTAGCATCTTTGGCTAAACAAAGCAGTAGCAATCACCCTTTTTATCTGAGAATGCTTCTAGTGACCCTATAGCTTCTTGAACACAAGACCACAAGACTGAATCCCCCAATCTGAAGAGATTCAAATAATGCAGATGGGGTTAAATTTGTCATGTCTGCCTCGGATGATTGGCAAGCCAGAGTGAGGAAGCTTCTGAAATGTACATCTGTACACCACTTGTACATTTTTAAAGTAAACGCATTGTTGCTATGGAGAACTGTTTTATTTTATAACATAGAGTTGCAAAAACATAGAAAAGTTAAAAATTAATAGATTAACACAGCACCTTGAGCACATCATATTGACACACTAGAAAGGAAAAAAAGCCCTCTCAAACTGCTTATGCCACTGATCATAAGAAGGGAAGCAATTTACTAAACGTTCTTTTTTTGACTGAAGGTCCGCTTTAAAGCATGTCATTAGAAATAGATTTACCTAAGACTAATAGAAGAGGCTACTGTAATTTGCTCTTAAACAAAAGCATAGTAAACTGTGATGACCTGGATCGACCTGAAGCTTTCATTTTATATGAAAAGACACAGGCAATTGCAGAATGGCAGAGGCTGAGAATGAGAAGAAAATGCATGTAGCAACTGTTGTCTGATTGCTTAGCAAGGAAAATGAAGCAGAGGAAATAAAGCACTGCACAATATTGCACCTAAACACACACCACTGTAAAGCACTGATAAAGACGTGTAAGGGTGTAACAAACAGGGTCTCTGAATTAAACCTGATTCTTGCCTGATTCTTGCAAGCAAATTTGTCTTTTCACACGCAACAGGACTGCTGCTGCAGCTGTGACTAATTCAAAGGTTTCAGCAGGCTCTTGCTCCTCCTCTGCTATGTAACTGTGCCCTGGTGCCACAGGAATTGGGGGAAAATTATGGCAAAAAGTGAGTTTTTTTGGTTCCAGCTCTCTGAAAGGAGGTCAGGGAGAGGTCAAACATTATGGTTGTAAAGGGTCCAAATACTCTTGATGGCCAGCCTGCAATTTTAGTGCCAATGCAACCCACGAGAGTTTGCGAAACTTTGCAGAAAGAACATTGGAAAATGCAGTGTCCCTGTGCAAAGCTGGGAGAGAGAGAGACATATGCACATAGACTGAAGGCTGCTATGTCTGCCAAACCAGCATCTACTGTACTAGACTGGCATGCTGGGAATAGATAGCAATACATTATTTGGTGTTTATTTATAATCACCGTAAATCATTTAACAAACCTATTTTTACTCGAATTCAAAGTGTTTGGTGCTGTTGATCAATGTCACATTATGAATGTCACTGTTATTCAGTCTTCAGTCAATTTCTGTTTGTGAAAACAGGAACAGGAAACTGGAACAGGAAGCCAAGGGTGCCAGGGAACATTTATGTTCTGTGAAACTGACTTTCTTTATCTGGGGACCAAACAAGACAAAAGGCTGAATCTCCCAATTAATTACACAACAGCAAAAAGAGCACTATAGTGGCCCTAGCCCAGCATCCCTCTCTATAAAATACTAAATTAAATATTTTGGCTCGTGCTGCACTTTAAAAGGAAGTATGATATTTTTACATGTTGAACATCTCCCCTGTACACATTTCATCTTGCAGCATGCTTCTGGCTGTTCATTTTAGATATATTCAGGCTTGGACACAAGTTGCATTTCTACCCCCTCCGTTCTATCACGAATGGTGCCACCAAGTTTTCCTGAGCTTCGATCCCTGTTGAAGAAAAAAGAATTATTTGAATTTGTCATTTTTCTCACATTGTCAATTAAAACAAATAGAATTGTTACATCTATTATTGGGTGTAGATTAAATGAATAATAGTGTAGAGACTTTAATATACATAAAACCAACATTTAGCAACAGTCTGCTGTTTGCTATCTACAAAACAACAAGCAACAAACCAACAAACCAAACTGTACTGTGTAAATATACAGCACAGTCTTGAATTTAAATTTCTCTCTCTTAGCTGAATAAACGGTATCCTGCCCTAGACCATCAACAACAACAGTCTATAAAGCTTTAAAAATCCTGTGCTAGAAACTGTGCTAGAATTATTCTGACCCTTTTTAAAATCAGGGGCAAAATGCGGTTATCTGGGTTAGAGATCAGGTAAACTTGTACTAGGGTTATTTATAATGTCAGGGAGGCAAAATATGGTATTGTAGTTACCTTAAATTACAGGCTACAAAATTCCCACTAGTTAAAGACTTCAGGTGAAAGATGTGATAATTAAGGTGGACGCAGTCCTAACAGGGGAGGAGAGCTAGGAGGACAGCAGGAAGCTGGCTGAGGAGGACAAAGTAGCTGGTAGCCAGCCAGTAAGACAGCTCTAAATGACCATTGTAGAAGGATAAGTATGCTAGACGAGGGCTTCCCAAGATTTTTTTAATCAAGTACCACTTTCCATTTTTTTAATTATGTCAAGTACCACGTGGGTGGTGCTTGGACAAAACACACAAAACAGTGATTTAAAGTGCATGAAATGCATAGAAATTGTTTCCATTGCATTGTGGAACCATTGTGCATTAATGGAGCAAATCAGGCTACAGTGAAGTATTGGTAGCAGCAGATCAGGTTGGAATACAGGTCAGTCTGCAGCCTTGCCGAGTACCACCGGATAGGATCTCACAAGACTTGTATCAGTGGTCGGGAACTACTGCGCTAGACCATTACTGTTAATGATAATGGTAGAAGCCTTGCTACTGTTACTAATTGCTCCTTTTATCCACTTTAACACCTTGTGGTCAATATAATTTTATGTTTCTTGTGAGTTGTCTTTTTCTACATGCATTAATACACAACTACTGATTCCGGGTTAAATTGTGGTGTCCTATCAGTATCAAACCCACAATTGGATGTTGGCCATTGAGATATATATATATATATATATATATATTTATTTACATATTAATTGAGTGAAGTCAGAGTATAAATTTACAATATATATGATACTAATTGTTATAATAATAATTGTTTGCATAATTGTCCAGAATATATATATATATATATATATATATATATATATATATATATTTAAATATATATATATATATATTTAGTATTTACATTTGTTTACACTGTATACATTGTATAATTCTGAATAATGCTCATTTTTTGCAAGAAGCTAATGGCTCTTGGTTCCTGATAAATCCAGGACCATATGTTGTCAGACCCTCTTTAGTGTGCCTTATACTTATAGTTAAACAGCCCATTGCACATCCCCCTGCCGGATGCATCGGGCAGCCCATACTCACCCTTTATATACTTCCTCAACATGGTTGTTGGCAGCTTGTTCAACAGGCAGATCACATAGCCTGTTGGCAGCCACATGGGGCAGGGAACCACAAGTAATATACTGTATCTTGAGCTAGGATGGCTTAATCTCTGCCTGGCTGCATGATTACATGTGCAGCCCATTCAGTTCCACCGGGCACATTCCACCAAGCTTAATACCTACTATTTGTGACCCATTCCTTCTTCTCTCTCTACCCTTTTCATTAAGTCTGTAGGTTCTAAGGGACAGGGCTCTCTCCCCTATTGTGTATTCCTCTCATAGCATTCACCTTAAAATGCATTACATTGGGTTTGCAATTGTCGATATGCTATAGGTTTTAACATGTCTGTAATTACTTCATTGTAAAGTGGAAGAAAACGTTGCTATATAAATAAATAAAATAATAATAACAATAATACAAAATGAACACTGAAGATTTATTAAGTGGATGTACCAATACCAGTGGGTGTTCAGTGGGGCATCCAATGTGGGATATTTTAGAAAAAACAGCCTCATAATATTAGTCGATGAATTAAGTTGTTGCGAATTGTTAAGACAAGTATTTTTTGTAGGTTATTGCATAGTTAGTAGAAAGTCCCCTAGTCTTGGGAATATTTTGTCGCCCAGAGCATGTAGACCAGAGTTTAGGAAACAACCTGCTTGTTGACTATAGGTTCTATAAAATACATAGGTCTCTGATAAGCTTTAGATTGCAGATCAGTTCCTCAGAAAAAAAAATATCTTTACCAAAGTGATACAAGCTCCTCTGGTTTATGAGATTATGTAAAGTTCGAATTGATCATGTTTGAATTGATCTATGTCTATGTCTATGCAAGAATCAAGATCGATCTTTGAATTAGAAACCGGTATTCCAAAAGCCAGACAGCAGCTTCTATAAGGCAAATGTCCAAGCTTCTAGGAATCCACTCACAACATGAGAAAGATGAGAACAGGTAACAAGTCAATGTCATGTGATAACCATCACAAGTAATTGTAGTAGTAAGAAATTCTAAGAGATTAAAAAACTAATTGGAAGCAAGTCTCAATATGCAATATGCTGTCCTAGGATTGGCCTCTGGTGGTCATGTGGGCCATCTTTCACCAGTCAAGGCTGGCCCACTTGACAGCCATGGCAAACCCAAGAACAGCATTTTGGCTGAAGAGCGAGGTGAAGTTAAGGATTGCGGGGTGTTGTGGGGATCATGACCCCCACCCGAGCTTGTCACAGTGGTGTGGGACCAGAGTTGTCATGAAAAGAGGAGCAAGCTGACATATTACTGATGTATTACAGGGTATTGTTGTCAAGCAGGACACTTTTACTGTATTTAAGCCAAGGGAGAGACAGTTTGGGGCAGGTAATAAACTCCAATATATGTGACCACATTATATTTACCCCTCCCTCCATCAAGGACTGCTCTAGCACAAGTTCAAACTGCTTGTTCGCCTCTCATACAAGCATGACAGGGCACACAAATTGGACACACATTTCAACACTAGAACACCTAATGAAAGAACACCCAATTTAATTATGGAGGCATCTCAGCTGAGGAAGGATACTGTCACGAACAACTCACCTTCTCACCGGTCCCGCGGCGTCTGCAGGCAACGCGGGCTCCGGCGCCTGTCTGCCTCCATTCCCGGTCGGTGGCCATGTCACCGGCAGGCGGCGTCGGAGCGAGCGGAGACGAGCAGACACGCCCCCTCTCCCCCTCGCTCCTCTCTGACAGCTCATGCTTGTGGTCTTATGACCTCCGGCGGGCGCGCTGACTGTAGGCTGATTTTAGGTGGGCCTATGAGCCCTTGCATTTAAGGTGGACCAATGAGTCCAGCCTTCACTGGGCGAATACGCCCTTTTTAGTTCAAATTGGGCAATCAGCCCAAAGTTCCAATATGCACCAATCACAGTCTCCTTCCATCCAATCCTGTCAGCTCCCAACAAATAAAGGTTGTTTCCCCACACTTGTCCTTGCCCATGATAGTGTGCTGCTGGGTGTGATTATCCGTACCTGTACTTCCTGTTTGATCTTGGTGTGTATTGACCATCCCGTGATTGCCGCCTGGACCGACCATTGCCTGTTTATGACTACGATTTGCCTGCTCCCTTGTACTGCGTACCCGTGACCTTCCGGCGTGACTTTTGGCTCGACTTTGACTACTCTTCCGTCTCATCCTTTTGTGCCATGCTAGTCTGGACTGATCTCCCGTGTATGACCCCTGCTTGCCCGACCTCTCCCAGTCTCGTTTCTGGTTCATCTGCCTGCCTCCCCGTAAGTCCGCATCCTTTGTGCTACAAAGTCCTGGGGGCAACCGTGCCCGGTGAGGCGTATAAAGCGTCCCGGCAGATGAGGGCTTGTCTATAGGGGAAGTTAGCAGCGGAGATTGGGGGTTGCGGACTTACTCAGAAGGCAGGTGCCCCGCGGGACCTGACAGATACCCTCAGAATCCAGAACTATATAGGTATGGGGCCATCTTGTGTCCTACGAATGATGTGAACTGGTAGAGAAGGGAGGGTGGCTTTCTGGGTGGAGAGGCCTCCAGTTCTGGCGGTAATACCATTTACATGGAAGTCATGGCACTATATAAGCAGCAGATTCTGCTAAGTTATTATTTATGCTGCTTTGCTTTTGTACTCTGAGTTTTTGATTGCAGGAGGGGGGTACCTCTCATTTTATTAGATCACTATTAAAGATTTAAATTTTTAACAAGAATGAGGAATGCTAATATTGAGAGATACTGATGTTTAAATGCTCAGATTGTACTGCTTATAGTTGTGCCTCCCCTCAATAGCCTTTCGGAAAACAGCTGCTGATATTCACTCCAGCAGACAAGTATGTCTGCTGGAGTGATCCCATTATCAACATTTAATGGAATGTGGGTGTGTGTTTGGGTGTGTGAGTTTAACCCCTGTGTAAACTTGCGTGTGCCCAGGACCAGGGTTCCACCGGATTAGATGGACAATGCTGATGCAGGATTCTCAGCACTACTTCATGTCTCCATAAAAGATTGCTTTTGCATCCTACACATTATTGCATCCTAATATCTCAAATCTCTCTCTGTTATCAACATGTCTACACCCAAGGGACTGCTCAGTAGTGCCTACCATGAACTACAGGCCTCTTGTCAATCAGACTGCAATTATATGAAGGATGTCCTTCCCTGTCCAACTCCGAGTGCAGTTCCTGGGAAAGTGATGTCTGATCCAATAGAAATGTTGGACTTGGGGTCAGACTCGCAAGAGGTGGTAAGCAAACCAGTGGAGGTTGAGGAGGTGGAGGAGGCAGACCCTTTTCCAGAGGTGGTGGAGGCCAAACCAGAGGTGGTAGAGGCAGATCCTCTGCGGTGTCATTTTAATTGTAAATATAGTTTTGCGCGACTTCTACTGCTTGAACGTGTTTGTTTTAGTTTTTTTTTGCACATTTTCTGTAAATTTATTAGTGAGTTTCATGTATTTTGTTTTGTTCTAGTATCTTGACACATTGGGCAAGCACAGCTTCTTGGGATGTTGCCTTTCCAATGTCAGACATTAACAGTGTAGTGCCCTATGTGTATGTATATCAAAAAAGGATGTGAGAGGTAGAGGGAGGGGTCACGCTCCAGCTGTTCCGATTGTACGCTAGCCCTGCTTCTGCTTCAACTGGCCTCTAGTCAGCCCTGCTTACCCTCAACTGGCTGGCCTGATCATCGGCATTGGCTTCTATCTAAACCCACGAGTATAATACCGTCCATACCCTAGGCGATCTCCCTGCAGTGCCGCTCTGCATAAACCTGGAACTCAGGAACTGGAACTTTCTTCTATGCAAATATATGCCCAGTATAACTGATTCTGGGCAAAATGCTCAGTTACTGTTTAAGCATACACATACATCAATCAAGCAAGGACCCACCTTTAAATATTAAGCAAGCTATTCATCCACAGAGTATAAAGAAGGACAACGCAGAACAGAAGGAGATAGAAATATATTAAAGAATAAATTGAAAAGGAAGGCAGTAATGCATGAATACTGGGTGAGGGGAGTGAAGAAATATTTAATAATTAAATCACCATTTAGACTTGAAGTACAGGGAAGGAGCAGGGCTAAGCAAGAAGAAAGAGAAAGAGGGAGAGGGATAAGAGACCTGAGATAAAGAAGAGAATGAAAAGATAAAGTAAAACCAATAGAGAAGACAGAGATACAAATGAATTAAAGCAAATACCTCAAGAGCAGGGGAGGAAGTGGGAAAGTAAGGAGAAAAGAAAAAAGAATATAACAGATACATTTATTATGTCTCAACATCAAAGAAAAATAACCTATAAACAAACAATGATGACAGCTTAAAGCCGTAAGCAGATCTAAATGCAATCTGGTAAGCCCAGCAGCTGAAGCCACTGAAAAAAGCATTGAAGGCCAAAGCATACCAGGACTGAGTGGAACACCGCAGGGAATCAAAAATACAGAGGTAGAAAAAGTAGGAATATAAACCCCGGGAGAATTACCCCAGCATTTAGAAGGAATAATGAGGGCACATGAAAATCCAATTAGAAAATAACTTTTTAGCAGTAGGGAAGAATTGAAACTCATCCTGGAGGCTGAAAGCACAGAGCCAATAAGGACAAAAGACTTAGAGTATACCGGGTTTTGGCCAAATGGTCAAAGAAAAGGCTATACCGAACAAAAAACCTACGCTTAATAGGTGCCAAAAGAAACTGAGATAAGTGAAAAGGAATGCTTGCCTGTAGACAAAATGAAAGAAACTGTGAGTAATCTCTCGGCTGAGGATTCCAATTCAGAAACACTGACAGAAATTAAAGAGGAACTAACGTTTTTTAAAGCCTATACTCAAGAAATGTACACTGAATCTGAAGAAACAGTAGCTATCACAGTGCAAGAAGTGGTTAAACAAATTGTAGCTCTGGAAGTAGCTGGAAAATCTGAAGAATTTGAAAAATTGCAAGAAGTGGTTAAAAACAGTAGCATGGGAGGGCGTGTCCCGCCGATGGAAGAGAGAAGAAGCAGGTAGCTGTGCTCCTGGACCCCTGACCCCATTAGCAAGCGTTTTCAAGCCATCAAGGCCACCGACGGAATGTCCAAAAGGAAGTAGAAGAGGAGAGAAGTCAGAGGCAAGAAGAAGAGCCCCCCGAAGTGGGCGACGGCAAAGAAATGGCTTACCGGAGGAAGAGGCGCGAAGGGGCAACATGTCGGCGGGATGGGAGAGGACAGATGAGATGGCGCCGAATTTCCTCACCTCCTCGCAGAGTGAAGCATCTGTCCCAGAGAGCCCGGTGTCCCCCTGATTGATTACGGGCCGAAGTCTGTGAGGATCTGCGGAGCGGGGAGCCGGAGAAGAGTGGCAAGGTGGGTGTAGGAAGATGGCGGCCGCAGAGTCAGATGCGGCCGCATCACCACCCGCATCACCGTCCACATCACCTCCCAGGTCAGAGAGGAGGAGAGAGAAGGGAGGGGGAGCAGAGGGGGAAGCTTGGGCAGCCGACACAGGCTCGGCGAAGCAGGAGGACGCCACACAGCAGCGCAGCAGACTCCTCCTGCTAAACCCAGGCGGGGGGGGGCTCTGAATACTGTGAAGACATAAGCTGCCCTCTAACCACAAACACAGTCACGTTAAAGCAGCACATGTCCCACCCCCCTGCCCTCAAGAGTCTCCATCTAGGCTGAATATAACAGCCAGTTCTGCTTTACCCCCAGCAGGTGCCATTATGGGGAAATGCTCGGTACCTGGGGCAGACAGGAGCAATGCACCCATTGTCCAGACCCTAACTAAGTTTGCCTTTGAGCCCAGGAGAAGAGCTCTGAAATGTCTAAACCTCAGGCCCAGGAAATTCATTTAGAAATCTTGCTTCTAAAGGGGATCCCTTTGAGATCTGACATTGAAAGCCTCATTGCAAAATACGAAGCAACGTTCAAACAGGAGCTGGCAACAGTTAAACACCCGGTCTCAGAAGTAGAGGGGAGAGTTATTACGCTTGAAATGGAAGGAGCCACAGCAGCTGATTGTTTGCAGGCGCTAGAATCCAGTTGCGACAGGCAAGAAGCAATGTTACAAACGTGTTTTCTCCATCTGGATGACCTAGAAAATAGGAGTAGGAGAAATAATCTCCGCCTCAGGGGCATCCCAGAGGCGACCGGGAGGGAAGACCTGAAGCACATCGTCTCCGAGAATTTTAACGCAATCCTTGAATGTGACCCAGCAACAACCATTGAGCTAGATAGAGTGCACCGAGTCCCAAAAGTCTGGACCCCAGTTTCCAGCGAGATGTGGTGTGCAAGGTCCACATGTTCTCGCTGAAAGAGGAAATACTTTGAAAAGCCTGGAACAAAGGTCCGGTCACCCACAACGGAGCTACTGTGAAAATTCTTCAAGACTTATCCAAATGGACTTTGCAGATGAGGAAAGCCACCTACAGGTGGGGTTTTACCTTTCATCAAATTGTGAGCAGTTGAGAGCAATTTCACCTTGAAGTCGCATCAGGACTTGGAGGGCTTGTTGTTTTTTGTTGAATTTCTCCAGTGTGAGCCAGTTCAGATCCCAGACTGGTTGTCCCCAGAGTTCTCCTTCCCAGCTCAAGGACCCTCGACCAGACCACGTAGAGGCTTGAAGAATTACTGTGACCTGCAACGCCTCAAGAGAGCCTCCGCTCCATACAGGGGTGGGCTGTTCCAGAGCATTCAGAGTGACTTCCCCTCGGTGCGACCCTGCACGGACCCCCCAGGCATTTTGCAGGAAAGGCTAAGGTCTTCTCCCCACCCTCTGGCATATTGATCCGGAGTGGAGGAGAGAACACCATACCGACAGTATGGGAGTCCCGAGAGAGGCGACTGGCGTTGACTCCACGCAGCCTATCGCCACTCCCTCATTTTGTTTCTGCACTGGTCTGGCTGACCGGGCCAATCTCACTCTGTTATTGAAGAACTGCTGGGAGTGTCTCCCTGCGACACTCTTTCTAGGCCTGGCCTCCGTTGTTAGTAATTGATTGTTGTTTTCTTCTGGTTCTCTTCTCTGTTCTGCTGTTATTATTAGAAGTGGTTAATTGGCTGGTGTACGGGTCCAAATTAGGGTCGGGGGACGGTGAAGTACTTGCTTCTATGTCCCGCCTTCCCTGTCGGACACTTCACCCCCCAATAGGCTGGGCACAGATGTCTTGGCGCCTGAAGCCTTTTGTTTTCCATATTTGGAATAGTATTGTTAGTTTTAACTAGTTTTGTTTTAAGTTTCACCCATGGTTGCAGTGCACCCCCGCTCAAGGAGTTTACTAGATAACCTTTGCACTCCCCCCCTTTTTTCCTCCCCCCTTCCTTTCCAGAGGGTGTGGGTCCAATATACACCAATACAATGGCCAGGGGCGGGAAACAAGTGGTTCCGACCAGAGCAATATCAGAATTTAACATAGTTTCCCTGAACGTCAAAGGGCCCGGAAAAACGTAAAGTTAATCCTGGGAAATCTAAAGGCACTTAAGCGACAAATAGCCTTTCTAGAGGAGACGGGTGGAACACCCTCTTTCGGCAACAGGACTTTCCAAAAAAGCTATCACAGCTACTCCCCAGACTCAAGGTGTCGGGGGTCAGCATCCTGATTGACGCTGGACTCCCCTGGGAGCTCGACGACTACAAAACTGAGGAGGAGGGACGCTGGATCTTCTTGAAAGGTAGGATAACGTCCCATCCCTACACTCTAGCCAATCTATACTTGCCGAATACGAGTCAGACCACCTTCTTCAAAAGAGTGATGGAGAGCCTCTCCATCTTTAGAGAAGGGGAATTGATTATTCGGGGTGACTTTAATCTAGCACTGGACCCACTCATCAACACCTCCAAGGGCTCACCCCATCTATCCTACGCTAAACTGAATAGACTCAAAAAAATAATCGCCCTTCATCAGCTAATAGACCCATGGAGAATCCAGCATCCGACAGACAAGGATTACACATTCTTTTCCACCCCCCATAACTCCTACTCTAGAATAGATTTCTTCCTCATTCCACACGCCTCTTTATCCAAGGTCTCTGCCACAGATATTGGTAATATTACCATTTCAGACCATGCCCCAGTCATACCTACAGCGGTTCTACCGAGCCCGACCATGAAAGGGTGGGCTTGGAGGCTTAATACCTCACTTTTAGATGACCAAGTAGTCCTAGGGGAAATCCAAAAAGAACTCCAAGAGTTCTTTGCCCTAAACGCCTTCCCTGAAATAAGCCCCGGAGTCCTATGGGAATCCCATAAATGTGTCATTCGGGGGGTTTTATCAAAATTGGCTCCAGAATCAAAAAGGAAAAGGCAAAGCATACACTGGAACACCTGGCGGAGATAAGAAAACTGGAAAAACTTCACAAACAGTCCCTAGCAGCCACCCACCTTGCCACTCTGACGTCACTGAGGGAACAACTTAAGACTCTCTGTTATAAGCTTAAGGTTCAACTGACCAAGTGTCGGAAAACCTACTATGAGTCAGGGGATAAATGTGGTAGGCTCTTGGCTAGGGCCTTGCGGTCAGAAAGGATGAAGACTTTTGTCCCGAAAATTACAGACTCTGAGGGCCGGATCAGACATCTGACAAACGAGATTGCAGAGAACTTAAGGAGATTTTATCTATCATTGTACAACCTTCTGAAGGAGCGGAGATCTGATCAGACGGCTTTAATAGCAAAGTATATCAGAGAGTCGGGGATACCCAGCTTGCCGCCTGAGGTAGTGGAGGGTTTGGAGGATCCCATCTCTCTCATGGAGTTGCAGAAAGCGATTACGGGGATGGCTGCCGGGAAGGCACCAGGCCCAGACGGGCTTCCAGCTCTATATTATAAATGGCTGCTGCCACTCCTGGCTACCAGATTGTTGGTGGCCGTTAACTCCATCAGAGATGGTGGCTCCTTCCCGAAAGACGCATTACAGGTGTTCATTTCTGTGCTTCCGAAGGAGGGGAAGGACCCTTGCAATGTGGCAGTTACAAACTTATTTCACTCCTAAATTCAGACATCAAAATTTTTGCTAAGGTCCTAGCCACCAGAATAACCCCACACCTCCATCACGTAATCGGGCTAGATCAGGTAGGTTTTATGCCGCCCAGGGAAGCCAGGGACAACACAATTAAAGTGTTGAACCTGATTCATGCAGCACAACAGAAGAACATTCAGGCCCTTCTCCTCGCGACTGACACCGAAAAGGCATTCGATAGGGTTAATTGGCTCTTTTGAAGGCCACCCTACAGCACCTGGGGTTTGGCCCGAATGTACTAAGCTGGATTCTCAGCCTTTACGATAGTCCCTCTGCATCGGTTCGAGTGAATGGCATGTTCTCAGACTCTTTTGAAATTTCCAATGGTACGAGACAGAGGTGCCCGCTCTCACCTTTGATTTTTATATTGACCCTTGAGCCACTACTTTGTAGGGTTCGCAGACACCCAGACATTAGAGGCATAGTAGGTGTAGAGGGAGAATATAAAGTGGCTGCGTACGCAGGCGATCTTATCTTCTGTCTGTCGGGCCCAGAAGTCACATTACCCAATCTAATGGACGAGCTCAAACAGTTGGGGAACTCTCAGGTTACAAAATCAATTATTCAAAATCAGAAATACATAATATTAGTATCCCAACAAAAAAGTTCACCCTCATACAGAACTCGGTTTCATTCAAATGGGCCAAGGAAAGTATTACATATCTGGGAACCAAGATCGGATGCAACCTCTCTAAAATATATAGCCTAAACTTCCCCCCCTCCTGAAAAGATTTCAGGAAGACACCTCAAAGTGGTCTCCGGGGAAATTGTCATGGTTTGGGCGCTGCAACGCTCTTAAGATGAACCTTCTCCCTAGGCTGTTATATCTTTTACAGGCACTCCCGATCTCGATTACGCAAGCCTTTCTCCGTGGGATTAGAACCTTCTTTGCCAAATTTGTCTGGGGGGGAAAACGACATAGGATTGATATGCACACGCTCACTATGACAAAAGAGAATGGGGGGATTTGATTCCCAGACCCGGTGATATACCATTAGCGAAATGGGGAGCACCTGGGGAGAATACCTGGGGAGAATAGTTGACTGGTGTTTGCATAGGAACAACAAGCAGTGGGTTGGCCTAGAACAGGAGGTTGCGGAGATGCCGCTACCAAACATCCTTTGGTTTGAGGGGAAAGATGTGCCTCCGGCTCTTAAACATCCCACCATAGGGGCTACCTTAAAAATAGGGAAGTCTGCTGCCAATCACCCGGAAATCTCCCCCTGGCCCTCCACTTTGATTCCTGTTCTGGGAAACCCGAGCTTCTCTTCGGGTTGTGAGGGGCCAAGACCGAAGGAATGGTGAAGGGCGGGTATCTATAGAGTTAAACATTTCTGGGTAGATGGGGAATGGGCAGATCTATCAAGGTTAGCTCAAGCCAAGGGGCTTTCTGAGTGGTCACGCTGGCAAAGCACTCAACTTACTCACTACCTAAGGTCCCTGGGGGATTTACCCTCTAGGCACAGGCCTCTCACGACGTTTGAAGAAATCTGCACGAGTAATAATACAGGAAAACACGTCCTCTTTTGCATATACAAGCTGCTGATCTCCCCCATGAGCGAGGAGGTGCTGCACTACGTTAGAAAGTGGGAGCAAGACCTTAATATCACTCTGTCCCCTGACCAGATCAGGGGGCTTCTCTCCACACCGCACAAAACTTCCATTTGTACCAAATTCTACAAGTTACTCACCCGCTGGTATGCGGTTCCCACTCTAGTTAGTAAGTGGGTCCCTGACTCCCCAACAAACTGTTGGAGGTGTGGTGCGGAGAGAGGTGACCTTTTACACGTCTTCTGGTCATGCTCTACGATTCGACCATTTTGGGATTCCGTCTTGAGGATAGTAAACTCAGTTTCAGAATATAACCTACCCAACAGTCCAGGGGCGTGTTTACTCCACCTAACAAACTCTTCCCTTAAGGACTACAAAAAATCTCTCCAATGTCAGTTATTAAATGCAGGCAAGGCGTGCATCCCATTAATGTGGAAGCGGGATTGTGCCCCATCGTTGGCCACTTGGGTTTTAAAAGTAAACTATATAATGCGCTTTGAGAGGCTCCTGCTGACAAGGGATGGTGGGTCTGAAAAGTTCACCACCACCTGGTATACTTGGATGGTGTTTCTGGATTCTGATGAGTGCAAGGCGATCCTGGAATCACCCTAGGGACGTATGTCCCTACACCCTGGGTACAACTATAATCTGCTCCCATGGTTGGTCACCACACCTCATCTCCCTCCCCCCGGGGATCGAAAGCCCTGCTTCCCCCCCTCACCTGTACTTCCTCCCCCCTTCTTCCTTTTATGTTGCTACATTAACTCATCTGCAACTAGCTGTTTATTCACCTTCAGGCTATAGCCTGTTCCATTATAGAAACAATCGGATGCTTTATCTTATTGGTTTTCAAGTACTTTATTGTCTCCTCAATCAATGTACTTCATCTATGTTACATCTTGGAAAATTTACAAATAAAGAATTTATAAAAAAAAAAAAAAAACAGTAGTATGAGATGTATCTGAATTTAAACAAGCCCTACAATCAATAACAGACCATATAGACAATGTGAAACATGATCTGTGGACCTTGCCATGGCAACGTAAACAGATGCGACTAACATCCTATGATATGGAAAGAAAAATTATGACAGCTTGAAGAAAGAAGACCTAAAGCCATTTACATTAAGAATCTTTGAAACGATTCTACAATCAGATGAACCCCTTTGAAATATATTGTTGTCATAGAGATGGGCACAGGAAAAATGTAGAAAGGATACCCATCCAGGATCTAGTTTTACCACCAAAGAAGAAATAATAAGCTCCACAAGAAAAAGTAGAGAGATTATATTTCGTAACATGATGGTCCAAATAATCTAAGATTTCTCCAAACATACCTTACACGGAAGATTTCTGCTAAAACCATTACTGACTATACTGCAAGAAAAACAGATCAGATACAGATGGATTACGCCATTAACCCTCTCGGTGAATAAGGGAGGCAAGTTGGTAATGTTGCACGATGGAGAACAAATAGAGGCATTTATGAGTTTATGAAAAGAACTGGGGCTTCAAGTCATTACAATCCCAGGTTGGGAAATTCCAGAGGGCCTGAATGAAGATAACTTGATACCTCTTCAGATTGAATCATGAAATCTAAATAAGAACCTAGGGAAATAATTAAATATAATAATAATAATAATACATTCTTCTAAATAAAGAAGCTGGGGAGATGACTAAATAAAGAAGTTTGAAACTGAGATATGAGAACTTATTTTTTAATTTTATTTTCGTTCTCTTCCACCCTAACCGGGTGTATTCCATAAATTATACATATCCATCCTCTTGAGTAATTCAGCTTCATCAGACTATCCTGTTTATATTTCTCTCTCCTCTATAAATCCAAAAAAATGGATTCGGAACTGAGACACTGGGTGGCGGTCCGGCATCAGCTACTGAAAACTCATTCAGTGTAGTAGTAGTGAGCAGAGCAAATCCTAGCAGGATTATCCCCTGGAAAACCTGATCCTGGGCGTAAAGGAAAGGACTTGTCAGGGGGAAGGGGGTGGTTCAAATGTAACTTCTCAATCTGAAATACAAGACTTCTCATTGCATCGAAGGATCCAGCTTAGAAATAACAAACAGCATCCGTAACATGGAAATTAGAAAGATAACATTTTGCTCCTACAATATAAGAGGCGCAAACTCCCCAAAAAAGAAAAGACAGATTACTAAGGAACTAAGTAGAACAAATATAGATATAGCACTAATACAGAGACCCACTTAAAAAAGGGCAAACTCCCATATAAAGCTTTTTATTTCCAAAATTTCAAAGAAAGCACGAGGAGCAGTAATTATAAAACATAACTGTAAGTTTGAGATTAACTGGCAGTACAAAGATAAAAGTGCGCAAACAATTATCTTAGTGGGTAAACTATGGGGACAGGATTGCACTATAATAAACAGCTATGCACCAAATCTAGGGCAAGCAGCTTATATTATCAAAACCGCGAGAAAGCGGAGTAACTTAGGAAAGGCAAAATAATATGGGAAAGAGACTATAGTATAGATTAAGGACACAATAAAAGCTTTTAACTTGGTAAATGTCTGGAGAAGCATTCATGGTACAGAAAAATACTTTACATGTTACAACAGAGCACATAATTATCACTCAAGAATACATCACTTCTTTTTCAGACAACAGAACCTCCTGAAGGTGCACCAGAGTAAAGTAGGCCTTGTGAAAATATCCAGCCATGTCCCAAATATTACTTCAATGATATGGGGATCAAGATGACAAACAAAAAGATTGTGGATCCTTAACAAAGAGACACAATGAAAATGTGAATACTAGAGAAAACCTAAAAAAATTATTTGTATTTAACCCTTTAACCGCCAGCCTACCTTGAGATTTTGTCACCTTTGTTGCCAGACCATTTTGCACTATTTTGCGCTCCCCTTGTTCAACTGTGATTTTTGAGGGGATTTCCAGGGATTTCCCAGGAAAATGATATATTGTTTTTTTCAGCAGAGTCTGGGCTTTAACATGAAATGTCTTGTTTGTCATTTGTTAGGTGTATTCTTAATATTTTTGGGTGAAATATGTGCAAAAAAAAAAAAAAATTTTTACATATTGTAGTTTTTTTTGGAATAAAAAATGTAAGTTTGTCAATAAAATCTTATTGCGTGTGAAATCCCAATTTCTCCCGGTTACAGCGGTACCACATATGTATAGGTAGACACCCTTTCCTGCCCAGGAGACTCCCCCAAACTGAAACAGCGCTTTAGGAGATTTTCAGATAAAATACAACTATGCTATGCAATATGCGCACCTTGCGGTTTTTCCAGAAAAACAACCCTTTACATTTAAAATACCCCCAACAAACTATATATTCTCTGGAAGTACACACCTCAGGCTTTCTAGGCGTACCAGGCTTGTGGATGTGGCCATAGTTTTCTGGAAGTAATCCCTCAACGTAATCTTTGGTTGCAAAGAGTTTCCCTAAAAAAAGGATAAAAAAGCAGAATCAAAGCCACATTTTCCTAAAAAAACTATATACAAACAAGAAAAATCAAGTTTAATCTGAAAAAGCAACATCTCCCGAACAGAACGATACCCAACATGCATAGGTTCTGTCAAGGGAAGAGTTGCCAAACACCCCAAAGTAAAGCATGCGCATAACAGTAATTTTACTTGAAAATTTCAGCTCTGCAGACAAAGTGCGCACCTTGTGATTTTTCAACCAAAACAACCCTTTACATTTGGAATATCCCCCATAAACCATATATTCCCTGAAAGTACACACGTTAAGCTTTCTAAGGGTACCCAGCTTGTTGTAGTGGGCTCATCTTTCTGGAATTAATTCCTCAAAGAATTCTTTGGTTGCGCAGGGTTTCCCTAAAAAATTTATAAAAAAGCTGAATAAAAAACACCTTTTCCTAAAATATAAATATGCAAACCAGAAAAAACAAGCTAAGTCTGAAAGCGCAAGGTCCCCCGAACAGAACAATACCCAACATGCATAGGTACTATTAACCCTTTTAATTGCCAGCCTACTTGAGATTTTGTCACCCTCTGTTGACAGGCCATTTTTCCCCATTTTGCGTCATGTTTTGCGACATGTTTTGCGCCATTTTTGCTGGAACTTTCAGAAAAATTATATATTTTTTTTTTTGCAGCAGAGTTTAGACTTTAACATGAAATGTCTTGTTTGTAATTTTTTTTTTTTTTTTTTACAATATTATTAAGTGAAAAAAAAAATAAATAAATAAAATTTTTTTTTTAGAAAATTGACTCCTTTATTTTAAATAAAAAATGTATTTTATTAAGGAAAATCATATTGCATGTGAAAGCCCCATTTCTACCGATTAGAACGGTACCACATATTTATCGGTAGCCCCCCGTTCCTGCCCAGGAGACCCCCCCTAACTGAAACAAGTATTTTATAACATTCACAAAAAAAACACAAAAACCATCCACACTACAAAGGGTTAAATCGAGAAAAAAAATGACATAGGGTCCCCCCTCCCAGAGGAGGGAGACCCCATTTTTTTTTGATTTTTAAGGGTTAAAAACCCTTAAAAATCAAAAAAAAAATTGACGTGGGGTCCCCCTTACCCGAAGTAACCAGCCCGGGACCAGCTATGGGGGCTTGTAGGCACAGAGTGGGGGGGCCAGCTTTTGTGGCCCCCCCACCCTGCAGCCTACGAGCCCACATAGCCCATGTGGGCCCGGGCTCTTCTGCCCCCCCCTGGCCTTTGGGGAGGCAGGTAATGGGGGTGCCAGGGGTTAATGGCAAGCCACCCGCTAGCCCAGGTGGCTTGCCATCCCCCCAGCCTTGTGAACTGGTATAGGGGTCATGGACCCCTTACCAGTTCACAAGAGGTTAAAAGTAAAAAATGACACAGACACACAAAAGAGAAAAAATATTTTATTATTTTTTTTTTTTTTTTTACACTGTACTCACCTCCCATCCATCCTGGAGCACTCTGTCCCTCGGCGATCACTGGCTTCTGCTCACTTGCTAGAAGCCTTTTATAGCTGCTGGATGACAGAACACAAAGAGTTAATAAAAAAAAAAAATTACATAGGGTCCCCCCTCCCAGGGGGGGCGGACCCCATTTTTTTTTTATTTTTAAGGGTTAAAAACCCTTAAAAATCAAAAAACAAATTGACGTGGGGTCCCCCTTACCCACAGTAACCAGCCCGGGACCAGCTATGGGGGCTTGTAGGCACAGAGTGGGGGGGCCAGCTTTTGTGGCCCCCCCACCCTGCAGCCTACGAGCCCACATAGCCTATGTGGGCCCGGGCTCTTCTGCCCCCCCCTGGCCTTTGGGGAGGCAGGTAATGGGGGTGCCGGGGGTTAATGGCAAGCCACCCGCTAGCGCAGGTGGCTTGCCATCCCCCCAGCCTTGTGAACTGGTATAGGGGTCATGGACCCCTTACCAGTTCACAAGAGGTTAAAAGTAAAAAATGACACAGACACACAAAAGAGAAAAAATATTTTATTAATTTTTTTTTTTTTTTTACACTGTACTCACCTCCCATCCATCCTGGAGCACTCTGTCCCTCGGCGATCACTGGCTTCTGCTCACTTGCTAGAAGCCTTTTATAGCTGCTTGATGACAGAACACAAAGGGTTAATCAAAAAAAAAAATGACATAGGGTCCCCCCTCCCAGGGGAGGGGGACCCCATTTTTTTTTTGATTTTTAAGGGTTAAAAACCCTTAAAAATCAAAAAAAAAATTGACGTGGGGTCCCCCTTACCCACAGTAACCAGCCCGGGACCAGCTATGGGGGCTTGTAGGCACAGAGTGGGGGGGCCAGCTTTTGTGGCCCCCCCACCCTGCAGCCTACGAGCCCACATAGCCTATGTGGGCCCGGGCTCTTCTGCCCCCCCCTGGCCTTTGGGGAGGCAGGTAATGGGGGTGCCAGGGGTTAATGGCAAGCCACCCGCTAGCGCAGGTGACTTGCCAGACCCCCGAGCCCTGTGAACTGGTATAGGGGTCACATGGACCCCTTACCAGTTCACAAAGGGTTAAAAGGTAAAAAAAAGACACACACGTTTTTTAAAAAAAGTTTATTAAAAAAAAAAAAAAAAAACTTTTACTTTACTCACCTCCGATCTTCATCTTCTGTGTCCCGCGGCGATCTGCTGTCAGTGACGGCTGGGCAGAGAAGGGGGGAGGCAGGCGATCGGAGGATCGCCTACCTCCATCCTTCCCCTCCCAGCCGTCACCGGCATCTGAGAGATGAACTGCCGGGTGCCCCGATGACACCCGGCGGTGACGTCATCTGGCCCCGCCCCGTGACGTCACCAAGATGGCGGCCGCCATCGGAAGACAGCAAGGGAGGAGGGCTGTTATGCCCCCTCCAGAAGACAGAAGAGCGGGGGGGGGGATCGGAGCCCCCCCCCCCCCCGTGAAGAGGAGAGCCTGCGGGAGCCGGCGGGGACAAAGGTAGGTGACTGTTTTTTGTTTTTTTTTTGATAGGAAACCGGGGGGCTGCTGAAACGGGGGGGGGCACCCTGTTCCGGGCCCTCCCCTGCAGCCGGAGGAGCCCCGATGGGCGATCGGAGCCCCTCTGGCTGAAGAGGAGACCCGACCGGATCGAACGAGGGGTCAGATAAGTGTCTTTTATTTTTACTTTTTTTTTTATTTCTGGGGAAAGTCAGGCACGTAAATTTTACGTGGCTGGCGTTTAACTGTTGGAGAGGCAGCCACGTAAAATTTACGTGGCTGGCAATAGAAGGGTTAATGACACGGAGGAAATTTTGGCCTCAAATATGGCCTCAAATATGTGGGAAGTGCTACACTAGGTGAATCTTAGTAGCAATTTCGGCTAAATAATATAAAGAAAAACAAAAAAATAGCATCTCTACTGGAAAAAATTAGTAATTTGGAAATGATTTGTTTTAAGCATAATGGAACTATGACAGCCATTAAAAAGAAATAGCAGACAAATAAAGGAACGCAAGCTCTAGCGGATCTTGCTTGTGATAATAGAGCTTAAAACTTCATTGAGAAAATTAAAAAAGAGGATGGCAATATTAAATATTTCCAAGAAGAGATAGAAACAGAATTCCTCAACAATTATAAAAAAATCTATAATATCAAAGGGGCATTGGAACTAAAAATAAGTCACGAATATCTAAAGAATATAGACTTCCTCTTTACAAAACAAGAGATTTCCACTGAAATAGATGAAAAAGGGAAATCAGCAGGAAGAGATGGGTTTCCAGCTATATATTACAAACATTTCAAGGATATTCTAATCAATCATATGCAAAAAAATATTTAATGCCATTGACAATACTTGACCTTTTAGCCCCACGTCAAATACTGCAATAATAAGGCTGATTCCAAAACCAAATAAAGATTTAAATAAATGTTAAAACTTCAGACCAATCTCACTTAATCAATACAGAGGTAAAAATATATGCAAGTATCATTTGCCGATGAAAAGGCTCTTGACTTGGTGTTTTGGCACTTTATAGAAGCAATATTTTGCTTTAACCACTGAAATCATGCTGTTATATAGAAACCAATATGCCCGAATTAATAATAATGGATCCTGGAGAGAGCCTATATTATAAAAGTCTGGAATCCGACAAGGTTGTCCTCTATCCCCTATTCTGTTTAATCTTCATCTAGAGGCCCTAATTAGGAAAATAAAGATGGATCAAGAAATTCAGACAATAGAACTAGGAGGAAATAAAGTTAAAATTCAAGCCTATGCAGATAACATCATACGCATTATGAAGAACCCAAAAATCTCCTTGCCCAAGGGACTTTCACTAATTAAATAATTTGGATGCTATTCTATTTTAAAATAAATTATAAAAAATCTATAATTCTCCTGATAAACCTGAGCAACAGGGGAAAAAAGTAGTAGATGGCACGATAAACCTCCAATGGGACGATAACCATATCCTTGAAATCTAGTTATAGTAAAAAAAAACCTCAGACAGCTGTTTGAATTAAACTATAAACTATTAGTTAAAAATCTAAAAGAAAACATAAGGAATTGGGAGAAAATACAGCTGGACATGATTGGTTGGATCTCTATAATTAAAATGTTTTTTCTTAACAAAATATATCTTTTTAATACTAACTATACCAATCTCCATACCAAGATTTTTTTCCCAAGATATCCAAAGAATCATATCAACTTCCTATTATTATTATTATTGTTTATTTATATAGCACCATCATCTTCCGTAGCGCTTTACAAAGTAGTAATTACAGACAGGGTAGAAACATACGTTACATATACTATTTCAAATGCAGTTTTACAGATTTGACAGTGGATATTCTGAGTACAAGATACAATAGGGGAGAGAGCCCTGCCCTTGCGAGCTTACAGTCTAAAGGAAGAGGGGTGAAGACGAGAGGGAAGGATCACAAACAGTATTGAGCTTTGTGGCGTATGCCCTTTAGAAGATTGATTAGGCCAGATTATATGCTTGTCTGAATAAGTGAGTTTTAAGGGCGCCTTTGAAGGTTTTGAGGGTTGTGGAATGGCGGATTGGGTGCGAGAGGGCATTCCAGAAGATTGAAGTTGCACGTGAGAAGTCCTGGAGGCGGGCATGAGAGGAGGTGACCAGGGTGGAGGACAGGAGAAGGTCAGCAGCAGAGCGGAGGCTGCGTCTAGGTTGATATTGTTGTATTAGAGATGAGATGTAGGGAGGGGCCTGGTTGGAGAGAGCTTTGTATGCGAGAGTTAGAGTTTTGAACAGGATTCGCTGTGGGACTGGCAGCCAGTGTAGGGATTGGCAGAGAGGTGCAGAACTGAAGGAGCGAGAGGAGAGATGAATGAGGCAAGCAGCAGAGTTCAGGATAGATTGGAGGGGTGTCAGTCTGTTAGTTGGTAAGCCACAAAGAAGGATGTTGCAGTAATCCAGACAGGATATGACAAGGGCATGCACTAGCATTTTAGTGGTGTCAGGTGAGAGGAAAGGACGGATGCGGGAGATGTTTTCAAGTTGGAGGCGACAGGAGGTGGCCAGGGAGTGAATATGTGGTTTGAAAGAGAGGGCAGAGTCAAGAGTGACTCCCAGGCACCGAGCTTGGGGAGTTGCTTCTATTGTGTAATTGTTGACAGAAATATACGTGTTAGAAAGGGGAGGGGAGTTAGAGGGTGGGAAAATGACCAGTTCTGTCTTGTCCATGTTTAGCTTGAGGTAGCGAGATGACATGAATGAAGAAATAGCTGAGAGTCAGTTGGGGAGGCGAGATAGGAGAGAGGAGAGATTGGGGCCAGAGAGATATATTTGAGTGTCATCCACATAGAAGTGGTATTGGAAGCCTAGTGAAGTTATAAGTTTGCCTATGGAGAAATGGAAGACATAGAACAAGCTATTAGCTAATAAGCAGACAAAAAAACAAAGGGGGGTTGGGTGCACCTGACTTCAAATCATATTATTGGGCAGCACAACTTCAGAGAATAGGTAAATGGGCAAATGCAGATAAAAAGGAGGACTGGAATAAAATGGAATTGGACATAATGATACTTGAGTTTACATTTCTAGGGGATATTAGGGGAAAAACAGACATACAGTTATATCAAGCTATAATACACTAAAATATTTACTGACCCATAAAATAATGTCCCTCCATCCTGATCAACTTATTTCTGTGCTAACAGGCAAGGCATAAGAAAAATTCACAACCTATGAACACAGCTCAAGGATAAAAAAAATGCTAAATACATTGGAGTATATAATATCTGGGACCCTGAGAGGCATACAAATCTCCAACATAATAATAGTATGGAAAACCAACTGGGAGGCACAATTTAAATTCCACCTGATAAAAATATAACCAACTCTTTCCAACAGTGATATTTCTTCCACCCCCTGCAAGAATGTTTTTTCTCTCCCAAAAGAACTCCATATATATATTATATTGCTATACTCAATGCAATAACCAGGTAGAATATTTCTTACCAAAAAAATATGGGAGAACGATTTAGGAAAAACATTATCAAAGCAAGACTGAGGAAAAACTATAGGGTTACTGATTATATATACTCCCCGCATGTAAAGATATGTACTGTTAGATTTCCGCGGTTCATAATATAAGAGCAAGAGGCACACATCTCCAATGAACCATGATGATCTCCCAATACTGGACAAAGATCTAGGTAAAAGATCTTGGTAGAAACTAGAGTGATTATGAAACTGGAGACGGAAAAAAAAAGACAGTGCAAAGCCCTCACCATCATTGACAACTCTGAGTGCAGTCCTGATGTGGTGTCTGATCCAGAAAAAGTGTTGGACATGGGGTCAGAGTCAGAGGAGGTAGTAAGTAAGCCAGGAGAGGTAGAGGAGATGTTCCTTTTGCCTGAGAAGGTGGAGGCTGAGCCAAAGGTAGAAGAAGATCCTCGAGCTGGGGGTCAAGGAGAGGAGGCGGAAAACTCCCAAGCACACAATGGATCAGTTGGAGGAGGATCTTTTCTCCTTTCTGGCTCCCCCTCACCCCCTCAGGCAGAAACTGTTCTGCATTCTCCCCCTCCTAGTCATCCAGGGAGGCAGTCCATTACTTCATAGGCCAGTGAGTGTTTCTCTGATTTTTCCAAACAGCATTTAAAATTGTATTGTCATTTTGATATGTGCTTTTTTTTTCTTATGCCACATAACCTGTGGTCTGAGAGATATCTGATTTGGTGCCTGACCTGCTGTAGGATAGTGGGAACCGGCGTGTAAAGGTAGGTAAATAGATGCTCAAAAAGTGATATAGGAGGGGGCACATTGCCAAATAAATGTGGCAGCTGTGGCTTGGAGGTGCAACAAATCCCTGGGTGATATGTCTAGCACTGTAACAAGTTTAACATTGGTAGGCATTTAGATGGGTTGAGTATTGGGAATACGGTTACAATTTGGCACTGATGGAGGAATGGGCTATAAAAAGGGGACTCATATGTGGAGAGATAAGGCAATCAGCAAGTGTGTTGTTAGCTTGTGGGGATTGTTATATAAAAATATAAATCACTCTGTGGAGTCTTTGGAGACCGCAGGTAACCCGATTGTTGTAGAAAATCTTCTCTATGCTATTCAAAATCAAAAATTTAAAACTTTGAACCTATTCATTGTGGCCCGTGACCAGTTTCCAAATAATTTAAGTGGCCCGCACTCTTCAAAAGATTAAGCATCCCTGTCTTACGTTAATGTTTCAAGGCATCCAAGGTTGCATACACCACCCCTTCCTGTAGTTGCTGGAAGTTCCATTGCTGGGTCAGGTGAGCTCCGTTGTTTTTTAACACATAGAGGCCTACATTGTATTTACAAACTGTTGTGTGTTCAGTTTGTGTGTTCAGGTGTTCAGTTACTTACTATGTTTTTTTTTTGTTTTTCTTTTGTGATTCCCCCGATCTTCCCTGCTGGCACTGTGATTAAACAAGGCTTGTTTCTTCCTATGCCTTCAACCCATAAAAAAAGTTCACAGGGGCACCCTACATTGCATTTGTTTAAGCCTAGGCCAACACTTGCATATTCGGCACACACTAACACAATTTAGTGAACTAGCGTTACACCTTTTTTTTGGTGACCAATGCAAGGTAATGTTCCAGCTTCCACAATCTGCACAGTCAACGTTCCATAACTATAGTCATTCACACAACATTCAGGTAAAGCTAAATTGGATGTGAGCCTACTCACTGGAGATGTGGGTGATGGTGCTGGACCTGAAGGAAAAGCAGCTGTGTGCTGAGTGTGGGGGGATGGAGTAGATTGTACTGTGATGGGGAAGTTTTTTAAATGATAATGATTTTACTTAATTTTTCTAAAACGTTATACTGTTAACACTATTTGTGTGTGTATTCTTTAGAATGTAGCTTATATGTTTCTGTATTTTAATGTGTATCTGGGTTATCCAATAGTCAAATTTTATACCACACAAAATAAATAATTGGAAACTGTGTTTAGTGTAGAATACAAAATATTTATGTGAACAAATTAACAGGAATTGGCCCCTCACTGTAAATATGGATGGCCCCTCAATGCTCAATTCGATGGTTATCTTTCTTCTTTAGGATGAATGCACTGTGAAGGGTGAAGTAGCACTTCTTGGTCATGGGTCCATCTCAAGAATGTGCAGAGGGAGAGTTTAGGTGCCTGGTAGGGATGAGCGAATCGATCCGGACGAACCCGGATTCGATCCGAATTTCATGAAAAATTCGATTCGGATCGAATCCGAATTTCCCCGCGATTCGATCGCTCGAAGTTTTCCTTTAACATCCATTCATTTACCTTACAGGCATTCTAAGATGGCGGACGGGACATGTCCAGACATCAACCCCGCGCCAGTGCAAGCTGGGGCAGTCACATGCAGCCTATCAGCAGCCAGCAAGCCCGGTGACGTCACAGCGCTATTTAAGTCGGCGGACATCTTGCTTTTCCTCATTTCTCTATTGCATTCATGAGAGACAGGACGCTGCTGTAGTGAGGGAGAGACAGAGAGCCAGGGACAGACAGGGACAGACAGAAGACAGGCAGGAGACAGGCAGGAGACAGACAGAAAGTCAGCGAAAAGCAGGGAAAGTTAGGAAAAATCGGAGGCAGTCACAGGGAGATTTTTTTTTTTTCATCCAGCCTGAGTGTTACTGGCTGGCTGACTGGCTTTGTTAGCGTTTTCAGGCTGCATATACACTAACTGTGCATATATACTGAACTGATCTCAAGTCTGCTGTGAGGCATCCCATTCTGTGACTACACCAGCCTCTATTTACTGCTGTAACCCTTTGCACTTATTCTATTAGAAATTTGGCCTGATAAACACACTTGCTGTGCATAGTAGTACTGCTGCCAGGTGCTCTCTGGTTGTTGGGGCATCCCATTCTGTGACTACACCAGCCTCTATTTAATACCATAACCATTTGCACTTATTCTAATAGAAATTTGGCCTGATAAACACACTTGCTGTGCATAGTAGTACTGCTGCCAGGTGCTCTCTGGTTGTTGGGGCATCCCATTCTGTGACTACACCAGCCTCTATTTAATACCATAACCATTTGCACTTATTCTAATAGAAATTTGGCCTGATAAACACACTTGCTGTGCATAGTAGTACTGCTGCCAGGTGCTCTCTGGTTGTTGGGGCATCCCATTCTGTGACTACACCAGCCTCTATTTAATACCATAACCATTTGCACTTATTCTAATAGAAATTTGGCCTGATAAACACACTTGCTGTGCATAGTAGTACTGCTGCCAGGTGCTCTCTGGTTGTTGGGGCATCCCATTCTGTGACTACACCAGCCTCTATTTAATGCTATAACCCTTTGCACTTATTCTAATAGAAATTAGGCCTGATAAAGACACTTTTGCTGTGCATAGTAGTACTGCTGCCAGGTGCTCTCTGGTTGTTGGGGCATCCCATTCTGTGACTACACCAGCCTCTATTTAATACCATAACCATTTGCACTTATTGTAATAGAAAGTTGGCCTGATAAACACACTTGCTGTGCATAGTGGTACTGCTGCCAGGTGCTCTCTGGTTGTTGGGGCATCCCATTCTGTGACTACACCAGCCTCTATTTAATACCATAACCATTTGCACTTATTCTAATAGAAATTTGGCCTGATAAACACACTTGCTGTGCATAGTAGTACTGCTGCCAGGTGCTCTCTGGTTGTTGGGGCATCCCATTCTGTGACTACACCAGCCTCTATTTAATACTATAACCCTTTGCACTTATTCTAATAGAAATTAGGCCTGATAAAGACACTTTTGCTGTGCATAGTAGTACTGCTGCTAGGTGCTCTCTGGTTGTTGGGGCATCCCATTCTGTGACTGCACCTGCCTCTATTTAATACTATAACCCTTTGCACTTATTCTAATAGAAATTAGGCCTGATAAAGACACTTTTGCTGTGCATAGTAGTACTGCTCCCAGGTGCTCTGCTGTTGGGGCATCCCATTCTGTAACATACCATACCCCTCTTTATTTACACTAAGCAGCTCTCTTATTTACACTAAGCAGGCCTGTTGGAGGCTGAGTGTTACTGCTCACTTTTGGTGTGCATTATATTCTGTTTCATATAGACCACCGCTGCCTGGGGGTTCTTAAAATATCACCTACTACCACGCCAGTTAGACTATGTCGGGCAGACAAGTGCCTGGAAGTGAAAAGAGGAGTGGCAGAGGCCAAGATTCCGCAGGCAGAGCTCGCAGCAGACTGGGGGCCAGTAGCAGCAGGAGTCACGCTGAGAGACCTAATCTGCCAGTATCTGCTAGCGGTCGGGTCTCCACCAGTAACGCATCTGCCGTGGTAGATTGGTTAACGCGCTCATCAACAACATCATCACAACTTACGTCTGAGACCCCCAGTCTAGGGTCGGTAGGTTCCTCTGACACAACCCTGAGTTGGCATGCCCGAGAGCAGTCCCTGTCCTCCCATTGCCTCTGTCCTACGCCGTTCCCTCCCCCAGCGACGTATCCTATGCTTTGGGTTCAGCTCCACTCTTTAGTGAGGAGGACGATCAGATAGAGGACAGTCAGCAGCTACTGCCCAGCCAAGAAATGGAGGTGGCTTCTTTAGCTAGGCAGACAAATAGTGATGTGGACAGTGTCGTGGGTGCTGCGAGCGTTCCAGCTCCTGCGCCAGACACTGTTGACGAATCCACGAACATCAGTGACGTACAGCCACAACTCGCTGATAATGATGATGAGGATGAAGCCGATCTCACTTGGGAGCCGGGTGATGAAGGGGCTTCATCGTCATCATCAGGAGAAGAGGGGCGCAGGTTACCCCGGAGTAATTAGCTGAGGCAGCAAGGTGGTAGCAGTCAGCATGGGGGCACAATTCCAAAGGCTGTTGCCGGCCGGGGCCGGGGTAGAGCACCTGCTGTGCGGCAGTCTACCTTATCGGGAGGTAGTGGAGCAGGGGTTCCTGGAGTTGGCAACAGCAGCAGTGAATCAGTGAGGCCAGGGGGTGGGAAAAGTAGCTACTCGGCAGTGTGGCAGTTTTTCCTGAAGCATCCGCAGGAGGGTAACATGGCCACATGCAAGATATGTAGGCAAAAGGTGAAGCATGGCCAGGGTCCAAACGTTGGCACCACGGCCCTGCGTCAACATATGATGCGTCACCATAAAGCGACCTGGGAGAACCGAGGCTCCCAAGGGGTGGTCCAGTCTGCTTCCTCACCAAGTGGCACGCCGCTCCCAATTTCTGCCAGCCAAGGCTCCAGCACCTCAGCCGAAGGCAGCTGTGCGTCATACCCATCCTCTGTCGCTCCTGCTCCTCCTCCTCCTCCTCCTCCAAGTCATGCATCCCGCCAGCAATCCATCAGCGAAGCCATGTCCAAGAGACAGCAGTATGCGCCCACTCATCCTACGGCGCAGAAGCTGAATGTGCTCCTGTCCAAGTTGCTGGTGCTGCAGTCGCTCCCTTTTCAGGTGGTGGACTCTGCACCTTTCAGAGAACTGATGACTTGTGCCGAGCCGAGGTGGAGAGTCCCAAGCCGTCATTTCTTTGCCAAGAAGGCAGTACCAGCGCTGCACACTTTTGTTGAACAGAAGGTGGGCCAGTCCTTGAGCCTGTCGGTGTGTAGCAAAGTGCATGGCAGCGCCGACGTCTGGAGCTGTAACTACGGTCAGGGACAGTACATGTCATTTACGGCCCACTGGGTGAATGTAGTCCCTTTGCAGCAGCAGCAACTTGGACAGGTCACGCCGCTTCAGCCTCCGCGCTCCCTGCCCGTTGGGCCTGTGACACCGTGCGACTCGGCCTCCTCATCCTCCGCCATCTCCTCACCCTCCACTGTAGGCTCAAGTCTCAGTGCCCCTCCAGTCTACCATATGTGCAGGGCACGGAGGTGTCACGCAGTACTTCACATGGTTTGTCTTGGCGAACGGAGTCACACAGGGGAGGAACTGCTTAAATTTATTCATCAGGAAATCCAAACATGGCTTACTCCAAGAAAACTAAAAATGGTAATCATGGTTACCGACAATGGGAAGAACATTTTGTCTGCGCTGCGCCAAGGAAGCCTGACCCATGCCCCCTGCATGGCTCACGTCTTCAATCTGGTTGTCAAGCGGTTTCTGTAGTGTTCCCCCCATCTGCAAGACATCCTAACAACTTCAAGGAAACTTTGCATGCACTTCAGCCACTCATACACCGCCAAACACACCCTTCTTGAGCTACAGAACGGTATCCCCCAACATAATCTGATATGCGATGTTTCCACCCGTTGGAATTCCACCCTTCACATGTTGGACCGATTATATGAACAGAGAAAAGCCATCACGGATTTCCTGATGATCCAAGCAGATAGGGGGACTCCCCTGTGTAACTTCAATGTCAACCAGTGGCAGCTCATACGTGACACCTGCCGTTTGCTAAGGCCCTTTGAGGAAGCCACTTTATTTGTCAGTCGGCAGGATTACGGGATGAACGACGTGATTCCACTGCTTCATGTACTACAGCACATGTTGGAAACCATGGCTGGTCAGGGCACTGGAGACATGGCATTTACATCTTACGGCCACATGAACCCCGTTGGAGCTGAACTGGAGGAGGAGGAGGAAGAGGAGGAGGAGTTGCCCAGCTAAACACAGTTTAGGCTTGGCGAAATGGCTGGTTTTTCTAGTCAGCGGACAGGAGAGGAGGAGGAGCCAGAGGAGCTAGAGGTTTTTGAGGAAGGCGAGACAGAGGACCCGGGCCCACCGTGGCAGTATGCAGTGGAGATGGAGACAGGTAGTCCATCCGAGTCACTTGCGCAAATGGCAGGAAGCATGCTCACTTGCTTGCGTAGTGACCCCAGAATTGTTTCCATCTGTCGGCGGGATGACTTCTGGCTGTCCACCTTATTGGACCCTCGCTTCCGGCACAAAATGGGGGCATTTTTTAAACCCACCGAGAGGGAGGACAAACTGAACTACTACAAAGACATTCTACGTAGGCAGTTGGCCGATGCCTATCTGCGCCATGGTCCATACTCTCGCAGGTCTGACTCGAGGGGACCTCTGTGCTCACCTTCCACTGCCATGGCCGCTGGGGGGGTTGGCAGGCGCAGCAGCAGCAGCTCCATCAGCAGCAGCCTCAGTCTTCAGTCGCTAATGAGTAGCTTTCTACACCCGCATAGTGAGGCTACTCATGAGCAGCAGGAAGACCTGGAGCAGGACCTGAACCAGCAGGTCATGTCATACTTTGACATGACCATGCCAATACACCTTGAGGATCCGCTGGACTTCTGGGCAGCCAAACTTGATTTGTGGCCGCAACTAGCAGAGTTTGCCCTGGAAAAGCTGTCCTGCCCGGCAAGTAGCGTGCCATCTGAGCGGGTGTGTAGTGCAGCGGGGGCCATAGTTACGGCGAGGAGAACTCGTCTGTCAACTAAAAATGTGGAGAGACTCACCTTTGTCAAAATGAATCAGGGATGGATCAGCCAGGATTTCCACCCACCAATGCCTGATGCATGTGACTAGATTCAGCATAGTGCCACGTTTTACACTTTCCAAATGGTGCAAAACATATTTATGTCTTTAGGCCAATTTTTGGGCTCCTGCTGATGCCAACTCCAGGGTGTGAATAATCAAATTTTTGGGCTCCTGAAGCCAACCCCAGGGTCTCTTTAAAGTAATGTTTGGGCTCCTGCTGCTGCTGCTGCCAACTCCAGGGTGTGATTCATCCAATTTTTGGTCTCCTGAAGCCAACTCCAGTGTCTCTTTAAAGTAATATTTGGGCTCCTGCTGCTGCTGCCAACTCCAGGGTGTGATTCATCCAATTTTTGGGCTCCTGAAGCCAACCCCAGGGTCTCTTTAAAGTAATGTTTGGGCTCCTGCTGCTGCTGCTGCCAACTCCAGGGTGTGATTCATCCAATTTTTGGTCTCCTGAAGCCAACTCCAGTGTCTCTTTAAAGTAATATTTGGGCTCCTGCTGCTGCTGCTGCCAACTCCAGGGTGTGATTCATCCAATTTTTGGGCTCCTGAAGCCAACTCCAGTGTCTCTTTAAAGTAATGTTTGGGCTCCTGCTGCTGCTGCTGCCAACTCCAGGGTGTGATTCATCCAATTTTTGGGCTCCTGAAGCCAACTCCAGGGTCTCTTTAAAGTAATGTTTGGGCTCCTGCTGCTGCTGCCAACTCCAGGGTGTGATTCATCCAATTTTTGGGCTCCTGAAGCCAACTCCAGTGTCTCTTTAAAGTAATATTTGGGCTCCTGCTGCTGCTGCTGCCAACTCCAGGGTGTGATTCATCCAATTTTTGGGCTCCTGAAGCCAACTCCAGTGTCTCTTTAAAGTAATATTTGGGCTCCTGCTGCTGCTGCTCCCAACTCCAGGGTGTGATTCATCCAATTTTTGGGCTCCTGAAGCCAACCCCAGTGTCTCTTTAAAGTAATGTTTGGGCTCCTGCTGCTGCTGCCAACTCCAGGGTGGGATTCATCCAATTTTTGGGCTCCTGAAGCCAACTCCAGTGTCTCTTTAAAGTAATATTTGGGCTCCTGCTGCTCCTGCTGCCAACTCCAGGGTGTGATTCATCCCATTTTTGGGCTCCTGCTGCTGCTGCTGCCAACTCCAGGGTGTGATTCATCCAATTTTTGGGCTCCTGAAGCCAACTCCAGTGTCTCTTTAAAGTAATATTTGGGCTCCTGCTGCTGCTGCTGCCAACTCCAGGGTGTGATTCATCCAATTTTTGGGCTCCTGAAGCCAACTCCAGTGTCTCTTTAAAGTAATGTTTGGGCTCCTGCTGCTGCTGCTGCCAACTCCAGGGTGTGATTCATCCAATTTTTGGGCTCCTGAAGCAAACTCCAGGGTCTCTTTAAAGTAATGTTTGGGCTCCTGCTGCTGCTGCCAACTCCAGGGTGTGATTCATCCAATTTTTGGGCTCCTGAAGCCAACTCCAGTGTCTCTTTAAAGTAATATTTGGGCTCCTGCTGCTGCTGCTGCCAACTCCAGGGTGTGATTCATCCAATTTTTGGGCTCCTGAAGCCAACCCCAGTGTCTCTTTAAAGTAATGTTTGGGCTCCTGCTGCTGCTGCCAACTCCAGGGTGTGATTCATCCAATTTTTGAGCTCCTGAAGCCAACCCCAGTGTTTCTTTAAAGTAATATTTGGGCTCCTGCTGCTCCTGCTGCCAACTCCAGGGTGTGATTCATCCCATTTTTGGGCTCCTGAAGCCAACTCCAGTGTCTCTTTAAAGTAATGTTTGGGCTCCTGCTGCTGCTGCTGCCAACACCAGGGTGTGATTCATCCAATTTTTGGGCTCCTGAAGCCAACTCCAGTGTCTCTTTAAAGTAATATTTGGGCTCCTGCTGCTGCTGCCAACTCCAGGGTGTGATTCATCCAATTTTTGGGCTCCTAAAGCCAACCCCAGTGTCTCTTTAAAGTAATGTTTGGGCTCCTGCTGCTGCTGCCAACTCCAGGGTGGGATTCATCCAATTTTTGGCCTCCTGAAGCCAATCCCAGGGTCCCTTTAAAGTAATATTTGGGCTCCTGCTGCTCCTGCTGCCAACTCCAGGGTGTGATTGATCCCATTTTTGGGCTCCTGAAGCCAACTCCAGTGTCTCTTTAAAGTAATGCTTGGGCTCCTGCTGCTGCTGCTGCCAACACCAGGGTGTGATTCATTCAATTTTTGGGCTCCTGAAGCCAACTCCAGTGTCTCTTTAAAGTAATGTTTGGGCTCCTGCTGCTGCTGCTGCCAACACCAGGGTGTGATTCATCCAATTTTTGGGCTCCTGAAGCCAACCCCAGTGTCTCTTTAAAGTAATGTTTGGGCTCCTGCTGCTGCTGCCAACTCCAGGGTGGGATTCATCCAATTTTTGGCCTCCTGAAGCCAATCCCAGGGTCCCTTTAAAGTAATGTTTGGGCTCCTACTGCTGCCAACTCCAGGGTGTGATTCATCCAATTTTTGGGCTCCTGAAGCCAACTCCAGTGTCTCTTTAAAGTAATATTTGGGCTCCTGCTGCTCCTGCTGCCAACTCCAGGGTGTGATTCATCCCATTTTTGGGCTCCTGAAGCCAACTCCAGTGTCTCTTTAAAGTAATGCTTGGGCTCCTGCTGCTGCTGCTGCCAACACCAGGGTGTGATTCATTCAATTTTTGGGCTCCTGAAGCCAACTCCAGTGTCTCTTTAAAGTAATATTTGGGCTCCTGCTGCTGCTGCTGCCAACTCCAGGGTGTGATTCAACCAATTTTTGGGCTCCTGAAGCCAACCCCAGGGTCTCTTTAAAGTAATGCTTGGGCTCCTGCTGCTGCTGCCAACTCCAGGGTGTGATTCATCCAATTTTTGGGCTCCTGAAGCCAACTCCAGTGTCTCTTTAAAGTAATATTTGGGCTCCTGCTGCTGCTGCCAACTCCAGGGTGTGATTCATCCAATTTTTGGGCTCCTGAAGCCAACTCCAGTGTCTCTTTAAAGTAATATTTGGGCTCCTGCTGCTGCTGCTGCCAACTCCAGGGTGTGATTCATCCAATTTTTGGGCTCCTGAAGCCAACTCCAGTGTCTCTTTAAAGTAATGTTTGGGCTCCTGCTGCTGCTGCTGCCAACTCCAGGGTGTGATTCATCCAATTTTTGGGCTCCTGAAGCCAACCCCAGGGTCTCTTTAAAGAAATGTTTGGGCTCCTGCTGCTGCTGCTGCCAACTCCAGGGTGTGATTCATCCAATTTTTGGGCTCCTGAAGCCAACCTCAGGGTCTCTTTAAAGTAATGTTTGGGCTCCTGCTGCTGCTGCCAACTCCAGGGTGTGATTCATCCAATTTTTGGGCTCCTGAAGCCAACCCCAGTGTCTCTTTAAAGTAATATTTGGGCTCCTGCTGCTGCTGCTGCCAACTCCAGGGTGTGATTCATCCAATTTTTGGGCTCCTGAAGCCAACTCCAGTGTCTCTTTAAAGTAATGTTTGGGCTCCTGCTGCTGCTGTTGCCAACTCCAGGGTGTGATTCATCCAATTTTTGGGCTCCTGAAGCCAACCCCAGGTTCTCTTTAAAGTAATGTTTGGGCTCCTGCTGCTGCTGCTGCCAACTCCAGGGTGTGATTCATCCAATTTTGGGCTCCTGAAGCCAACCCCAGGGTCTCTTTAAAGTAATGTTTGGGCTCCTGCTGCTGCTGCCAACTCCAGGGTGTGATTCATCCAATTTTTGGGCTCCTGAAGCCAACTCCAGTGTCTCTTTAAAGTAATAGTTGGGCTCCTGCTGCTGCTGCCAACTCCAGGGTGTGATTCATCCAATTTTTGGGCTCCTGAAGCCAACTCCAGTGTCTCTTTAAAGTAATATTTGGGCTCCTGCTGCTGCTGCTGCTGCCAACTCCAGGGTGTGATTCATCCAATTTTTGGGCTCCTGAAGCCAACTCCAGTGTCTCTTTAAAGTAATGTTTGGGCTCCTGCTGCTGCCAACTCCAGGGTGTGATTCATCCAATTTTTGGGCTCCTGAAGGCAACCCCAGGGTCTCTTTAAAGTAATGTTTGGGCTCCTGCTGCTGCTGCCAACTCCAGGGTGTGATTCATCCAATTTTTGGGCTCCTGAAGCCAACTCCAGTGTCTCTTTAAAGTAATATTTGGGCTCCTGCTGCTGCCAACTTCAGGGTGTGATTCATCCAATTTTTGGGCTCCTGAAGCCAACCCCAGGGTCTCTTTAAAGTAATGTTTGGGCTCCTGCTGCTGCTGCCAACTCCAGGGTGTGATTCATCCAATTTTTGGGCTCCTGAAGCCAACCCCAGGGTCTCTTCAAAGTAATGTTTGGGCTCCTGCTGCTGCTGCCAACTCCAGGGTGTGATTCATCCAATTTTTGGGCTCCTGAATCCAACTCCAGTGTCTCTTTAGAGTAATATTTGGGCTCCTGCTGCTGCTGCTGCCAACTCCAGGGTGTGATTCATCCAATTTTTGGGCTCCTAAAGCCAACCCCAGGTCTCTTTAAAGTAATGTTTGGGCTCCTGCTGCTGCTGCTGTTGCCAACTCCAGGGTGTGATTCATCCAATTTTTGGGCTCCTGAAGCCAACCCCAGGGTCTCTTTAAAGTAATGTTTGGGCTCCTGCTGCTGCTGCCAACTCCAGGGTGTGATTCATCCAATTTTTGGGCTCCTGAAGCCAACTCCAGTGTCTCTTTAAAGTAATAGTTGGGCCCCTGCTGCTGCTGCTGCTGCTGCTGCCAACTCCAGGGTGTGATTCATCCAATTTTTGGGCTCCTGAAGCCAACTCCAGTGTCTCTTTAAAGTAATGTTTGGGCTCCTGCTGCTGCTGCCAACTCCAGGGTGTGATTCATCCAATTTTTGGGCTCCTGAAGCCAACCCCAGGTCTCTTTAAAGTAATGTTTGGGCTCCTGCTGCTGCTGCTTGCAACTCCAGGGTGTGATTCATCCAACTTTTGTCCTCTTGCAGCCAACTCCAGTGTCTCTTTAAAGTAATATTTGGGCTCCTGCTGCTGCTATGCCAACTCCAGGGTGTGATTCATCCAATTTTTGGGCTCCTGAAGCCAACCCCAGGTCTCTTTAAAGTAATGTTTGGGCTCCTGCTGCTGCTGCTTGCAACTCTTTAAAGTAATGTTTGGGCTCCTGCTGCTGCTGCCGCCAACTCCAGGGTGTGATTCATCCAATTTTTAGGCTCCTGAAGCCAACTCCAGTGTCTCTTTAAAGTAATATTTGGGCTCCTGCTGCTCCTGCTGCCAACTCCAGGGTGTGATTCATCCCATTTTTGGGCTCCTGAAGCCAACTCCAGTGTCTCTTTAAAGTAATGTTTGGGCTTCTGCTGCTGCTGCTGCTGCTGCTGCTGTGCTGCTGCCAACTCCAGGGTGTGATTCATCCAATTTTTGGGCTCCTGAAGCCAACCCCAGGGTCTCTTTGAAGTAATGTTTGGGCTCCTGCTGCCAACTCCAGGGTGTGATTCATCCAATTTTTGGGCTCCTGAAGCCAACTCCAGTGTCTCTTTAAAGTAATATTTGGGCTCCTGCTGCTGCTGCTGCTGCCAACTCCAGGGTGTGATTCATCCAATTTTTGGGCTCCCGAAGCCAACCCCAGGTCTCTTTAAAGTAATGTTTGGGCTCCTGCTGCTGCTGCCAACTCCAGGGTGTGATTCATCCAATTTTTGGGCTCCTGAAGTCAACCTCAGGGTCTCTTTAAAGTAATGTTTGGGCTCCTGCTGCTGCTGCCAACTCCAAGGTGTGATTCATCCAATTTTTGGGCTCCTGAAGCCAACTCCAGTGTCTCTTTAAAGTAATGTTTGGGCTCCTGCTGCTGCTGCCAACTCCAGGGTGTGATTCATCCAATTTTTGGGCTCCTGAAGCCAACTCCAGTGTCTCTTTAAATTAATGTTTGGGCTCCTGCTGCTGCTGCCAACTCCAGGGTGTGATTCATCCAATTTTGGGCTCCTGAAGCCAACCCCAGGGTCTCTTTAAAGTAATGTTTGGGCTCCTGCTGCTGCTGCCAACTCCAGGGTGTGATTCATCCAATTTTTGGGCTCCTGAAGCCAACTCCAGTGTCTCTTTAAAGTAATATTTGGGCTCCTGCTGCTGCTGCTGCCAACTTCAGTGTGTGATTCATCCAATTTTTGGGCTCCTGAAGCCAACCCCAGGGTCTCTTTAAAGTAATGTTTGGGCTCCTGCTGCTGCTGCTGCCAACTCCAGGGTGTGATTCATCCAATTTTTGGGCTCCTGAAGCCAACCCCAGGGTCTCTTTAAAGTAATGTTTGGGCTCCTGCTGCTGCTGCCAACTCCAGGGTGTGATTCATCCAATTTTTGGGCTCCTGAAGCCAACTCCAGTGTCTCTTTAAAGTAATATTTGGGCTCCTGCTGCTGCTGCCGCCAACTCCAGGGTGTGATTCATCCAATTTTTGGGCTCCTGAAGCCAACTCCAGTGTCTCTTTAAAGTAATATTCAGGCTCCTGCTGCTGCTGCCAACTCCAGGGTGTGATTCATCCAATTTTTGGGCTCCTGAAGCCAACCCCAGGGTCTGTTTAAAGTAATATTTGGGCTCCTGCTGCTGCTGCTGCCAACTCCAGGGTGTGATTCATCCAATTTTTGGGCTCCTGAAGACAACCCCAGGGTCTCTTTAAAGTAATGTTTGGGCTCCTGCTGCTGCTGCCAACTCCAGGGTGTGATTCATCTAATTTTTGGGCTCCTGAAGCCAACTCCAGTGTCTCTTTAAAGTAATATTTGGGCTCCTGCTGCTGCTGCTGCTGCCGCCAACTCCAGGGTGTGATTCATCCAATTTTTGGGCTCCTAAAGCCAACTCCAGTGTCTCTTTAAAGTAATATTTGGGCTCCTGCTGCTGCTGCTGCCAACTCCAGGGTGTGATTCATCCAATTTTTGGGCTCCTGAAGCCAACCCCAGGGTCTCTTTAAAGTAATGTTTGGGCTCCTGCTGCTGCTGCTTGAAACTCCAGGGTGTGTCAGTCAATTTTTGGGCTCCTGCTGCTGCCAACTGCAGTGTCTCTTTCAGCCAATGTTTGGGCTCCTGCTGCTGCTGCCAACTCCAGGGTGTGATTCATCCAATTTTTGGGCTCCTGCTGCTGCCAACTCCAGTGTCTCTTTAAAGCAATGTTTGGGCTCCTGCCCCTCATAGTGATGCCACTTCAACTCTCTGCAATTGTGCCGCTCTGCGATTCTATTAGCGATGCCTCTGATCTGCATGTGATATTTATTCAAAGTATTATTTAACTAACCCAGCACGCATCCTGTGCGTGTTACAGCAAGGCAGAATGGTTTACAACCCTATTGAGGCTCTAGGAGGCTCAGAAATAGCCGTTTTTAATAGCAATTCGTTGCGAATAAATTCGGGTCGAAACGATTTTTGTGGGAAAATTCGGCTAATCAGTCGAATCGAATTTTTCAAAAGTTTGCTCATCTCTACTTATGTCCTTATGCCCCTTAACTATTGAGTGAAAAGTAGCATTCTTTTATCCGTAAGGGAGCCAGTGAGAAAAACAGGTGCTATTAAAAAGCCACTGAACTTGTGAAATACTTTTGACCAAAGCCCCTGCCGATACTCCCATCCTAGGGTGTAGAACTAGAAATGTATTTTTTTGTTTTTCGAATTGTACTGGAACACTGTTTTTTCTTGCTGTCCCTCTCTGTAAGATGGCAGGCAAACAGTCATAGCATCTGTGTGACGATGACATCATTATCACACACAACAGTGGCAATGAATGGAGGAGGCTTGGCTTTACAGGTGGCATTATCTGGGACTAGAGTGAAGCAGGAGAATTAAAAACTGGTAAAAGGTACTGTTCATGGGGGGGAGCAATTCAAGGGATGCTAGTTAAAAATGTGGGTTTTGGTCTGCTTTAAGTCAGCCAATGGCCCAAATTGATTACAGTCAGGGTTAGACCATCATCATCATCAACATTAAATGAATTCTTCAATCTTTAGTGAAAACCTGTTATGACTTACCTGGATAATCTGCAGTGTCTGTTGCTGAATATGCAGTATATGATTGGGTTAACAGCACTGTTTAAAACTGGTAGATTTTGAATAATTACAGATGCATAGATGCGTTCTTTGGTCATTGGCAGCAGGTCAAAGTTATCCAGAATGTCAAAAAGAAAATAAGGGCTCCAACACAGTATAAAAGCTGTAAAAACAAACAAATTTGAGATGTGAAAAGTGATTAAAAATGTGTGTATCACCTAATACCACAAGAGGGTTGACCCAGCACCATAATTTTTTACTCATGTTTTTTTCTCTCATCTTTCTCTTATCTTTGTCCCCTCAATGCAATTCAGGACCATATTTCGCTGTGCAAATAAATTAATTATTTTGAAGCGCATGTAATCTCGCATATACAAATGAAATTAGCAATGCTGAAAAAGTTTTCCTGAAAAATTCTCAAAAAAAAGTCGAGTGATTCCGTTTGTGTGTTTGTCAAAACTTGTTTTTTTTTAGCAGATTATTTACTACTGCCAAGAGCAGAAGTGAAAAGTCTGCTTCCCAATCATGCATGAATGTTCATTTTCAATATAAGACATGCATTACTTTTTTCCAAATTCAAAATACCCCCCCCCTCCCCATGAGCTAAACCAGCCAACTCTTTGCACCTCCTTCAGTTCGCCTAAGGAGGGTTTGGGTAATCGGGCAGCAGTAACAGCAAACCACCCGCTGGCCCCAGCAGGTGGTCCCTCCTCCCTGTGAACTAGAATAGGGGTCTCCTGGACCTTCTACCAGTTCACCCCGAATAGAAAAACAAAGATCACAAGCGTATTAGTTTAAATTGAACTACTTATCATCTCTGTCCTCTAAATTCTGCCCCCCCTCACCACCTATATCTCTTAAATCGTGGAAACAGGTTACTCCTCCTTCTTTGATCCCAACCAGGAGTACTGGCCTAGAGCAGGAGATTATTTTTTGCACTACTTTAACCTGGTAGGGGGTCCAAAGGAAAGAAGCTTTTTTGGAAGAAGATCGCTCCTAGTGCCTAGTACACTTATTGAACCAGCTTAGGCAGAGGTCCCACCAACCGACTGAAAAAAAAACACAATATGTCCAGTATTACAATATACAGGACATTAAGCGTGGCACTGGCTTACTTTAGTATATGGTAACAAGTTTGTACATCATAAGTTCTGTAGCTTGCATTGTTAAATACAATATATCTAATTGGATGTTTTCTTTATAGAGATTAGTGAATGATTCAGTCATTTTCTCAATATCTTTAACCCTGTGGGTGGGCTTCATTAGGAGATTTGATTTAAATGTGACTAAAGTTAGTGGTAAGTTTGCTTGCCCAGGGTATGGGCTGCGCTGGAGTAGGTGCAGGGTTAGGGTGCTTTATTGTAGTCAGCAGCAGACCTAAAGTAGCTAAAATAATAATAGTGATGAGTTACTCTAGCTTGCCCAGAAAGTTCGCTGTGCTGAAGTTGGTGTGGGGTCCGGTGTACCTGGGTTGCATGCTGCAGAGAAGGCTGTTAGTGCCTGAATCAGCAGTGCAGCATCTTGCAACCAAGGACCTCTCCAAGGGACCCCTATACCAGTTCAAAGGATGGGAGGAGGCAAGCCACCTGCCTGATATACCCACAAGTGGCTTGTTGAACCCCCTGTCTTATTACTCACATCCCCAATGGCCAGGGGGTGGGAGTGGAAGAGCCTGCTGCCACTCGGCATGGGCCTGGTGCTCAGTACCAGACCTGTGCAATAGAGCATAAGGGCTGGTAACTAGGGCCTAGCAGTTCTTAGGGGAGGGGGCCATGAGCTCAGATTATTTTGAAGCCATAACCCCAAAACTTTCCCTCCCCCCGAAAAAAATCAGAAAAAAGTGAGTCCCAAGCTCCCCTAATGCTTACCAGTCAGATGTAGCAATCATAGGGACTGGTAAGTCAAGGTTAAAGAGCCGAACTGCCAGCTGGCTAGCCCTAGTAATTCCCAGCCCTTATGCCCTTCAGCACAGGTCTACTGCTGAGCTCTGTGCCCATGTTGAGGGGCACTGGGCTGTTTTGCAACCTACTGCCCATTGGAAGCGCAGGTAATGAGGCAGGGGGGATCAGCAAGCCACATGCTGATATGTGATCCCCCCTACTCTTTGAACTGGTATAGGGGTATTTTTGACCCCTTACCAATTAAAAAGTAGTGTATAAATAAATAAAACACCAAGCAAGATCAGTCTTTATTCATTTGAATTTTACAGCACTTACCTCTTCCACCACCCCCTGTCCCAAGTCAGGAATTTTCTAGATGCCAGGCAGCATTTGGAGTAAATGTCTTGCCCCCCATACCCCTTCACACCAGTGATGTATGTATTCACTTGGTGGACTTGTTCAACAGATGCCAGCTGGGTGTCTGATTTTGACACCACTGCTGGCATCGAAGGACCCCCACACTGGACCAGAGGGTGAAAAGACACTGATGCCGATTAGTATGGGATGAAAGTGGTACCTGTACCAAAGGGCATAGGAGCTGGTTATTCAGCAGGGCCAGAGGCTGGCTGTTTGTGCCCTGAGCCCAGGGTAACTAGCCTCTATGACTGGTGCATGGGCTGGTTGGCTTGGGAAGGGGGTGAGGTGCTTTTTTAAACAATACAGTCTATTTCTGTGAGGAAATCAACTTTTAACAATTTAGCATAGACTTTCCTGATTTGCTATGTCATTTAAGGCTATTACATTCCTGCAATAATTAAAAAATCTAACACAGATCCCCTCCCTCAAACACATCTTTATGTGCTTTTGTAGATGGTATAGCTAAAACAGAAGGCTGAATTGGAAATGGGAGACTGTTAAAACAGCAGTTAAAGCAGATGGAAACCCATATTTGGGTCTACCGCTGAATGTGTGGGGGCCCCCCGCCCAAGCAGCGAGACACTGCTGTTGCTGTGCTAATTTTCCCCCACCAAAGCCATGCTCCCGACAACTTTGGCTGTTTTGTTCTCTTTAAGGTGTACGAAAGGTGAGTTTTACATATTCAAAAGGGGTGGAAAGTGAAACAAATGTAGGCAGATTGATATATTACGATAGGTGGGATATATAGGAAACCTCAAAGTAGGAAAGAAAGAAGATTGAAAATTACTTTGCACAGTAATTTTTTTTATGAAAATAAAAGTTGATCTCCAAAACCATAGAATAACTTAAATAAAACTAATTCTTACAATAAAACTTACAATATGCCCCCTCCAGTTAATAAAGTGACAATAGTAATTAGACAGCCCTCTCCACTATAGGAATGATCAACGTGATTGCTCTGTCAAGACAGTCAGATACTCTTATTGACTCCACAATCTATCAGTGGGCTTTCTCCTTTTGGAACCTTGGATCCAGCATGATGTTAAAGCAGAAATTGATTGGGACCTATTTGGTATCATTAATCAACTGTAGTCTATGTACCATTGTTAAGTATATTGTTAGGAGAGATTATTGTAAGTCAGATTTTCTTTTATCAAATTCTACTTAACATTTAAAGCTGGGAGGGTTATCAGAAGCCTGGTCTGATTTTAAGTACATTTGGGCCTTCAGTAAACCTTCACCAAAAATATAGACATTGCCTGCTTTATTTCAAAATATGGCATGAGTTAAACTGGCTTGTGATGCAGTAAAGGAAAGAAGATATCAATTGATTAATGTGACAAGTTTCCATTGACATTTTTTTAAAGTAAATGTTAACTGTTACAGTCAGTGGATCTTTTTGCTGCCATGGAGTGAAGGTTTTAAATGTTAATAATTAACATATGTACACGTTTAGGTTTTTGTATAGTGCTATTTTCTTTAAATCACGCCTTATTTCAACTTGTGCCTTCTTTTGAAACATAAAAGGGTCTTGTTTTTGTGTAGTAATTTTAAAGCGAAACAAAACCTGGGATTTTCACTTTCCAGTTTTGGAATACCCTGCTGTAGGAAACCGGGGTTTTGCGGACTCACCTTTTCTTGGTCCAAACATACCTGCATGATCCAATCAGAGCTGCCCACTGAAGCAAGCAGCTATGAGTGGGGAGCAAGAGTGGCTGCATCCCCTGCTACCCAGTCCCCCCCCCCAGCCTATCTGAATGGCTGGGACAGGAGCGCGCACACAGCCCAAGGATACGGGGGGTGTGGCTGCTCTCCATTCACAACAGAACACATCAGAACCTCCTTGCCGAATGACATCACTTCAGCAAGCAGCTCTGATTGGGGAAAGGTGAGTGATTACTGATGCCCTGGGGGTTTCCCACAGCAGGGTAACCCAATTTGGAATGCCCCAGGGGAAGGCCATTAGCAGGCCCTGGAATCTTTTAAATTCCAGGGCCAGGCCAGGTGGGATTTGTTCCGCTTTAACAAAGTTCACTGAATCAAAACTTTGGTATCAATGATTATTTATATGAACAACTATTATTATTTTGTAGTATTTGTATTTATTCTTTGCTTATTCGCCACACATTTTTCTACAACCAGCAGCAAGCAGGCTTGTGCAGAATTTGTGTCGCCAAATCATATTTACTATCATGCAAATGGAATAGCATAACAACACATGTGGGACAAATAATAAATCATTCACAGATAAATTAAAAAACACATCATCAGAATTCACACTTAACAGACCTAAATTGTGTTTAGGCCATAGGAAGTATTTGGGCCAGTCTTCCAAACTATTCTCAACACAAATATTCTGTGCACATGAGATCTATAAAGTCAAGATTGGAACATCACCAAACCATCTTTGAGATGAATCAAAATGCTAAGAGCAACTCTGACCTTTCCCAATCAATTCTAGCATACAGTAAATCCATATGCAGATGCAGCTTTCTTTAACACTCAACTTGATGCTCTGGTGCATCGAGTTATCTTGAAATCATCAGTGATTTTCAATGGCTTTTGTGCTGAGACAATCTAATTAGTTGAGAGTTGTTTCAGTGTTAATGATTGCTACATCTGTAGTGTACTTAATATTCATTAGAAATGTACAGTTTTCTTCAGATTAGCTTTCTTGACAGTTCTGTACTGCTGACACAGAGCCTTTGAATAGGAATCATTATGGTGGGGCCCTCTGACCTAATGGAGGTGGTGAAGCCGCTAACTGTCTTCCCATTTGTTCACTGTACAAAAGCAAATAAGCATTAGTACATTTGTTTAAATTCTTTTTTCACAATGTTTTCAATTGCTAATGAGTAGGGTTCTTTAAACCCGAACCACAAAGTTCAGGTTCATACCAAACTTTGCACGTTCCCCAATCCAAGCACGGATTTCAATTTGAAATCTGTGCACGTGTTCTGTGCTTGGCCCAAACCTGGGAGAAAGCTGATTAGCTGCACAGCAGCCAATCAGCCTGTTTTCTTTCCTCTCCACCCTTAGCCCTGTGGAATATGGGATCCCACCATTTAAAAGGCGCCGGAGCACTGTGTCTACAGTAGTTAGGGATAGGCGTTTCTGCTGAGGGAGAGTTAGGGCTTTTCTTTTTATACTAAAACTGTCCTTCTGAGGACTATTGTTGTTTTAAGGACATTTAGTCAGGCAAAGCGGCGGGACTCAGAGCAAGAAAGGTAGGGTGTCGGTACTCAGTAACAGCACCTGAGTGTCAGTACTATGTAATACCACCTGAATGTAGGACTCTGTAATACCACTTGAGTGTCAGCACTCTGATAGCACTTATGAATCAGTACTCTAATAGCACTTCAGAGTCAGTACTCTTTAATAGCACATAGTGTCAGTACTCTAATAGCACTTGAGTGTCAGTACTCTCTAACAAGCATCTCAGTGTCAGTACTCTAATATTACATCAGTATCAGTACTCTGTAATAACACTTGCGTTTGAGTACCCTTTAATACCAATTGCTAGTGGAGAATCCTCTGGTTCAGTGCACTGAAGACCATATTGACAAAAAAGGTTTAGTGTAGTGTCCACTGGTTCAGGGGGCTTGTGTGTCAGTACTTTTTCATATCAATAGTTCAGGGCACCTGTGTATCAGTGCACTTTTATACCAATAGCTAAGGGCACCTGTGTGTCAGTGCTCCTTAATACCAATAGTTCAGGGCACCTATGTCTTGATGCTTTTTATAACAATAGTTCAAGGCACCTGTGTGTCAGTGCTCTTTAATACCAATAGTTCAGGGCACCTGTGTGTTAGTGCTCTTTAATACCAATAATTTAGGCCGCATTGGAGGTCAGTTCAGGCCACTTTGGGGGTCAGTACTCTTTAATACCAACAGTCCAGGGCACATGTGTGTCAATGCTCATTTAAACCAATAGTTCAGGGAGCCTGTGTGTCAGTGCTGTTTAATACCAATAGTTCAGGGCACCTGCATATCAATTCTTTTTATACCAATAGTTCAGGGCACCTGTGTGTCAGTGCTCTTTTATACCAATAGTTCAGGGCACCAGTGTGTCAGTGCTCTTTAATACCATTTGTTAGTGGAGTATCCACTAGTTCAGGGCACTTAATGAGCATTTTATGAAAATGTTTTTTATATTTGGCCATTTTCTGAGAATGTTTTTTATATTTGGCCATTTTCTGAGAATGTTTTTTATATTTGGCCATTTTGGGCCTATGTAGCTGCAGGTGTCTAATAATGCAGAAAAGTGGCCAAAAGTGGCTGCTGGTAGTGGAGCTGGTGCTGCAGGGAGAGTACGTGTTTTATCTTTGCCTGCTACACCTTTTTCTGGTGCAAGTAGGCGCCAGGGTTTGAAGCACATCTTTGTAGGCCCCAATACCGCTGTTAGAGTAGTGAGGCCAGAGCAAGTTGAGGCAATTTTACATTATATGGCATGCAGTGGTACCAGTTCCATGGGTTTTCCACCCACTCCACTTCACAGGTCATTTGCAAGCTGTGCCAGCAGTGCCTGAAACAAGGGAAAATTCTCAATAAATTTAGCACCACCTTAATGATCAGGCATCAGAAATCCGAATAGGAGCTGCAGTGACAGAAACACCTAAAAAACATGGAAACACCTGAGGCTTCCTCTGCTGCTTCCACCGCCTCGACTACCACCACCTTCCCAATGTCAAGGCCACCTGTTTCCCCCAAAGGGAAGATGTGGGACCTCCACCTCCTTGTGCAGTTCTCCAGCCCGGAACTTGCTCTCCGGTTTGTTCCTCCTTTTGCGGTTTACCCTGCAAATCCTCGCTTCCTGCTGACTGTTTATCAAGTCTCTTTCTGATACCTCGCCTGGATCTCTGCATATCTTCCTGCTACTCCTGTGTTGACTTCCAGTGTTCTGGCCTAGTCTCTGCCATTGGACTCCATCAGTATTCACCAGTATCGTGACAGTGTGTATGTTTGTTTGTATTTTTGCACAGTAGCCGTAGCACTATTATTTCTGTATAGTTATTGCAGCAAGTGTTTTTATGTACACTGTAAATCTGTACAGCAATCTGCCTGGTATATGCACTACTAAAACACGGTTGCCGCATATCCACCTTTGTCTAGCAGCCTCAAATCCTCAGCCACATTTACTACAAACGGGATTTCTCCATTGAGAAATCCCTGACATGTGCACTGCATAAGTGCATTAAAGAAAGGCTGTGAATCGACCGTTATAATGAGACTTTTGCTTCAGTAGTCAAACATGCTACAATAAGGACTTTAGCCACTACAAGAAGAAAGCAAGTGAAACACTTGATGTGAAAAACAGCGTTTCGACATGATGAGTTATCAGAATCCATCTACATGGAACAACTAAAATGTTTCAAAGAATAATAAAGGAAATCCATAGTATGTAAACTTCAGAGGAGTATATATGGTCTAAATCAAGCCTCCAGAGCATGGAATATGAGAATAAATGAAGTGCTTACACATTGGGACATTCAGAGGAGTAAAGCAGACCCTTGCTTATACACAAAGAAATTGGCAGACAGATGGATCTATGTGCTTATTTGTGTGGACAATATCCTGATTTGTTTTCAGCAAGAAGCAGAAATACTGCAAACCCTGAGTCATCATTCTGAGACCAAAGATCTTGGAAACATAAAGAATTACCTAGATATTCCGTTTGAGAGAAAGGAAGGTGGTAGCTTTCATCTGAACCAAAAGCACAAAATACAAGAAATAATTGAAACTTTTGGAATGGAAGATGCCAAACTAATAAAATATCCCATGACAACCAACTATCTAAAGGAGATAAACAGCCAAAATACTGCACTACCAACTAACACTCAGTACAGGAAAACAATAGGGAAATTACCACCGCCTGAAATAGCAGCCTGTTTTCCCTGTACATTGAGGAGCTGACTTATTTTTCCTGTCTATGTTATCCACAATATAAGGTGACCTTCTCTTACTGCACTAACGTCACAGTAAAGCCAGTTCCTGTTACATCACAAATGTCTGGATTTGACTCACATTCTGCAACAAAAAGAAACATAGAAATCTCACCAAGATGCAGGCTACCATTTACACCCAAATATGCATTCAGAAAAAAATTGCTTCACTAAATAATTAGCAAGACCCCCAATGAATGATATGATCAATGATATGAATCTAGTTAAAGAAGTATGCAGATTGATTGTTTTTCAGGCATAAAATGAATTTTACTGTGTACCAAATAAAGTTCAATACCAATGCCCACAACGCTTCCTAATAAAGATGACTTGCTCCAATTTTTAGTTCATCCAGTAGCACAACCAAAACGTGAAAGAAAATTGTGCATTCACCACAGTCCTGGTATCATCCACATCAGCTAGGAGTGCATAGGACAATGTAGTGGGTGTTGCCTTGGTAATAACCGCATATAGATGTTATTACTCTTTACTTTATCTGCCAAAGCATTACTGCAGTTAGAAGGGAGATTCATCATTTATTTAAAAACCCATATGTTAAAGAGAACCTAACTAGCCACTAGAATATAGTGCAATAAAAGCCATTACAGTTGTGCTAAAGATCTGGAAAAGCAAGTTTACATTTGGGTGTGCTTTCAGGTGTGAACTGAGGAGGACATCTGAATGATCTTTTTACCCTGAACACACTAAAAATATTCAGTAACAAGATCAAAAATAAATTACCTACCCCTGTCATCTGGAAATTTTGCAGGTGATGTACATAATTTCTTAAATATTGTAAGGATATTTCACTTTCTTTATCAATAGAGGAATCACGTTTTAAAGTCTATGACCAGGAACACAATAACTTCTTACCACTTGCTGCTATATTCAATGTGTACAAAGATAATACTATTAAACTGGGAATAGAGCAGGGCTGAGCATCTAAAAGGACCTCCGTCTGACTGCCCTTAGTTAAACAGACCTACCGTGTGTAGGTACCTCTGTGTAGTGTAAACAAAAAACTCCACTTTTTCCCCAATACCATTAATGGCTAAGTAATAGTTACATAGTTACATAGTTAATACGGTTGAAAAAAGACATATGTCCATCAAGTTCAACCAAGGGTGTTGGGGTAGGGGGAAGTTATTTTTTATTTCATAGGGGAAGCTATTTATTTTATTTTTTGTCTTTATTTTTTGTTATTGATAACCACTAGTAGTAACTGTTAATGTTATTTTCTTCAAAATAAGCATCTAATCCTTTTTTGAAGCTGTCAGCGGTTGATGCTGTAACAAGCTTCTGTGGGAGGCTATTCCATAGATTTATAGTTCTTATGGTAAAAAACGATTGTCGCCTCCGGAGACTAAATTTCTTTTTTTCCAATCGAAGGCAGTGCCCCCTTGTCCTTAGAGAGGATTTTACGTGAAATAGTGTTCCCCCATATTTTTTTGTATGGTCCATTTATATATTTATACAAGTTAATCATGTCCCCCCGCAATCGCCTCCTCTCAAGACTAAACAGATTTAATTCTCGTAATCTTTCCTCATAACTAAGATCTTTCATTCCCTTTATTAGTTTGGTGGCTCTCTTTTGCACCCTTTCCAGAGTCAGGGCGTCCTTTCTATGAACAGGTGCCCAGAACTGGACGGCATATTCCAGGTGAGGGCGCACCAGTGCCTTGTAAAGAGGCAAAATTACATCTCTATCCCGTGATTCCATGCCTCTTTTAATGCACGATAGTATCTTGGTGGCCTTGGAAGCAGCTGCTTGGCATTGCATGCTGTTATTTAGTCTGTGATCTACTAGTACCCCCAGATCCTTCTCAACAAGTGACTCTCCCAGTTTTACTCCCCCGAGGACATATGTTGCCTTCGGGTTATTAGACCCCAAGTGCATGACTTTACATTTTTCCACATTGAACTTCATTTGCCAAGTGGATGCCCAGACACTCAATGTGTCCAAGTCAGCCTGAAGCTTGTGAACATCTTCAATAGACTGCACTGTGCTACATATCTTTGTGTCATCTGCAAAAATAGAGACAGTGCTTTTAATTCCATATTCTATGTCGTTTATAAACAAGTTGAATAATAGTGGGCCCAGCACTGAACCCTGGGGTACACCGCTTACAACTGGTAACCATTCAGAGTAGGTATCATTAACCACAACTCTCTGCACACAATCCTTCAGCCAGTTTTCAATCCAGTTACAAACTGCGTTTTCTAATCCTGAAGATCTCAATTTCCCCAATAAGCGTCTATGGGGGACAGTGTCAAATGCTTTTGCAAAATCCAGAAAAACTATATCCACAGCCGCCCTTCTGTCCAGGCTTCTACTTACCTCCTCATAGAAGCCAATCAGGTTAGTTTGGCAGCTTCTGTCCTTAGTAAAACCGTGTTGGTTGTCACTTATAATATTATGGATAGTTACATATTCGTGTATGTTGTCCCTTAATAGTCCCTCAAGCAATTTCCCCACAATGGATGTTAAGCTAACAGGTCTGTAATTGCCCGGAGAAGACCTAGAGCCCTTTTTAAAAATGGGCACCACATTTGCCCTGCGCCAGTCCCTTGGCACTATACCAGTTGCTAGTGAGTCTTTAAAGATCAACAACAGAGGAGACGAGATAACGGAACTGAGTTCTTTGAGAACTCTTGGGTGAAGTCCATCTGGTCCTCCAGTCTTATTCACATTTAAATTATTGAGTTTTTCTTGGATGATATCCACGTTTAGCTTGTTAATTATTATACTCGGGCTATTACTATCAGTGGCATCTCCTGTGTTGGCTCCTTGCGCTTCTTTTGTGTACACAGAGCTAAAGAATCCATTTAACAGCTCTGCCTTATCTTCATCCCCAGTGACCATTTCCCCATTATCATTAATTAGGGCACCTACCTGTTCTGATTTTGTTTTCTTCGAATTAATATATTTGAAAAATCGTTTAGGGTTTGTTTTGCTTTCTTTCATCTCGTTCATTTTGTGCTTTTGCCAACCTTATTTCTTTCTTACACACTTTATTTACTAGTTTATACTGTTCAAGTGTTACAGCTGAGAGTTCAGCCTTGTAATGTTTAAATGCCCTTTTTTTGTTCTTTATTGCCCTTTTAACCACAGGTGTCAGCCATGAGGGGTTTAACTTTAGCCGCTTATATTTGTTACCCGTAGGAATACATTTTGCAACGTTGCTATTCACAATTGATTTAAAGCACTCCCATTTGGCATCTGTATCCTTATTCCTGAACAGATGCTCCCAGTCTATGTCCTTGAGTGCAGCTCTGAGCCTGGGGAAGTTGGCCTTTCTAAAATTTAATGTTTTTGCCATCCCAGGAAGAAAATCTTTCTTACAGTTTATGTTAAATACAATTATATTGTGGTCACTGTTACCAAGATTTTCACGGACTGTTACTGCCCCCATCAGGTCATCATTATTTGATATTACAAGATCTAGAATAGCATCACCCCTAGTTGGTGCCTCCACGAACTGATTCATATAATTATCTTGTAGCAAGCGGAGGAATGCTCTCCCCCTTGTAGTGGAAGCAGAACCATGTCTCCAGTCGATTCCTGGATAGTTGAAGTCCCCCATCACCACCACTGTACCAGCCTGTGATGCCCGCTCTATCTGTTTATGCAGTTGACCCTCTATTTCCTCAGTTATATTTGGGGGCCTATAGATTACACCAAACTGTATTTTAGCATTGTTTATATCGCCCCCTAATATCGACTTAAAAAGATTTAAAGTGCACCTATACTCAGAAAGGAAGTTTATGTGGTCACCTTCCATCCCCAGTCCTGTGCCCCAGGCTATCTCAGTCCTTGCTCAATATTTTTAAAAACACCAGGAAGTAGTATTATGGTGAATGGCATGCCATATACTAATTAGATCAGTTACAGCCAAACTGTCACATAATGACAGTTAGGTTGAAGTACTCCCCATTGCTGAGCTGTGTGTATTCTAACTGATTATATTATCAATGGGGGTGGGGCTGATCAGCCAGGGAGCAATATAGCCGACTGTATCCAGTTTGTGTTGTTATAAATATTTGGGTAAAAGCTGAGGTAAAAAAGAAACACAGGCTGTTTTGGGCCACTGGGCTGGGCATAGAAGGGAAGTACATATATTTTCCATTGAGCATAGGTGCATTTTAACACCTTAACTGACACATAAAAAATGTGAAGAAGTGGTCCCATGAATATCTGATCTTTTTATTGCAGATTTGAAATCTATGTCTCATTTGAATAAAGTGGGGGAATATCTACAGTTTTTGAAATGTGTTTTACCCCATAATGGCTCACCTAAATTCAACCTGGAGGATCAGTACATTTCTGTCTCTCTTTGTGTTCCAGCAGGCAGGCAGGTAGGTGGACAGGTGTAGGTGGACAGGTGTATGGGCAAAAGTGTGGCTAGACAGTCAGGCAGGTAGGTGGGCTGCAGGTAGGTAGATGGACAGGTAGGTGGCTGGGTGGTCAGGCAAGTAGGTGGGCATACAGACAGGTGTGTGGGTGGACAGGCATGTAGGTAGGCTGATCGTAGGGGATCGTGGGCAAGAAAGTAGGTGGGCAGCAGCAGGGAGGTGGATGAGCTAGCAAGTAGGTAGGTGGGTGGCAGGCACATAGATAGGTGCTCAGGCAAGTAGGTAGGTGTGTGGTAGGTACATAGATGGGTGGGTGCTCAGGCAAGTAGGTAGGTCAGCAGCAGGTAGGAAGGTGGGTGGGAAGGCAAGTATGTAGGTGGGCAGCAAGCAGGCAGGTAGGTGGGTGGTGGCAGGTAGGTAGGTGGTCAAACAAGTAGGTGGCTGGGTGATCAGGCAAGTAGATGGCAGGTAGGTGGGTGGGGAGGCATGTAGGTAGGTGGGTGGCAGGTAGATAGGTGGGTGGGCAGGCAACTAGATAGTTGGGTATGTAGGTAGGTGTGTGGCAGGCAGATAGGTAGGTGGATGTTCAGACAAGTAGGTAGTTGAGTAGTCAAGCAAATAGGTGGGTGGGACTGGCATGGGACATCTCAGCAGCAGCAGTGGCATGAGTGACACCCTGGCAGAAGTGGCGACAGCCCGGCGCAAAGGACATGGGACTTGTCAGCGGCATACTGACATCTCGGTGGGGAAGCAGTGTGGACTCCTCAGTAGAGGTCATGAATACTTGGAGTGGGACAAATCAGTGGTGAACTGGCAATAGAGGCATGGGACATGATTTCAGCAGCGGCGGTTATCCGGGGCCGGCATCTCTGCAGACTTCACTTTGGCGGGGGGAGTCAGGAAACACACTGCAGTGTGGGAGTGAGTGGGCTAGGTGAGTAATAAAAAACATGCCCCGCATGCCCAACACCTCAGCCTAACCTCCGACATGCTCCCCGGCTTCACTGCTCCCTCCAGACACTGAGGAAAGCCCCTCAGTGCACCCCCAGATTCATGCGCACATTTACTGTGGACGTGGAGATGGAGTCATCACTTAATGGGTTAAGGACCACTGAATCAGGATGCCCCACAGCGTATTACTAAAATGTAAGCCTGAGAATGGGATAAAATACTTATCTTATATAATCACTTCTGGCAGCTCCAGTACTACAAAAAAGCGCCTCCCATACTTCCATCTATTAGATTGTAATCTCTGATAGGCCAGAGATGGGCAAGTACTGTTGGGGAAAAGTTCAGATGCACTTATTTGCACCACTGAAGCAGAGTGGTTAAACACAGAAATTATTTAATTATTTTAGCCTGTTCTCGGTCTTCCTTTATTTTTAAACTGTGAGGTGCTCCAAATCAGGATGCAAAATTAGAAAGCAGTGCCCCAGCCCCCTCTCCCCAGCCCCCCTCTCCTCTCCCCAGCCGGAAGTGTGTGTGTGTGTGTGTGTGTGTGTGTGTGTTAGCCTATGATTTCCTGTGGCTCCAAAGCCCGTATATAATTTATTTTTAGAAAGCTACATTTTAATTCATATGACAAGCTAATAATAATAATGTAGTTTCCCCATACCAACATGTCAGATTTCCACATGTTCTGTATGCCTTTTCAATATGGGTCAATTTTTTGCCTGGCAGATGGGTGTGGTTTAGTGTTTCCTTTCCTTCCTCATGTGAGCATCTGTTTCCTCCAAATCAGTAATTGGCGCTGCCACTGGACATATGTAAGGATGAGTGAGTTAGCTCACCTAAACAGTGGCCATAGCAGCATTCTGTGTCTACAGGGCTCACTTCTTTCTTCTTGTAAATCATGGTGTACAAACTTGGGGCCTGATTTAATCATTTTGCTACAGTGTACTGTAGAAGTGTAAGGCACTCTCTGGCTAACTAGCAGCAAGCTGCCTTTTGAAATAGCTTTTAAATTGGCTATACCAGAAGTGCTGATATCTAGAGATGAGTGAATCGATTCGGAAACCCGAATTTGTTAGGAATTTCAGGAAAAATTAGATTCGTTACAATTCCGAATATCGCCGCAATTCGATCGCTGGAATCGCTTCCTTAAAACTCTATTTACTGCTATACAGTCCATCTAACATGGTGGATCCACATGTCAGGACATGTCCCATGGGGCAAGGAATCCTGGGTAGGTGTCACATACTACCTATCAGCAGACAGGCTTACCAATGATGCCACAGCCCCATATAAACGGCGGCCATTTTGTGGAAGATCATTCTGACACTCTATTGTGGCTAGAGCAGATCAGGCAGGGAGAGAGCGAGGGAAAGACAGACAGATAGATAGATAGATAGATAGATAGAACAGAAGAAGCGAGGGACAGATAAGGGTCGATTCTAAATCCAAAAGTAAATTGATTTCGTATCGGGATTCGGAAGTTTGGGTGGGTGTTAGTCATTTTTTAATTTATTTTTGGGCCATTTCGGATTCGCACGAACGTTCGGGCATAGACGTATATGTTCATTCGATTTTCGGCCGTTAATTGTATTATTTGCGTTAGTTGGGGTTTTTTTCCCGTCCAAATCGTATTTTTTTCGTTTGTTCCTAATTTTTCCGTTATTGACATGGGCTTGCGAGCAATTCAGAGAGCTGATTGCTAAGTGTTTCGAAGCACATTTAATTGTTGAGTTGGGAAATCTTTTCCGGCACCTTTTTTGCCTCGGGATTAGGATGGAGAGGAGTAAGTTCGAGGAACATCAAGGGCTAATGCTGTTTGGCATTGATTTGATCCGGATGTCTGAGGGCAGATTGCCCTGCGGCGTCGCATGAACATAGATACCATGCATGACGTTGAGCTGTTCGAGCTGACCAGGCTTAATCGCGCTTCCCTCCATAAATTGTATAGTGAGCTGCGGCCATGGTTAGCCCGCACCACAAGGAAGGGGCAAGCAATTTCAGGTATGACCAAGATGCTTGGCTGCCTGCAATTTTTGGCGAACGGCTCGTTCCAGAGGCTGGGTGCCCTCTCCGTGGGGATTTCCCAGCCTACGCTGAGCCACGCGCTATCCAAATTTTTGGAAGGCATTGCTGCCATAACTCAGAAATATATTTATTTCCCTGATGATATGGTAGCCAGAAACGCCATTAAGCTTGGTTTTTTTAATATAGCCGAAATGCCCAACGTCATTGGTGCTATTGACTGCACACATGTGGCCCTTGTACCTCGGGCAGCCGAAGAGTACATATACAGGTTTTTTTTTTTTTTTTTTGGGAACCATAATCCCTCCTATTAATGATCCCAATGTGGACTATTCCCTCCGATTAATCATCCATATGTTGAATATGCCATTATCTTAATGACCCCTATGTTGAATCTTCCCTTCTCTTACTGATCCCTATGTTGATTTTTCCCCTTAATTATTGATTCCTATGTTAAAGCTTCACTCCTATTACTGATCACAATTGTGATTAATCCCTCCTTGTAATGTTTTTGTTTTGTGTTTTTTGCCCTCTTTATATTTGACCTTATGTTACTGATACCTGTGTTGTATTATCCCTCCTATTAAATATCTATGTTCTGATTTTTGGCGTAAAGTAATTATCCCTGTCTTTAATTAGCCCTCCTATTCTTGTCTATGTATTACACTATTCCCTCCTCGTAATGATCCCTGTGTTCACTATTCCTGATGATTAATGATCCCTTTGTTGAATTTTTCCTCAGAAAATGTTTTTTTTTGTTTTTTTTTGGGGCCAACGTGTAATGTGACCTGTTTTGTTTTGAGGCAGCATTGTAATAGTTATTTGGTTAGTGGACATTACATTATTTTGTATTTTAAAGGTTCTAAATTTTTAACTGATATTTGTGTGAAGACATGTTTTTTGGGTCAAATGTGTTTGGCCCTTAGCACTTAACCCGTTTTTTTTTCTTTTTGTGTTAAGGAATCGCAAAATGGGACACTCTCTTAATGTTCAGGCAGTGGTGGCCCCGGACATGCGTTTCCTAAGTGTCCTTGCCGACTACACCGGATCGTCACATGATTCCTACATACTAAGACGATCTGGATTGTTTCGACGATTTGAGTCTGGTGAATTTTCGGGTGCATGGCTACTTGGTAAGTGACCAACATTTTTGGGGGGTTTTTTTGGCCCGATGTTTTTGGAAATTGATTGTTGGACTTTTTCTGATTTGTGGTTAACCTTAAACAACATTTTGCAACTGTTGCAACATAATAGTTAATCAAAACAAGCGGTGGACTCACTTTGTCCTTCATAATTTGTTAGATTTTTGGCCGACGTCTGTTACTTCCATTTCTCAAACTCCCTCATATAGCAGATTGATCAGAAGTAGCTGCTAGTTTATGGGCCTTTTTTTGGATTTGACTGTAACTGACAAACTAGAGTCGAACTGCATATAGTGCATTTTTTTTTGGAATGTTTGGGGCCCCTCAGCAGCATCATAAATCGTACATTTCTGAACCCTACAATACAAACATCTTTCCCAGCACACTTGTCATAGCCGATGTGTTATCAGTCTGTTTTTCCCTTATGCAGCATTTTTCTTTAGGGCACACATCTGTTACATTATTCATTTATATCATTGGCCCTGGGTGAAATGTTTGTTTCTTTAGCTGACATAATTGTGCTATCTACTAATATTTTTGTTTGGGATGCCTTTCCTTGCTAAATTGTGTTTTTAATTTGTTTTGTTAAGGGGACTCTGGTTACCCACTGCTTCCGTGGCTCATGACGCCTGTGCTCCGGCCCCAGGATGCCTCTCAGGAAGCATACAACCGAGCACACCGCAAGACCAGGGCTGTGGTTGAGAGGGCCTTTGGACTTTTGAAGACCTGTTTTCGGTGTTTGGATCATACCGGGGGCGCCCTGCAATATGACCCCAAAAAGGTTATTGATATAATAATGGCGTGTGCTGTTCTTCATAATTTTGCCATTAAAGAACGTGTCCCCCGGTATGTAGATGTTCCGCCCTCTGCACCCAGCGAAGATGCTGTTGAGAATTATGTTGGGCCACCCAGTGTGTCTGGGCAATCTGTTCGGTCTAATTTGATTTCTAATCATTTTAGTTAATGTATGTTTCTTTTAGGACAACATTCTGTGTGTGGATTATCCTTTGGTGTATTTTGTGTTGTTCCTAATTTGTGTTTACAGTAAAAATTAATCTTTTTTGGGTTATTTTTGGCTTATGTGGTTACTGCTGTTTCCTTAGATTGTAAGTTACATTGTAAACCATCTTAAACTAAAATGTGGCTTCTTTAGCCAAAGGTGAGGTCAAATGTTTTTTCCATCCAAACACAACAAGTATTTTAAGGGCCAAAAAGTTTTACTTTTAGTCTTTTGAAATAGGCAACAAAATCATGTTTAAGCTCACATAAAACATGCCACATACAAATGTTAGACAAAAATGCATTATCAAAGGAAGTGTTTCCTGTGCGAGGTGTCTGTAAAAAAACACTGTTGAGGAAATAACACACATTGCAAGTTTGTTCTTTGGCAAAGTAGGCAAGTTAGCGAGTAGGATACACATTCTCATGCTTAACAACATGTGCCACATGCACAAGTGGCATGAAAACATAAATACACAACATCTACAACTGGAACTCAGTGGCACACCAAAACCAGGACAGCCAGTCCCCATGCCAGCCCAGTACAGTCATTAATTTGGCCTGTGCCAAGGGATAATTTTAACTGGCCATAATGTCACACAAACATGTCTGCAAACAGGAGGAGTCACCACTAATTCCAGAGTACAAAAGGCATAAGTGGCCCATCTTAAGTGCCACCTACCCTCAACATATAACTATGGCATTGGCTACTGGCCTAACTCATTACTCCAATGACCTATATTTGAGCAAATCCAAAACACAACATGCATGTAAAACACAAATTGGATTTTGAAAAACCTCAAACGACAAGTAAATACAGTGGGGGTTAAGAGAAAAGATCTGTCACACATTCATGGATTGATGGAATTAATATGGTGGATGCCCATAAAACCCAGGTGGTGGTCCGTGTGGCTGGGACCTAACCTGTGCCAGGGTTGCATTGGTAATGCTCCAAAATGTTTCTCTGTATATTTAGCATTTCACCCATGGAGGCCTGGCTTGCATTAGTTGCATTGGCCGGGTTGCTGTTGAGGGTCCGAAACTCACTCAGCATGGCCTGTAATGTTGTATTGAGGGTGTCCATCCGGGCATGCCTTTCCTCATGGAGATTGTGAGCGTGTGCCTCAAAAGTTCGCCTCTCCTGGTGCCATAATTCCACCAGGGCATTCTGCCTCCCCAGGGTCAAAGTGCGGCGTAATGGAGTACGCCTCACAATTACCCTGGCTCTTGGGTGGGTCCGGCCTCGTTGTCTCGGGCCCTCAACAGCAACAGGCATGCTTGGCAAATCCTCAGCAGCAGAGTGAACACTGGGGACTGTTGGCTCAGTCTCTGCATGATGTCCCCCATGTGCATGCACAATGCAGCCAGATTCACTCTGCTGCTGAGGATTTGACAGAGAAACATTTTGGGACACTTGCTGATTCTGTCCCAGGGGGAGGTCTTCGGATGGGCCCATCATGGATCCATCTTCCTCCAGGTCCTGGATTTCTTCCATGAGTGTGTGGGTCTGTAGGGACATGTAAAAAAAAATGTTACGTTTTGGTTCCAAATTTTGAATAGAAGATTTTAGCGCATGCTTATTCACTTTGTTTCATTTAATTGCCACTATAAACTTACCAGAAAACTCGGATCAGGGCTCCTATGCTGCACTGAAGTGGAAGGCATATTGAAACTGGCTGGGGAGTCCACATTAGCTGAGGGCTGATGCTGGGCTGCAGAAGATAGAATGAAACAAGGTCAACACAAACCTAAGCATTGTTTATGTAGCTCATGAAACAATCAACAATTTACAATAGTACCACCTTGAATGGACAATACACCAACGGGGCCAATTAAGCCAATAAACTCACTTTAATATATGTGAAATGGATCTATTAAACTGCTAACTGACCTCACTTCAAAGTCAGGAAGTGTACACAGACAGCATCCAACTAGCAGAGAACATAATTAGAGTTGGCCTACCATTGTCTATTTCATATATGTTTAGGAATATGGTTGGTATTTTGGACCTCAAACACAACTCACACACCAAATATACAACACATGCCTAATGATGTGTGTTCTGTGATTGAGTTACAAAATATCACTTGGCTTGGTTTAAATCGTTAGTTCCAAGATAATTAGGGGTCAGTGTTCATTTACATCATGTATGTGCCAATAAATGTGTGTTACAAATGGACACAAACAGGACACAACCAGGCACAATAGTGAAAGGCAATCCAAGGCACACCATAGGGGCATGGCGTCAACTTTTTAACTTTTTAAGGTAATTTTTGTTTGACCAAGGGAAACATGCAGATTAAGGTAACTCACCTTCAGTACGGGTCGGTGAGTCTGTGTCCCTTAGAGCCTCATGGCCACCGACGGAGACAGGATGGAGAAGGCCAAGCACCATTTCCTCAGCCGGTGTGAACTCCATTTTTGTGTGATATCCCCCTCCAGTTTTCATGCTGAAAGAAAAATTTTGTTTGGTTCCAAAAAAAAGTGCATCAATCATACAAAGTACATTTAGCCACATCATTTCTTTACCTGTAATTATGCCTTTTAATTTCTTTTTGCCGTACAGCATATTTAAGATCCGAAATTTTCCTTTGGATTTGTGCAACATCTTTCCTCTCTTCCTCCGCTGCATTTACTTGTCTTTTGAGGTCTTCCAAAATCACCATTTTGCGCTGCTTTGTGGTGAATTTGGATTTGCTCCCATATAGGTCATCATAGACTAATGTTAGGCCACTAGCCAATGCCATATTTTGTGCATGGGAAAATCTGCCACACAAATGCCCTCGGCGCAATGTGCGCCCTGATGGTTGTGTTTGTGGCTCCTCCATGTGTGCAGACACATGTGGTGACATTATGGCCTGGGGCTGTGTGGGGGAATGCACCGACTGATGGCTTCCTGATGACTGGACTGGCCAAGGGACTGGGTGTTCTGCCGTTGCTGGCCACCGAACTTCCAGGTGTAGATGGAGATATCATTGCCATGTGGCTGACGGACATTCTTTGGCCTCTTGGGGGGCTTGGGGCCCTGCTGTGGCCTGGACGGGGGCTTGGGGCCCTGCTGTGGCCTGGACAAGGGCCTTGGGGCCCTGCTGTGGCCTGGACGGGGGCTTGGGGCCCTGCTGTGGGCTGGACAGGGGCTTGGGGCCCTGCTGTGGCCTGGACGGGGGCTTGGGGCCCTGCTGTGGCCTGGACGGGGGCTTCTTGCCCAGCTGTAGCCTCTTAGGGGGCTTCTGGCCCAGCTTGTGCCTCTTTGTGGGCTTCTGGCCCGGCTGGAGTGTCTTTGTGGGCTTCTGGCCCGGCTGGAGTGTCTTTGTGGGCTTCTGGCCCAGCTGGAGTGTCTGGGTGGGCTTCTGGCCCAGCTTGAGCCTCTTTGGGGGCTTCTGTCCCGGCTGGAGCCTCTGTGCGGGGTAGGCTCCCTGGTGCGGCCTCTTAGGGGGGCTGATGGTTGGCTGGCTGGAGTGGGGCTTTGTACCCGTTTTGCACCTTTTTTTGTAGCAGCGGGTCTGGGCTTTTGGGTCTGCTTTTTGGCTTTGTGGGGTGCAATGTCCCTTTGTGGGACCGAGCTGGTACTTGCCTTTGTTTGGGTTCTCAGCTTGGAACAAGTTTGGATGATCTTAATGTTTTACAAATACATTAAAAAGCAAAGGCACGCCACACACGTGCCAAACAACTCTTAAGCCACAAGCAAATATTGACTTTTACTCTAAATGTGTGTGTTAATGCCATTAACTTTTACAATTCTGATTTAACACATATGCCTAGGTGTTGAAAAGTAAATGCTGTGTTTAAATTATGTTTTGCAGACCATGCTTGCTTGCAGGTATGACTTCGTGCCAAATTATTTTGAAAAACGAGCCATCGCCCTGGAGATCATCACGGAAATCCAGCATCTCACCAGCACCACCTTCACCCACACGCAGATCATGCAGAATTGGTCGGACCTGAAACGGCTGCACATGGCCCGGGTGCGGAGGTTTTTCGGGATCCTTTTCCCAAGTAAGTACATAGCGATTGCATGGTATATGTAAAAAAGTCATAAGTTAGGCCTTTATTTATCATGACTTTTCTTGGTTAGTGTTGGAAATGGATTCCCGCATTCGCCGCACCCGGAGGCGCAGAGACCGACCAGTGCTGCATGAATCTGCAGCTGGTAGTGAAGGTGGTGGGTCTCCAGGGCGACGGACCTACCCCTCCTCTGTTGGTTCATCAGACCAACCCCTGGACCTTTCCACAGAGGAGGGGCGGAACCGCGTTGGCACGGAGTCATACCCTGCCATGCATGCGGAAGCCTCTGGTATGTCACTCTTCATGTATATGCACAAATATATACATGCAAGATCAGACAATAATTAGTCCTTTATTCTGTTTTTCTAGATGCTTTGGGAGCGGGTGAGGAAGTGGAAGAGGAGGCAGCAGATATGCTTGAAGATGATCCTGGCGAAGGTGAGTGATGTGAGCCAGACTGGGACCCTGATCTTTGGGGAATAGTGACTCAGACCATAAAAATGACCCTATTTCCCATGTTTCTCCAGGGACTTCTTCACAGCAGAGCCAGGACCAAGGACATCCTGTTGGCCCCAACCAGCCATCTGTCGGCCACCAACCAAGTAAGTAGGCATGCCATTATTGTGACTTCTGTGTTAGTTGCCAATAACACACAGATAAATAAAGGCGTAGCCAATGGGTAGTTAACACTTTCCTGTGGGCACTTCCTTAGCTTAAAGCGGACCTTCACTCTGAATCAGAGCCTATCTTATATGTTTCCCACACCCTGTACATACAGATTGCTCACATTCAAAATCATCCTACCTGCATCTACTGCATGTTATGAGCCTTTAAAAATCCAAGATGGCGGCTTAGGGAAGCCGCCATCTTTACAGGCATCATGCAAACAGGAAGTGCCTTATGAATGTGCTGCCCTGCATTCTGGGACTGCTGACCTTTCCCTGACCCCAGCTCTGCTCTGTATTAGCAAAGCACAACTATAACCTGCTCCCCTGTACCTTATCCCACTCTCCTCTCCTCAGTAAGTGTTATGCTTCTGAGTCCAAATGGCGGCGCACGTATCCTAAATTCATGAACAGAGTTGCAGCACAGCGGTGGAAAGAATAATAAGTTATTGACTACAAATTTCAAAATAAAAAATTTGATATGGTGGCAAATCATTTGTAAAGAGCTTTTCATTAAATCATGTTGAAGGTTCGGTTTAAGGACTTAGAATACTTACCTGTGCTAAATTCATTACCTTAATTACTATGAAGAATGACATATGTGATTCCCCTGGATTTGACTAACAAACAATCAATCCACAACCTACAAACCGGTCTGGTACTACTATTTATGTTTATTTCTCTATTGGTTACAGGGACCCCACCGCAAACAGTGGAAGAAAAAAAAAAAGGATCCTTGAGTTGGTGGCCGAGCTGCAGTCCATACAGGCGACGTTGGGGCCAACTGAAGAAGATGATTAGTGCCCTTGGTCCTGGCTCAAGATTGTAAATAGTTTTAAAATTTTTTAGCCAATTTTAAAATTTTAACAAACTAAAAATATTTTTATATAAGATATATATTGTTAAAAAAATAAAAGTTTTTACATTCTAAAATGACTAATTTCTATTTATAACATACATTAAATTTGGAAACACACGAAAAGGCATGTTTGAAAAAATAAATACAGATGTACATGAAGTGGTGTAATATTTCTGAACAACACAAATAAGAAGAATTGAACTGGCAAGGGGTTTAGGTAAGTTTTAGGGTCAGGAAAATGAAGAAGAATGGAACCGGCAAGGGGTTTGGGTCAGTTGTAGGGTCAGGAAAATGAAGAAGAATGCAACCGGCAAGGGGTTTGGGTCAGTTTTAGTGTCCTGAAAATGAAGAAGAATGCAACCGGCAAGGGGTTTGGGTAAGTTTTAGGGTCAGGAAAGTGAAGAAGAATGCAACCGGAAAGGGGTTTGGGTAAGTTTTAGGGTCAGGAAAATGAACAAGAATGCAACCGGCAAGGGGTTTGAGTAAGTTTTAGTGTCCTGAAAATGAAGAAGAATGCAACCGGCAAGGGGTTTGGGTAAGGTGTAGGGTCAGGAAAATGAAGAAGAATGCAACCGGCAAGGGGTTTGGGTCAGTTTTAGTGTCCTTAAAATGAAGAATGCAACCGGCAAGGGATTTGGGTAAGTTGTAGGGTCAGGAAAATTAAGAAGAATGCAACCGGCAAGGGGTTTGGGTCAGTTTTAGTGTCCTGAAAATGAAGAAGAATGCAACCGGCAAGGGGTTTGGGTAAGTTGTGGGGTCATGAAAATGAACAAGAATGCAACCGGCAAGGGGTTTGGGTCAGTTTTAGTGTCCTGAAAATGAACAAGAATGCAACCGGCAAGGGGTTTGGGTAAGTTTTAGGGTCAGGAAAATGAAGAAGAATGCAACCGGCAAGGGGTTTGGGTAAGTTTTAGGGTCCGGAAAATGAACAAGAATGCAACCGGCAAGGGGTTTGGGTCAGTTTTAGGGTCATGAAAATGAAGAAGAATGCAACCGGCAAGGGTTTTGGGTCAGTTTTAGGGTCCGGAAAATGAACAAGAATGCAACCGGCAAGGGGTTTGGGTCAGTTTTAGTGTCCTGAAAATGAACAAGAATGCAACCGGCAAGGGGTTTGGGTCAGGTTTAGGGTCATGAAAATGAAGAAGAATGCAACCGGCAAGGGGTTTGGGTCAGTTTTGGGGTTAATAAAGGTAAGTGTAAGAATGGTGCAAAGTAGTTGGGGTGAGCTTGGTAGTGTAAGATATGGGGCACATTTGTTTGAGGAGTGTAGCTTGTATTGCGCATGCGCAAGATCTTCTACATTTCCGAACGAACGAAGATTAGAGGTTAAAAACCATTCTAAACCATCGGGAAACGCCAGGAATTCGTAGAGGTGGACGATGGAAGAAGGGAAAAAACACATGCTGCCGTCGCTACAATAGATCAATCAACCTATAATTTACGATGGAAAATGACTGAGCCAAGGTCGGAAGATAGCATACGAACGGACGGGCATTTTACGATAGGAAACGGATTAGTGTATAGAATCGCTCGCAAGTTCATACGAGTGCACGAAAAAATACCATGATCGGCAACAAAAACAAGCTTTTACATGTTTCTCTGAATCGACCCTATAGAGAAGGAGAGAGGCTGTGACAGTGACAGAGAACGACAGGGACAGTTTAAAGTGTTTGCATTAGCTTTCAAGCCTACTTAGTGTTAATAACACACCTGCCTATTTAGCTTTTCCTTTTCCTGGTGTCATTCTTTAAAAAGCGTGCTAGCATTAATATTTCAAGAGTACCTGTCTATTAACTGGCTGCATTTTGTAATCAAAGTCACTTTTCCACTATCAAAGCAGCCAACCTGTGTATTTGAAGAGGGGGCATCCCAAACACTAGCATAAATATTTCAAGACTACCTGTCTATTAACGGGTTGCATTTTGCAATCAAAGTCACTTTTCCACTATCAAAGCAGCCAACCTGTGTATTTGAAGAGGGGGCATCCCAAACACTAGCATAAATATTTCAAGACTACCTGTCTACTAACTGGTTGCATTTTGTAATCAAAGTCACTTTTCCACTATCAAAGCAGCCAACCTGTGTATTTGAAGAGGGGGCATCCCAAACACTAGCATAAATATTTCAAGACTACCTGTCTACTAACTGGTTGCATTTTGTAATCAAAGTCACTTTTCCACTATTAAAGCTGCCAACCTGTGTATTTGAAGAGGGGGCATCCCAAACACTAGCATAAATATTTCAAGACTACCTGTCTATTAACTGGTTGCATTTTGTAAACAAAGTCACCTTTCCGCTATCAAAGCAGCCAGCCTGTGTATTTGAAGAGGGGGCATCCCAAATACTAGCATAAATATTTCAAGACTACCTGTCTACTAGCTGGTTGCATTTTGTAATCAAAGTCACTTTTCCACTATCAAAGCAGCCAACCTGTGTATTTGAAGAGGGGGCATCCCAAATACTAGCATAAATATTTCAAGACTACCTGTCTACTAACTGGTTGCATTTTGAAATTAGTCACTTTTCCACTATCAAAGCAGCCAACCTGTGTATTTGAAGAGGGGCCATCTCAAACACTAGCATAAATATTTCAAGACTACCTGTCTACTAGCTGGTTGCATTTTGTAATCAAAGTCACTTTTCCACTATCAAAGCAGCCAACCTGTGTATTTGAAGAGGGGGCATCCCAAACACTAGCATAAATATTTCAAGACTACCTGTCTACTAACTGGTTGCATTTTGTAATCAAAGTTACTTTTCCACTATCAAATCAGCCAACCTGTGTATTTGAAAAGGGGGCATCCCAAACACTAGCATAAATATTTCAAGAGTACCTGTCTATTAACTGGTTGCATTTTACAATCAAAGTCACTTTTCCACTATCAAAGCAGCCAACCTGTTTATTTGATGAGGGGGCATCCCAAACACTAGCATAAATATTTCAACACTTCCTGTCTAATAACTGCTTGCATTTTATAAGCAGAGTCACTTTTCCACAATCAAGGGAGGCCTGCTCTGTATGTGAGGAGGGGGCATCCCAAACACTAGCATAAATATTTCAAGACTACCTGTCTACTAACTGGTTGCATTTTGTAAACAAAGACACTTTTCCACTATCAAAGCAGCCAACCTGTGTATTTGAAGAGGGGGCATCCCAAACACTAGTATAAATTTTTCAAGACTGCCTGTCTACTAACTGGTTGCATTTTGTAATTAAAGTCACTTTTCCACTATCAAAGCAGCCAACCTGTGTATTTGAAGAGGGGGCATCCCAAACACTAGCAGAAATATGTTTTCAAGTTTAAAGCACCCATTGCCTTTCACTGGGGGCCATTGTCAGTGCTACCACTTATCTTTCAAGAGTACCTGCCTACTAACCTTTTGCCTTGTGTATAAAAAAGTCTGATTTTAAAGTTTAAAGCACCCATTGCCTTTCACCGGGGGCCATTGTCCGTGCTACCACTTATGTTTTAAGGGTACCTGCCTACTAACCTTTTGCCTTTTGCATAAAAAAAAGTCTGGTTTTCAAGTTTAAAGCACCCATTGCCTTTCACTGGGGGCCATCGTTAGTGCTACCACTTACCTTTTAAGAGTACCTGTCTACTAACTGGTTGCATTTTGTAAAGAAAGTCATGTTGTCAAATTGCCAGCAGTCATTGCCTTTAACCAGGGGGGGCATCCCAAATATGCTAGCATGTGTCTTTTTAGAGTACACTTTGGAGTTGGAAGCAGTAGCATTAGGAGCCCATATATTGCCTGATAGACACACATTGGAGCTGGCAGCAGCAGCATAGGGAGCCCATATATTGCCTGAAAGACACACCCTGGAGTTGGCAGCAGCATAAGGAGCTACCATGCATCAGCTACTACCATGGATCAGCCATTGGTGGCTGGAAATCCTGGCTGATCCATGCCTGATTCATCTTCACAAAGGGGAGTCTCCCCACATTTTTTTGTGGACAGACGAGTTCTCCTTGGCATTACTGTGGCCCCTGCGGCACTAAACACCCACTCAGATGGCACACTACTCGCCAGGCAGGACAGCTTTCTCAGGGCAAACTCTGCCAGTTGCGGCCACAACTTAAGTTTGGCTGCCCAGAAGTCCAGCTGGTCCTCAAGGTGCGTTGGCATGGTCATGTAAAGGTATGACACTACCTGCTGGTTCAGGGCCTGCTCCAGGTCTATCTGCTGCTCAAGATTAGCCTCACTATGCGGGTGAAGAAAGCTACTCATTAGCGACTGAAGACTGCTGATGGAGCTGCTGCTCCTGCCACCCCCCCAGCAGCCATGGCAGTGGAAGGTAAACTCAGATGTCCCCCTGAGTCAGACCTGCGAGAGTATGGACCATGGAGCAGATAGGCATCGGCCAACTGGCGTAGAATGTCTCTGTAGTAGGTCAGTTTGTCCTCCCTCTCAGTGGGTGCAAAAAATGCCCCCATTTTGTGCCGGTAGCGAGGGTCTAATAAGTTGGAGAGCCAGAAGTCATCCCGCTGACAAATGGAGACAATTCTGCGGTCACTACGCAAGCATGTGAGCATGCATCATGTCATTTGTGCAAGTGACTCGGAAGGACTACCTGTCTCCATCTCCACTGCATACTGCCACGGTGTGTCTGGGTCCTCTGTCTCGCCCTCCTCACAACCCTCTAGCTCTTCTGGCTGCTCCTGCTCCTCCTCTCCTGTCAGATGACTAGATAAAATGGCCATTTTGTCAAACCTAAACTGTGCTTCGCTGTGCCCCACCCCCTCCTCCTCCACTTCAGCCCCCACAGGCTTCATGTGGCCGTGAAATGTAGGCGCCATGTCTCCAGTGCCCTGACCAGCCTTGGTTTCCAACATGTGTTGTAGTACATGAAGCAGTGGAATCACATCTTTCATCCCGTAGTCCTGGCGACTGATTAATAATTGGCTTCCTCAAAGGGCCTGAGCAAATGACAGGTGTCACGTATGAGCTGCCACTGGTTTACAATGAAGTTTCACAGGGTAGTCCCCCTATCCACTTGGATCATCACGAAATCAGTGATGGCTTTTCTCTCTTCGTATAGTTGATCCAACATATGGAGGGTGGAATTCCAACGGGTGGAAACATAGCAAATCAGACTATGTTGGGGGATACCGTTCTGACGCTGTAGCTCAAGAAGGGTGTGCATGGCGGTGCAGGAGTGGCTGAAGTGCATGCAAAGTTTCCTTCCCGTTGTTAGGATGTCTTGCAGATGGGGGGAAGACTTCAAAAAACGCTTGACAACTAGGTTGAACACGTGTGCCATACAGGGTGCATGGCTCAGGCTTCCTTGTCGCAGCGCAGACAAGATGTTCTTCCCATTGTCAGTCACCATGGTTCCCATTTGCAGTTTTCGTGGAGTAAGCCATGATTTAATTTATTGATTTATGATTTTTAGCAGTTCCTCCCATGTGTGACTCTGTGGCTCAAGGCAAACCATGTGAAGAACAGCGTGAAACCGCCATGTCCTGCACACATTGTAGGCTGGAAGGGCACTGAAAAAAATAAATAAATAAATAAAAATACCGAAAAAAAAAATATTTAGAAAAAACAAAATAAAAAAAAATAAAAAATGGAAAAAAAATTGTAAAAAAATGAACAAAATATAAAAAAAAAGACAATGAAAAAAAATATAAAAAAAAAAAACAAAATACAAAAAAAATGTAAAACATTAATATATATATATATATTTTAAAAAATACGAAATATTAAAAAAAAAAAGAAAAAAAAAAAAAATACAAAATTAAGCAAAAAAAAATGTTGATACATTTTATATGTTAATGTTATTATGTTATATGTTATTGTTATTATGTTATATGTTATTATTATAAATGTATTAAAATAAGATAAATGTTAACAATTAATATGTAATTGACAATTGGCACTTTTTTCTGTGACACCATTGCTAAGTGCAAGTGCACTGTCACAGACACATTGGCCTAGGAGCGTGGAGGCCACAGCGGCGGGACCTGTCCGAGTTGCTGTTGTGGTTGTGCAGGAACCACAATCACCCAGTGGACCTTAAAGGATATGTATTGTCCCTGACCGTAGTTACAGCTCCAGACGTAGGCACTGCCGTGCACTTTGGTACACACTGACAGGCCCACCTTCGGTTCAACAAAATTGTACAGGGCTGGTACTGCCTTCTTTGCAAAGAAATGACAGCTTGGGACTCTCCACCTCGGCTCGGCACAAGCCATCAGTTCTCTGAAAGGTCCACCACCTCAAAAGGTAGGGACTGCAGCACCAGCAACTTATGCAGGAGCACATTTAGCTTCTGCGCGTTGGATGAGTGGGCACATACTGTTGTCTCTTGGACATGGCTTGGCCAATGGATTGCTGGCGGAATGACTGACTCGGATTAAGAGGAGGAGAATCTGGAGTGACAGAGGATGGGTATGACACACAGGAGGTGGTGGAGCCTTGGCTGGCTGGAACAGGGAGTGACGTGCCACTGGGTAATGCAGCAGGCTGGACCACCACTTCGGAGCCAACTCTCCCAGGCCGCTTTACGGTGATGCTGTAAATGTTGAGGCAGGGCTGTGGGGCCAACATTGGGACCCTGGCCACACTTCGCCTTCTGCCTACACATCTTTCATATAGCCAACTCCAGGGTGTGTTTTTCAGGCAATATATGGCCTCCTAATGCTGCTGCCAACTCCAATGTGGTTTTCAGTCAATATATGGGCTCCCTATTCGACTGCTAAATTCAGGGTGTGTTTTTCTGGCAATTTATGGGCTCCCTATGCTGCTGCCAACTCCTGGGTGTGTTTTACCGGCAATATATGGATTCCTTATGCTGCTGCCAACTCCAGGGTGTGTTTTTCAGGCAATATATGGGCTCCTAATGCTGCTGCCAAATCCAGTGTCTCCTTCAGGCAATATATGGGCTCCCTATGCTGCTGCCAACTCCAGGGTGTGTTTTTCAGGCAATATATGGGCTCCTAATGCTGCTGCCAACTCCTGGGTGTGTCTTTCAGGCAATATATGGGTTCCTTATGCTTCTGCCAACTCCAATGTGTTTTTCAGGCAATATATGGGCTCCCTATGCTGCTGCCAACTCCAGGGTGTGTTTTTCAGGCAATATATGGGCTCCTAATGCTGCTGCCAACTCCAGTGTCTCTTTCAGGCAATATATGGGCTTCCTATGCTGCTGCCAAGTCCAGAGTGTGTCTTTCAGGCAATATATGGGCTCCTAATGCTGCTGCTGCCAACTCCAATGGGGTTTTCAGTCAATATATGGGCTCCTTATGCTGCTGCCAAAATCAGGGTGTATTTTTCTGGCAATATATGGGCTCCCTATGCTGCCAAGTCCAGAGTGTGTCTTTCAGGCAATATATGGGCTCCTAATGCTGCTGCTGCCAACTCCAATGTGGTTTTCAGTCAATATATGGGCTCCTTATGCTGCTACCAAAATCAGGGTGTATTTATCAGGCAATATATGGGCTCCTAATGATGCTGCCAAGTCCAGGGTGTGTTTTTCAGGCAATATATGGGCTCCTAATGCTGCTGCCAACTCCAATGAGTCTTTCAGGCAATATATGGGCTCCCTATGCTGCTGCCAAATTCAGGGTGTGTTCTTCAGGCAATATATGGGCTCATCATGCTGATGCCACCTCAAGGCTCTCTAATTGTGCTGCTCTGCGACAGCGAATCTAATAGCGACGCCTCTGATCTGCATGTCATACTTTTTTACAATATTATTTCACTAACCCAGCATGCTTCCTATGCATATTACAGCCAAACAAAACGTTCTGCAACCCCATGGAGGCTCTTGGAAACCCAGAAATAGCCAATTTTAATAGTGATTCTTCGCGAATAAATTCGGACCGAAATGATTTTTTCCAGAAAATTCGGCAAATCGGCCGAATCGAATTTTTCAAACGTTCGCTCATCTCTACTGATATCACCAACCTATACTTATTAATATGTATTAATATTTCAGCACATGTTATAGCTAGGTGCACACAACACACACACACACAGTAAAAAAAATATTATTGATGAACAAAAACAGTTTAAGAATTTTATGGTACAGCAATCCTTAAAATCCTTATGTCTCAGTGTTCTTTAATGCGTTGATGCTGCTTGATTGCCTATGGGAGACACTATTTTTAAGACAGTATTATCTCCCTCCACTGAATGGCCATTGTGAATGAAACTGCGGCTATCTTTTACTTGAGAGATATGCGTTATGACAAGTGAATGTTTTGCAAGTGCATATATATATATATATATATACTAGTAAACTTACTTTAGGTACTTTTTACTGGATTACGCTATGGTTCTTTCTACCCCTTCATTTTGGCTCCTGTTTATGGGAGATCATTTATTACAGGCTGAATCTTCTTAACTCTTTATGGCGAAGGGGTATTATAAACAAGTGAAAATGCATTTTATCTGCTGAAATGGAAGTTGCAATTACTTTGGTTCCAGATTGGATTTGGATAATACATTTTTTTGTGACTAACCCCCTTATGTGGTGAGTGTACAGTGTAGCCAGGCAGTGGGAAAAGCACTGTAGCCAGGCAGTGGGAAAAGCAAGCAGGATGCTTGGCTGCATAGCTCAAGGCATCACCAGTAGAAAGAGGGAAGTTGTGATGCCACTGTATAACCCTTCTAGTGCCAGCTACGTGAGTCTCACGTAGCTGCCTCTCCTACCGTTAAGTGCCAGCTACGTGAGACTCACGTAGCTGACATTTTCTTACCTTAAAGCCAATTGGAAGGTCGCAGCACCACAGTTCTGGATTCTTCTTGAAGACGAGGCTTGGGGGGTCATCCAGAGGTGAGCTGAGGGTTGTACCTTTGACTCGATCGCTGCAGGAGCCAATCAAAGTGCGGCTTCTGCAGCTGTCATCAGCCGGCGCCGCACTGCTATAAAAGCCCAGGTCACATGTCATATGGCCTTTTGCTGCCTGGATCTGAGGTGAGTAGGGTCCTCCTTGATTCCTGCCTGTGTCCCTTGTGTTGTCCCCCCTCCCATCATGCTGCCGACCTGCACTGACAAGGGAAAGATCGGGGGAGCATGATCGCTGCTGCGCCGGCCTGTCATTGATCAGCATGAATCTCTCTCCCGCTCATCGGCGGAGGGGAGAGAGATTCATGCTGATCAATGACAGGTTGGGCAGCCTGATCACGCTCCCTCGATCTGTCCCTTGTCACTGGGCATATGTGTTTTCCCCCCCTCCCTTCCCTCGTGGCTCCCCCACTGCCTCCCTCCCCCATCCTTCTGCCCGATCTCTGCTGTCTGTGACAGATCGGGGCTGCCGCGCTCACGCTGGCCCGACCTGTCATTGGTAATTTGTGTTGCCCCCCCTTCCCTCGTGGCTCCCGCACTGCCTCCCTCCCCCATCCTTCTGCCCGATCTCTGCTGTCTGTGACAGATCGGGGCTGCCGCGCTCACGCTGCCCCTGTCATTGGGAATTTGTGTTGTCCCCCCTCCCTTCCCTCGTTCCTCCCCCACTGCCTCCCTCCCCCACCATTCCTCCCGATCTCTGCTGGCTGTCTGGAGGGGGATGGGGGGGGTCAATGGGACGTATATGAGGGGGGGAATGCCACACTGCCCATGGAATTGGGATGGGGTATGCCACACTGTCTATGGGGTGGGGGGATGCCACATTGCATATGGGAATGGGATGGGAGGGAATGACACACTGCATATGGGAATGGGGTGGGGGGAATGCCACACTGCATATGGGAATGGGGTGGGAGGGAATGACACACTGCATATGGGAATGGGGTGGGGGAATGCCACATTGCATATGGGAATGGGGTGGGGGGAATGCCACACTGCATATGGGAATTGGGTGGGGGGAATGCCACACTGCATATGAGAATGGGGTGGGGGGAATGCCACACTGCATATGGGAATGAGGTGGGGGGAATGCCGCACTGCATATGGGAATGGGGTGGGGGGAATGCCACACTGCATATGGGAATGGGGTGGGGGGAATGCCACACTGCATATGGGAATGAGGTGGGGGGAATGCCACACTGCATATGGGAATGGGGTGGGGGGAATGCCACACTGCATATGGGAATGGGGTGGGGGGAATGCCACACTGCATATGGGAATGAGGTGGGGGGATGCCACACTGCATATGGGAATGAAATGGGAGGGAATGCCACACTGCATATGGGAATGAGGTGGGGGGAATGCCACACTGTATATGGGAATGGGGTGGGGGGAATGCCACACTGCATATGGGAATGAGGTGGGGGGAATGCCACACTGCATATGGGAATGGGGTAGGGGAATGCCACACTGCATATGGGAATGGGGTGGGGGGAATGCCACACTGCATATGGGAATGAGGTGGGGGAAATGCCACACTGCATATGGGAATGAAATGGGAGGGAATGCCACACTGCATATGGGAATGAGGTGGGGGGAATGCCACACTTCATATTGGAATGGGGTGGGGGGAATGCCACACTGCATATGGGAATGAGGTGGGGGGGATGCCACACTGCATATGGGAATGAGGTGGGGGGAATGCCACACTGCATATGGGAATGAGGTGGGGGGAATGCCACACTGCATATGGGAATGGGGTGGGGGGAATGCCACACTGCATATGGGATGGGATGAGGGGGAATGGAAAGAGCGAGCGTTGGAGAGAAACCCCTAACCCTAGCCCTAACCCTAGATTAGGTCTCGGGCTAGGGGCGATCACGCTGCCCCAATTTGTCACTGATCAGCATGAACATCTCTCCCCTCCGACGGGTGGAGGAGGGAGAGATTCACGCTGATCAGTGACAGGTTGGGGCAGCGTGATCGCCATTGCCCCTTGGCAGAGGGGGTGGAGATTCATGCTGATCAGTGACAGGTCAGGGCAGCATTGATGTTACATGTTGATGATACACCTCAGAGGAGCACAGACGTGGATACAGTAGAGCAGTGGTTCTCAACCTTTCTAATGCCATGACCCCGCAATACAGTTCCTCATGTTACAGTGTACTGTTATTTCACCAGCAGGTGTCTCCCAGGCTCTCTTGGCTTCTGTCCTCCGGCGCTTGCTGCATCCCCCCGCTTCCCCCGCCCCTTAGGCCCCAGACGGATGATGCAATCACGTCTGCGCATGCACTCAGGCATTCGGTTTGGAACGTGCATCCATAACGGCGTGTCGGTGACAGGTCGGGCAGCGGCAATCACATGCAGGGAGTGATGCCACTGCCCAGACCTGTCACTGACCTGGGCACACTAAGCTTTGAACTGCTAGAGTTGCCCCTCTCCCTACATGTAATCCCCCCTTACCTACGCTGCTGCCCTGACCTGTCAATGATCAGCGCGAATCTCTCTCCCCTCCGACGATGGGCAGAGAGGGGAGAGATTTGTGCTGATCAGTGACTGATAGTGGAGGAGAGAGAGATTTGCGCTCATAAGTGACAGGTCGGGCAACTGCAACCACATGCAGGGAGTGATGCCGCTGTCCAGACCTGTCTCTGACACTGACCTGTCCACACCAAGCTTCGGCGGGGGGCGGCTGCTCGTGTTGCCCCCTCCCTACATGTGATCCACCGCCTGTGCCGTTCTCTCAAGGTGCCCATCACCCTGCATGTGATCCCTCGCCTACGCTTCTGCCCTGGCCTGTCACTGATCATTGCAAATCTCTCCACCGATCAGAGGAGGGGAGAGAGATTTGCGCTGATCAGTGATGGGTCAGGGCAGTGGTGATCACATGCAGGGAGTGATGCCGCTGCCCATGCCTGCCACTGATCAGCATGAGTGACAGATGCCCTTCCACTTGTCCCTCACTCTTGCCTGGCAAGTTCTGTTTGCCGATCGGTGTGTCCCTCAGTGGCCTCCAATCAGTGTGTGAGCTTTGGAGGGCAGCGGCTGCTCCTGCTGTGATCGCCACTGCTCCAGACCTGGCCTCCCCCGACTGTGCCATTCCCTAGCCATTTGTGAGCTTTGGAGGGATGGCGGCTCCTCGTATTCCCCCACTTCCTGCATGTGATCGCCACTGCCCCAACCTCTCACTGATCAGGGCAAATCTCTCAGATCGCCAGGAGGGGGGAGAGATTAGCGGTGATCAGTGACCAGTCGGGGCAGTGGCGATCACATGCAGGGAGTGGGCGAACATTAGGAGCCGCCCTTCCTCCACCGATCAGTGTGTAAGCGATCATATGGGGGGGTAACACGGCTCCTTGTGTTCCCCAACTTTAGTTCTAGGCTTTAGATTTAGCTTTTAGTTACTGTAAACTTCCCCCTAGTTCCTCCCCTTTAGTGTAGTATTTTTATTGTTTTCATTTGGTTTTAGCCTTTGTTTAGCAGATTTCAGGATGGCTGGGAAAAGGTACTCTGCCCAGGAAGCAGCGGCTTACATGATGGAGTCAGACTCGGAAGAGTATAGTGATTCAGGGTCAGAATATTTGCCCTCAGATAGTGAGTCTGACAGTGTCTCCTCTACTGAAAAGACACAGCCGTGCAGTAGTACCAGTGGTAGTGCTAGGCATCCTAGGAGGGATGGTAGCGCACAAGGAGAAGCCACGCTGGAGGAGAGTGTAGATCAGATGGAGAGTGCTGCAGCTGGTGATGGAGTGCCTGCGTGGAGGCCTCCTAATAAATATTCCCCCGAAATTCCCCCTTTCGATTCGGTCCCCGGAGTCAACGTTGGCACAACAAACTTCCGTCCTGTTGACTTTTTCAAATTGTTCATCACAGAGGCCATCCTACAGGACATGGTCTACCATACAAACTGCTATGCTGAGTGGGTCCTAGCACAAAACCCCCCACAAAGGCACGCCCGTGCTCATGCATGGCATACCACAAACATAAGTGAGTTGAACAAATTTTGGGGGCTCACTTTAGTCATGGGTATGTGCAAAAAATTTAGTATCGCCTCCTACTGGGATACCCGAACCCTTTTGGCAACCCCATTATTTCCGGCCATAATGACCAGAAACCGCTACCAAATTTTACTGCGGTTTCTACATTTTAATAATAATGCCACTGCAATTCCCCGTGGTGAGCCCGGTCACGACAGACTTCACAAAGTACGTCCCCTGATCGATAGTCTGTCTAAGCGCTTTGCAGAAGTGTACACCCCCTCCCAAAATTTAAGTATTGACGAATCGCTTCTGCTTTATAAAGGGCGCATTGTATTTCGTCAGTATATCCCTAGTAAGCGTGCCCGCTATGGGATAAAATTTTACAAATTGTGTGAAAGCTCGACCGGCTACACCAAATTTTTTCGTCTTTACGAAGGAAGGGACACACATCTGGACCCCCCTGGTTGTCCCCTTGATTTGTCTGTCAGTGGCAAGATAGTTTGGGAACTCATGACTCCTCTACTGGGGAAAGGTTACCACTTATATGTGGATAACTTTTATACCAGCATCCCCCTATTTCGAGCCCTCTACTCATTGGACACACCGGCCTGCAGCACCATCAACCGTAATCGAAAAGGCTTGCCCAGGTCATTGCTGAAACAAAAAATAAATCGTGGAGAGTCATATGCTGTAAGAAGCGATGAGCTCCTGGCCGTGAAGTACATGGACAAAAAAAATGTTTTCATGCTGACGACAATCCACGATGAGTCAGTCGTGAAATTACGGCAACGTGGTCCCCGAGCCCCTTCCCAAAAGCCACGTTGTATCAAAGATTATAATAAATTCATGGGTGGCGTTGATAAAACAGACCAAATTTTAACATATTACAACGCCACCAGAAAATCCAGAGCCTGGTACAAAAAAGTTGCTATCCATTTGGTCCAATTAGCAACTTATAACTCCTTTGTTGTCTTCAAGGCAGCAGTACCAGGCTCCAATTTGTCGTTTGTAAAATATCAGCTGCAGATACTCCCTGCTCTGTTATTTGGGGATACCGAGCAGGCACCAGAGATGGCTGGTAACGATGACGAGGCTAGATTAGTGGGGAAGCATTTCATAAAGTGCATCCCCTCCATCAATAGGAAGAGGTATCCCCAGAAGCCTTGTAGGGTATGTAGTAGGCGTGGCTTTAGGAAAGATGAGCGCTACTACTGCCCGACATGTCCCAGCCAACCTGGTTTGTGTTTGGAAGGTTGCTTTGAGGCATACCATACTAAATTCGATTTTTAATTTGTAAATTGTTTTATTCTGGATTTTTAATTTGTTTTATTCTGGATTTTTAGATTTAACTTTAGACTGTATGTAGGCTTTAGGTTAGGTTTTGTTCCGTGCCCTAGGGTCATTCTGGTTTGGAATACCCTGCTCTGCAAAACCCCCCAGATCTATAGTAACAGAATACATCTCCACATCTGGGTGAAGGTAAGTGGCCAGACCTGGAATCTTTTAGGCTATTTGCAACTTTAATTTATACTTTCTCTAGTTAAAAATTCAGTTAGATAATTGCATTTGTCCCTGTGTTGTTTTTTTATTTTTGGTACTTGCGAAGCCAAAAGATGATGGAGGAAATGGTGAAGGAGGAGCCGCTGGATACTTGTAATAGATGATGAAAACATGGGGCCCTTCATTAGGATTTCAGTGTTTACTGACGTTCACAATCTATCAGCACAAGGCTAATCCTCCCATGACTAATCCTAGCAGAACCTATTAGTAACATTATTGAGTTTATTTTGCATTGCTTTTTCAGATGTTTATTTAACTTCTGTGCTATTTGTCTAGCGGTCTGTGTCCACAATAGCATCCCTAGATCGCAAAAGCTTCATTTTAGGTATTTGACAGGTAAATGTTTTTTTGTTTGAAAAGTGCAGAACTAAACTATAGAAGTAAAATTACCCTTACGCATATGTTTTACCTTGGGGTGTTAAGCAACTCTACCCTCTATGCATGTTATGTATTGTTCTGTTCCAGGGACCCTGCGGTTTCAGATTTATTGAGTTTTTTCTTGTTTGCATATTGATATATTAGGAAAACTTTCTTGTATGCTGCATATTTATTAATATTTTTTAGGGAAATCCGTTGCAAATTACCTCAAGGTTTTTCATCCATAAAAAGGTTCCCACAACAAAAAACCCAGCACGCCTAGAAACCTTGAGGTATGTACTTTCCAAAAATATATAGTTTTTAGGGGGTATTTCAAATGTAAAGGGTTGCAAATTTGGAAAAACTGCAAGGTGCGCACTTTGTGTGCGCAGCTGATTTTTGCCAGTAAAATGACCCTCAAGCGCATGCTTGACTTTGGGGTGTTTGGCAACTCTACCCTTCAAAGTACCTATGCATGTGGGGTATTGTTTTGTTTAGCAGACGTTGTGCTTTCAGATTTACTGTGTTAGTTCTTGCTTGCTTATTGTTTTTATAGGAAAATATGGTTTTGAATCTGCTTTTTGCTTATTTTTTTAGGGAAATCCTTTGGAACCAGAGGTTCTGCCAATGAATAGAGTCCAAACGAATGCACCCACGCCAACAAGCCCAGTAGGCTTAGAAACCTTGAGGTATGTACTTTCCAAAAATATATAGTTTGTGGGGGGTATTCCAAATGTAATGGGTTGCAAATTTGGAAAAACTGCAAGGTGCGCACTTTGTGTGCGCAGCTGATTTTTTCCAGAAAACTGACCCTCAAACGCACGCTTGACTTTGGGGTGTTTGGCAACTCTACCCTTCAAAGTACCTATGCATGTGGGGTATTGTTTTGTTTAGCAGACATTTGGCTTGATGCAGAGCCTCCCCGTTCAGCTCTCCCGTGCGTTTTCCCGTTGGTTTTGGCCTTTGATCGGGTCAGGAAAGGGTGCTACGTTGATTTTAGTGTGCGCTTATGCGCTCAGGTGTGCGCTCAGCCGCCTTTCCGATTGTTGGCTCGCACAAGGCTGTTTCCCGGGAAAACGGATGCCTCGTTCATTGGTCCGTTTTTTTCAGTGATGCAGAGCCTTGATTTCCGATTGAAATCACCCTAATAAAACGGGGCCGCCGAGCCTTCACTTACGGCAAGTAAGAGCAGCCGTATTTGCACTCGGGCAATAATATGCAGTCCTCTGTTGGAGCACATCAGCGGCGCCAGCTCCGCGGTCTTGTCCTGCTGAGTATGGCAGAAACCAGGCTGCACCGCACGCCTTTGGACATCGATGGCATGAGTATTTGTTGGGTTTTTTTGGGGGGTCCTTTTTACAGGGTCTCTCTAATTTTTTTTTATTGCCTGTGTGCAGGAATTGGAAGATGGGACATAGCATAAATGTGCAGGCACTGGCTGGCCCTGATTTGGTTTTTGGGAGTTGTTTTGCTGGCTTTCCCTGCCTAGGAATTCCTGCCTACATGAGCGATTCAAATCTGGCGATCTTTTTGGTAGCTGGCTACTGGGTATGTGTTTGAAACTTGTATTGGTTACGCACCCTGTCTGACTGTGTTTTTTCCCTTAACCCACTATTTGGTAAATATTTTCGTAGTATATTTGGAGCCTAATTATTAAGCTACAAATTAAATGGGTTAAGTGATTGTACCCTATTGCGTCATGTTCTTGCCCTCTTATGTAAGTAGTATTCCCCAGACTTTTTTAATGAGAGTACAGGTTGGATGTGCATGTAGTCTCATTACAAATGTCCTTTCCTCCCACCCTACCCCGCTCACCTATTTGTCCCTATTTTCTATTGTTGCAATGCACACCTTTTTTTGTTTTTTGTTTTTTTTTGTTTTAGGGCAGGAGACTCTGCCTATCCTTTGGTTCCCTGGATGAAGACCCCCATCCTGCACCGATCTTCACAGGCAGAGGAACGCTACAATACTGCCCCCAGGAGGACTCGCTCTGTGTTGGAGCGAGGCTTTGTTCTCTTGAAGATGAGGTTCCGTTGTCTTGATGAGACTGGGGGGCACTACAATAGACGCCTGCAATGGTCCTAAACCTAATCATGGCTTGTGGGCTACTCCACCACCTTTAGTTTCAGCCCTCCCCACCCCTCCTTTTTCTTACACCCAAAGTGGCACCGCGCAAACCATACGTGCACAACTAGTGTTTAGTGTTTTTTCAGAGACCACAAATTTTTTTTTTTTTATTTTACAAACAAATTTTGTTTTGTCATTTGTTTTTTTGGGAACAAAAGAAAAATTACACGTGGGGTCAGAAAATGTATTCCCCACAAATTAGTGGTATGTTGGGTTGCATGGTGACGAGGAATGATGTTGTGCCTGCAAATTGGCTGCAATGTGGGCCAGGCTTTGATTAATCTCACCCATATGGCTGGTTAGGGCAGAGATATTTCTGTTTATTACCTCTAATTGGGCGTTGAGGTTTGTGAGTTGGGTGCACACAGTCTCATTGAATTGCTGTGTTGTCGCAGCAAAGGCTATATTTTCCTGCCTCCATGTTTCCTCCAAAATTTGAAGTTGCCTTCTTTGGGAAATATGGCGTCTAGACTGGGTTGGAGCAGTGGGACGGGTGGTTGGTTCTGGTTCCGAAGGTGGTTGTGGATGTGGTGGCTGTGCCGGGGTTGACTGCGTTGCTGCCACTGGTTCAGTAGTGGTTAGTGACATATGTGGGGTGTCCTCCTCCAAATCTCGTATATGGTCGATGATGGGTGGGCTTCCTGTGGTCTGTAAAGAAATATAGCATCCTTTTAGTTTATTTCTGTCCACAAAAGCTCTCAAATATCAATGTTAAAAGTACACACCAAGGACCATTGACTTACCTCATCGCAATCCACAATTTGGGTTTGTGGTGTAGAAGCCTGGTGTGCCCTTGGCCTCGGTGCTAACGCAGGGGTTTGGGGGCCTGGTGTGTCCTGTTGACTTGGTCCTTAGAATGTAGATTGGAAGATTAGCTAAATGGCCAAGTACAGTGTGTTGTGTAGCATAACACTGCCTTCTTGAACTTTTTGTAATAGGTCATGGCAAAATCAGACTCACCTTGGGATCTTACATTCCGGTCTGTGTCTTGTGCCTCTGCCAGGCCCTGGATGCTGGCCGGGTGTATGTATGTATATACATGTTCCTTGGCGGGAGGATTATTTTAGTGGGTAAGCCACCCCCTGTCTATTGGCTGGGGAAGATTAAATCACACCTAATAAGTGTTACATCCTTTTAACCATGCGACTGCAAATGCATTTAATTTGCCCTTTACCTCTGCTACACCCCCTGTCTGTTGGCTGGGGAAGATTAAATCACACCGAATAAGTGTTACATCCTTTTAACCATGCAACTAAAAATGCATTTAATTTGCCCTTTACCTCTGCTGACGGCGCATGTCCATTTTTTTTGCTGTAGTATTTCAGGTCCCCAAATTTCCTTTTGATTTGTTGAATATCTCGCCTGACAGATCCCACACTATTTACTTGGCGGCAAATATTCGTCCAGATCTCCAGCTTAGCCTGCTTAGTGGTGGATTTGGAGGTCCTGCCAAATAGGGCATCATAATGCTCACAAACTGCATTTGCCACAGCCATGCTTTGAGCATCGCAAAAATGTGCAGTTAGGGAGCCACGGCGTAGTTGTCGGCCACATGGGTGTCCCCTGCATCTGTGGAAATTGATGGTTGGCTATCTGGTGAGTCGTGTGTGGTTCTGGGGCTTATGGGGGAGGGTGATGTGGTGTGTGTGCTCCTATGGCTTAATGTCTGGGTTCCTGTTGAGCTATCAGATGTGGAGCTGCATGTGGAATGTGAGGTACTGGAATTGGGAGAACCAGAGGGTTGAGGTGGAGGGGTGGGTGACCTTGGTGGGGTGGTGGGTTTGGCAATACGCTTTCCCTTGCTGATGTGTTTTGTTTTGTGGGTATGTTTTGTGTGTTGAGGCTGAGGATGCTGCAGGGTCTTACTCGACTTTGCACCCTTGTGTGTTCGTGCTTTTTTGGCAGGTGGTGGTGAATGGGTGAATGTCTCCTTGGTCCTGCGTTTTTTTGAATGTGCCTGTGTGTGGGGGGTATCCTGCGTTTTAGTTGGGGCATGTTCTGCCTGTGTCTGGTGCCTGCTCTTCTGTCTTTGGGAGGATGAGGCATGTGTGCGGCTGCTATGTGCCTCGGCCCTTGGTTGGCTCTTTTTGCTCCCTTTAGGTCTGCCCATAATGATATGGTATCCAACACAGAGCTGAGTGCCTTGTGCTTTAAATATGTTTCCCGTGTGGGCGTGGTCAACAGCGGGTGCGCGCCTGCGCGCACGCACGCACGCACGTCACCACGGGGGAACGTCAGAGCTATACCTTGCAAACCAAGAAAAGATGTCGCCCGCCATCTTTACCCGGGAGCAGGACGACATCATCATGGATGTGAGTATGCGAGCGTGCGAGCGTGCGTTTATGTGCGCGCACACATTCCTTCTAATAAAAAAAAAAAAAAAACGCTAGAATAGTCTGAAACAACTTAGTTTGTGACGTGAAATACAAGCCCACTTTAGTTTAACACATGTACGCAGCAACAAACTAGCCTACATGCAGATAGCAGAACTAGGGCAATGTGAGGCAGCAAGAGGTTAATAAAGTGACTTGAGTTAGGCCAGGAAACTTGTTAATGTATTTGGTGGATTAATGGTGTGTCCTTTTTAATAACAGATGATGCTGAGGAATCGCTACGACTTCCTGCCGTCAGATTATGCCAAACGGACGTTGGCCCTGGAGGTGGTGGAGGCGATAGAACGCTGATCCCAAACCACCTATACCTTCACCCAGATCGCCCAACACTGGTCTGATTTAAAAAGAAGGCATAAGCCCCGGGTGAGGCGGTACTTCGCCAAACATTTCCCATGTAAGTGTTTAAAATGTAAATGCACCTATAACCCTGGCATCGCCTGGGCGTGGTTTAATGATTGTGTTTGTATTTCAGCCCATGTATGGAATATACGGTTCCGCCCCACCCGGACCAGGACACGCAGCCCAGTGTTGGGCAAAACAGGTGAAGGTGTAGGTGGGCCACCGCCGGGGTCAACGGCCACCCCCTCCTCTGTAAGTGACTCGGAGGAGCCGCTGGACCTCAGCATGCAGGGGAGGGGGCAATCTGACGGCAGGGAGTCTAGCAGAACAGAGCCTCAACCGGACTCCGGTAAGGGAAATAAAGTTAGATATGTGGTAAGACATGCATTAAATACAGATACTCATGTGCACTATTGTTGTAGATTCAGACGTCGCTGGAACATCCCAAGGGATGAGTGAGGAAGGGGGCGAGGAGGAAGAGGTTGCTGGGGAAGGTGAGTAGATTGATACCTAGAAGCCTAACTTAATATTATATTCATGAAAGAACAACAGTCTCTAATATCAGTGTGTTTGTCATCCATACAGATTCCCAACTGCCACAGAGGGAGGATGAAGGGAGACTCCGCCCCCGACGCAATGTGCGGCCTAAACCTTGTAAGTGGTGTTTATTTAAACTAAAGAAAATGAGCAAACAATACCATTAGAAAACTAAAAATCTTTAACATTTCCATAAAAATTTATCAAAAAAAGCCCTTAAAGCGGACCTTAACTATGACTAAGAGGCTAACTTACATATTTCCCACACCCTGTACATACAGATTGTCCACCTTACAAATCATCTTACCAACCTTTTCCAGAGCACAGCTCTGCTCTGTGTGAGCAAAGCACAGCTATAACCCACCCCCTGTACCTTATCCCACTCTCCTCTCCTCAGTAAGTGTGATGCTTCAGAGTCAACATGGCGTTGCACGTATCCTAAATTCCTGAACTGAGTTGCAGCCCAGTGGGGGAAAGAATAATAATTGATTGACTTAAAAATTAATATATATTAGTTTAAGATGCTGTGGAAACTTTTTTTAAGAGTTTGGGCTTTTCATTAAATCACGCAGAAGGTCCGGTTTAAGAAGTGCACAAAAAAAACCAAAAAAAAAACAAACACAAAAAACAATGCTAAAGTAATGTTGTTTTTCATTCACAGATCAAAGAAAACAACAGGCTACAGACCCCGAGGCCTAATTTTTTTTTTTTTACTTTAAAAATGTAAATATTTTTATTTTTATGTTTTAACAAAAATTTTTAACAAAAAACAAAACTAAAGCCAAAACAAAATTTTTTTATAATAAATAATTATTAATATTTCGAGAGTTGTCTTTCCTGCAAAAGTACCATCACACAACATCAGCACACATTTACATGACACACAAAAGGTTTAGATATGGGACAATAAAACAGAAAAAAACACAAACAATTAAGGTATGCATTAAAGCCAAGGAAGAAGGAACTACAAGATGATTAAGGTATGCATTAAAGCCAAGGAAGATGGAACTACAAGTTGATTAAGGTATGCACTAAAGCCAAGGAAGAAGGAACTACAAGATGATTAAGGTATGCATTAAGGACAAGGAACACCCACAAAAAAAATATGCCAATATATATATGTGTCAAATTGGCAGTTGTTGCCATATGCATATTCCAATGGAGTTTGAGGGATGTGCGCTTGCGTGTAGCCAGATTGGCAACTGAAGAGCCATGGAGATGTAAGTATACTTGAAAAAATCACCAAAATGGAAGGTCAAATAGGACGGAAACCAAGCAGGTACGTTCAAAAACCTAGGAAAAAGCAGGGAAAAACGGGCCGCCCGTGTGAACGGGAACGGAAGCCCCGATAAAATTGAAGGCACCCGAGAGAGCAAAAAACACTTCCCGAGTGAAGACAAATTGACGGATCAGTTAGGGAGCCATTCCGACGGAGGCTCTGCATCACATTTGAGCCACGATTCAAACGGGAGCCCCGGACAATCGGAAGGTTTTAAGGTCAGTTCAGGGGAGGCTCTGCATCAGGCCCATTGTGCTTTCAGATTTACTGTGTTAGTTCTTGCTTGCTTATTGTTTTTATAGGAAAATATGGTTTTGAATCTGCTTTTTGCTTATTTTTTTAGGGAAATCCTTTGGAACCAGAGATTCTACCAATGAATAGAGTCCTAACGAATGCACCCACGCCAACAAGCCCAGTAGGCTTAGAAACCTTGAGGTATGTACTTTCCAAAAATATATAGTTTGTGGGGGGTATTTCAAATGTAATGGGTTGTAAATTTGGAGAAACTGCAAGGTGCGCACTTTGTGTGCGCAGCTGATTTTTTCCAGTAAAATGACCCTCAAACGCACGCTTGACTTTGGGGTGTTTGGCAACTCTACCCTTCAAAGTACCTATGCATGTGGGGTATTGTGTTGTTCAGCAGACATTGTGCTTTCAGATTTACTGTGTTAGTTCGTGCTTGCTTATTGTTTTTATAGGAAAATATGGTTTTGAATCTGCTTTTTGCTTATGGTGCTTTTTGCTTAGGGAAATCCTTTGGAACCAGAGACTCTGCCATTGAATAGAGTCCAAACCAATGCACCCACGCCAACAAACCTAGTATGCTTAGAAACCTTGAATTGTGCACTTTCCAAAAATATATAGTTTGTTGGGGGGTATTTCAAATGTAAAGGGTTGTAGTTTTTGAAAAACTGCGAGGAGCGCATAGTATTTGTATTTTATCTGAAAATCTCCTCTAGCGCTCTTTGCAGTTTCTGGGGTCTCCAGGGCAGGAAAGGGTGTATACTAATACATGTGTGGTACCGTGGTAACAGGAGAAACACGGCTTTTACCCTCAATATGTTTTTATTGGAAAACCTTTATTTTCGATTAAAGAAAAACACTGCAAAATGTAAAAACGTGTGTATTTTTAATTTTCTTTCACATATTTCGCCCAAAATAATTAGGATAAGACTACAAAATTGATAAACAAGACATATGCTGTTAAAACAATATCTAATTCTTATGGGAAGTCCCAGAAAATCCCTTCAAAAATTACAGTTGAACATGTGTAACTCAAAATAGTGAAAAATGCTCTGGCAACAGAGCGTGACAAAATCTCCAGGTGGGCTGGCACTTAAAGGGATAAAGCCCTGGTGAAGGCCACAGCTAAAATACTGTGTGCAGTTTTGGAGACCTTACCTGCAAAAATACATCATTCAAATAGATTGTGTCCAAAGGCGGGCAACAAAAATGGTGGAAGGACTTAAACTTATAACTTATCAGGAGAGACTTAAATAACTTAATTTGTATAGTCTGGAGGAAAGAAGGGAGAGGGGGGACATGATTGAGACCTTTAAATATGTGAAAGGATTGAATAAGGTTCAGGAGGGAAGTGTTTTTAAGAAGAAACCTAATGATAGAACAAGGGGGCACAACCTGAAGCTAGTCGGGGGGAAGATCAGGAGCAATGTTAGAAAATATTATTTTACAGAAAGAGTAGTAGATGCTTGGAACAAACTTCCAGCAGAGGTAGTTGAAAAATCAACAGTCACTGAATTTAAACATGCCTGGGATAAGCACACATCTATCCTAAGATAAAGAGCACATACCGTTACAAAAAATAAGGGCAGACTAGATGGACCATATGGTCTCCTTCTGCCGTCAACCTACTATGTTTCTATGTTTCTATGTGTATTTGATGTTGGTGACGGTGGTGGTGATCGACATAGACATGTTTAGAGTGTGTCAACATTTTTACTCAGACTTATGTGGACTTTTTAAAAGTGTTTTCTCCATGCTAAACATATATTTGTCTATCTAATAGTGGAATCTTGTACTACTGATTCTTTTGTTGCATGTTTTAGAGCTAATGTGGATTGAACCTTGGTATATATGCTTTTAAAACTAACACGGTATTTGTTGTTTATTCATATATTGTTACAAAAACTATTAACTTTTTTGTGGTTTCATTTACACATTTCTTTGTTATTACAGTTCTTACAGTAACTCACTAAAAGGGACTTTTAACTCTTCATCTGCATGTGCTTCATACAGTAGGTGACAAACATAATTGGGAAAAAAAATTACTTTAACTAAAATGTTGTCCAGTGCTTTGGGAACATGAAAGGAGCTCAATAATATGTGCACTGAAGTTTGTTGAGATTTTTTTAATTTTTTGATTATTTTTATTATTGTTCTCCTCTCATTTCTCCAAAGAATTGGACGGAATTTGAATTTTGTCCCATTGAAGATAAACAAAGTTGTGGGACAAGACAAAATCACATAACTTGACAGTAAATTCATGCAAGGCTCTGTTATCGCTTGATCTCATGACCAAAAAATACTTAACTGCTGATATTGCCATATCGTGTGGAATGCAGGTTTATAATGATTCAACATTACAGGTGGCAATAACTATATCTGTGGGAAGATGATTTATGGTTATGGAATATGGTTTATGTTCTGATGTGCAGTTGCCCGATTCTGTATGTCGGAGAAACACAGAACACTCTGAAAAGCAGAATTCAGGCACACTTATCCAACATCAGACTGGCAGTGTGGGATAAAAGATCAGGGAAAAGCATACATTTTCTCTGATGCCACAATGGTGTGGATTTCTTTGAGAGTTACAGCTGTGGAACAGGAAAGACTTGGAAGTGGGGCGGGGTTTTCTTAATACAGACTCCTGAGGGAATTAATGAAGGTCTCAATCACACCCTTTTTGTGTTTTTATGTTTTTCCCATTTAGATTCTTGAGTTTTTGTTTTGTTGTGTTCTAAAAACTTTTTGTTTTAGTTTTAGTGTTGATTCTTCCAAAGTTGGCTAGTCATATTTTGCATGGACACTTCTTGGTTCTTGAAAGCCACCTATGAAATTTACCCCCCCCCCCCCCCCTTGGTGTCTCCTGATAGAAGAATCAAACAGCTTGAAGCTTGCCTTGGAGATGCATCATAATCTGAGCAACCTGTATTTGCATCCTTGCCTGCCGCGTCTTTGCCAGTGTGCCTTTATTATAAAGAATTCTGGAGCTCCCTTTTATAGCATTTGGGATCCTCTTCGCTCATAGACGAATGAGTGTTTATCTCACCTTTATTTCATCCAGTGTGAAACTGTGTCCAATTAAATTTTTTCCTCACGAACCAACTATTTGCTGAGGTTTCAGCCAATTGATCATTATGAGCCTTAGTGAGGCCATTCATTCTTCAATTTCCTTATTCTATGAATTTTTGCTTAGGCAATTATGTAATGTACTTATATTGCTAATTGCCACCAATGATCTACTGACTTCCAAATCAAGGCCCACTACGCTGCTCTCATTCTTCTCGACCTACCCTCTGCTTTTGACACAGTCGACCATGCTCTGCTTCTCAAGATTCTTTCTTCTCTTGGAATCCAAGGTCTCACACGCTCTTGTCTCCCCTAAATGCCATTTTCTCTCCCCGACCTCTGTCTGTTGGTGTACCACAAGGCTCAGTCCTAGAACCACTATTTTTTTCAATATATACTTCTGGTCTCAGACAACTAATAACTTCGCTGGGCTTCCAATATCACTTTTATGCAGATGACACTCAGATCTACCTCTCTGCTCCAAATCTTTCTTCCCTTCTCTTTCTCCTTCCTGACTGTCAAACAACCATTTCTTCCTTGACATCTCGCTCCCTTAAACTAAACATGGACAAAACAGAACTGGTCATTTTCCCACCACCTCCGCTCTCTAACACCACAATCTCTGTAAATAATCTTACAATAACTGCAACTCATCAAGCTCGCACCTCATATTCACTCCCTAGCCACCTCATGTCATCTCCAACTCAAAAATATGTCCCGCAGCCATCCTTTCGTCTCACCTGACACCACTGGACTACTGTAACACCCTCCTCTGTAGTTTGACAACAAACCAACTGGCACCCCCCCAATCTGTTCTAAACTCTGCTGGTTGCCTCATCCACCTTTCCTCTAGCGTCTCCAGTGCTGCTCCCCTCTGTCAATCCCTCCACTGGTTACCCGTCTCCCAGAGAGTTTAGTTCAAACTTCTAACACTTACCTACAAAGCTTTCTCTAACCAGGCCCCTCCCTACATTTCATCTCTGATCCAGTGTTGGCAACCCAAGCGCAACCTCCGCTCTGCCTCTGATATTCTCCTGTCTTCCTCCTTGGTTACCTCCTAGCACTCCCGCCTTCAAGACTTTTCTGGAATGCACTTCCCCACTCAATCCGCCACTCTCCATCACTCCAAGCCTTCAAAAGTGCCATCAAAACTCACTTCTTCAGACAAGCATATAACCGGCTTAATTAACTCCTATAACCTTCAAATGGCACATGCAGCCAAACTCAAGCTCGACCTTTTGTCTCCACCCCATCCTTTAGACTGTAAGCTTGCAAGGGCAGGGCTCTCCTTCCTATTGTCTTCTGTGCTCACAACACTTGGTTTGAACTTTGTGGTGTCTAGTTTTGTATTGTTCCCTATACTATTTGTTTTATCTTGTCTGTAATCATACCTTGTAAAGCGCTACGGAAGATAATGGCGCTATATAAATAAACAATAATAATAATTTTTCATGTAGCTGGTGTTTTTAGTCCATTTTTATATGTGCTTCTCGATTTGGATTTGCTGTGCAAATACAGCACTAGCTGTGCTGTTGATCATCCTACCGTGGCCTGCCTTCCCCTATAGCTGTGCATTCCCACTCCACCCGCTCCACCCCAGGGGTGCCTGGCAACATACACCCAGCCGCCTCCTGGGTGTGTGGGTGTGCGCACAGCTGTCGCATGCGGCTGTGGTGGCGTAAAGCGACACTACCCCTCTTGCCCTGCTTCGGCTCCAGGACCGTGTGGCGTACTGGGCTACATGTGAGCAGTGGAAATGGCGTTTCCTGGCGGGAACAATGGCAATTGGTTTGGGTGATCATCCCACAGCAAACTTAGCAGGTTAAGCACTTCATGGTTTACTTCACCCTTTGGAAGTGGCATGGTAGCCATAGCCATGTCGGTGCTGCAGGTCTGAGGGTCCTGTGGTGATGTATATTTCATGGTTTTACCTCATTGCTCCTATTTATCTTGGCTGTGCACATGCCTTTAGGTATAGACTCCCATTAGGTTGCTGATTGCACGTTGCACTTTAATGCAAAAACTGGGAAGCAAAACTGATTATAAGGACTGCTAAAGGGCAAAAAGAGGAAGAAATGGCCAAATCTATGAAGAGGGGAGATAAAACCTTTTTCCGATATATTGGTGACAGAAAGAAGAAAAACAATGCAGTCTCAAGAATTAGAAATAGGGAAAATAAATATATTGACAGAGATAAGGCTGTGGCTGACCATCTGAATAGCTACTTTTGTTCGGTATTTTCAGATAGTAGCAGGCATGGCCATAGCACAGCATCCCGCTGGGAGGGCACAGCTCCGGAGTTTCTGGAGGCTGATGTCCTATCCGAGCTGGCACATCTAAAGGTAAGTAAGGCGATGGGTCCAGATGGAATCCACCCCAGAGTTCTAAGGGAACTTAGGTTTGTGATTGCAGCCCCTCTGACTGATTTACTTAACCATTCCCTTTCAACTGGTGAGGTTCCAGATGATTGGAGAATGGCCAATGTCGTACCAATCTATAAAAAGGGGAGTAGAGAAGAAGCCAGTAACTACAGGCCAGTTAGTTTAACATCTATAGTGGTCAAATTAATGGAAACACTCTTAAAAAACAGATAATTTCCCATTTAAAAATTAATTACCTATTGGACCCAAACAGCACGGCTTTACTGAGGGCAGATCATGTCAGACCAATCTTATTGATTTCTTTGACAATGTCACTAAAGTGTTAGATGAAGGTGGTGCTGTGGATATCGCCTATCTGGATTTTAGCAAAGCCTTTGACACTGTACCACATAAGAAGCTCATAGATAAGTTATTGAAGGTAGGACTCAATCCCTGGATAGTTCAGTGGATTTCCAGTTGGCTGAGGGATCGGTATCAGAGCGTTGTTGTAAATGGTGTGCAATCTGAACAAAGGCGAGTTACAAGTGGTGTGCCGCAAGGCTCTGTCCTGGGCCCCATTCTTTTTAATATATTTGTAAGTGACATAGGAGAAGGCTTGGTAGGAAAAGTTTGTTTGTTTGCTGATGATACAAAGGTGAGTAATAGGGTGGATATTCCTGGAGGTGTCTGCAACATGGAAAATGATTTAGCTTTACTGGATAGATGGTCAAAACTGTGGAAACTAGAGTTTAATGTCTCTAAATGTAAAATCATGCACTTGGGTAGAAGGAATCCCTGCTCTGAGTACCGTATGGGCAGTACTGTGTTAGCCAGGACCTCGGAGCAGAGAGATTTAGGGGTACTGATTACTGATAGCTGCAAGATGAGTGGACAGTGTAGCCAGGCAGTGGGAAAAGCAAGCAGGATGCTTGGCTGCATAGCTTGAGGCATCACCAGTAGGAAGAGGGAGGTTGTGATGCCGCTGTATAGAGCCCTGGTGAGGCTACATCTAGAATACTGTGTGCAGTTCTGGAGACCTTGCCTGCAAAAAGACATTATTCAAATAGAACGGGTCCAAAGGCGGGCAACAAAAATGGTGGAAGGACTTAAACTTAAAACTTATCAGGAGAGACTTAAAGAACTTAATTTGTACAGTCTGGAGGAAAGAAGGGAGAGGGGGGACATGATTGAGACCTTTAAATATGTGAAAGGATTGAATAAGGTTCAGGAGGGAAGTGTTTTTAAGAAGAAGCTTTATGATAGAACAAGGGGGCACAACCTGAAGCTAGTCGGGGGGAAGATCAGGAGCAATGTTAGAAAATATTATTTTACAGAAAGAGTAGTAGATGCTTGGAACAAACTTCCAGCAGAGGTAGTTGAAAAATCAACAGTCACTAAATTTAAACATGCCTGGGATAAGCACACATCTATCCTAAGATAAAGAGTACATACAGTGTACACATAAGGGCAGACTAGATGGACCGCATGGTCTCCTTCTGCCGTCAACCTTCTATGTTTCTATGTTTCTAATTACAATGTACTAGAGATGAGCGAGTAGTATTCGACCGAGTCGGTATTCGATCGAATACTACGCTATTCGTCATACTCGGTTTCGATCGAGTACAGCGGCGATGGCGCACTTTCGTTTCCCCTCCCACCTTCCCTGGCGCGTTTTTTACACCAATCACCATGCAGGGGGGGTGGGGGGTGGGACAGGTCCTGGGAGGACGCTGGCATCGCGAGAACGGCGTCTAGACGCATTGGCTGGAAAAACCATGTGACCTCGAATCTACAAAACTCAGCACTTCCTCTTCGTCAGCATTAGCAGCTTGAACTTAGTGAGGGATAGACGCTCACAGCAGGGAAAGACAGGCTGTAGCTGTATGTAGGCAGGCAGGGCCCCAGAAGCTCAGAATATCGCATTTACCACCATATATACCAGCTACCAGAAGACAAGAGAGTCATTGAGAGCCCTTATTAGGGCTACTATGCTGAACGGTATATAGCTCATATGTAGGCAGGCAGGGCCCCAGAAGCTCAGAATATCGCATTTACCACCATATATACCAGCTACCAGAAGACAAGAGAGTCATTGAGAGCCCTTATTAGGGCTACTATGCTGAACGGTATATAGCTCATATGTAGGCAGGCAGGGCTCCAGAAGCTCAGAATATCGCATTTACCACCATATATACCAGCTACCAGAAGACAAGAGAGTCATTGAGAGCCCTTATTAGGGCTACTATGCTGAACGGTATATAGCTCATATGTAGGCAGGCAGGGCCCCAGAAGCTCAGAATATCGCATTTACCACCATATATACCAGCTACCAGAAGACAAGAGAGTCATTGAGAGCCCTTATTAGGGCTACTATGCTGAACGGTATATAGCTCATATGTAGGCATGCAGGGCCCCAGAAGCTCAGAATATCGCATTTACCACCATATATACCAGCTACCAGAAGACAAGAGAGTCATTGAGAGCCCTTATTAGGGCTACTATGCTGAACGGTATATAGCTCATATGTAGGCAGGCAGGGCCCCAGAAGCTCAGAATATCGCATTTACCACCATATATACCAGCTACCAGAAGACAAGAGAGTCATTGAGAGCCCTTATTAGGGCTACTATGCTGAACGGTATATAGCCCATATGTAGGCAGGCAGGGCCCCAGAAGCTCAGAATATCGCATTTACCACCATATATACCAGCTACCAGAAGACACGAGAGTCATTGAGAGCCCTTATTAGGGCTACTATGCTGAACGGTATATACTGTAGCTCATATGTAGGCAGGCAGGGCCCCAGAAGCTCAGAATATCGCATTTACCACCATATATACCAGCTACCAGAAGACAAGAGAGTCATTGAGAGCCCTTATTATTAGGGCTACTATGCTGAACGGTATATAGCCCATATGTAGGCAGGCAGGGCCCCAGAAGCTCAGAATATCGCATTTACCACCATATATACCAGCTACCAGAAGACAAGAGAGTCATTGAGAGCCCTTATTAGGGTTACTATGCTGAACGGTATATAGCCCATATGTAGGCAGGCAGGGCCCCATAAGCTCAGAATATCGCATTTACCACCATATATACCAGCTACCAGAAGACAAGAGAGTCATTGAGAGCCCTTATTAGGGCTACTATGCTGAACGGTATATACTGTAGCTCATATGTAGGCAGGCAGGGCCCCAGAAGCTCAGAATATCGCATTTACCACCATATATACCAGCTACCAGAAGACAAGAGAGTCATTGAGAGCCCTTATTATTAGGGCTACTATGCTGAACGGTATATAGCCCATATGTAGGCAGGCAGGGCCCCAGAAGCTCAGAATATCGCATTTACCACCATATATACCAGCTACCAGAAGACAAGAGAGTCATTGAGAGTCCTTATTATTAGGGCTACTATGCTGAACGGTATATAGCCCATATGTAGGCAGGCAGGGCCCCAGAAGCTCAGAATATCGCATTTACCACCATATATACCAGCTACCAGAACACAAGAGAGTCATTGAGAGCCCTTATTAGGGCTACTATGCTGAACGGTATATACTGTAGCTCATATGTAGGCAGGCAGGGCCCCAGAAGCTCAGAATATCGCATTTACCACCATATATACCAGCTACCAGAACACAAGAGAGTCATTGAGAGCCCTTATTATTAGGGCTACTATGCTGAACGGTATATAGCCCATATGTAGGCAGGCAGGGCCCCAGAAGCTCAGAATATCGCATTTACCACCATATATACCAGCTACCAGAAGACAAGAGAGTCATTGAGAGCCCTTATTATTAGGGCTACTATGCTGAACGGTATATAGCCGATATGTAGGCAGGCAGGGCCCCAGAAGCTCAGAATATCGCATTTACCACCATATATACCAGCTACCAGAAGACAAGAAAGTCATTGAGAGTCCTTATTATTAGGGCTACTATGCTGAACGGTATATAGCCCATATGTAGGCAGGCAGGGCCCCAGAAGCTCAGAATATCGCATTTACCACCATATATACCAGCTACCAGAAGACAAGAGAGTCATTGAGAGCCCTTATTAGGGCTACTATGCTGAACGGTATATACTGTAGCTCATATGTAGGCAGGCAGGGCCCCAGAAGCTCAGAATATCGCATTTACCACCATATATACCAGCTACCAGAAGACAAGAGAGTCATTGAGAGCCCTTATTAGGGCTACTATGCTGAACGGTATATACTGTAGCTCATATGTAGGCAGGCAGGGCCCCAGAAGCTCAGAATATCGCATTTACCACCATATATACCAGCTACCAGAAGACAAGAGAGTCATTGAGAGCCCTTATTATTAGGGCTACTATGCTGAACGGTATATAGCCCATATGTAGGCAGGCAGGGCCCCAGAAGCTCAGAATATCGCATTTACCACCATATATACCAGCTACCAGAAGACAAGAGAGTCATTGAGAGTCCTTATTATTAGGGCTACTATGCTGAACGGTATATAGCCCATATGTAGGCAGGCAGGGCCCCAGAAGCTCAGAATATCGCATTTACCACCATATATACCAGCTACCAGAACACAAGAGAGTCATTGAGAGCCCTTATTAGGGCTACTATGCTGAACGGTATATACTGTAGCTCATATGTAGGCAGGCAGGGCCCCAGAAGCTCAGAATATCGCATTTACCACCATATATACCAGCTACCAGAACACAAGAGAGTCATTGAGAGCCCTTATTATTAGGGCTACTATGCTGAACGGTATATAGCCCATATGTAGGCAGGCAGGGCCCCAGAAGCTCAGAATATCGCATTTACCACCATATATACCAGCTACCAGAAGACAAGAGAGTCATTGAGAGTCCTTATTATTAGGGCTACTATGCTGAACGGTATATAGCCCATATGTAGGCAGGCAGGGCCCCAGAAGCTCAGAATATCGCATTTACCACCATATATACCAGCTACCAGAAGACAAGAGAGTCATTGAGAGCCCTTATTAGGGCTACTATGCTGAACGGTATATACTGTAGCTCATATGTAGGCAGGCAGGGCCCCAGAAGCTCAGAATATCGCATTTACCACCATATATACCAGCTACCAGAAGACAAGAGAGTCATTGAGAGCCCTTATTAGGGCTACTATGCTGAACGGTATATACTGTAGCTCATATGTAGGCAGGCAGGGCCCCAGAAGCTCAGAATATCGCATTTACCACCATATATACCAGCTACCAGAAGACAAGAGAGTCATTGAGAGCCCTTATTATTAGGGCTACTATGCTGAACGGTATATAGCCCATATGTAGGCAGGCAGGGCCCCAGAAGCTCAGAATATCGCATTTACCACCATATATACCAGCTACCAGAAGACAAGAGAGTCATTGAGAGCCCTTATTAGGGCTACTATGCTGAACGGTATATAGGTCATATGTAGGCATGCAGGGCCCCAGAAGCTCAGAATATCGCATTTACCACCATATATACCAGCTACCAGAAGACAAGAGAGTCATTGAGAGCCCTTATTAGGGCTACTATGCTGAACAGTATATAGCCCATATGTAGGCAGGCAGGGCCCCAGAAGCTCAGAATATCGCATTTACCACCATATATACCAGCTACCAGAAGACAAGAGAGTCATTGAGAGCCCTTATTATTAGGGCTACTATGCTGAACGGTATATAGCCCATATGTAGGCAGGCAGGGCCCCAGAAGCTCAGAATATCGCATTTACCACCATATATACCAGCTACAAGAAGACAAGAGAGTCATTGAGAGCCCTTATTAGGGCTACTATGCTGAACGGTATATAGCTCATATGTAGGCAGGCAGGGCCCCAGAAGCTCAGAATATCGCATTTACCACCATATATACCAGCTACCAGAAGACAAGAGAGTCATTGAGAGCCCTTATTAGGGCTACTATGCTGAACGGTATATAGCTCATTCTAGCTATATACACACTGCACACAACGGCTGCTTTAGTGAGGGGTAGCTGCTGCTGGAAGAGGGACAGAAAGACTTCAGTGGTGTATTAGCACCTATATACAAAACTATATACACTCTGCACAAAACGGCTGCTTTAGTGAGGGGTAGCTGCTGCTGCTGGAATAGGGACAGAAAGACTTCAGTGGTATATTAGCACCTATATACAAAACTATATTTGGCACTACTGTTTTGTGCCCTCTGTGCCAACAAAACCCTGTTATATACCCGGTGCGTATAGGCACCATTTCACCTTCTGGCAGTATACGGCTGTATAGCCAGGTGTTCTCCTAAAAAATATATTTATATTTGGCACTACTGTTTTGTGTCCTCTGTGCCAACAAAACCCTGTTATATACCCGGTGCGTATAGGCACCATTTCACCTTCTGGCAGTATACGGCTGTATAGCCAGGTGTTCTCCTAAAAAATATATTTATATTTGGCACTACTGTTTTGTGTCCTCTGTGCCAACAAAACACTGTTATATACCCGGTGCGTATAGGCACCATTTCACCTTCTGGCAGTATATGGCTGTATAGCCAGGTGTTCTCCTAAAAAAAACCTTCTATATTTGGCACTATTGTTTTGTGTCCTCTGTGCCAACAAAACCCTGTTATATACCCGGTGCGTATAGGCACCATTTCACCTTCTGGCAGTATACGGCTGTATAGCCAGGTGTTCTCCTAAAAAAATCTTCTATATTTGGCACTACTATTTTGTGTCCTCTGTGCCAACAAAACACTGTTATATACCCGGTGCGTATAGGCACCATTTCACCTTCTGGCAGTATACGGCTGTATAGCCAGGTGTTCTCCTAAAAAATATATTTATATTTGGCATAACGCGTGGCCAAAAAAGTAAAACGTCTGAAATGCGGAGGGCTAGCGCAAAGGGACGTGGACGAGGACGGGGGCGCGGAAATGCTGGTGGGGGCACAAACCGCGTTGAAGCCAGTGGGGATACAATGCGTGCTGGTGAGGGGCAGCCAGCATTACGCTCATCCAGCTTCCCTGCCTTTATGGGACAGTTAAGCGGGGGGCGGGGTACACCTCTGTTGAGGCCTGAGCAGCGTGAACAGGTGGTGCAATGGATGGCCGATAACGCTTCCAGTCACTTGTCCACCACCCAGTCATCCACACAGTCTCACTCTGACCCTCCTTCCTCCCAACCTGGCCAACAGAGTCAGCCCACCCTTGACCCCTCCCAGGACCTCTTTTCGGGTCCTTTTCCAGATGTGCTGCAAGAATCCCAGGAGCTAGCAGAGGAATTTGTTTGTAGTGATGCCCAAACACTTGAGTATCCGCCATCTCCTAGTGATGTGGACCCGGAACCAGCATCTGCTATCATGAGCGATGATGATGAGACACAGTTGCCATCAAGGGAGGCTGTTGGAATGTCCAGTGGGCAGGAGGAGGAGCAGAGAGAGGAAGTGGAAGAGGAGGTGGTGGACGACGAAATGACCGACCCCACTTGGACAGGGGTGATGTCCAGCGGGGAAAGCAGTCGAGATGCGGTCTGCGCATCACCGAATAAGGCAGCAAGAGGCAGAGGACAGTCTAGAGGCAGAGGACAGTCCAGACAGAGAAGGCAGGCCACAGCCATCGAGGCCTCGTACTTCTGTGGTGTGGAGATTTTTTAACGTTTGCGCGGACGACAAACTGAGCGCGGTTTGCGCAATCTGCCACTCAAAACTGAGTAGGGGCTCTGAGAAGAGCAATCTGACCACCTCAGGCATGCGCCGTCACTTGGAAGTCAAGCACTGGGCTGAGTGGGAGAGAGCAAACGCAATACAACCTGCGCCCGGTCTTGCTGCCACTGCCTCTTCCCCTTTGTTGTGTGCTGCCACTGCGGTCCAGACCTCCAGCCAGGACACCTCCACATCTGCCTCTGCCTCGGCTACTTTGGGGCCTTCTCCTTCAGCCCCCCCTTCCCCCGCATCTTCGTCTGCACCTTCCATCTCCTCGTCCCATCAACTGTCCATCTCGCAGGCGTTCAACCGCAGGCGGAAGTACGCCTCCAGTCACCCCCAAGCCCAAGCCCCTGCCTCATCTCCAAACTGCTGGCCCTGGAGATGTTGCCGTTTAGGCTTGTGGAGACGCAGGCCTTCCGCGACCTGATGGCGGCTGCCGCACCTCGCTATTCCGTCCCTAGCCGCCACTATTTTTTCCAGTGTGGTGTCCCCGCCCTGCACCAGCACGTGTCGCGTAACATCAGGCGGGCCCTGAGGTACGCAGTCAGCGCAAAGGTCCACTTGACCACCGACTCGTGGACAAGCTCTTGCGGCCAAGCACGCTACATCTCTTTGACGGCACACTGGGTGAATGTTGTGGAAGCGGGGACGGGGTCGCAAACAGGGACGGCCTACATACCACCCCCGCCCAAGATTGCCAGCACGGGTTCTGATAGACCCCCCTCCCCTTCCTCCTCCTCCTCCTCCTCTGCCTTAACATCGCCCTCAGCCTCTAGCTGGAAGCGTTGCAGCACTGGCGCGGGGAGACGTCAGCAGGCGGTGCTTAAGCTCATCAGCTTGGGCGACAGGAAGCACAGCGCCGCAGAGGTGAGGCACGCCATATTGCAGCAGACAGAGATGTGGCTGTCGCCGCTGCAGCTAGGACCAGGCATGGTCGTGTGCGATAACGGCCGTAACCTGGTGGCGGCTCTGGAGCTTGAAGAACTCAATCACGTACCATGCCTGGCCCACGTTTTTAATTTGGTAGTACAAAAGTTTCTAAAGACTTACCCCAACCTGGCAGAGCTACTGGTGAAAGTGCGGTGCTTGTGCGCTCACTTTCGGAAGTCAACTGTAGCTGCTGCTAGCTTAAAAAAAATCCAGCAACGCCTCCATTTGCCTCAACATCGGCTGTTGTGCGACCTGCCCACTCGCTGGAATTCCACCTATTGCATGTTGGCCAGGGTGTGTGAGCAGCAGAGAGCATTGATGGAGTACCAGATGATGCATCCACGCGTGCATCCAACTCAGCTCCCTCAGTTTGCCAACCACGAGTGGCCATGGATGGCAGACATATGCGATGTATTGCGTATCTTTGAGGAGTCCACTAAGAAGGTCAGCAGCGAGGACGCTATAGTGAGCGTAACCATCCCGCTCCTATGCGTCCTTAAAGAATCGCTCATCGCAATAAGGGAGAACGCATTGCACACAGAGGAGACGGGGGTAGGAGGAGACGCAACGCAGGTAGACAGTCAGACCACACTTTTGTCTGCTGCTCGGTGGCAGTTGCAGGTGGAGGAGGATGAGGAGGAGGAGGACAACGTGGAGGTGGCTGTGGAAGAGGATGCTGGCAGCGAGGGTAGCAGTCAGGCTGTGTGCGTCCCATTGGTTCAGCGCGGATGGGGCGGAGAGGAGGAGGAAGAGGAGGAAATGGAAAATGATCCTTCTGGTGGGGGCAGTGACGTCATGCCTACTCAGAGTCTGGCACACATGGCTGACTTCATGCTGGGCTGCTTTTCCCGGGACATACGTGTTGTATTGGAGAACAAACTATACTGGGTCTTCGCACTCCTGGACCCCCGGTATAAAGATAACTTCTCCTCTTTTATTCCGGTAGAGGAGAGGACGAATCGATTACTGGAATACCAGAGGGAACTCGTGCAGAACATGATGCAGATTTTCCCACCCACCATCGCTGGCGGCAGAGAGGAGAGTGTCTCCCAGAGTCTGACAACATCGATCAGGCCCACAGCCACCAGGGGAACACTCTCCAAGGTGTGGGACACGTTCATGTCACCCCCTCGTGCAACTTCCATCACTGCGGGGCCCGCTATCAGCAGGAGGGACAAGTATCGGCGGATGTTGCGGGACTACCTGGCAGACCACACCCCTGTCCTCCCCGATCCCTCGGCGCCCTACACTTACTGGGTCTCCAAGTTTGACACGTGGCTGGAACTGTCCCTGTACGCCTTGGAGGTGCTTGCCTGCCCTGCCGCCAGCGTGCTATCAGAAAGGGTGTTCAGCGCAGCCGGGGGCATTATAACCGATAAGCGCAGCCGCCTGTCAACCGACAGTGCCGACAGGCTGACGCTAATCAAAATGAACAGCAAGTGGATTGAAGAGTGGAGTGAAGTGCCATCTGTATGAAGTACCATTTCCTCCTCCTCCTCCTCCTCCTCCTTAACCGCCGTAGAATTGCTGTATTAATAAAAAAAATGATGGCTCACCTCTTGGGCTTAATACAATCAATTTTTAAGAGGTCTCAGCTCTTGGGACTCCACACAATTTCTAAGAGGTCTCAGCTCTTGGGACTCCACACAATTTCTAAGAGGTCTCAGCTCTTGGGCCTTAATACAATTTTTAAGTGGTCTCAGCTCTTGGGACTGCACACAATTTTTAAGAGGTCTCAGCTCTTGGGCCTCCACACAATTTTTAAGAGGTCTCAGCTCTTGGGCCTCCACACAATTTCTAGGAGGTCTCAGCTCTTGGGCCTTAATACAATTTTTAAGAGGTCTCAACTCTTGGGCCTTAATACAATTTTTAAGAGGTCTCAGCTCTTGGGCCTCCACACAATTTTTGAGAGGTCTCAGCTCTTGGGCCTCCACACAATTTTTAAGAGGTCTCAGCTCTTGGGCCTCCACACAATTTCTAAGAGGTCTCAGCTCTTGGGACTCCACACAATTTTTAAGAGGTCTCAGCTCTTGGGCCTCCACACAATTTCTAAGAGGTCTCAGCTCTTGGGACTCCCCACAATTTCTAAGAGGTCTCAGCTCTTGGGCCTTAATACAATTTTTAAGTGGTCTCAGCTCTTGGGACTGCACACAATTTTTAAGAGGTCTCAGCTCTTGGGCCTCCACACAATTTTTAAGAGGTCTCAGCTCTTGGGCCTCCACACAATTTTTAAGAGGTCTCAGCTCTTGGGCCTCCACACAATTTCTAGGAGGTCTCAGCTCTTGGGCCTTAATACAATTTTTAAGAGGACTCAACTCTTGGGCCTTAATACAATTTTTAAGAGGTCTCAGCTCTTGGGCCTCCACACAATTTTTGAGAGGTCTCAGCTCTTGGGCCTTCACACAATTTTTAAGAGGTCTCAGCTCTTGGGCCTCCACACAATTTCTAAGAGGTCTCAGCTCTTGGGACTCCACACAATTTTTAAGAGGTCTCAGCTCTTGGGCCTCCACACAATTTCTAAGAGGTCTCAGCTCTTGGGACTCCACACAATTTCTAAGAGGTCTCAGCTCTTGGGCCTTAATACAATTTTTAAGTGGTCTCAGCTCTTGGGCCTCCACACAATTTTTAAGAGGTCTCAGCTCTTGGGCCTTAATACAATTTTTAAGAGGTCTCAGCTCTTGGGAGTCCACACAATTTTTAAGAGGTCTCAGCTCTTGGGCCTTAATACAATTTTTAAGAGGTCTCAGCTCTTGGGAGTCCACACAATTTTTAAGAGGTCTCAGCTCTTGGGCCTTAATACAATTTTTAAGAGGTCTCAGCTCTTGGGCCTCCACACAATTTTTAAGAGGTCTCAGCTCTTGGGCCTCCACACAATTTTTAAGAGGTCTCAGCTCTTGGGCCTCCACACAATTTCTAAGAGGTCTCAGCTCTTGGGCCTTAAAACAATTTTTAAGAGGTCTCAGCTCTAAGCTTCCCTTACTGCTGGGGTGACACACTGTAACAAACCTCCTCCTGTAAGCTTCCCTTACTGCTGGGGTGACACAATGTAACAAACCTCCTCCTGTAAGCTTCCCTTACTGCTGGGGTGACACAATGTAACAAACCTCCTCCTGTAAGCTTCCCTTACTGCTGGGGTAACACACTGTAACAAACCTCCTCCTGTAAGCTTCCCTGACTGCTGGGGTGACACACTGTAACAAACCTCCTCCTGTAAGCTTCCCTTACTGCTGGGGTGACACACTGTAACAAACCTCCTCCTTTAAGCTTCCCTTACTGCTGGGGTGACACAATGACACAAGAAGACATGTCTGACCACATCTCACACACACACACACACACACACACAATGACAATTAGGGGTGGGGTCTATTTGTTTTCCCCCTTGCCTATGCCATCTGTGGTTGTCATTAGGCAACGTGATTTTAAGGGGTGCAGAATTTTGTTCTTCTTTTTTGTACAGTTTGGCTTGGGGTCCAAGGCAATGTAGAGGAAAGAAGGTTTCCTTGTCTTGTCTCACTTTACGTAGAAGTTATATTGTGTTTGGAGTGTATTGTTGAGAGGCTGTGATAGTGGCGTAATAGTGCGACTTGGGCGCGTTATATGCACCCAGACATGCTTCCCCTGCTGTCCCAGTTGCATTCCAGCAGTGTTGGCATCATTTTCTGATGTTTCAGGGTGGACTTGGTGACCTCCAAGTGGTCGAACTGAGATTTCCAAGTGGCGAGCATTTTTTTCCCATAGACTATAATGGGATTCGATAATCGGTCGAGTAGTCGAGTAACGCGGTCTATTCGAATCGAAATTCGAAATTTCGAATATTTCACTACTCGCTCATCTCTACAATGTACTGTATCAGGCTCATTTAGCATTGCTAGCCCTGTTAGTATTTAATGTGCTTTTACTCTCTTTGCACTAGCGCTTTATTGTTGCATTGTATATTAATAGGTCACATACTTTGGTATTTGAATGCTTTCAGTTCAATCACAGATTTATTGTGCCATCTAAATATGATCATAGTGATATTTGATATTGTTATTTCTCATCAGTAGAGCCCCCTTCTTGTTTGTTAATTGTATGTCTATGAGTTTGCAGCTTTTACAATAATGTAATTTTGTATTTTTATACCACAATAGAATTTGTGCGGTCTTCCAGGCTAGCTTTGCTGTCCTGGCTTATTTGACTGCATGTTATATACTATGGTAAATGAGAGCCCTGGCCCAACATTAGCTCTGGCAGTTTCTATGCTCCTGTATGCTGGAGGTTTAGTAAAGGTATGTTTTACATGCACATTGACATGCACAATGTGAGCTGATGTGCTCCCATGTGGTGCACATTTTCTTGGTGCTTGATAAATCACTAATAGCAACAGTTTGCAAATGAAAACTGCCTTCATAAAGAAACATTTGCTAACATAAGAAAACCTGTGCCTTATGCCAGTACTGCTCAGGGGGGGTATATATATATATATATATATATATATATATATATATATATATTATTATTATTTTTTTTAATACAAAACTAAGAGGCCGATTTATTAATAGCGCCAGGTGATGAGCGACAGTAGCGTGATTTTCACAGCGCCGGCTAGTATTCGCTGTGCTTGGCCGTTGTTCGGTTGTTGACAGCGACTCAGTCGGTGTGCGGTAATGTTGAATACGGGGTTAGGAGTCGCTGTTTGACAGGTTCCGCGCTGTATGGGAGCGCATGACAACGAATGGCCATAGCGAACGGCTCCCAGCATATTCATTAACAAATCACGCTCCGAAACCCCAGAGCGCTGGCGGCGATGTGTTAAAAGTAGTTTTTTAACCCCCCAAACAACCTTATTTTTGGAAAAAAATAATAAACAAGTTTTTTTAAACATTTTGTAATATGAATACATTAATATCAGGCCTGTAATATCAATTCTGCACAAATTTTTTTTTTTTTTTTTTGGTCACCGAATTTTTGACATTTAAAAAAAAAAAAAAAAAAAAAAAAAAAAAGATTAATATCAATTAATTATGAATATTTAAAGATTGCTCCATTGAAATGCATTGGAGAGCGCCAGGTAGCGAGAGGTCATACCTGGCGCTGTGATGGGATTAGCAGCGGCGCTGTTCGCTGAAGTCTGAAACATGATGAATCCCGCGCTAGCTGACGCTCTCGCCGGCGCTAGCCTCATTTAGCGTGATAAATGCGTGATTGTGTTCGCAGCCTGGCGTTCTGGAGTTGGTAGCCGCCGATAGCTGGTGCTACCTGGCGCAAGTGAGACACTACCTGGCGCTATCCCTTGATAAATAAGGCCCTAAGAATGCAAGGTGGATTTCATTTTTAGTTCCTTTTAAGAAGAAGGATTAACGAAATTACTATGTATTGTTTATATTTAATATAGATTATATATTGAAACACAGATATATATATATATATATATATATATATATATATATATATATATATAGAGAGAGAGAGAGAGAGAGAGAGAGAAAGAGAAAGAGAGAGAAAGGGGGGTACCGGAGAGAAGAAGGAGGAATAGGTGGGGAATAGCCATCCAGTTGTTTGGAGAGGACACATTTTAAAGCCTTAATACGTAAGGGAGCGATATTCAGGAGTATTCTATAATGCAATCCAGCTGTGCCATGTCTTAATAAAATTATCATTTTTGTTATGTATGGAAATCGAAAAGATCTTCCATTCTGTAAATCTTATTCACCCTAGATAACCAGGGTAAATGGTTATCTTTTGCGATAATTGAGGATGACTTGTCGCAAAAGATTCTGTAAGCTGGAGCAGAACCAGAAAGTATGTAGGAGTGTGCTCTCTTACTGTTCGCATCTCCAGCAAAGAGGGCTGGATGGCAGAATGCAGAGGCTTTGTGTGCAAAGCCTCTGTTCTTTGGAGAAACTAGAGTTGAGATTTGACTCCCATTTAGATATAAAAGATGGAGCATTGGTTACCGATGGGTGGTTAAGTAAGAGAGATAGTACATGGCGGGCAGGGCCACTTTCAGGACAAATTTGTTCTAACTGGGTGGGTTCATGAAAGTTGCGGTCCAGGACCTTTAAGAATACCAGGAAATGCCTAATCTGAGGGGGCCTTCAGAATGGTATGGGATCACCGGCCATTTCTGTTATTTCTTTAAGGTTTTTCCCAGCCTGATGTGGATCTAAAATGAAGGGCCCGCATTGATTAATGGGCCCATAAGACATTGCATCTCTATCTTTGGAATAAGTGAGAGGTGTGCTTTAAGCCATTCCATGGAAGTGTACTCTAGTATTAAATTAAAAGCTTTAAGGAAGAATGGGATTATGGGAGAATGCTTTGTAATAAGAGATATAAAATCTATCAGGACCTGGAAGGGAGCAGGATGCAATTGCATGTGTGATCTCTTCCCTGGATAGTAGAGATTCAAGCTCTTCAATGGATTCTCGGGGCAGAGTGGGCATACCTTGTTCAGATATTTTTTGGAACTGAGGTGTCCTTTTCCCCATGGGGAAGATCATATAATTCACTATAGAGCTTGGGAAACTTCCCAGAATGTATAGATTTTTTTCTCCTGAGGGTTTCTTTAAGTGGGCAACATACTATTGAGATCTAACATCTCGGAGGGCTCTAGCCAACACCTTTCCCGAAGGCTCTAAGACATCTGGACAGTGTGGCTTTAGGTTATGTGAGTAACAGTGTTTTTAGTCTAGAACTTAACATGTCAAGCTGTGCTTCTTGTTGTATCAATTGGGAATTTTTATGGGTGGCTTCAAGGTGATGGATTTGTGTAAGGTGAGATTTGATCTGTACTCTTTCTTAAGGCGAGCACCATGCTTAATAGGAACACCTCTGATGACACATTTGTGGGCTTCCCATAATGTGGTTGGGCTGGTGTCTTGAGTTTCATTGAGACTGAAGTAAGTTTCTAGTTTGCGTTCAATATCTACCTCTTCTACAGAGTCCGTGAAAAGTGAGTAATTTAGTCTCCAATAGGAGGTCCTGCTATTCTAACCACTCATGCATAAATATGGGCTTGTTCTGAGGAAATAATATTTTGGCATCCCCCTGTCCAATCTTGACCATTGGGAGGTTCTCATCCTACATATATATATAGTAAGGTGTACATTGTTGAAGGGCTAGGTAGGGCTTGGGGACAGGCCAAAAGTGCTGACATGCGTCGGCGCTCGGGTACAGAAGGAGAGCCAGGAGGGGGTGTGTGCAATGAGCATTGCACTAGAAGGCCTCCTGGTGAGAGACAGGGAGAGTACAGGAACAGAGCAGCCGGCACCCCCCCCCCCCCCCATACACACACACACACACACACACACACACACACACATCGCTCATTCAGGGTTAAGGGGAGAGGTAATCTGAGGGATCGAAAGCCAGAGGGCACAAGGCACTGGATAATTCCCCACCCCCTCACACCAAGGACGCCCAGGAGATTTTGCAGTCAAACACGTATCAATTGAAATTGTAAGGAGGAAGGTGTTGTTGTTTCGAAATAGCACGATGGCTGTGTGAAGTGAGCCCTGGCCTGTTCCTGACATCCCCACCAAAAATGGAGTCCAAGGTTGCAGTGCTCCATCTGGCCCGCATGCAACACCACCTGAGCAGGGACAATTAAAAAAACAGACCCCGGGCCCCTTGATATGTATGGCTTCAGGAAAAAACAAAAACAGGTAAAACAGTACGTCTTTTGGTTCAGAGCAATCCCGTTTGTATCTAGAGCAACTGGGCCTTAGAGGGAAGAATGGGAAGACCCAACATGGCAATCATGTACAGGGATCACTGCAGGGGTGCTGGGGCATGAGAAAAGGGAGCTACCTGGTCTTCCCCTTTAGCCATAGAGCCAGGCAGGACCAGGAACCATGGCCAAAGCTCATAGCTAGATCAGTGATGGGGACAACTTATGGTACTAAAGGGGGGCAGGAGAGTATTTTGACCATTGGATCTCCTGAGAAAGAGAATTATTAGATGGAAACTGGGCTTGAGTGGGAGCTATAGGGCCCTAAGTATCATGGCTCTGGGTTTGGAAATCCTACTACTATACATTACCATGTGATCTTGACAAAGCACTTGAGAATCGATATGACTCTATTAGATTTTTATCCCCCGCGTGGTCAATGCAGCAGGAGCTGGAAAGAGGTGGGTAGGGAGTTGGGATTCAGTCCGGGACTGAAACAGGATCAGTTCCAAGAAATGAAGAGAGACAGGTCCTTGTTTCCCTTCTGGAACACCCCTTATTCTTAGGTTATTGCTACAATTACAGCTCTCTGTGTCATCATGGTGCAGTTGTAGTGCTGTAATCTAATTTTGGAAGCTTGTTTGGAAGGTTAATTAGGTTGTTTCAACTGCAGAGAGACGTTCCTCTATACCGGCATTAGAGGATTCCAAGAAGGATACCCTAGCTTCAATGTTGCTCACCTGGCTACATAATCAGAGAGTTCTTTTTAAAGTAGGAAAGTAGGGGGGGATAGAAATAGGGTTTGTATGAATTGTGAGAGAGAAGATTCCTTTGCCTGGTCACAGTGTTGAGGTATGTTTGGCCTGTTTGGGGCACAAGCTATAACAGGGAAGGGGGGATTTTCTGGGTCCACTGGGCTTACCCTGGATCCTCGAATGACAGTGTGGTGCCATGGCGGGGGTCCTTGTGGGGGTCAGTGGATCCTTGAAAAATACCTTGTAATCTCACTCTGGCATGAATGTTTTTTTATAGTATATTTTTTATAGTATATTTATTCCCAGTTATATACAGGTTCCACAATAGAGCAAATAGTAATAAAGTGTGAACATCCTTTGTAAAGGTTATACATTGATATTGTTACCGCTATTTACATAGGTGATTAGAGCCTTTGCGGCTTATTGTCCTAGATTCAGTCTTTACGTGGATTTTTTGAATTGGATGGCCTTGGGTACTTGCCCTTCCGTTGGTTATCCTTTCTGTTGATAATTCCCTCTGTTTGTAGAAATTAATGGGTATGGGTTGTTTCTCCACAGTCTGTAGCAAGCTGTTTCCCCTCAATAGGTTGTAGCAAGGTATCAGTACTCTATTGGCAGTTTATGCATATATTTAGGGATAGGTAAACATTGGGTTTATAATACAACAGTGTGCAGAGAAAGGGTTAAATTGGTTACTAGTATTGCGCCCTGTGTTGTGGCAGGTGTGGCGCCCCGTGGGCGTTAATTAGCTGGCTGTGGCATTGGGGAGCTCGTCCCTTGTGTAGCATTCGACAGCGCTGCGAGGCCGCCTGTGCAGGATGGGCGGGTTTTTACCTTTTTACCCTTCCCAGCTTCCTGCTAGCCCCCTGATTGGATGATATGGTCAAGGGTGGAAGTGCGCAAAAGACATGTCCATCGTCGCTAGTGGCGGCGGCCATTTTTATGGTTGTAAACATTCACTGGGGTCTGTTGTGCGCAGGCGCGCATGAGCGCGGATCTGCGAGTATGTCCCCAAGTGTGATGGCTGCCATTTTAGGTTGGGCTAAGTGCCTTTTGTTGGGACGGGTTGCCTTTATAATAATAGCGGCGGATTTGTCTCTTGTCATGGAGGCAGCCATTTTTGGTTAGGCTATGTGCCAATATTAGTGTCAATTGCCTTTCTTAGAGTAGCGGCTATTATGTCTTCTAACATGGTGGCAGCCATTATTGGTTGGGCCAGGCGCCTGGTATTGAGGTGACAGCGTTTTCGGAGCACAGCTAAGGTAACTGTGAATTAGTTATAAGTGTTGTGAACATGCTTGTCATTGCTGTGTTTGTTTCGAATGAATGTGCATGTGATAGAGTTGGATGTACATGTAGGATATATAAGTCATACATATCACATATCATCTTGCTGTATACATTGCTCATAACTGTAGTATGAAAAATACAATAAAAATGGTAATATTAGTAGTATTCTAGTGCAGATTATAAGGTTCTAGATTATATCATTTGCATATGTTGTTTATTTATATACTCTTATGGGAGTCAGGATAGAAGTGTATAGGGATACATATTTTTGCTGGTCACTATATGTAGCTTATGTTCATTCCAGGTATGTGTCTGTGACTTGGTTGGGCTATGGGTGAGTAGTGATTGGTTGTCATGGTTAGGTAATGGGGTGCTGTCAGTTCTTGATTGTATTCAGAGGAAGGGGGAGAAGCTATAGGTTTCATTTAGGCCGTGTATTCTTGTTGCTTTTAATTTATTGCTCCACCTTGTTTCCCTTTGCAGGGTCTGTTTTTGGATATCACCCCCTCTCTGGTTAACATGTAGTTTGTTGAGTGCTTGAAAGGTTAGTCCTTTTGGGTTGGAGGCGTGTTTCTTGAGGAAATGTGGTCTGATTGGTGTGGTAATGTTCTTGTTTCTGATATCTCTGATATGTTCAGAGATCCTGATTTTAAATTTTCAGTTGGTTTTACCCACATAGAAATTCCCACATGGGCAAGTGAGTAGGTAGATGATGTGGGGAGAGTTACAGTTAACAAAATGTTTGATGTTGTGCGGTTGGTGGTTTGGTAGGATGAAGGTATTGCCTTGTTTTATATATTGGCATACATTGCAACACCCGCAATTATAAACCCTGGATCTGGATTCTTGGTTTGGTCATTGTAGTGGCTTTTTACTAGAGAATCTTTGATGGATTTTGGTCTTCTGTAGACCAGTTTCAGTTTCTCCGGGACTATGTCCATAAGGTCTTGGTCATGGGTCAGTACTTGCCAATGTTTCTAATTGATGTATGTTGTTTTGTGTAGGTGAGTATGAAGGGGAGTATTGGTGTGGTCTGTGTCTTTCTTTTTTGTGTGAAGAGTAAGGTATGTCTATTTCTTTCTAGTGTTTTGTGGTATGCGTGTTTGAGTGTTTTCTTACTGTAGCCCCTAAGTAATAATCTGTCCCTGATGGCCCCCACCGCCTTCTGGAAATCTTCGTCTGTTGAGCAATTTCTTCTGGCCTGTAAATATTCCCCGTACGGGAACTGGATGCCCTAGGAATATAGACATTGATTCACTAAGAGTAGAAAAAAAATAAAATCATAGTATTAAAAAATTAAATTCATGAGAAAAAAGCCTGAGAATTTCACTTTTAGTGAATCACCAGGTAGGAATATAAAGAAAGTCAATGGCACTTTTTTTACTCCTGGGAAAAGTATTGAACTTTTTACCCCTTTTTACCTGTAGTAAAAAAGTACCATTGACTTTCATTGTCTCCCTATCTGGTGATTCACTAACAACGACATTCCCAGGCTTTTTTCTCATGAATTTAATTTTTTACTACCATGAGAATCTTTTTCAACTTTTACTGAATCAAGGCCATTGTTTGCCGCGGTCGGCTTCTTGCAGAAGTTTGTGTATATGTTTCCTTCGGAGTCCATGTCTATCTTGAGGTCCAGGAAGGTTATTTCCTTGGAGTTGTAATCAAGTGTCAGTTTTAGATTGAGCATGTTGTGATTCAGTAGTTCATGGAAAGACTTAAGTTCTGTCTCTGTCCCTTCCCATAGGACGAGAATATCGTCGATGTATCTGTACCAAATAATTACCTTTTCCAGGTATGAGGTCATGTTGTCATCTTGCCAAAGGGTCCGTTCCCACCAGCCTAGATATAAATTGGCTTAGGTGGGTGGCGGAGCTTTGTGTTTGGTGATATAGTTGGTTGTGGAACAGAAAAATGTTGTGTGTGAGTATGAATTCAAGTAGTTTAATCAGAAATGAGCTGTGATCATAGTGGCTTATATCGAGTTGATCCAAAAACGTCTTGACCTCCCTAAGGCCTGCAGTATGTGGTATGCTCGAGTAGAGCGCCTCCATGTCAAAAGAGACTAGGAGTGTGCCCTTAGGTAGCGTTAGTCCTTCAAGTGTCTGTCGAATGTGTGGTGTGTCTGTAATGAAAGAGGATAAGGTCTGTACGTATGGTTGTAGGCGTGAGTTGATGTACTTGCTTGCCGTGCTGGTCAAGGACCCTATCCCTGAGACAATTGGTCGCCCTGGTGGGTCTGTGAGGGATTTATGGATTTTCGGTAGGGCATAGAAAGTTTGGGTTATGGGTTTGTCAATCAGTAAGAAGTCAGCTGTCTGTTTGTTGATTAATTCATGTGATTTTGCGTGTTCTATGAGGGCTTGGTATTCATTCTGGTCTTTTTGGAGGCGTGTCATCGGGACTTTCTGGTAACAGTCTCTGTTATTAAGTATTTTTTGGCACATCTTTTTACACTGGGTTCTTGTCATAATCACTGTATTTCCCCCCTTATCTGCTGGTTTTATAACTTTGTCTGGAGTAGATTCTAGTTGTTGTAAAGCTTTTTTCTGTGACTGTGTAATGTTATTTGGTCTTTGTCCTTGTGTGATTAGTCTTTCTATATCGTAGGTCACCAGGTTAACAAAGGTTTTTATGCTCGCTTGTAGTTTTAGAGGGGGAAAATAAGTGGATGGTTTCTTAAAGGGCCTCTTGTCTGGGGGGGTAGGAGTGTCTCCCCAGGTTTGGGCTGGTTGTTTGGTGGTCATGTGGTGTCTTAACTGTGTCTCTTGTAGACTTTGTTCTTCCAAGAGTTCGCAGAGGTTTTATAAGGTTTGTTGGTCATTTATGGTGAGGATTGTGTTTGAGTGTGGTTCAGTGTTTCTGTATTGGTACCTAAAGGAGCATTTAGCAAAGGTCCATTTGCTGAATGGGGGGATTTGCTGTTTTTTATTCAGTGAGGTGATTGAGAGCTGCCACATTTAGGCCACTGGTTTCCTAGCAACAGGCGCAGTAAACTTGCTCCAGCTTTCTTCCCAGGGCAGCACACGGCAGTAACAGCTCTGTGTGTGTGTGAGGTGCTGCTTCTGTGTTGAGACCACCAGGTATATATAAAATTTCTACTAAATAAACTGACTGAAATCTACTTTGAATGACTGTGCAGGTATATATATATATATATATATATATATATATATATATATATTAAAGTGGACCAAAATCCACCCTACAGTCTATGAGGCATACTTGCTCCAGATTCGGGATGCCCCGCTGTGTTAAATCCCCCAGGTCGCCCGAAAACTCACCTTCTTTCCCGGTCTAGCGGCGCATGCGAGAGCAGCTGCTGCATCCTCGCTATGCTTTTTAGTAGGGCGTGTGCCTGCGCCAGGCATTTGTGAATGTTCAGCATGGGCAACCCTGTTAAAGGGTAGCAGGGGATGCGGCAGACAGTGTGCTCTGATCCGCTTGCCTTAGACGAAGGGACGGGAGCTAATCCGAGCGCGCTGACTGGATGAGAGGCTGCGCATGCGCTGTAGGACAGGGAAAGTGTGAGATTGGGCAACCTGGGGGGATTTCACACAGCGGGGCATTTCGATCAGGGTGCCCGGGGGGTAAGGAACAAAACCCAGGACAGTCAAAATCCTGGGTTTTTGGTCCACTTTAAAGTCTAAAAGAATCCAGTGCTGGCCACTGGCCTTCCCTTGGCACATCAAAATACGGGATGCCCCACTATGTGAAACACCCTGGCTCCCATGGTGATGGAAATAGCTGCAGCCGCATCCTCAGCATCCCCGGGATGAGGCACGCTCCCATGGATAGCCATTCAGAGAGGCTGGGGGCCCAGGGATGTTGCCGCTCCAGGTTCTCGTTGCCAAACTCTGTGTGCGATTGGATGACAGCCTGTGCATGCCCAATGGGACAGGGAAAGGTATATTTTGACAGCTGAACTGGTGGGCGGGGGGGGGGGTTCACGTAGTTGGGATGCCCCCGGGGCAAGAAAAAGACTGGGGACAGTGAATGGTTTTGTTCCTCTTGAAACACACAAAGCTGTAAAAAAGAGAAAATGGGAATCGGAAAGATACTGCAGACAGCAGCAAAGGTAAAAAGAAAGAAAAACTGGGAAAATAATTAATCTGTAGAGCAACAAAAACAAGATAAAAATAGAAAAATCCAATTGTAGAAAAAAGTTAAAAAAAAAATTATAATTCTGAGCTGGGCTCGAACCTTAGACTCTCTGTACCATGTCTAAATGCTCTACCTACTGAACCATTCAGCCTGCTAGGAGTAAACTACATTTCATTAGGTAACATATCTGAAACAATGTTCCATAATGCAGTCACTATCCCCTCGATTCAAAGAGCAAAAGTTAATTGATTTCGTATCGAGAATCGTAAGTTTGGGTGGGTGTTTGTCATTTTTTCTTGTTTTTTTGCCCATTTCGTATTCGCACGATCGTTCGCGCATAGACGTATATGAACATACGCATTTCGTACGAGAATCGTATATTTTGCGTTAGTTCGTGTGTTTTTCCCGTCCAAATCGTATTATTTGCGTCCGATCCTATTTTTTACGTCCTTCACATGGGCTTGCGACCAATTCAGAGAGGTGATTGCTAATTGTTTTGAAGCCCATTAAAGAGCTGCTTTACGAAATGTTTGCCGGCAGCTATTTGGCCTCGGGAGTAGGATGGAGAGGAGCGAGTTTGTGGCACATCAAGGGCTTATGCTTTTTGGCATTGAGTTGATCGAGATGTCTGAGAGCAGATTGCCCCTGCGTCGTCGCATGAACATCGATAGCATGAATGATGTTGAGCTGTTCGAGCTGACCAGGCTTAATCGCGCTTCCCTCCATAAATTATATAGTGAGCTGCGGCCATGGTTAGCCCGCACCACAAGGAAGGGGCATGCAATTTCAGGTATGACCAAGATGCTTGGCTGCCTGCAATTTTTGGCGAACGGCTCGTTCCAGAGGCTGGGTGCCCTCTCCGTGGGGATGTCACAGCCTACGCTGAGCCGCGCACTATCTAAATTTTTGGAAGGCATGGCTGCCATAACTCCAAAATATATTTATTTTCCGGATGATATGGCAGCCAGAAACGCCATTAAGCTTGGGTTTTATAATGTGGCCGACATGCCCAACGTTATTGGTGCTATTGACTGCACACATGTGGCACTCGTACCTAGGGCTGCCGACGAGTATATATATAGGTATTGAGATTGGTTATTATGTTGGCCAACGTGTAATGTAACCTGTTTTCCTTTGCGGCAGCATATTTGTTTATCCCTCATTTGTGTAGCTGCTTTATCTAGGCTTTTCATTAGTCTTTCCCAATAGAGTGCAGACATGTATTTTTTTTTTTAATTTTTTTTTTTCAAATATCAATTACCCTTTTTGTATGTTTTTGCCTTAAGGAATCGAAAAATGGGACACTCCCTTAATGTCCAGGCCGTGGTTGGTCCGGACATGCGTTTTATGAGTGTCCTTGCCGGCTACCCAGGATCGTCGCACGACTCGTATATCCTCAGGCGATCTGGGTTGTTTAGGAGATTTGAGGCAGGTGAATTTTCGGGTGCATGGCTGCTTGGTAAGTGTGTCCTATTTGTGTGCTATTAAATGTGGGATTAATCTTGTATTTGTTGATATTTTTGTATTTGAATTCTTTACATAAGCCAGAAACTGCCTTTTTGTTGGGTCATATATTATGAACTCCAAAACAAAATGCTTGCCTCGCTTTGTCCTTCAGAATGTTTTCCCTTTAGTTAGGATGTCTGTAAGTTCCATGTCCCTAAATATATTGGTTGGGAGTTTATACCCAATGATCTGTGAGCTTTTGCTCCTTTTGTAGTATTGGTCTTTAAATGTCAAAGTGGACTTAAACTGCATACATTGTAGTTTTCATATAAATGTGGATAGCCCCTCAGCAGCATCCTAATTGTAACATGTCAGAAACCTCAAAATATATTTAAATTCCAACTACCCTTGGCCGTGCAGATGTTTGTTAATTAATTGGTATATTGAAGTGCCATTTTTAATTATGTACTACATTAGTGGCAATAGTTATTTTGCTAATGTGCCCTGGGTGTTTTTTTTGGCCCTTTACCTTACATCATTATGATATATGTAAAATTATTTGTGTTTGTTGTGTTGCCTTTTTAATTTTGATTACATTTAATTGTCTGTTTAAGGTGATTCCGGGTACCCACTTCTACCCTGGCTCATGACGCCTGTGCTGCGGCCCCAGGATGCCTCTCAGGAAGCGTACAACCGTGCGCACCGCAAGACCAGGGCTGTTGTGGAGAGGGCCTTTGGGCTGTTGAAGACCCGTTTTCGTTGCTTGGACCATACTGGGGGCGCCCTGCAATATGATCCAAAAAAAGTGATCGACATAATCATGGCATGTGCTGTTTTGCACAATTTTGCGATACTGGAACGTGTCCCACGTTATGTGGATAGCCTGCCCTCTACAGCCCTAGAGGATGATGGAGAGAATTTTGTTGGGCCACCCAGTGAGTCTGCCCAATCAGTTCGAGCAAACTTGATATTGCAGCATTTTAGTTAATTTTATTTCGTGTATCAACATTCTGTGTGTCTGTGTTAGCCTTTTTGTTAAATATGTTGTTTTGCCGTAATGTGGCATTACCTCAAAGTAAAACATTTTTACCTTAATTGTTGCCTAATGTATTTCATGTAGTTTCCTTAGCTTGATATTTGCATTGTTACACCTCTTAAAACCAAAATTATCTGGTTTAGCCCAAGCTGTTTAAAATGTGTTCCCACTAAAAAAGCCACAAGTATTGTAAGTGAGAATATTTTTTTACTTAGGAAAGTTAAAATTATTGTGCTTAACAGAAAAAATTCCACATACATCTGTGGTTACAAATGGATGAGATAACAAAAAAAACATAGAGCACATCTACACCTGGAAGTGAGTGGCACAACCAAACAAGGACACCCAGTCCAAAGGCCAGCCTAGTCCAGTCATTAATATTGCCTGTGCCCAGGGATATTTGGGCATGGCCATAATGTCACACAAACATGTCTGCAAACAGGAGGAGCACCAACCAAATACATATTTAAAGCCATAAGTGGCCAGATACACTCCACATAGACATATGGCATTGGCTAGTGGCCTTAATCATTACTCTAAGGAGCTATATGGGAGCAAATACAAAACACAACCTGCATGAGCAACACAAAATGGATTGTTTGAAACCTCAAAGGACAAGTAAATACAGTGGGGGTTAAGAGAAAAGATGTCCCACACAACCATGGCTTAATAGGGTGGCTGCCCATAATACCCAGGTGGAGGTCCAGGTGGAGGTCCATGTGAATGGGACCTAGCCTGGGCCATGGCAGCATTGTGAATTTGAAACTGCTCCACAATGTTTCTCTGCATATTGGTCATCTCAGCCATGGCTGACTGGATGCCATTACTTGCAGTTACCACGTTGCTGTTGAGGGTACGCAACTCCGCGAGGATGCCCTGTAAGCTGGTATTGATGTTCACCATGTCGGCATGCCTTTCCTCACGCTCTGTAGCGAGCTGTGCCTCATAAGAGTCCCTTTCTTGGGTCCATAATTGAAGCAGGGCACTCTGCCTCCCCTGGGAAATTGTGGGGCGGCGTAATGGAGTCCGCCGCACAATTACCCTGGCTCTTGGGCGTGCCCTGCCGCGTGGTGTCGTCCCCTCAACAGCAACAGGCCTGCTTTGCAAATCCTCAGCAGCAGAGTGAACACTGGGGACTGTTGTGTCAGTCTCCCCATGTGCATGCACAATGGATGGAGATTCACTCTGCTGCTGAGGATTGGCCAGAGAAACATTATGGAGCAGTTCCAAATTGGGACCCAGGGGGAGGTCATCCGACGTGCCCTGCATGGAGACATCATCTTCCTCCATTTCCTGGATCTCTTCCATGAGTGTGCGGGTCTGTAGGGACATATAAAAAAAAAAGTGTAAGTTGGCGTCCAAATTTGGGATTCCCACAGTTTAACACATGCTTAAGCACTTGGTAGTATTTATGGTACTAAATTAACTTACCGGAAATCTCGGATCTGGGCTCCTATGCTGTACGGACCTGGTAGGCATCAGCAAACTGGGGGGTGAGTTTACCCTTGCAGAGGGATCATGCTGGGCTGAAGAAGAGAAAAACCAACAAGGTAAACACACACATAACCATTTTTTTTATAGGTAATCAAATAAACCACTATTTGTAATATTAAGCAACTCTACAGCAATGGGGACATTTGTTAAAATACACGCAAGTTTAGATAGGTGCAATGCCTCGAGAAAACTGCTACCTGACCTCAGTTCGAAGTCAGGAAGTGTACCCAGTCAGCATACAACTTGCAACGCAAATTTTTGGATTAAGACTACCATTCGCTAGGTACGGGGTACTCAAACACTTCTTGTAAAGGTCCATTTAAAGGTGGTGAGAGGTGAATGTCTGGCCATGGGGCTGACGCAGGGGGTGTCTAGTTAGAAATAAACACACTGGTGGAGGGGCTTGAGATTTCAAAGTGCAAACTAATAAAGGCTGCTTGCCCTTGCTGGGCTGGATGGGGCAGAGCTGAGGGGACAGGGATTGGATGGCTAAAGGGGGGAGTTCACGAATTGATGGTGATGGGATGGATGGAGCAAATCTGTTACAAATGTATGGGGCTTATGTGGGGGGGGGGGACATGGGGGGACTGTGGCAGATGGGGCAGAGCTGGGGCAGCGGGACACGATTGGACCAAGAGAAAGATGTACCAAGTTACTGTGTACCTTGCAATGCCACTTCCTGTGCAGTACTTCATATTGCAATGCTATGTTTCAGGGAGCCATGACATTGGGCAGGAGAACAACCACTACATCGCCGAGCAAGGGGGCAGCTCTGAGCACGTCAACACAGAAGTAACTGAGTGCAGGGCTGTGTGGCCAGGGGTCCTGGAATCTGGTGCCAAGGTCCGCATTGGGACCCCGGGCCGCCAGTTGAGTCTCGCTGCTCTAGGTCAGATATGTTTGGGGGTGGGTAATTAAATTGTTAACTCAAACACAACTCACACAACAAATAGGCAACCCATCCATAATGATGTGTGTTTTGTGATTGATTCAAAATATATCCCTTTTCATGATAAACTTCATTACTTCACCAATAAAATAGGAAATTGGATCTTTGCCATAATGGATGTGGTCCTAAATGTGTGATTCACAGGGACCAAAAGAGGACACAAACAGGCACAGTAGTGCGAGGCCAAGCAAGGCAAACCATAGGGCCATCCCGTCATCTTGTTACTAGTGAACTTTAGATTATTTAGCAAACAGGCAAACATGCAGATTTTAGAGTACTCACCGTGGGTACGGGTCGGTGAGTCTGTGTCCCTTAGACCAGCATGTCCACCGACCGCAACCGGATTGAGAAGTCCCAGCACAATCTCATCTGCAGGGGTAAACTCCAGTTTGGTAGGAAATCCACCTCCAGTTTGCATGCTGAAAAGAGAAAATCGTTTTGGAATCAGAAAATGTGCATACAGTACATCCTAATCCTTATATTTGGAGACATCATTTATTTACCTGTAATTATGCCTTTTAATTTCTTTTTGCCGTACAGCATACTTCAGATCCGAGATTTTCTTCTGAATTTGGGACACATCTTTCCTCTCTTCCCCCGCTGCATTTACTTGTCGTAGGATGGTTTCAAACAATTCCATCTTGCGCTGCTTTGTGGTGTGTTTTGATTTGCTCCCATAGAGCTCGTCATAGTATAATGTAAGGCCACTAGCCAATGCCATATTTTGGTCATGGGAGAATCTCCCACTCAACTGGCCGCGGCGCAATGTGCGGCCAGATGGTTGGCTTGGCTGCTCCTCCATGTGTGCAGACACATGTGGTGACATTATGGCCTGGGGCTGGGTAGGGGAATGGCCGGATTGTTGGCTTCCCAATGACTGGACTGGACTGGCCAAGGGACTGGGTGTTCTTGCGTGGCTGGCCACCGAACTTCCAGGTGTAGATGTGGTCATGGTGGACATTCTGGGCCCTCTTGGGGGGCTATGTTCCCGGCTGGTGCCAGGTCGGGGGCTCTGTTCCCGGCTGGTGGCAGGTCGTGGGCTTCTGGCCCTGCTGCGGGCCCTGTAGGGGCTTCTGGCCCTGCTGCGGGCCCTTGCTGGGGTTCTGGCCCTGGATGGGGTTCTTCGGGCCCTGGCTGGGCTTCTGGCCCTGGATGGGGTTCTGCGGGCCCTGGCTGGGCTTCTGGCCCTGGATGGGGTTCGGCGGGCCCTGGCTGGGCTTCTGGCCCTGGATGGGGTTCTTCGGGCCCTGGCTGGGCTTCTGGCCCTGGATGGGGTTCTTCGGGCCCTGGCTGGGCTTCTGGCCCTGGATGGGGTTCGGCGGGCCCTGGCTGGGCTTCTGGCCCTGGATGGGGTTCTGCGGGCCCTGGCTGGGCTTCTGGCCCTGGATGGGGTTCTTCGGGCCCTGGCTGGGCTTCTGGCCCTGGATGGGGTTCTTCGGGCCCTGGCTGGGCTTCTGGCCCTGGATGGGGTTCTTCGGGCCCTGGCTGGGCTTCTGGCCCTGGATGGGGTTCTTCGGGCCCTGGCTGGGCTTCTGGCCCTGGATGGGGTTCTTCGGGCCCTGGCTGGGCTTCTGGCCCTGGATGGGGTTCTTCGGGCCCTGGCTGGGCTTCTGGCCCTGGATGGGGTTCGGCGGGCCCTGGCTGGGCTTCTGGCCCTGGATGGGGTTCTGCGGGCCCTGGCTGGGCTTCTGGCCCTGGATGGGGTTCGGGCCCTGGCTGGGCTTCTGGCCCTGGATGGGGTTCGGGCCCTGCTGCGGGGCCTGGGTTGCCGAACTGCCCTACTTGAACCCATGGCCGGTGTGGGCTCCCTTGGGCGGCCTCTTCTGGGGGCAGAGGTGGTGGGTGCTGCTGTTGCCTGTTTTTTGGCGGCAGGGGCACGTGCCTTGGGGCCCCTTTTTTGGCTGCCAGAGGGTCCAGTGTCCCTTGGTGGGGCAGAGGTAGTAGTCTTGGATCGCAGCTTTATCCTACCTTGCTGGGACCTGGTTGTTGGGCCCTCCGCGGTCTGGCTTTGCTGGGGTCGCTTGGAGATTGCCTTTTTAGGTGCCATCTTCCACAAATGCTCAAAGAGAATGAGCTTTGGGTGCAGGGACCTTTAAATAATGAGCCCAGCGTGTGACGCCTATGCGCACGACTACGCGCTCGTACGAACGTACGTTCGAGCGGAACCAGGAAACCGCTGGGGTTTCACTTATCTGCTGCCTTGAAGAAGCATAAAGATGGCGCCCACTATCTTCACCCGTCAACAGGAAGAGATCCTCATGCTGGTAAGTGGCTGCCTGTGCATTTTAATCTAATAGTCAATGATGGCCTAAATGTAAATGATGCGTTTGGAACTAGTTTGGGGTCTCTTAATGTTTAATAACTGGCTCCTCACACTTCATCCTCAAGGGCCGAGCCTGGCCACGTTTTCACCTGTCTATGCTGATGTCCTAATTAGGGAAATTGCTCAGGCTTAGCAACAGTTAATTAACCTGTGGAGTAGCGGGGCTAGCTGCCAAACCTGGCCTGTCTCGGACCTTGATGCGGATGTTTGAGGAACACTGTTTTCCTAAGCCATAAAAACACAACGGGAAGCCACACACGTGGTCCAAAAGCCTAAGCATAAGCCTACATCTTGGATGTTTAAAGCATCCTAACATGCCATAGATGCAGGTGGCCTGATTTTTGATGTTGGCTATTATCTGTATGTACATGGTGTGTGATACATATAACATAAGACCAGACTCTCATTCACAGTCAACGTCCTCTTTAAGGCACTCCCCAAAAATGGCTGCCACTCTAAATGTGTGTGTTAATGACATGAAATTCTCAACTTGTGATGCAACACATATGGGTCTGTGTGTAAAAGTAAAAGCTCTGTGTCCATTATGTTTTTCAGATCATGCTTCAGCGCCGGTATGACTTCGCGCCCAATGTGTGCGAGAAAAGGGACATCGCCCGGGAGATCATCGCGGAGATACACCGTGTCACCAGCACCACCTTCACTCACACCCAGATAATGCAGCATTGGTCGGACCTGAAACGTCTGCACATGCCCCGGGTGCGGAGGTTTTTTGGAATCCATTTCCCAAGTAAGTACAAAGCAATTGCATGGTATATGTTCCAAATGTATAAGTTATGCCTTTATTTATAATGACTTTTCTTTGGTAGTGTTGGAAATGGATTTCAGAATTCGCCGCACCCGGAGGCGTACAGGCCGACCAGTGCTGCATGAGTCTGCATCTGTGAGTGAAGGTGGTGGATCTCCCGGGCGACGGACCTACCCCTCCTCTGTGGCCTCCTCAGACCAGCCCCTGGACCTTACCACAGAGGAGGGGCCCAACCGCGTGGGCGTGGAGTCATACCTGGCCAGGCATGGGGAAGGCTCTGGTATGTCACTCTTCATGTATAGGCACAAAGATATACATGGCAGGCCAAAAACTAAGTTATCCTTTATTATGTATTTGTAGAAGCTTCTGGTGCGGGTGAGATAGTGGAGGAGGAGGCAGCAGAGATGCTGGAAGTTGATCCTGGCGAAGGTGAGTGATGTCAGCCAGACTGGGAGCCAGATATGTTGGGAATAGTGACTCTATACAAGTACTAACCAAATGTCACATGTTTCTCCAGGGACTTCTTCACAGCATAGCCAGGACCAAGAGCAGCCTGTTGGCCCCAACCAGCCATCTGTCGGCCACCAACTCCGTAAGTCTCCATGCCATTATTCATATTAATGTTTGGTTAGCTAATAACACACACATAACTAAAGGCGTAGCCAATGTGTAGTTCACACTTTCATGTGGGCACTTCGTTAGCTTAAAGAGGACCCTAACTTGTATTAAGAACATAAGAATTAGCCAACACACTGTACCTACAGATTAGAAACATGGAAAAACACCCTTCAGCCATCTAATGCATGTTATTAGACTGAACAAAACCAATATTGCGGAATATGGAATGCGCAATATTTACAGGCAGCATGGGATACAGATTGAAAAAAGTAAGGTGCTGCCATGCATTGTGGGAGTGATGACCTTTCCCTCAACCCAGCTATGCTCTGGATTCCCAACGCACCACTGTAACCTACTCCCCTGTACTTTATCCAACTCTCCACTCCTCATTAAGTGTTATGCTTCAGAGTCCAGATGGCGGCGCTGTAATCAAAAAACATCCCAAATTTACTTTGATCTGGTGCCGAATCATTTGGGAATAGTTATTGGTTTTCATTAAATAATGTTGAAGGTCCGGTTTAAGGAGTTTAAAGACTTACCTGTGGGAAATGCATTAACTTTATCCCTTGGAAGAATGACATATGTCATGCATTTACATGTATTTGATTAACCCCAAATCTATTTCCAGCATACAAACCGGTCTGGGACTCCTATTTATGTTTATTTCTCTATTGGTTACAGGGATGATCCCAAAAACATTGGCTGGCAAAAAAAAAAGAATAAAGGAGTTGGTGGCCGAGCTGCTGGCCATACAGGCGACGTTGGGGCCAACAGATGAAGAAGAGGAGGAGGATTAGTGCCCTTGGTCCTGGCTACTTTTGTTTAATGTTTTTAGGATTTTAGAATTTTTTCAAATTTTGTAGTTTTTTGGTTAAAAAACAAAAAAAAAAAATTTTATCTGTTTTAAAAAAAAAAAACAAAATATTTTTAATATGTTTGGCAAACAAAAAAAAAAAATGTTCAATCTGTTTGTAAAAACAAACCAAAAAATTTTTTAATGTGTTTGTCACCAAAAAAAAAAAAAAAGAGGTTTTAAACTAAACCCAAAAAAAAAAAAAATATGTTTAAACGAAAAAAAAAAAACAAATTCCAAATAATTTTAATAAATTATATTTTAAGACTTCCTAAATGTGTCTTTTCTAATATGCGCACCAAAAACCAATTACACAAACAGGAAAAAACACGCTTAGAAACATATAGACATATGTACATTATGTGGTTTGTGTAAGTTTTAGGGTCGTCAACATGAAGTTGGATGCAAGCGCTAAGGGGTTTAGGTAAGTTTTAGGGACCGAGAAATGAAGTTGGATGCAGGCGCTAAGGGGTTTAGGTAAGTTTTAGGGACCGAGAAATGAAGTTGGATGCAGGCGCTAAGGGGTTTAGGTAAGTTTTAGGGACCGAGAAATGAAGAAGGATGCAAGCGCTAAGGGGTTTAGGTAAGTTTTAGGGACCGAGAAATGAAGTTGGATGCAAGCGCTAAGGGGTTTCGGTAAGTTTGAGGGACCGAGAAATGAAGAAGGATGCAAGCGCTAAGGGGTTTAGGTAAGTTTTAGGGACCGAGAAATGAAGTTGGATGCAGGCGCTAAGGGGTTTAGGTAAGTTTTAGGGACCGAGAAATGAAGTTGGATGCAGGCGCTAAGGGGTTTAGGTAAGTTTTAGGGACCGAGAAATGAAGAAGGATGCAAGCGCTAAGGGGTTTAGGTAAGTTTTAGGGACCGAGAAATGAAGTTGGATGCAAGCGCTAAGGGGTTTCGGTAAGTTTGAGGGACCGAGAAATGAAGAAGGATGCAAGCGCTAAGGGGTTTAGGTAAGTTTTAGGGACCGAGAAATGAAGTTGGATGCAGGCGCTAAGGGGTTTAGGTAAGTTTTAGGGACCGAGAAATGAAGTTGGATGCAGGCGCTAAGGGGTTTAGGTAAGTTTTAGGGACCAAGAAATGAAGTTGGATGCAGGCGCTAAGGGGTTTAGGTAAGTTTTAGGGACCGAGAAATGAAGTTGGATGCAGGCGCTAAGGGGTTTAGGTAAGTTTTAGGGACCGAGAAATGAAGAAGGATGCAAGCGCTAAGGGGTTTAGGTAAGTTTTAGGGACCGAGAAATGAAGAAGGATGCAAGCGCTAAGGGGTTTAGGTAAGTTTTAGGGACCGAGAAATGAAGTTGGATGCAGGCGCTAAGGGGTTTAGGTAAGTTTTAGGGACCGAGAAATGAAGTTGGATGCAGGCGCTAAGGGGTTTAGGTAAGTTTTAGGGACCGAGAAATGAAGTTGGATGCAGGCGCTAAGGGGTTTAGGTAAGTTTTAGGGACCAAGAAATGAAGTTGGATGCAGGCGCTAAGGGGTTTAGGTAAGTTTTAGGGACCGAGAAATGAAGTTGGATGCAAGCGCTAAGGGGTTTAGGTAAGTTTTAGGGACCGAGAAATGAAGTTGGATGCAGGCGCTAAGGGGTTTAGGTAAGTTTTAGGGACCGAGAAATGAAGTTGGATGCAGGCGCTAAGGGGTTTAGGTAAGTTTCTGGTTGAAGGTGCGCATGCGCAAGATCTTATAAACATACGAACGCACGAATCTAAGAGGCCAAAAACCAATGAAAACCAGAGGCAAACGCAAGTAATTGGAAGAGGTGGACGATGGAAGCAGCAGAAAAAACAGGCTGCCGCCGCAACAGGTGAGCACATGAACGTGATTTTTACGATTGCCAACTGACTGAGGCAAGTTCGGGAGATATCATACGAACGGACGTATATTTTAGGATAGAAACGTATTTGCTTATTGAATCACTCGCAAGTTCATACGAACGCACGAGCGGACGTGAAAAATAGGATGATCGTGACCCAAATCCAAGCTGTTACATGTTTCTTTGAATCAACCCATATCTCTCTCCTCTCATTCTGCATTCTCTCTTCTCTAGTCCCAGCCGGACAGTAAAGACACACACACCAGCCACCTTCTGGCCGGCACCATGCAAACACACACAAACACACACACAGCAGCCATCTCCCAGCCAGCCAGCAAAGACACACAGCCATCTCCCAGCCAGCAAAGACACACACACACAGCAGCCATCTCCCAGCCAGCAAAGACACATACACACAACACACACACACAGCAGCCATCTCCCAGCCAGCCAGCAAAGACACACACACACACAGACACACACACACACACACACACACACACACACACACACACACAAACACACACACACACAGCAGCCATCTCCCAGCCAGCCAGCAAAGACACACAGCAGCCATCTCCCAGCCAGCTAGCAAAGACACACACAGTCACACCAGCCATCTCCCAGACTGCAAAGACACATACACACACACACAGCAGTCATCTCCCGGCCAGCGAAGACACATACACACACACAAAGCAGCCATCTCCCAGCCAGCACACACACACAGCACCCTCAACGCTGCGCTCCTTACATAGCAGTGGCAGGGACCCATTCTCCCTCCGCACAGCACTTGGTATAGCCTGAAGTGACGGAGCCTGTCAGTCAGCCACATTTTAAAACAGCTGCCATTCTGTAGCAGCACTTTTTTGGAAACAAATATTGCCTTCTGATTACTATATTTACTCACATTGAAAGTACATTTTAAATCTGTGTTCCAAGCTAAATTTCGCGATAGTGATCCTTTAACCCTTCTAGCGCCAGCTACGTAAAATTCACGTAGCTGCCTCTCCTGTCGTTAAACGCCAGCTACGTGAATTTCACGTAGCTAGCGTTCCCTTACCTTCCGGGCCATCGGGGGGGGCATCAGCGGGCCCGTTGCTGTGGAGCAGCTTGCAGGGAGTCCAGGGGTCAGGGGGAGGTGACCTGGGTGTGACCCAAGTCACCCGATCGCTCCCCTGACCAATCAGCAGGGGGCGCACGGCAGCTGTCATCAGCCGGCGCCCCCTGCTTACCTCATCCGGCGCAGCATCGTTTCTGGAGCCCAGGGCGACGGTAAGGCCGATCGCCGGCAAAACGCCCTCCACCAGCCTAGCCTCCGCCGCCCCTTGCCTCCTGCCCGCCCGCCTCTCGCCTCCTGCCTCCTGCCCGCCCCTCGCCTCCAGCCTCCTATTAGCTGGCTATACGCGCGACGCGCGCCCGACGGCTCTCCGCTCACCACCATGCCGCCATCCATCCATCCATCACCCCCAATGCTGCCATCCGTCCTCTCACCCCCAATCCAGTCACCCTGTCACCCCCAATGCAGCCATCCATCCATCCATCCATCTTGTCACCCCATGCAGCAATCAATCCATCCATCCATCCTCTCACCTCCAATCCAGCCATCCTGTCACCCCCATGCAGCCATGCATCCTGTCACCCCCATGCAGCCATGCATCCTGTCACCCCCATGCAGCCATGCATCCTGTCACAGCCATGCATCCTGTCACCCCCATGCAGCCATGCATCCTGTCACCCCCATGCAGCCATGCATCCTGTCACCCCCATGCAGCCATGCATCCTGTCACCCCCATGCAGCCATGCATCCTGTCACCCCCCATGCAGCCATGCATCCTGTCACCCCCCATGCAGCCATCCATCCATCCTGTCACCCCCATGCAGCCATCCATCCATCCTGTCACCCCCATGCAGCCATGCATCTTGTCACCCCCATGCAGCCATGCATCTTGTCACCCCCATGCAGCCATGCATCCTGTCACCCCCATGCAGCCATGCATCCTGTCACCCCCATGCAGCCATGCATCCTGTCACCCCCCATGCAGCCATGCATCCTGTCACCCCCCATGCAGCCATGCATCCTGTCACCCCCCATGCAGCCATGCATCCTGTCACCCCCATGCAGCCATGCATCCTGTCACCCCCCATGCAGCCATGCATCCTGTCACCCCCCATGCAGCCATGCATCCTGTCACCCCCCATGCAGCCATCCATCCATCCTGTCACCCCCCATGCAGCCATCCATCCATCCTGTCACCCCCATGCAGCCATCCATCCATCCTGTCACCCCCATGCAGCCATCCATCCATCCTGTCACCCCCATGCAGCCATCCATCCATCCTGTCACCCCCATGCAGCCATCCATCTTGTCACCCCCATGCAGCCATCCATCCATCTTGTCACCCCCATGCAGCCATCCATCTTGTCACCCCCATGCAGCCATCCATCTTGTCACCCCCATGCAGCCATCCATCTTGTCACCCCCATGCAGCCATCCATCTTGTCACCCCCATGCAGCCATCCATCTTGTCACCCCCATGCAGCCATCCATCCTGTCACCCCCATGCAGCCATCCATCCATCCTATCACCCCCAATGCAGCCATCCATCCATCCTGTCACCCCCATGCAGCCATCCATCCATCCTGTCACCCCCATGCAGCCATCCATCCATCCTATCACCCCCAATGCAGCCATCCATCCATCCTGTCACCCCCAATGCAGTAATCCATCTTGTCACCCCCATGCAGCCATCCATCCATCCTATCACCCCCATGCAGCCATCCATCCTATCCCCCCAGGCGATCATGTGCTCCCTGGAGGCCGCGCTCGCACCCACCTGGCCTCCATCTTGGTCGGCTCTGACAGCCAGCATCTTGATTGGCCTCCTCGCCCTGCCTGCCCCGCCTCAGCCATTGGTTACAGAGCATTGCCGGCGCGGGACATGAGAGCAGGCCGCCGGACTCCGCCCACCTGCTGGGTCAGGGACGTGTGACTGACTGAAGTACTGAGGAAGAGACCCCGGAAGAAAAGGTATTTAAAAAAACGAAAAAAAAAATAGATGTTGATTTTGGAGAGGGAGTGTGTGTGTGTATATGTGTGTTTTTTTTTTCAGTTTGGTCACGGGGCTCCCGAGCGCATGCCCATAGGGGTGCCCGTGCCCCATGACCAACATGTAAATCTGGCCAGTTCGGTGGTTCCGGCGCTCTTCCCCAGGGGAAGACCAACCTCCACAACAACCAGTATAACCAGTGAGTTTCAGGAAGGCTTGCGCCCAGAAAGCTGCAGCTACAACAACAAGCCTGGTACGCCTAGAACGCTTGAGGTGTGTACTTTCAGGGAACATGTGGTTTGTGGGGGGTATTTTTATTGAAAAGTGATGTTTTGGTTGAAAAAGCGCAAGGTGCGCACTTTGTCTGCAGAGCAGGAAATTTCAATGGAAATGCCCGTTATGCATACGCTTTGCTTTGGGGTAATTGGCAACCCTACCCTTGGAGGTAGCTATGCATGTTGGGTATTGTTCTGTTCAGAAGACCTTGCCATTTCAGATTTGATTCGTTTTTTTTGGTTAGCGCATGTTTTTTATAGAAAAATTTGGTCTTAATGCTGCATTTTTGCTATTTTTTTAGGGAAATCCGGTACAACCAGTGAGTTTCGGGAAGGCTTGCGCCCAGAAAGCTGCAGCTACAACAACAAGCCTGGTACGCCTAGAACGCTTGAGGTGTGTACTTTCAGGGAACATGTGGTTTGTGGGGGGTATTTTTATTGAAAAGTGATGTTTTGGTTGAAAAAGCGCAAGGTGCGCACTTTGTCTGTAGAGCAGGAAATTTCAATGGAAATGCCCGTTATGCATACGCTTTGCTTTGGGGTAATTGGCAACCCTACCCTTGGAGGTAGCTATGCATGTTGGGTATTGTTCTGTTCAGAAGACCTTGCCATTTCAGATTTGATTAGTTTTTTTTGGTTAGCGCATGTTTTTTATAGAAAAAATTGGTCTTAATGCTGCATTTTTGCTATTTTTTTAGGGAAATCCAGTACAACCAGTGAGTTTCGGGAAGGCTTGCGCCCAGAAAGCTGCAGCTACAACAACAAGCCTGGTACGTCTAGAACGCTTGAGGTGTGTACTTTCAGCGAACATATGGTTTGTGGGGGGTATTTCAATTGAAAAGTGGTGTTTTGGTTGAAAAACCGCAAGGAGAGCAAAATGGTGTATTTTCTTTGAAAATTAGTGTCTCGTGGGCAGGAAAGGATGTCTACCAATACATATGTGGTACTGTTGCAATCGGGAGCAATAGGGCTTTTACACATAATATGATTTTCTGGAACAACTTGCATGTTTTATTAGGAAAACACACTAAAATTGTAAAAAAATGTTTTTTTGGTTTTTTTTTTACATATTTTCCATAAAAATATTTAAAAAACACTGACAATCTTACAAACAAGACACTTCATGTTAAAGCCCAGACTGTGCTGAAAAAAACAATATATAATTGTCCAGGGAAATACTGGGAAATCTCTTCAAAAATCACAGTTGAACATGTGGAGCGCAAAATAGTGCAAAATGGTCTGGCAACAAAGGGTGACAAAATCTCAAGGTAGGCTGGCGGTTAAAGGGTTAAGCAATACTCTTCTAGCGAAGAAGTGGATGTCTTTTGTTAGTTCAAACTTATCAAAATTAGTCTGGGGACAAAAGTTTTACCGAAATGTACCCAGTCCTTATGTTGGTCTCTTTAAGTTGTATGTCTATGTTTTAAAGGTTGGATCAATGTTATGTATTTGGGGAAAAATTCTAACCCTAAGGCCCAGTGGTATTATCTTGTACTCCAAATATTTATTTAGGAATTGTATGTCCAGAAAAGTTTGGTTTTCTTGTGTAGGGTACGTTCCAGGTTACCGAACTTTTTGGGTACGGTGGTCTGTGTAGAATTTCCTAAGGGGGTGTCTAGGGTTGTTCTCGACAGCTCTTGTATCATCTGGTCCCAGTTTGTACCTCTCAACTGTGTCATATCTTATTTGGTAGGTTGTGTTCTGTTCTATCCCTTGTTTTCTAAAATGTGCTTTCTATCTTCTGGTTGGGCCTTCACCCATAGAAACGTCAGTTTCATTTGTGTTAGTAGGAAAGTAGGGGGGGGGGGGACATAGAAATAGGGTTTGCATGAATTGTGAGTGAGAAGATTCCTTTGCATGGTCAGAGTGTTGAGGTATGTTTGGCCTGTTTGAGGCACAAACTATAACAGGGAAGGGTTTTTTTTCTGGGTCCACTGGGCTTACCCTGGATCCCCGAATGACAGTGTGGTGCCTTGGCGGGGGTCCTTGTGGGGGTCAGTGGATCCTTGAAAAATACCTCTAAATCTCACTCAGACGTGATTAAAGGCTCTGATCACCTATGTAAATAACTGTAACAACATCAATGTATAACCTTTACAAAAGATGTTCACACTATTTATTACTATTTGCTCTATTGTAGAACCTGTATATAACTGGGATATATACTATAAAAAAACATTCACGCCAGAGTGAGATTTAGAGGTATTTTTCAAGGATCCACTGACCCCCACAAGGACTCCCGCCAAGGCACACTGTCATTCGGGGGTTCCAGGGTAAGCCCAGTGGACCCAGAAAAACCCCCTTCCCTCTTTTTAAAGTAGGCTTCGATTTTGCTCAGTTATATTTCAGATTCCATCTTGGTTGTTAAACATTTAAGAAGCTCTCTCAAATCAGGTTCTTTGATGTGTAGCAGGAGGACCAGAGCATCAGCGTAGGCATTGTTGTTTGGAAGAAAGGAGGATAGGAGCTCTGGTGGGTACAATGGCAGTGGGGAGCCAAGGGAGAAAACCATCGAGGGGAGGAGTCATCAGACTCTTCTGAATACATAGAAAGTTGCTGAGCCATGCTAAGCGTCATGGTCAGAGGAGCCTTTGCTGGGATCGGGTCTTCTCCTCAGGAAGGGAGAAATTGTATTGAGTTTTGACTGTGTGTGTGGCTTACTGTTGTTTGGGAGGTGGGTATAACATATAATGACTTGCTGGTACAGCGGGTGGAAGGGTTGGAATTTGGTTCTCCCCTTGTTTCACTTCTGGCCAAGAAAGCTTTTTTTTTTTTAATTCCTTATTTATAAATTTGAAGCATACATTACAGCAAAACAAAGGTACCCGCAAACCAGTTGACAATGATCAGTGTACTTTCAGCGTACACAGTTGGCAACAATCTAGTCAAAACTTTGCAGGGTCGTCGCCCCTTATCTAGTCTGAGGCTCATGTCAGCAATTCAGTAAGAACGTTAAACCAGGGGTACAACTAATGGGTAGTGGGGGAGGACGAGTGGGGGGGACGAGTGGGGGGGGACGGGTGGGGGGGAGGAATGGTGTGCGGGCCTCTGGGTCTCGATCAAAAGAGTCTTACACTCGTCGGACTCAGAAAATATAAGCCACCTATACCAGATGACTGTGAAACTCTCAAATCTGTTCTCTCTAGATAGCAAAAGGTTCTCAAAACGCATAATCTCATTAACTTTCAGAACCCACATTGCTATTGAAGGGGGTTCCACCATTTTCCACATTTGGGGAATGCAAGTCTTAGCCGCGTTCAGCAGATGGCACAATATGGATTTCTTGTAAACCTTTATAGGGGCCTCTGACAAATGAAGGACGCAGACGACAGGTTCATCATGTATATCTGTGTCAGACAATTTCCCCACCACCTCTCTCACGAGTCCCAGAAGGATTTGAGTTTAGGGCAGCTCCAAAAGATATGTAACAGGTCCCCTCTCGCCGCTCCACACCTCCAACACTCAACTGAGGCCTCCGGGTGCCATTTATCAATCAGTGCCGGCACTCTGTACCAGCGTGTAAGAATCTTGTAATTGCACTCCTGCAACCTAGTGCAAATGGATATTTTGTGTTGAGTGGCCAGAAGCCTCCTACATTGTTCCTCTGTGAAGGAGATCTCCAGGTCTTCCTCCCATTTTCTTAGAAAGGGGAGCCCATCATCCTCCGAGGGGGATATGTAGGAGAGCATGTGTTTGGTTGCATCTGCACAGGAGCATAGCTCTTTGAAGGGGGTATTTTGTCTCATCCCTCCTGAGAATTCCTGAAGTGAGCGGAGAAAGTGTGAGAACTGGGTTTGTTGCCAGCTAGTCCATGCCAGCAGTCCTTTAGCCTGTGTGAGGGTTACCAGGTCACACCATCTCTCCCCCAACCAGAAATGCTTTGCCCTACAGATGCCTATCCCTCGCTATTCCATAGGTGTCGGACCCTCGCCACCCCCTTTCCCGGCAGAAAACACAGGTTCCCTTGTATTGGGTACATTGGGGAGGGGGCGGGGGAGATATCAGGGTGTCCCATGTATCTCTGACAGGTTCTCAAGGGTACTATAGGTGCTTCGCGGCTTGCATAGTGTCCTTGCTGTTTAACCAAATTATATTGGCCAGCGGTGCTTCTGAGAACCCCTGTTCTAGTCCTACCCATTGTTTATGTCTCCCATGCAGACACCAATCTACCGCTCTGCTTAAGTGGACCGCTGCGTTGGTACTTGACTGAGTCGGGCATTTTCCTTAGCCCTAACAAGTATGTTTCTGTTTAACCTTGGCTTCCTTCCCCCCCAAACGAATCTAACAAAGAGAGCTCTTACTTTCTGAAGAAAGGTCTGCGGGACTACAATCGGAAGTGTCTGCAGGAGATACAGCAGCTGAGAAAGCAAGTCCATTTTAATGGCATTACTGCGGCCAAACCAGGATATCTTCCCACATGACCATCTAGTTGTTTCTTCCTCAAAACTTTTCAATAAAGGTGGAAAGTTAGTGGCAAAAACTTTTGACAGGTTCCTTCCAATTCTAGTCCCCAGATATGTGACATTCTCTCTGGCCCATTTAAATGGGAAAGCATTCTGAATGTTACTGGGGGGATGTTTATGTTGAGGGCCTCTGATTTTTGGAGGTTGATCTTGTACCATGAGTGTTCCCCTTACTGCTTCAATTCTACCATCAAGTTCAGGAGGAATACCTCGGTGCATGACAGGCTAAAGATTAAATCATCCATGTAGGCGGCTACTTTGTAGTGATTGGATGCGTCTTCTAAGCGCTTACTCGCCGAATTTGGATGGACTCTGCAGAAGTAAGGCTCTAGAGTGAGTATAAATATCAGGGGTGAGAGTGGACATCCCTGTCTTGTCCCGTTAGATGTTCCAAAAGCACACCATTCACCCGTACCTCGGCCGATGGAACTGTATAGGCTGCCTATCCAGCTCATCACGTTTGGGCCAAATCCGACGTGTTTGAGCGTAGCTTGCATAAACTCCCAGCTTACTCTATCAAATGCCTTTCTTGGTATTGTCTCTCGCCTTTCTGTGTGGCATAAACCCCACCTGGTCAAGCCCTATGACGTGGTGTAGGTATGGAGCGATCCTGGAGGCTAGGATCTTTGCGAACAGCTTTATGTCTGTATTTAAGAGTGAGATCGACCTATAACTGGCGCATTGGGCGGGGTCCTTCCCCTCCTTCGAGATTACCGTGATATACGATCTCAGGGCGTCTGGTGGGAGAGACCTTAAGTATTTTGGGAGCTAAGAGTGGAAAAAATTTCTTATAATACGGAAGGCTCAAGCCATCTGTGCCGGGGGCCTTCCCCCCCGCCACTCCCGACACCGCCTTTTGGAGCTCAGTCAGAGAGATCGGATCCCCCAACCCTTCCAACACTTCCCTTGGTAATTTGGGCTTACCCAATTCCCCAATGTATTGCGCCTGGCGTGGCTCTCGATCTGCTCCTTGCTCCTTGGGGAGATTGTACAGGGTTTCGTAGAACTCGCAGAATGCTTCTCCAATATCCCTAGTTAGATGTGCTACCCGTCCCCCGGCAGTGTTAATCTTTGGGATATGCGATCTAATCCGTTCGGCCCACAAAGCTCTCACTAAGAGTCTGCCACACTTATCGCCGGATTTGTAGAATATTCTTTGGCAATTACTCATTTAGGCCTTTATTTTATCACAGCAAAGCATTTTAAGTTTCATTCTGAGGGCGATTAGATGTAAGAGGTGCTCAAGCGCTAGTGACTTTTTGTGGATCTTCTCTATTTTCCCAATCTCTCTGATAAGCTCCAGCATGTTCTCCGTTTTTTCCTTTTTAATTCTGGTCCCTATTTTAATGAAAGATCCCCTAATGATGCATGTATGTGCCTCCCAAAGGACTTCCGGGTATATTTCTGGGGAGGTGTTGAGATCAAAGAAGTTCCATCATTTTGATCCTCCAGAAGGGAGGTGTTTAGCCTCCAGGATCTGCTCCTCGGGATCGGGTGGGGGCATGTGACAGTGAGGGTGATGGGCGCATGGTCTGAGATCATGATATTGCCAATGGTGGCATCCGCGATCCGACACAGAGAGGTGTGAGGTACCAAAAACAAATCTATCCTCGAATATGACCCATGCAGTGAGGAGTAAAATGTGTAATCTCTCTCATTCGGGGGGGTGTATCCTCCAGGGGTCCACTAGCTGGTGGAGGGCTAGAACCCTCTTTAGTCATCTCAACCTAGCATAGGACTCCTGGAGACTACCTCTGGTGGTGTCAATAAGTGGATCCAGTGCTATGTTGAAATCTCCCCCCAAAATCAGTTCGCCCTCCCTAAAGGGCTTCAACGCATCTAGAACACGCTCCAAGAAGGCAACCTGATCTGTATTTGGGACGTATACATTTTCAAAGTATGTTGGAAGGAGGCGATCTTCCCTTTTAGAGACCTTCCCTCCTCGCCTATCCTATAGTCTTCCAGCTCCCAGGGAAGGGCCACATCTATCAGGATGCTAACCCCTCTAGACCTGGAGTCCAGAGAGTGGCTGTGGTAAGCTCTTGGAAAGTATTGTGCCTTAAGGCCTTTGAGATTCCTCAGCACTAAGGCCCTTTTCACGGGGCTATTTAAGCCCTTCACGTTAAGGGATACCATGCGTACCTCCGCCATATTTGTTGACCGTGAACAGCATGTAGAGCCCAGAGACCCAGAGAGTTCTGGGTGGGGTGGACCTCCTCTCAGGGAGGGTAAGGGCCGAGGGAGGGAAGGTAAGTTCACTAAAATCTAAATTTTCCTCTCAAGGAATATAATGGGCCTTCTAAACTAGAAGTGCCAAATAGCCCGGCCTATTGGGGGTGCTGTGACCATCACGGGGGAAGGTCGCCCGAATTTTTGGCATTGCGCTCCAGGGCAGTGTATGTCTCACAATGTCTGGGCAGTTAAGGGGTATCAACAGAAGTAGCAGTAGTAGTAGTAGGGGGCATGGACTCAAACACTAAGGGTTTATAACCTGGGTACACCTTAACATGAAAACAATAGACGGATTTGTCGGACTCACAGCGGGTATTTTACAATAGACCGAACCGTCAGATGATGGATGCACTTCCGGCACATCTTACTGACCTTGTGTGTTGTCGTCATGCCGTCATCCTCTCCTCCTCCCCAGATGGATGGGCCGGGGGAAGGAGAGGGCGGGGGACAATATTACCTCTGGGGGCCCCGGCCCGTCTTATTTTGTTCTTTCCCCTCTGGGACGACCAACACGATGTTGCCCCCGGCGTTCTTTAGGAGCACCAAGGCATCTAAGCTCCCAAAAGTTCCTCGGGCCATGGCGTGCTCCCTCCGGTGGGCGCCGAAGAACTCAGGATCCAGCCAGTCCGGCATATGAACTGGATCACATTGGAGAAATGAGTAGAGATCCTGATGGGATCTCAGTAAGACACTCGCTCATTTTTAAAAATCAGGTGGAACGGGTATCCCCAACTCTAGCCTTTGCTTATGATGACCACTAGCAGGGGCTTCATGGCTCGTCGCATCTGTAAGGTCTGTTTGGACTGGTCTTGAAGGATCTTTACAGTAGCTCCGTTGTAGATCACAGTCCCTTTACTCCAGGCTTTTCTTAGGATCTCCTCTTTCATTCTTTCGTTCTGCTGGGGACATCAAGGTGGGGGTGTCTCCCCGCATGACCAGGGTTCCATCTGGAGAGGGTGGTAAAGGAGATGCTGGGGATCCCACTGACCAGCCTATCTCCCCCCGCACCGCCAATCGTCCCTCCTGCTGCTTCACCTTCCTTTGTAGGAGAGCCTCTGGGGGGCATCCAGGATCCGTTCCTGGATCATGACTGTAGGTTGGCGCAAGGTGTGGGGGGCCCTTCGGTCGCCCTGGGCCTGTATGCGAATTTCACCAGACCCTCTATATGTTTGGCGGGGATTTTGCTTCCTGACAACTGCGGGCTTCCTACATTAGGCTCCATATTAGGGAGCCCTCCTGTGCTACTCGCCTCCCTTCCATCTCCAGGCAAAAGGTCGCCTGAGGGGTGTGCGCTTCTCTCCTACAACTGCTGCCCCCGCCGCCATATCTCTGTCAGTGTTTTTGTCCGGGCCTCCCCGCTCCTCTGCCGGGGACCTGCGTTCTCCTGCACCAGCCATTTCACTTGTGAGCGACGGGCCAGCCTTGCAATGGGCGCCGGCTGCCATCTTAGTACACCCACCTGCATCGCCTGCAGCTAGATCCTCTGCGCTCTCGCGTGCGGCCTCAAATTCCTCAGAGACAGCTCCGGTAAGGGGCCTCCAGCCCTCCATGCCACTCTCGCTGTCCTCGTCACTGGCTGAGGATGTGCCAGGCGTCCTCTCCGCTGCGCCGTTCCTTCATGTCCTTTCGGCCGGCGCCATTTTGACCGACGCCGCCTCTCCTCCTTCCCACGGGTTTTGCAACATGAGGCGATTCAGCAGGGACCTCTTGCCCTCTTTTCTGTTCCTCCACTTGCTCTGCTTCTTCGCCATAGCTGTCACAGCCCCTCCACTGCTCGGTGAGTTGTCTGCCACGGGTCGGGGATACAGGAGCTGGGCCAAGTGCGACTGCTCCTCACCATGTTGGGACACGACCCCCACTAAAGCTTTAAGTTTTGATTTTGTATTGGATTGTCCTGAGTGTGGGTGGATGCTAGGAAACATTGGGACTGGGACCCCAACATGGGCACTTAGTTGGACCCAATTATGGGATTTATTAGATCAGCTTGGCTGGGTGAATTGGGGGAGGGGGCACTTGCATTTAAACCAACACCTAGCTTTGAGAAGGTCTCTGGTTCACTGTACACTGGCAGTGAGTCAGGGACACGTCAGCAGTACTGGGGACAACTGCTCTGTTTGAGCTCCTTTGTCGCATATGAGCAACATCTGTGGGCAGCTCCATGGAATATTCAATGGGTGCTGCAAGATGTCTAGGGGGGGGTGCCTTCTCCCCCCGGGTCAAGAGGGAGTTTTTCTTCCCAGATGGGACTTCCGAGTCACCCCCCCACCCCACAGAAGAAACATGTGAGGTTATGTAGAGGAGGGGGCAGGACAGTCGCCTGCATTCTGTGTAGCCACCTGGGCGCCTGAGAAATATTCCACTGGCGAGAGGGGGGACCGCCGCGCTATGGCAGCTGAGTTTTGTGTGGCTACAATAGCGGGGGGAGAGATCACGTCAGGGTAGATGACAGCCGGCTGGGACAAGCATTGTAACCTCCATAAATATATATTTGAAACATATTTTTATATACTTATAGATTTAAATCACAGGTGTGATATGAAGAAATTATGGTGCCAAGAGTTAATATACATTTATGTGGACAATACTTTTTCAGTCTAACATATAAAAATAATTTAGCAGTTTTGTTAATATCTTCAGTTATTTGAAGACAGGCATACATACAAATCAGAATTATTAAAATATTCTAGCATTACCTAGAAAATGACTAACATCTTAATCTCTATAGCAACCAAAACTCCTGGCATATGAAGCAGATTTTACAGCAGTAATTTACGTGTAATAAAACTCAAAATGTAAGTCAAAGCAAACACAAAGATACACTGCTAAATTCTTTCTGTGAAGGCTCAAAGAGAAACCACTTACTGTTTTAAGAAACTCACCCTTACCTTTTAAACGGGAAGAAAACAAGCACACCGTAAAGGTCTTTGCTTCTGGGCATGTGGGGGATGCATCGTTGTTCTTTATTCAGTACATCTTCGTTGAAGGGATATCTATAGTAGTTTCACGAACACTGCTCTACTGAGGCTTGGTGTCAAAGAGCCAGGACGAGTGAGCTGTGACTTTCATTGGAGGCTGTTTCCCTTTGGGTGTGTATGATTCCATGATAGCCATTGTAATCCATTTACTGGTGGTTTTTGGAAAGGCAGAATTCCTTGATCTATTTGGACCATCCACAGTATTCCTAATGTATTTTGTTCTGTGAATACAGAACTTCAGAGAATGTGCCCCATCCAGTCGATGAGGTAATCTCTCTTGTGAATAAGAAGGATTAGGGAAGGGGTATTTTAAAACAATTTCTTCATTTGAGGGGATATTAAGGGACTATATACATGAATATGTAACTATCCATAATATTATAAGTGACAACCAGCATGGTTTTACTAAGGACAGAAGCTGCCAGACTAACCTGATTGGCTTCAATAAGGAGGTGAGTAGAAGCCTTGACAGAGGGGGGGCTGTAGATATAGTTTATAGATTTTGCAAAAGCATGTGTGTCTGGGCATCCACTTGGCAAATGAAGTTTAATTGTAGAAATGTAAAGTCATGCACTTGGGGTCTAACAACCTGAAGGCCACATATATCCTCGGGGGGAGTAAAACTAAAAGAAACACTCGTTAAGGAGGATCTGGGGCTACTGGTAGATCACAGGCTAAATAACAGCATGCAATGGCAAGCAGCTGCTTCCAAGGCCACCAATATATTATCATGTATTAAAAGAGGCATGGAATCACGGCATAGGGATGTAATTTTGCCTCTTTACAAGGCACTAGTGCGCCTGAAATATGCTGTCCAGTTCTGGGCACCCATTCCTAGAAAGGACACTCTGACTAAGGAAAGGGTGCGGAGGAGAGCCACCAAACTAATAAGAGGAATGAAAGATCTTAGTTGAGAGGAGATGACTAAGGGGGGACATTATTAACTTGTATAAATATATAAATGGCCAATACAAAAAATATGGGGAAACACTATTTCAGGTAAGATCCTCTCTAAAGACAAGTGGACACTCCCTTCAAGTGGAAGAAAGGAAATTCAGTCTCCGGAGGCGACAATCATTCTTTACTATAAATCTGTGGAATAAAGTTCCACAGAAGCTTGTTACAGCATCAACCACTGACTTAATAAAAAGGATTAGATGCTTATTTAGAAGAAAATAACATTAACAGCTATTAGCTGTTATCAGTAAAAAAAAAATAAAATAAAATAAAAAATAACTTCCCCTACCCCAACACCCTTGCTTGCCTTGTCTTATTTCAACAGTATTAACTATGTAACTATGTGAAACCAGGGGAGGACTGGGGTTAAAAAACAGCTCAGGACTTTTTTTCTCAAACCGGCCCTGCTATACTGTGCCTGGTCCCATATAGTATGCTACATCACATGCTGGCAGTGTCCCTTGTAGCTGTCCATCCAATCCTGCTCTCACAGCAGGGTGATGTGGCGTTACGTTGGCAAGAAGGACTGGTGCCAGCTGGGGACACTCTGAGAGCCCACACTGTTTTCTCTTTTGTTAAAATGGACCAAAACCCAGCCATTTTTTCACCATGTGAACCCCTGATTGCCCACTCAACTCACCTTTCCACTATTCACGCAAGTGTTGGCTCTCGTCTAATCAATGCTTTATGCTGAGCATACTTATGCATGACATAAAGCCATTGCTTTGGACTGAGCATTGTGGTTTCCCTGCTGAATAGCTATATGCAGGAGTATGCACAGCTGCAGGGATGCCAGGGATGAGACCACGGTGAGGGACCAGCAGAAAGGGAAAGGGTTTGTAGGGAATAGTGGGGAATCCAGACTGGGATTCCCAGCGGCACTTAGTTCATCGGCTCTGGAGTCTTTTAGAATCCAGGGCCAGCCAGACCGGTTAATGGTCTACTTTGTCAGAGGGAGCTACCCCTCTCCCAACACCAGGGCCACACAACATGTCATCCTGCCACAATTCCTAATTATGCCCCCACAATACCAAAGTCCAGAGATGCCAATGCCACAACTAAAAAAAGAATACTTACCCAGGGGTAAGTGTGAGATAATCAGTTTGCAAGCGTTCACCTCTCGTCTCCTCCTCACCCCTCCCTCAACCCCCACCAGGCTCTCCACTCACTGCTGGTCTGCCATAGCAGTAGCAGCAGCTTTTTCTTTCCCCACCTGGTCAAAGACTGTTCATGTGGGAACTAAAGTGCTGCAACATTGTCCATGACCGGCAGGAAGAGAAGTTGCACACTGCCAGTTTGCTTTTTTATTCTTATACCTCCTGTAACAGTATGAGGTGTGTTTGTCGCAACTATGGGTATTCGTGTTAATATCTGCTGTGTTGTGTTTAATGTATTTGCTTTACCATATTCTTTATTATATAAAGTAATAATAACAATGGTATGATTTCCAAATCTGCAACGGTATACAATAAAAACAGGTACATCGGATATGCACATATCCAAAAGTATACTGATCCCCCACATTACTGATCATACAACAGTCAACATTCACTTAATCCATAGAGCAGGGGCAACCTTCCTCCATCAACAATGCACCCTAAGAAGGGAATATCAGCAGAGGATATGGTCAAATGTACTGCACAAATTTGGTTGGTTTTGTTCTGCTTTAAAACGTATAATGGCACTCACAAAATCCACCACCAACCACATGCACCAAGAACACCTTCATAAAAAGAGGAAACCAGAACCAAGAAACAAAGAGAATAAAAGGCGGAAATAAAAAAGAAAAAAGCAAAACAAGAAAATATATACGAAAGAACCACTACTGGGAAAAAGGATAGCAAAAAAAGAAAAACACAATAAAGAGAAGAAAAAATGAATTCACAGAAGACAAGTACTCATACATTACCTACAATCCACATAACAAGATAGACATAGGCCTGAGGAGAATGATAGAGGACTTAACCCAAGTGACCAAGTGCTCACCAAATCCCCACTTGCCCAGAATTGAATAAAGATAAGGCCAGGAGAGTGTCAAATGCCTTCCCGATATCCAGTGGCAGAAGCACATCCGTATCAAGCAGAGATATTGGCCAAAAGCTTGCCCAGCTCGCATGATCCAGACCAGGCTCTGGGAGCATACTAATTGAGGCACAAAGCATCTAATTTCTAAAAAAAAAACGACCATCTAACAAAGAATTAATCACAGAGACTAAATAAGGAAACAAAATATCTACACATTTCTGATAATACAATGTGGTGAAACCGTCAGGTCCCAGTTTCTTGTTAGGCTTCAGAGACAGTATTGCTCTCTGCACCTCAGCCAATGTAATGAGCCCTTCTCTACCATTGAACGTAGCTTCATCTATCTTAGATAGCTCTAACCTGCCCAGGAATTCTTCAATATAGTCCCTAGACGGACCAAGGCTATCCTCATAAATTTTTGACATATTAACCCCAAACGCAGCCACCACTTCCTTAGGATTAATAGTAGATATCCCCACCCTGGTATGCAACCTAATATGGTATGTATCTGCCATTCAACCTATGTGCAAAAAGAGAGCTATGCTTGTTGGAGTGCAAATAATACCGGGCCTTAGACCATCTGATTTGCTTTTCAACTTCATTTGTCAGAGCCAGGTTAAGGTCCAGTTTTACTGCCTCCAGCTTTTTCTGCAATTCCCCATTAAGTGCAACCATAAATTGTCTAGACAAAGACTCAAACTCATCATCTAAGTGAGCCACCCTATGTCTTGTTTGGCTTCAGCACTAAGCTGAAGTATGCACCCCCCACCAATTTGAGCTTCCCATAGTAGGACAGATAAGTCAACACTATCCAAGTTTTTCCTAATATGTAATACCAAGGTGTCTCTCACTTGTGAGCAAAATTCAGGGTTAGATAATAGGGACTCATTAAGAGCCCATCGAAAGGAGCATCCCATAGAAAGCAAGGGGGCCATTGTCCAGACATTCGCACTATGATCAGACTAAGCAATAGGCTTGATTTCAGCAGCTGTTACTGATGTCAGAGAGGAACACAGGAAGAAGAACATGGTCGACCCTGGACAGGGAGAAACGTGGATGAGAAAAAAAAGGTATATTCCAAGACAGACAGAATCATTTGCCAGCAACTCCCTGAGCACCTTATGAGACCCCCCCTCATCCATGTGAGTTGGGTCCCTCACAGAGGTTCCAGAATCCTGCTTATTTATTGAGGGGTACAAGACAAGGTTGGAGTGCCCCCCGTCAGAAGCCCCTTCTTAATCAAATTAATATGAAGCAACATATCAGTAAAAAAGACCGCTTGACCAGTATTTGGGGAATAATAGCTGACCAAGGTTACCGCTGTATCTAGCAAAGTACCCACAAGTATAAGAAATCTCCCCTCCTTATCCCTTATATTGGGCAGTGTACTCACTGGCCAAAGAACGGCGAAACCATATGAACACCCCTTTATGCTTTGTGTCCACACTAGCTCATAGTATAGAGATAGAGAAATACACATACACATAGGATAGAGAAAGGACCCAGGGAGCGAGGCCCAGGAAAAGTGGGTTTCCTGCAAAAATATAATACCAATATGTAAACTGACTTGGCTTTCTTTTGTGGGACAATGAAACCCTTAACATTTAAATATAAAAATCTCAATGCCATAACAATAGATAACAAACATATTGAGCTCCCCCTTCTCCCACCTCCGGTCCCCCAGCGTCACATGTAAGACAAAGAAACAGTAAAAACATAACAAGACTTAAGACAACAAAGCCAGATAGACATAGCTAGATAGATAACAAAACATAAAATAAATAAAAAGGAAAAAAAAAGTGTATCCATTACACAATCATGGCCCTCTTAGGGAGTCAACCCTAAAGGGCTCAAAAGGACTCAAGCTAAAAATAACCATCTTCAAGACACTAGCGAAGCAAAGCCTCCCCCTTAACAACAGGGCTGGGGGCTCCAGCTCCCCCCAGCATCTCAATCAACAAAGACCTAAACCCAGAAACAAGTCAACACATAACCCAAGTCATATCTAGTAAACTCAACAGCGTGTCATAACATGTCAATGAACTAGAATAGAGACTAAAACGTGCCAGACTACAGAAATGAATGCTATTAAAGCGTCCTTTTCAATGGCAGCAAGAGTTTGTTAAATACCTAGGCATATATCTGACGACTGATAATTCTATATATTCAGCCAATTATCCTAGGATTTTCAAAACCCTTTGGTCATTGTTACTGAGTTGGGCCAAGCTCAGTCTTTCATGGCTGGATAGAATTACAGAAATGTCCTGGCTGCCTAAGATACGTTATCTCTTATTTTGTGCTTACGCTAGCGATCCCTGCCGCTGTGTTGAAAGATCTCCAATCCAACATGAATTAATTTATATCGGGGCAAGTAGAAACCCTGTATTGTGCAAACAATGATGTACAAAGCCAAGGCATCAGGTGGTCTGGGTGCCCCTAAACTGTCACACTATTATAGTGCCTGCCAGGTCGCACAGCTCTCATCCATACAAGCAAGAGCGGCTGCTTTGGGTTGACATTGAGGAATCCCACTGAGCCCCTATCTATATATGAAATGTATTATGACTATCCCCTTTGGCCTATAAACTATTAAAAATCCTAACCTACTGCACTCACTCCAGGTTTGAAAGGTGAAAAATGCCCTTGGGGAGTTAGCGTCAGCACGGTGTCCATTTCTTTTTCCTTAGAAATCCACGTATCTCAGACCCCAGGGCATATGGTGGAGGGACAACAATTTGATGCGGAATAAAGAACTGTCCATACCATACGTGGAGATTATTTTTGCCTGCCTCTGGTTCACCAGAGGAGAGTTTTTTCACTTTCTCCAAATGTACCGCTATGTTAAGACAGAAGATAGGTGACACCCCATTTAGTCTCTTGGCATTTGAGAAATTTGTGGGGACAACTCTTTGGAGAGGGGAGCTACAACCTGCTTAGCACAGCATCTTCAGCTCGCCTCCCAATGTATGCGGATAAATGGGCTTGGGAACTTAATTTGTCTCTTTCTGATAGTGACTGGAAAACCATTTGGAAGCGCTTGCTCACATGGTTTTTTAAATGTCAGGGCAATAGAGGTCAATGTTAAGGTATTGCTTAGGTGGCATTTGGTCCCGGAGAAGATACATACATTCTTTCCCTCTCCCTCTCCAGGAAGTTTCAGAGGTAGTCCCCTCCCAGGGTCCTACATGCATATTTGGTGGGATTGCAAGGTGGTTAGGCAATTTTGGACGAGGGTTCTTTATATCATAAACAAAAAATTGGAGTGGACTAGGCACACCTTTCTCCCATAAGGAAGCACCACAACAACCGTCAATAATGCAATACAATACTTTATTAATACAAAAAAGAGGCTAAAAAACATATAACACAAGACATTTTAAAAACAACCGTTATGACCATAAGTATACAATAAATGATGCCCAAAAAGAGGCTATCCAATTCATACCACATGGGTGCAGGGCCTCAAGTATTAATGCCCTACATCAATCGTTTTGTGCCGGCACAAAAATTGTATATGCCACAAAAACCACTAAGGAATCTTAAATAAAGTGCTAAAGTGCAATAAAACTAAATAATCATGCTATCTAACATTCAATATAATCCATAACCCCAATACATATATATACACACACATGAAGATGTGTTAATACAAAGTGCAAGTGCATGTGTATAAAGACATCAAATACAACTACATCTACGACTAATATTGCACAAGAAATCCATCCCCAACAGGAATCAATAAAATCACACAAAACCTCAATGAATATGTAAAAATAAATTCAGGAGCCGGCAGACAATACACACAGAAATCTCACGTCATATAGGGCCACCCAGGGTATACAAAAAGAGGCCAACCACGGTATTAACCTCCCGCGCACGCAGCTCCCATGCTGCTTCAAGGGTGAGGGTGATATGAGTTCCTATAAGGACCTATTAAGTACTCCCCACATGCCGAAGTGCACCCCCCCCACGCGCCCGGCGAGCGGATGGCGCGCAGTCACTGCCCGGGCCTGGTGCGGCGTCCCCCGGAAGAGACCGCCATCAAACTGCGCACCTCTCACAACCAGCCGAACACTGCGCAGGCGCCACTGGTGATGGCGGCCTCGAAGCCGTGACTGCACAAGGGTCGCTGGGAGGGAGCGACGTCACCCACAGCCCCAGTAACCTGCGCATGTGCCGCCTAATGCGCGGTCACGGGAATGACATGGCGCGAGCGCCGCCATGGCTGTAATGGCAATGGCTGTCAAGGTGCACAGTGAGTGTTGCATAGCAACAGAAGCCGGTCTCCCAGGAGGGCGCCACACCTAGGGGGGAAGATACAACTACAGCAAAAGGAGAGAAAGCACTAAAGGGGAACACTTACAATAAAAAAGAATGAAAAGAATGCCCATCAATAATACACTATAAATACAAAAAATATATATTAATCAATTAACCTAAAATCTAATAACCTTTTGGCATGGCCATAATGCAATTAATCAAAATCCTAATATCAAAAATCAAATAGCCTACCAAATAACAATTATTAGGTGCCCAACAATAATGAATGAACCTGTGTGTTAAGGATATCTATATAAATATATACATACATATATAATATGTATACATCCACCCATATATGCATATTTAACACCATATGGGTGTAAAAAACTATGACAGTAATAGTCCTAAGCGTATGAATGCGCAATATATTCACAAATGATTAAATAAGTGAATAAAAAATACAATTAATTATACTAATTCACATCCTTATCTCCCAAATATCTAACCGTATCTCCAGTTACATATATATATATGTGTATGTGCATAGCGCACTGCTGCTAAGGTCACAACTCTCCGTGTGCAGCCAAACAGATTATCAGTACCATGACACATATGGTCTAGTGCTAAGTGTCATATAGGATCAGATAGAATCCATCTTAGAGTACAATATTGAATAATATAACATATAGGCTTGATCTTGTATGTTTAACATCGATTAAAGCTCAGTGCCAAAATGTGCTGGATCTAGTGCATTCTTAAACCTGCTGTGTAAAACCACCTGTGCATCCTGTGTAGAAAATTATATATTTTTTGTTATTATACAAAATAATATAAAGGTAAACCAAAACATGTGTATGCATGACCAACATAAAAACAAAGATGACAAAAATTATATATACGTGGATATGAACACCTTTGTACAATCGACTGGTCACCGACCATGACCTAAGTCAAATGTTCCTAGGATTGTACATATCGACATAACCAACATAAACCAAAATAACAACAAAAGAGGGGGTAGATTCACTAACCCAAACCAATAACTGTGCTATATTAAGAGGGGCACATTCTAATATCCCCATTGTGAACAGCAAAAGGGCCACCGGACCAAACGAGGTCAATACTGGATAAGCCTTATCAAACATATCTAAACGTCACTGTCCCAAGAATACAAAATGCACACTAAATATGCAGTTATCTTTCATGATCCACACACAGAACTGGGAAACTGGTATGTTTTATCGCAAAAATGGAACAAAAGACCAGTCTTCATTTAAGCCAAAAGGGGATCTGGTATTTAAATGAAATATCCACCGTAACTCGCGTTGCAGTAATCGCTGTTTCAGATCACCACCCCACGGCCCCAAACGGACCCTCTCAATACCTGTAACTCGCAAGGAGGAACAATCACCCCCATGTGCCTCCAAAGCCTTGACTAGACAGATCAGACAGGCTCATAAGAATTACACTCGATTGTGATGGAATGTGCACAGTTTAGAGACCTATATTGCTCAAGGGATCTGTCCGAGGGGGTTGAGGGTCCAACTTTTCCCTGCTTGGGAGGTGGATGGACCCTTCAAGGAGACTTGGGAAAAGGGCCTACTACAAGCTTCATACATTATTTTAAATATGTTGATTCAACATGGCAAACAATTGTTAAAAGATACTAAGATCAGATTACTGGAGCTGAGGGCTAAACTTGAACAATTTGATCAGCAGACCCAAGTGGGCCCTTTTCTTGATTCTCTCACTATGGACCTCAATAAGTATGAGCAGGTGGTAATGGAGACTAAAACACGCAAACTCCAGAGGGATAATCTGGACTATGCACAGAATCGAGCATATAGGTGGCATCACGTGGGAAATGGTCGTGGGGCCAAGCGTGGTGAGGGGAGATACACCAATGATGGTGGGCATGCCAAGATTGGTTTCAGATCTGGTACTATGTCCAGCTCCCAAAATAGCTTGAGGAGTGATGCACAACATTTTTTATCATCGGGCAGCGACCTAGAGGAAGAACCCAGAGGGGTGGTATGAGACACCCGAAGGGCCCTAAGGAGCAGGGTAAGGTGGGGCTACAAGCGCCTGGCACCTCGGACGAACAGAACAATGATTCACTCCAAGTAGTGAACATCTCAGAACATAGTCTCACCCCTGCAGAGAAGTCAGTTTTATCACGGAGTCTTTCTTTTTCTCCTACACAGGGTGTTGACAAGTTTTCTGTTATTAAGGATGTATATCTTTTCTGCGGGAAGATACTACTTAAGAAACAATTTGAACCCTTGGACCGTATTGACATTGATGAAGAAGAACTTTTGGGACCGGGAGATCGTGAAGCATTGTTGAATCTTCAGAAATTGCTGGCAGAACAGGACTCCACAGCATCTTTGGACGAAGGCCTGGTAAGGCAATATAGTGGACTTAAATGTCCATCTATTTATTGTCCGCCCCTGTCGGCTTCAGTTCAGGTGTTCTTTGACCTAATGGTCAGGGACATCATGAGGCTGCCAGATAATTTTGAGGGAGATAATCTGTCTAGAGAAGAACGAAGGGCCTTGTTAGATCTACAGAACAATAAAGAGATAATTGTTCGAGAGGATGACAAGGGCGGGAATGTTGTGGTTTGGTCTAGGACTAAGTACATAGATGAGGCTAATAGACAACTGAGTAATGAAGATAACTATGTCAAGTTACCTAACAATCCAACTACATCGTTCATAACAGCATTGGATCAGCTGGTGATAGATGCATTAGAAGAGGGAACGATTAATAGTAAGGAATCGCTCTTAGGGTTCCACATCCAGTTACTCCGACCTTTTACCTACTACCTTAAATGCATAAAAATCTAGATTCACCTACAGGACGACCCATTATTTTGGGTATTGGGGGCTTGTTGGAATCGGTGTGCACATTTATTGATTTATTTTTGCAGCCGCATGTGTTGAGTCTCAGCTCCTTTGTCCGTGATTCTACTGATTATGCAAATTGGAACAGGTCCATTTACCACCTAAAGCTTTCCTTATCACTTGTGACGTGGAGTCACTCTACATAGTGATTCCACATGACTTGGCCCTGCGATCAGTTCAACATTTTTTGTCCAAAGAATCAAGGGATAGGAGGCAATTACATTCCTTCATTTTCTCCGTGTTAGAATTTGTTTTAACCCACAACATTTTCACCTTCAATGGCACCTTCTACAAACAGACTTCTGGGGTTGCCATGGGAGCAAAATGTGCTCCGTCGGTTGCAAATGTATTTCTTGGATGGTGGGAAGAATGTGCGGTGTTTAACACTGATTGTGATCGTTTCCACCCCCTGATTGGGGGGTGGTTTCGATTTATTGATGACATCCTTATTCTTTGGCAGGGCTCAGAGGAGTTGGGTCTCATGTTTGTGGAACATCTGAACAATAACCATTTGACCGCGGAAATTTCATCTAAGACGGTCACCTTTTTGGATCTTAGACTTACTTTGAAAGCAGACGGATCTATCAGCACGGACCTGTACAGGAAACTCACCGCGGAAATTAGCTTTTTAGATTATCAGACTGCACATATTACACATCTCAAAAAAGCAATTCCCTACGGTCAATTTTTAAGAGCCTGCTGGAATTGCACTCATGATCTAAATTTTGAAAAACAGGCAGGGATTCTTAAGCACAGGTTTATTGACCGAGGATACCCGGGTAAAGTGATACATGCCGCTTACCAGCGGGCTAAACAGACCCCAAGAATTGGTTTACTCCAGCATGGCACCAGGGAGCAAGGCAAAAAGAGACAGAACAACACTATAAGGTGATTACCAACTTTTATAAACAATGGCATTCCATAAGAGGACTGATGTCGAACCATTGGCATATACTCACCTCAGATTCCTTGGTTGCCTCACATGTGGGGAATAGAGTACAGATGACAGCCCGTAGGGCACCAAATTTGAGAGACAGGCTCTCAAGGAGCCATTTATCAGCAGTGATGGTTGACGGACATAGGGACCCACAATCATACTTGGTTGACGGACATAGGGAAAATTGATTGCAGATAACCAGCTCACCCAATAGGGAAAAAGTCCCTCCAGCACGGATTCAGGAAAAACTCTTGAAAATTTCCAGCAACAGATACAAAAGGTAAATCCAGCTCCAGGGATAAAAACCAGAACAGGGCCAGAGACCGCACTCACCAATCTATGTAAGGAGTGTGCACAGACCAGGGATGGAGGCACGTGTGTGCACTGCAATATATCACCAGACAGAGAGTCCCACACTCCCCCAATCCAACCCTATAGTGAATGGCACCACTCCAATTAATGATCAATGCTATTTTATTCAGATGACTATACTATGTACATACATTGTATTAAAAAACACTGGTTAAAATACATCTATTTACACGCAAACCCCTAAACATAGGGGGAAACCACAAGGGAGAACAAAAATGTAAAAGGAGAGGAGGGGAAGGGGCAGGCACTCTGGCCAGAGTGTCCTGATGACATAAGCCCCTGTGGCTAGATAATTAGTAAATATCTTGTGGTATAATCCTGTCCCAATCCACTCTAAAGCTGTCTATTCACAAGTGTCCTGTGTATAATTCATCATATTCATATATAAAAAACTATGTGTATAACTACATAAATAACTTAAGTTTTATCCCTGGAGCTCGATTTACCTTTTGTATCTGATGGACATAGGGACCCAGGGGAATTTTCCCTGTGGGAATTGTTCGATCTGCCAATATATGGAGAAGACATCTGTAATTGGTAGTGGTGGTACTAACTTCTTCCTTTATCAATTGCAGGACCAGGGCAGTTATCTACCAGTTACGGTGTGGGTGCCCCAAATTATACATTGGGGAGACACAGAATGCCCTAAGGACCCGAATTCAGGGCCATGTGTCCAACATCAGGCTTGCCAGGAGGGATACAATTTTAGGTAAGACTATTTCCATTTTTTGGAGGCACATGGGGGTGATTGTTCCTCCTTGCGAGTTACAGGTATTGAGAGGGTCCGTTTGGGGCTGCGGGGTGGTGATCTGAAACAGTGATTACTGCAAAGTGAGTTACACTGGATATTTCAATTTAATACCAGATCCCCTTTTGGCTTAAATGAAGACTGGTCTTTTGTTCCATTTTTGCGATAAAACATACCAGCTTCCCTGTTCTGTGTGTGGATCATGAAAGATAACTGCATATTTAGTGTGTATTTTGTATACTTGGGACTGTGACCTTTAGATATGTTTGATAAGGCTTATCCAGTATTGACCTCGTTTGGTCCGGTGGCCCTTTTGCTGTTCACAATGTGAATCTACCCCCTCTTTTGTTGTTATTTTGGTTTATGTTGGTTATGTCGATATGTACAATCCTAGGAACATTTGACTTAGGTCATGGTCGGTGACCAGTCAATTGTACAAAGGTGTTCATATCCACGTATATATAATTTTTGTCATCTTTGTTTTTATGTTGGTCATGCATACACATGTTTTGGTTTGCCTTTATTTTTTTTTGTATAATAACAAAAGATATATATTTTTCTTCACAGGATGCACAGGTAGTTTTACACAGCAGGTTTAAGAATGCACTAGATCCAGCACTTTTTGGAACTGATCTTTATTCGATGTTAAACATACAATATCAAGCCTATATGTTATATTATTCAATATTGTACTCTAAGATGGATTCTATCTGATCCTATATGACACTTAGCACTGGACCATATGTATCATTGTACTGATAATCTGTTTGGCTGCACACGGAGAGTTGTGACCTTAGCAGCAGTGCGCCATGCACATACACATATATATATATATGTAAATGGAGATACGGTTAGATATTTGGGAGATAAGGATGGGAATTAGTATAACTTTGTTATTGTTGATATTATTTAGTTATTAATTTATTTTCTCATGATTTGTATTATTTATTCACTTATTTAATCATTTGTGAATATATTGCGTATTCATACGCTTAAGACTATTACTGTCAAAGTTTTTTACACCCATATGTTGTTGAATATGCATATATGGGTGGATGTATACATGTTATATATGTATGTATATATTTATATAGATATCCTTAACACACAGGTTCATTCATTATTGTTGGGCACCTAATAATTATTATTTAGTGGGTTATTTGATTTTTGATATTAGGATTTTGATTAATTGCATTATGGCCATGCCAATAGGTTATTAGATTTTAGGTTAATTGATAAATATATATTTTTTGTATTTATAGTGTATTATTGATGGGCATTCTTTTCATTATTTTTTATTGTAAGTGTTCCCCTTTAGTGCTCGCTCTCCTTTTGCTGTAGTTGTATCTTCCCCCCCTTGGTGTGGCGCCCTCGTGGGAGACCGGCTTCCGTTGCTATGCAACACTCACTGTGCGCCTTGACAACCATTGCTGCGGAGTCTGGTGGCGCTCGCGCTGTGTCCTTCCCGTGACCGCGCATTAGGCGCCGCATGCACAGGTTACCAGGGCTGTAGGTGACGTCTCTCCCTCCCAGCGATCCTTGTGCAGTCATGGCTTCGAGGCCGCCATCACCAGCGGCGCCTGCACAGTGTTTGGCTGGTTGTGAGAGGTGCGCAGTTTGATGGCGGTCTCTTCTGGGGGACGCCGCACCAGGCCCGGGCAGTGACTGTGCGTCATCCGGTCGCCGGGCTCGTGGGGGGCAGTGCACTTCGGCATGTGGGGAGTACTTAAAAGCGGTACAGTAGGAACTCATATCACCCTCACCCTTGAAGAAGCATGGGAGCTGCGTGCACGGGTGGTTAATACCGTGGTTGGCCTCTTTTTGTATACCCTGGGTGGCCCTATATGACGTGAGATTTCTGTGTGTATTGTCTGCCGGCACCTGAATTTATTTTTACATATTCTTTGAGGTTTTGTGTGATTTTATTGATTCCTGTTGGGGATGGATTTCTTGTGCAATATTAGTCGTAGATGTAGTTGCATTTGATGTCTTTATACACATGCACTTGCACTTTGTATTAACACATCTTCATTTGTGTGTATATATATATATATATATATATATATGTATTGGGGTTATGGATTATATTGAATGTTAGATAGCATGATTATTTAGTTTTATTGCACTTTAGCACTTTATTTAAGATTCCTTAGTGGTTTTTGTGGTATATACAATTTTTGTGCCGGCACAAAACGATTGATTTAGGGCATTAATACTTGAGGCCCTGCACCCATGTGGTATAAATTGGATAGCCTCTTTTTGGGCATCATTTATTGTATACTTATGGTCATAACGGTTGTTTTTAATGTCTTGTTTTATGTTTTTTAGCCTCTTTTTTGTATTAATAAAGTATTGTATTGCATTATTGACGGTTGTTGTGGTGCTTCCTTATGGGAAAAAGGTGTGCCTAGGGCACGTCCTCTCCAATTTTTTGTTTAGGGTACAATATTGTCTAGGTGAGCACACAGTTATTTATTTCTTTATATGAGCGGTGTACCCTCCTGTTCGTTTGGTTCGTCGTTCTTTATATCATAAATAAGATGTCCGACTTGAAGCTAAGCCCAACAGCTCAGTTTGCCTTACTTAACCTGAAACCCCCTGGGTGTTCAATTTGGCCTCATCAAACACATTTTAACAGCAGCAAAACAGCTATTTCACAGTCTTTGCAGAGGCCGGATATCCCGAATGTTCTTCGAGAAGATGTCAGCATCCATCAAAGGATACTTTGCTCCCTTCATAGCAATGTGGGAGGGTTGGATTTCCGACTCTCACTTGAAAAATTTTGACCACAAGCTTTTGACAATCTAAGAGCAATTTAATTATCTTATTAAGGGTATGTCTTTCTATGGAGAAGTGGAACCCATTTTTTCTCTTTTTTCCTTTCCTTTCTCTCTTTAGTATAGAGTTTCTCTGTGTAAATATCAGGCCTGCTCTATTTTATATGCCATAGTTCAGAATCATTTCCTTGATTTAGGTCTCTCCAAGCGGGTTTGTTAAAATTAAGAATGAATGTTTTACATGCCTTACTGTGTTGGTAAGTGCGTTTCTAATACTAGTAGGAACCTTATAAAGCTTCGTCAGCACTATGTTAAAGATTTCTTCTATATCACGTATATATCATGTATAATTAAGCAATTTATTTATGTACATCTTTTCAATAAAAAAATTAAAATAAAAACATTTAAAAAGAAAATAAAAATGGCCTGAAGTCAAGGGGGGGGGGCATGCTTTTTTATTTACATTTTTAAGGGTTAAATTGTAAGAGTTTTTGAAAGTTAACTACAAGTCGTAGTTTTGTTTTCTATAAAAATGTCTTTGAAAAAAACATTGTGGGCTGATATCCCAGGGCTCGGAGGCAGAGCAGCCAGGCCCCTGGCCCTAAAGGCTACTATCCCACAAAGTCCACATGCACTGTGCTCTTCTGCCCTCACCTGGCCTTTGGGAATGCAGGTAATGGGACAGGGGGTTTTGGCAAGTCACCCCTTTTGCCAAATGATCTGGAAAAAACAATTTCTGTATGCCCTTTTAGTTTGGATATTGTAAAACCTCTGTGACCCCTCTAATGGCATTTCTCATGTCATCATTGGTAATTGATTGAAAAAATATATCCCCGGATCTGATGCCAGTTCGGATTGATTCTTCCCAATGATAGAAGCCTCATCTCTACATTTTGACAAAATAGTTCCAGCCTTTTCTGATTCATCCAAAGATGGAGAGGCACTTGTGCTTGTGGTGTCATTGCAAAGGGACAAAAAATTGCAACTATGGTAGGTAAGGGAAAATTAGCTGCTGCGCTCGTGGACTTTTTTGGTAACCTCATGGCTACCAAAGACAGGGCATATCACATCATCCCCAGTGGCTATGAAGAACTGTTTACAGTGAGGTGCCCACAAAAGAGAAGCTTAAATAGCAGAGGAAAAAAAGGGGTATGCCCAGAAATGTATACAATCGCTTAATTACAAAAAGTATGGCAAACTCTGCAAGACGTGTGAAAATACGAACAAGAATCACCATACAGATGTCACTAGATGCCATTGATGACAACTAGAGATGAGCAAAATCTTTCAGAAATCGATTAGCGTGATTCATCAAATTTCCTTAAGAAATTTGGGTTTCTCTGAATCAAACTTTAATTAATCACGCTTACATTTAATAAAAAAAAATAACATAATCTCCATCCACGTTCTAGCACTGGGCTATGTTCTCATCCTCAGACAGGCCTCCACTGTCTTCAGTGGGACAAAGGACACAGATAATCTGCCCCATGCAGGATCCCAGCATCTCGATATAAATATTGGAGACCCCCACGTGTCCATGGTTTTAAAACACCTTGGTTTGCACATGGGAATTTCTCCAGTTTTCCGCCGACTCAAGGAGGTCTCAAAGGGTTTCCTAAGGTCACAGGAAGGTCTGATCATCATCATCTGACTAGTCTCTCATTTGAAAGGAGTCAGTGGCAGGGGTTTTGGTCTCAAGAGCCAAAAATACAATTCTGTGATTACTCACCTGTAGAATTGATATTATGAGTATACAGTACGCCCTGCTCCAGATAAGAATCATTACACTTGGGTATTACTCCTCCAGATGGCGCTGGACTGCAGAGACAGCGAAATTGGCTCCTCCCGGCCCCTCAAATTCCCAGGACCTCCCACAAATCCCCAGCATTGAAAAGCAGTTAACGAGAACCCGGGAGAATTAAAACAAAACCAACTAGTAACTATAACAATGAGAACAATCACCATACAGGGGATCCCAGATAATGCAAAAACCAAGGGTTGGTTGGAGCAGGACGTACTGTATACTCATAATATCAATTCTACAGTTGAGTAATCACAGAATTGTATTATTCTTAGTATACAGTACGTCCTGCTGATAAGAATCATTACATTTGGGACATCCAATAGCAGTGTCCATAAAGTAGGGTGGGATCCCCAAAGGAAACAACAGACAGGTCAGACCACTGCCGCCTGCAGAACCTTGCGGCCAAAAGCAGCATCAGCTGAGGCCCTAACATCAACCTTGTAAAACTTTGAAAAGGTATGAACAGAAGACCAAGTAGCAGCCTTGCAAACTTGTTCAACAGAAGCCTGGTGCTGAAAAGCCCAAGACGCACCAATAGCACGAGCAGTAAGGCGGAAGGGAGGATTATTCCCCTTAGCAGAGTAGGCCTGAATCACAGCCTAACGGATCCATTTGCTGATAGTAGATTTAGCAGGAGCCAGACCATTCCTAGGACCAGAAGGGACCACAAAAAGAGCATCAGTTTTTCTGAATGGAGCAGTAGCCACCAGATAGTACTTCAGACACCTAACCACATCCAAAGAATGCAAGACCCTCTCCTTAGCATTACTAGGATTAGTGCACAAGGAAGGAAGAACAATGTCCTGATTCAAATGAAAGGCAGGCACGGCCTTAGGCAGAAAATCTGGCTTGAAGCGAAATGATGTAGGCAACCGCCATCTGGTTGTCCGAGCGTACCTGAACAGGCAGGCCCCAAAGGTGATGAGTCAAATGAGTCAGAACCAACCTGATCGCCCGCAGTTCCAGAATGTTGATAGGTGTGTGGGCCTCCTGTGGGCCCCACCTCCCTTGGAACTGCAGGGACTTCCAGAAACCCCCCCAACCTGTCAGACTGGCATCCATGGTGACTCTCAGCATCGTGGTGAGTCTCCCAGCAGGGGGCCAGAAAGGATCTGCCCACCAACAGGTTCCTGGAGTCCAGCCACCACGAGAGGGACCGCCTGACTAGGGGGGAAAGCACAAGGACCTGGTCCAGGGACGCAGGATCCTTGTCCCATACTGACAAGAGGTGGAGTTGCAGAGGAATCATGTGGAATTGGGCATAAGGGACCGCCTTGAAGCATGACACCATCAGGCCCACCAGCTGCATTCCCTGCCTGATGGAGGGATGAGGGCAAGATAGCAGGAACTAAACCTGCGCTAGCAGACTGTTTACCTTCTGCTGAGGAAGAAAAATCTTTGCCTGAACTGTATCCAGATTCATTCCCAGGAAGGGTGTCACCAAGGAGGGAGACAGGGAAGACTTGGGATGGTTGATCACCCAGCCAAATGACTCCAGAGCGGAAACTACCAGCTGAGTATCCAACTCTGCCTGTTGGAGGGACTGGGAAGTGATGAGAATGTCATCCAGATAGGGCAGAACTCGAATGCCCTGAGACCTGAGCAGAGACATCACTCCTGCCAGCACCTTGGTGAACACTCTGGGAGCTGAAAGCCACAAATTGGTAGTGCTGATACTCCAGAGCGAACCTGAGGAACCTTTAATGACCTGGAAAGACAGGAATATGAAGGTAAGCATCTTTGATGTCTACAGACGTCATAAAGTCCCCTGGACGCAGGGAACTGATGGCAGAGCGCAAGGTTTCCATGCGAAAGCGACTGCACCTGACAAATTTGTTGAGGATCTTCAAGTCCAGGATGGGCCTGACTGACCCATCTCTTTTGGGCATTGGGAAAAGGTTGGAATAGAACCCCTTGCCCCTTTCTCGTAAGGGGACCTGACAGATGTCCCCCAGCTCCAGAAGGCTTTGCACCGTCAGAACTAGAGCCTGAGCTGACACAGGGTCCTGAGAAATCCGGGATCTGATGAATCTTGGGGCGGCCAGACAGCAAACTCTATCTTGTAACCGGAGGACACTACCTCCTGAATCCACCGGTCTGAGACATGAAGCCTTCAGACGTGAGCAAAGTGCTGAAGCCGTCCCCCCACCCGGATGGGTGAGGGCACCCCTTCATGCCTGAGGGGGCTTGGGAGAAGACTTAAGCTTGGAGCCCCAGTAGGAGCTAGGGCATCCACGTCCTCTGCCCCTACCCCAGAAATCTCCTCTGGCTCCGGTAAGGGAGATCCCCCTCCCCTGTCTGGCACCACAGTAGGGGGAAGAAAAGGAGCCCTGTCCCCGAAAGGGCCGAGACTGCCGCCTGTGCTGGGGTAACCTGCCTCCCTTAGCAAACAGGTCCAGGCGTAGTCTTTTGAAGGGAAAACCAGTGAGAGCTTTCTTGGCAGCGTTGTCAGCAGCCCACTGGCGCAGCCAAACCGAGCGGCGTATAGCCACCACCAGGGCAGAAGTTCTGTCACACATCCTAATGGTATCATTCAAGGCAGAGAGGACATAGTTCGGGTCCGGGAACCTGAACTTGCCAGATTCAACATGAAGCTGAAAGTTAGTGTTAAACCATCCCTAATAGACACCCTATTACCTGCACCCTAAATGGGCAGGAAAGTTAAGAAAAGCCTGGAACACTTGTAGGCTATGTGGGCTGGTATCTTTCAGGGCCGTGGGCCAGCAGCTCAGCCTGTGAGCCCTGGACTACAAGCCCACATAGCCCGGGCTGGTTTTGTGGGACAGGGGGACCCACGTCTTTTTGATTTATTTTTAAGTGTTCAGTCCTTAAAAAACTGTAAAAAATATATAGGCACAGTGTCCCCCCCTCCCCAAGAGGAAGACACTACGGCATGGGATCCCTCCTATCCAATAAAACCAGCCCAGGCACTAGCTATGTGGACTTGCAGGTCACTTTCTGCAAAAGGCCTGGTGGCCAGCCCATGGTCCTGAAAGCTACCAGCTAACATAGCCCACGCTTCTCCTGAGAAAAGCGGAGCACAGGGCATAGATCCTGCCCCAGAACTGCAACATTGCTCCTCTCCTATAAATAACCCTGCAGCCGGGAGTCATGTGGCCAGAGCCCACTGGCAGGCATTTCTGCAGAGAGCAGCACGGGACATCGGTGGGCAGACTAAAGGACAGCGAGGTAGCAGGTGAGTTTTAACTTTTTATGGTTTTTAGGGTTTCAGGGAAAAAACTATACTATACTAACTATAAAGACACATTTAGAGATCAGTGGCGGACTGAAGAGACATCCTTGCTGAGGCCCCTCCAACCATGAAGCCTCGGGGCTATAGCATAGGGCCGGGGGTTCCCTGGCTTGTGGGTACAGTGGACTGGGTACAGGGGGCTGAGGGGGAGACTAAGGAGGCAGGGATTGAATGTGGGTGTTAAAAGAAACAGCCCAGCTGGCCCCAAAGCATGCAGCCCAACGGGCATTGTCCCGGGTCTCCCTATGGCCAGTCCGTCCCTATAAGACATTACCAGCTGTATTCCCCAAAGAGCAAAGTCATGTCTATGATCAAAAAATTTAACACGCTGCAGATAAAACCAAATAAACATAGCTGAAACGACAAACCTCAGAAGTTGAGAATGGCAGGCACCGCTGGTAGAATCTTTGGGCTATACAATGCTTTAGTGAGAGAGGAGCTAGGCATAAACACGCAATCAGCTTGTATCTCACCTCAGGACCTGCCACCAATGGGGAGGGCACCCCAGCTTAGTAATTAGCAGAAATCAAGGAACTAAGCACCGCCAGGTGTCAACAATGAATGTACTGTTCGCCTCAGAGCAGCCCACCAATGACAGAGCTGCCTCCTCTAGTCAAACAGCTGCAAAGAGACACTATGCAAAGGGGCCATTATGTTTAGAGATGAGCGAATCGATTCTGACGAACCCGAATTCGTTACAAATTTCATGAAATATTCGATTCGTTACGATTCCGAATATCACAGCGATTCGATCGCTCGAATCTCCTTAAAACTCCATTTACTGCTATACAGCCCATCTAAAATGGTGGATCAACATGTTAGGACATGTCCCATGGGGCAAGGAATCCTGGGTAGGTGTCACATGCTACCTATCAGCAGACAGGCCTTACCGATGAAGTCACAGCTAGGGATGAGCGAATCGATCCGGACGAACTCGAATTCGTTCCGAATTTCTTTTACAATGATTTTTATTGTTTATAGAAAAGCGGTAGTAGACAATACAAAATTTGGGTAGAGACATTCTGTGGACTTCATCAGCAACAGCATATACAAATAAAATGACAAAATCAGCATTTATAAAAAAAGTTCACATTACATAGTCCAAGGAGAAAAAGAATGCAAAATGTAAAAAGTAGCAAATAAACATAAGGTAACAAATGGTTATTGCAAGAAGCAGTTATCATCATTTTGTCAATAACGAAGCTTAACTTCTAAGTTTATGTATGCCATTACATGAGAGCCGAACAGCAAGAAGAGAAGAAGGGGTGGGGGAAAGGAGAACCCACTAACACGAAGCAAAGGGAAAAGGGTAGAGAAGGGAGTGATCAAGGGGTGATACATTAGGAGGAAAGAGAGGGGGGGAGGGTAACAGGGAGCTGGGGGGGGGGGGGGGAAGGGGGGAGCCCAACCAACAGTTCCCGCTCATATCGTGGTTCCTAGGCGTCCCCAACTTTTCTACTCACTCCAATGAAGTCTATCCATGGGGACCATATTTCACTAAAGCGGTCAAAATCGTCATGGGCTATTGCCGTCAGTTTTTCCATTAACATAATATCAGAGATTTTAGTGATCACCATCTGCCAGGGTAAGTGTCTACTCCTCCAATTCCTAGCTATTATTAGTCTCGCTGCTGAGAAAATATGTAAAGCTAATTTCCATTGGATAAATCTAAAATTGTTTGTCTTATAAGAGAGGAGAGCTTCCCATGCGCTAGGGGAGTAAGTGCCTGTAAAGAGCGTAGACAGGAGGTTGTATACATCACTCCACAACTTGTAGGCATGAGGGCAGTTCCACCATATGTGGTACATAGTCCCTTCCTCTTGACATCCCCTATAACACATGGGAGAGGTATTTACATCGAACTTGTGTATTCTAGCAGGGGTGAGGTACCATCTAAACAGGACCTTGAATGAGTTCTCCTGGATGAGCGTGTTGTAGGACACCTTTCCTGCTGATTTCCATATGTTTGGCCAGGTTTGCTCATCCCCTATGCTCCCTAAATCATCTTCCCACCTAGTCTTATATAAGTGCGAGTTTGTTCCTTCCGGTTTGACCAGGGAGGCGTAAAGTTTTGAAATTGCTCCTCTCGCCAGTGGGTCATCTAGGCATCTCTGTTCAAAGTCCGAAGGTTTACTAAAGTGGTCCAGGTCCCGAATCAATGATTTGACAAAATGATCCAGTTGTAATGCCCTAAATTTTTCAACAGGGGGCGCTATGATTCTATTAGTTAGTGAGAATGGGGATTCCCCTTTCCAACCTGCGAGCAGGTCTTGTATTGTACGATATCCTTGTTCCTCCCACCACTTAAACCTCTGTCTTGACTCCACCCCCGGGGGAAACAACTGGTTTCCCAAGAAAGGAGCAGCCGGCACATGTGGCGAACACCATCCCCTGAGCCTCGCATTCCTGTCCCAGATATCCAGAGCTGGGCCTATGTTCTGTACCAAGGTCTCCGGTCTGAGTTTCTTTGGAGTCCAAATAATTGATGCCACAGAGATTGGAGCACAGCTCTTAGACATCATCTGCACCCAACCAGGTATATTTGTTGTAGCATGCAAAGGGAGCAGTGCCGCCAGCTGCGCCGCCATATAATATTTATATAGATTTGGGACGCCCAAGCCTCCATCTTCCTTTCTACAGTATAATGTTCCTCTAGCGATCCGTGGTCTAATCGTCCCCCAGATGTATTTGTTAAGCTTTTGTTGTAGTGGCTGGAGGGCGTTTTTAGTTATCTTTATAGGAAGGACTCTAAAAAAATATAGCAACTTAGGCAGGATAGTCATCTTTGCCGCTGCTAGGCGCCCCAGCCATGAGAGATTTACTTGACGCCAAGTGGACAGAAGGGTGTTCAGTTGGTTAAATAGACCTGGGTAGTTTGCTTTATATAGCGTTGCAACAGATGTGGTTAATGTGACTCCTAGGTATGGGAGCCTCTTGACCCAAAGCCAGGGAAAGTTGCCCCTTAATAGAGTATTGGTCTGTTGTGTTAAAGAGAGTCCCATGGCCAATGACTTACTAGCATTAATTCTAAGGCCTGACATATTACCAAAAACCTCCAACTCCGAGGCCAGGTTAGGTGCCGTTATATGGGGAGAAGAAATAGTGAGCAACATGTCATCTGCAAACATGGATAATTTGTGTTCCTCCTTTCCATGGGGAATTCCCCTAATCGCTTGATTGTGCCTAATGTTGGATGCTAGTGGCTCTAGGGCTAGTATGAACAGTATTGGGGATAAAGGGCACCCCTGACGTGTGCCTCTATTGATGGAGAAGGAGGCTGATTCAAACCCAGAGTATTTCACTTTAGCTGTAGGTGAATGATACATAGCGCTAACCCAAGACTTAAGGCCTTGTCTAAAGCCCCATCTATCCAAGGCTTGCATCAGATAGTCCCAGGAGAGGCAGTCAAAAGCTTTTTCCATGTCCAGGGACAACAGCATGGCATCTGGTTGTGTGGACCTAGCCTTTTCTATAAGCTGTGTTATGCGTCTTACTCCATCTGAAGACTGCCTCCCTGGGACAAACCCTACCTGATCGGAGTGTATTAGGGAATTAAGAGATGTATTGATTCTGGCAGCAATAATTTTCCCCAAGATTTTTAGATCTAAATTTAGCAGGGAGATAGGGCGGTAATTTTGCCAAGCTAAGGGGTCTTTCCCTGGCTTTGGGATCATAACAATGGCAGCAGACAAGGACTCCGGATCAAAGTGGCTACCTCCTTTAATGCTATTATACATTGTTGTAAGGTGGGGGGCAATCACATCTGTTAGTTTTTTATAAAAAGTTGCTGTATAGCCATCAGGTCCGGGCCTCTTATTAGGTTTGAGAGAAGCTATTGCCCGTTTCACCTCCTGTACCGTTATATCTGCATCTACATATTCAGCCCAGTCAGAGTCCAGCTGGGGTAGAATAGCACTATCAAGGTATTTCTTCATAGCCCCCCTATCTGATCCCTTGTGCGTCTCATATAATTTTGCTAGGCCTTGTCTGAATTCTTCTAGGATCTTGCAGGGGTTACTAGTGACCTGCCCGTCTTTTACCCTTAACTTAATGGATGGGTGGGATTTCGCCTGGCATCTTAGCTGTGATGCCAAAAGAGTATTAGGTTTATTTGCCAGGGTGTAATATCTTTGGGCAGACCATTTATATCTACGCTCAGCCTCCTGCATCTGGAGCGAGTTAAGCTCCACTCTGGCCTTCTCTAGTCTCCGCCTGTTAGTTACACTGCCCGTGGTTTTGAATGCCTGGGATGCTGCTGAATATTCCCTTTCTAGTGTGTTCATGAGCTGAGCTTTTTCCCTTTTAGTCCTGGCTGCTCTGGAGATAAAGTGTCCCCGCATCACAGCTTTGAACGCTCCCCAGAGAACCGACGGCGACTGGACAGAATTGACATTTGTACGAAAAAAGAGCTCCGCTTCCTTCACAGTCTCTAGCACCTTCTCCTTGGAGGCTAGGTGAGCATCATTAAGCATCCAGGCGGAGGGGCCGGGCTTAATTACCAATGACCTGCAAGTGACACTAAGTAGGTCGTGGTCTGACCATGGTACTTGGTGGATATGAGCGCGAGAGATATTAGGAAGGAAGTTTTTGTGAGTAAAAAAATGATCAATCCTGGTATGTAGGCCATGAGGGGCTGAGTAGTGTGTGTAGTCTCTCTGAAATGGATGCATATCCCTCCAGACATCCACCAGCCCCACCTCAGAAATTAGAGATTGGAACTGGTGGGCATCTTTTCTATGTTGTGCTGTTGGCGGGGCAGATCTATCCAAGACGGGGTCCAGTGTGAGATTTGAGTCACCTCCTACAAGTATTGTCCCTTTCTTATGTTTGACTAGGAGGTTGCATAGCTTATTCAAGAAATCATTCTGGCCTGAGTTTGGCGCATAATAGTTTAAGAGTGTGACTTCTGAGTCTTGCAACGTACCCTGGAGCAACAGGAACCTTCCTGCAGGATCTGAAATTTGCTTGGCACATTTAAATTGAGTTCGGGGATGGAAAGCAATAAATACTCCCCTCTGCTTTGTTTTGGCCCTAGCGTGGTAAACCAGTGGATACTTAGGGTTTAGGATTTTGGGGGTTGAGGAGACAGAGAAGTGGGATTCCTGAGCATAGACTATGTCTGCGTGTGTGGAGCTAAAGTATCTAAAAACCCTGGATCTTTTATTCGGGGAGTTTAGTCCCTGCACATTAACCGAAACAACTTTAAGCACCATTGACTAGATGTGTCGTGCTATATGGTACATACCTCCAGGTTGTAGTGTGGCTGGGCGCCTCCCCCCCCCAGGGAAGGGAGTAGGAAGGGAAGGATGGTTGGGTTTGGGGGTTGATAGAGGCTGAGGAAGGTCTAGTAGGGCTAAGAAGTAAAACACAAGTTTGGGTGAGAAAAAAACATCAAGCTCACAGACATTCAGACATAAAGCAAAACAATGTACTATAGTATAAACACATAACTCCATTATTGTGACTCTTGTCACTAGTGTCACCTCACCAGAGGGTGTTTTCCGCTGGAGAGGGGTCAGACCGCTTGCTTAGCTCTCGGGAGCCAAGAAATAGACTCACAGCCTCCTGCAATAATCCATAGGAAATAAAGGCATTTTAGCTACCCCCCACTCTGTGGATTGCTTGACGCCCTTAGATCAACAAACATTGTCAAAAATTCCCCATGTAATGAGGCGAAGTGGTGGCTAACATAATTTTAACAACTAAACCCATCGACTCACCAAGCCCAAAATAGGACCAGGCGACCGAGGGGGGTCATGACAGGTGGTCAGGTGCACCAAGGGGCACCCCTGACCCCCGTCAGGCATGTATAGTGAAAAAAGAGATGACTAGTTGTCACTTAGCAAACAATCAATATTAGAGAAACCCACATAGTGGGTGAAAGGGTAAACAACATCACTTAACGACTATTCCCATCAGAACATCAAGCCCAGAACAAAATTCGGTGGATTAAAGGAGTCATAACAGGTGTCCAGGTACACTAAGCGCTTCCCTAGGCACCTGCTAGGCATACGTAGTTTAAGGCAAGGGGAATAGTTGTCACATAACACAATATGAACCTGGGAATGCAGGAGGGGTTCTTCTGCAAGAACTTGGGGGACCAATCGGCGGGCAATCTAATGGGCCGGGTTCTTACCTCTACTCGAGGTGTGTAATATAAAAAGTGAGAAAAAGGATATATGAATGACCTCAGCGTCCTTTATCCATCACCTGATCTCTGGAACGACTGGGAAGAGAGTCTCTTTAAGACTTGTTTCCTCTGCTTTCGCTGTGATCTGGGTATGTTGTCAGTTGGGGCACGTTCCTCAGAGTCGTCCTTGTTGGAGTCATGCTGGATGGGCGATCTATTGCCCAAGTCATTGGTGAGGCCTGGGAAAGTTAAGTCCAGCTGCTTAAAGTGATCTCGGAGCTCCCTTAACGTGGAGGCCTGTACGTGCTTGCCGTTATGGGAAAACATAACTCTGAATGGGAAGCCCCATCGATATTTGATATTCGACCTTTGTAGGACTTCTAAGTAGGGTCGGAATGCACGTCGCTTCATTATCGTGGATTGCGACAAGTCAGCAAAGATTTGGAAGCTAGTGCCTTGGAAAGACAGGGAGGATTTACCTCTGGCCGCTTTAAGAACAGCTTCTTTCGTCTGGAAATATAAAAACTTCACAATTATATCTCTCGGGGGGCCCTCCGGTTTGCGAGTGGTCAGGGCACGGTGGGCTCTTTCCAGCTCTAACTTCTCGGGCGGGATGTCCGGGACAAGTTCTTGGATGAGCGCAGTAATGGAGCCCCTGGCGTCTTCCATGGACTCCGGTAGGCCTCGGAATCGTAAGTTCTTTCTGCGGCACCTGTTTTCAAGGTCTTCATGCTGTGATTGCAAAGTGCGAACTAGATCATGAAGCTGTTCAATTTCTTGCTCATGCCCCTCCATGATAAGCGTGGCGTCGCCAATATGATTTTCAAGTTGCGACGTGCGGTTGCCTAGGTCTTTTAGGCCTCCGAGTAGCTCCGCAGTTGTTTTAGTAGAAACGGTGGTCATTTCTTCTCTGATCATTTCCCGGATCTGTTGGAGGGTGGCTCGGTCTAGCGTGATGGGGGGGCCAGAGCCCACTATTTCAGATGGGAACTGGGTCCAGCTGTCTGAGGAGTCTCGGGAGTCCTCCCGTTCACTTCCACGTGCCGCCAGCTCGCCCTCCATGCCGGTCGCCATTTTGGAATGTTGACCGCCGGAATCTTTAGCCATTTTCTTCTTCGGATTACCCATATTATCAACCGCCAGGGTATCCACTAGGTGCTTGAGGTCCACAGCTATCAGGATCAGGTATTTGCCCGTCGATTGGTCCCGTCAGGTAAGCAGGCGGCCCCCGAGAGTGCGGAGCGTGATCAAGGTGCGACCATCTCACCGCGCCGCGCGCATGCGCCCCCTTCGTTCCGAATTTCAGGAAAAATTCGATTCTGAACGAATCCGAATTTCCCTGCGATTCGATCGATTGAAGTTTTCCTTTAAACTCCATTTATTTCAATTACAGCCATTGTAAAATGGTGGATGGACATGTCCGGACATGTCCCCTGGGGCAAGTTATCATGGGAAGGTCACGTGCAGCATATCAGCAGCCAGGAAGCCCGGTGACATCACAGTGCTATATAAACGGCGGCCATCTTGCTTGTGCGCATTTCAGCCTTGCATTGCAGACAGAACGGAGGTTGCTACAGACAGGGAGAGACTAACAGACAGGCAGGGAGAGTCAGGGAGACCCACAGAGACCCACACAGTGCCAGGGAGAGGCAGGGAAAGATAGTGAAAAATCAGGAACAATCCAGGCAGGGACAGCAGAGAAAGTGACGGAAACTTTTTTTAATTTTCACTTCACTTAATTTGCCAGATCAGTTTTAAATTGCTTTTTTTTTGTGCTGTAAATATTCCTGGCCACTGTGCATCCCATCTTGGCAGTGGCATATTTACCCCTATCTGTTACACACAAGCATTTCTTATAACTCGATTAGTTTTAATTCTTTTTGTATGCTGTAAAAACCCCAGCCCACATGGGCATACTATTTCAGCACATTTGACCCTATCTGTTATACTAAATCAGCTTCTAAAGGCTCTGTTTTATTAATATATTGCATTTTTAATTGGTTTTGTGCATCCTGTAAAAACACCAGGCCACATGGGCATCCCAAACCAGCACATTTCACCCTATCTGTTATACTAAATCAGCTTCTAAAGGCTCTGTTTTATTAATATATTGCGTTTTGAATTGGTTTTGTGCATCCTGTAAAAACACCACGCCACATGGGCATCCCAAACCAGCACATTTCACCCTATCTGTTATACTAAATCAGCTTCTAAAGGCTCTGTTTTATTAATATATTGCATTGCTGGAGACATGGCGTCTACATCTTACGGCCACATGAACCCCGTTGGAGCTGAACTGGAGGAGGAGGAGGAGGAAGAGGAGGAGGAGGGGCACAGTGAAGCACAGTTTAGGCTTGGCGAAATGGCTGGTTTATCTAGTAAGTTGACAGGAGAGGAGGAGCAGGAGCAGCCAAAGGAGCTAGAGGGTTGTGAGGAAGGTGAGACAGAGGACCCAGACACACCATGGCAGTATGCAGTGGAGATGGAGACAGGTAGTCCTTCCGAGTCACTTGCGCAAATGGCAGGAAGCATGCTCACGTGCTTGCGTAGTGACCCCAGAATTGTTTCCATTTGTCAGCGGGATGACTTCTGGCTCTCCACCTTATTGGACCACGCTTCTGGCACAAATTGGGGGCATTTTTTAAACCCGCAGAGAGGGAGGACAAACTGACCTACTACAAAGACATTCTACGTAGTCAGTTGGCCGATGCCTATATGCGCCATGGTCCATACTCTCGCAGGTCTGACTCGGGGGGACCTCTGCGCTCATCTTCCACTGCCATGGCTGCTGGAGGGGTTGGCAGGAGCTGCAGCAGCAGCTCCATCAGCAGCAGCCTTAGTCTTCAGTTGTTAATGAGTAGCTTTCTACACCCGCATAGTGAGTCTACTCATGAGCAGCAGGAAGACCTGGAGCAGGAAATGAACCAGCAGGTCATGTCATACCTTGACATGACCATGCCAACACACCTTGAGGATCCACTGGACTTCTGGGCAGCCAAACTTGACTTGTGGCCGCAGCTAGCTGAGTTTGCCCTGGAAAAGCTGTCCTGCCCAGAAAGTAGCATGCCATCTGAGAGGGTGTTTAGTGCGGCGAGGGCCATAGTGGATCAGCCAGGATTTCCACCCACCAATGGCTGATGCATGCGACTAGATTCAGCATGGTGCCACGTTTTACACTTTCCAAATGGTGCAAAACATGTTTATGTCTTTAAGCCAATTTTGGGGCTCCTGCTGATGCCAACTTCAGGGTGTGCCTTTCAGCCAAATTTTGGCCTCCTGCTGCTGCTGCTGCCAACTCCAGTGTGTCTTTAGGCCAATTTTTGGGTTCCTGCTGCCAACTCCAGTGTCTCAAGCTATGTTTGGGTTCCTGTTGCTGCTGCTTGCAACTCCAGGGTGTCATTCAGCCAATTTTTGGGTTCCTGCTGATGCCAACTTCAGGGTGTGCCTTTCAGCCAAATTTTGGCCTCCTGCTGCTGCTGCTGCTGCCAACTGCAGTGTGTCTTTAGGCCAATTTTTGGGATCCTGCTGCCAACTCCAGTGTCTCTTTCAGGCTATGTTTGGGCTCCTGCTGCTGCTGCTTGCAACTCCAGGGTGTCATTCAGCAAATTTTTGGGCTTCTGCTGCCAGCTCCAGTGTCTCTTTCAAGCTATGTTTGGGCTCCTGCTGCTTGCAACTCCAGGGTGTCATTCAGACAATGTTTGGGCTCCTGCTGCCAACTCCAGTGTCTCTTTCAAGCTATGTTTGGGCTGCTGCTGCTGCTTGCAACTCCAGGGTGTCGTTCAGCCAATTTATGGGCTCCTGCTGCCAACTCTAGTGTCTTTCAAGCTATGTTTGGGCTGCTGCTGCTGCTGCTGCTGCTGCTGCTTGCAACTCCAGGATGTCATTCAGCCAATTTTTAGGCTCCTGCTGCCAACTACAGTGTGTCTTTCAAGCTATGTTGGGGCTGCTGCTTCTGCTGCTGCTTGCAACTCCAGGGTGTCATTCAGACAATTTTTGGGCTCCTTCTGCCAACTCCATTGTCTCTTTCAAGCTATGTTTGGGCTCCTGCTGCTGCTGCTTGCAACTCCAGGGTATCATTCAGACAATTTTTGGGCTCCTGCTGCCAACTCCAGTGTCTCTTTCAAGCTATGTTTGGGCTCCTGCTGCTGCTGCTTGCAACTCCAGGGTGTCATTCAGCCAATTTTTGGGCTCCTGCTACCAACTCCAGTGTGTCTTTCCAGCTATGTTTGGGCTGCTGCTGCTGCTGTTGCTTGCAACTCCAGGGTGTCATTCAGCAAATTTTTGGGCTTCTGCTGCCAGCTCCAGTGTCTCTTTCAAGCTATGTTTGGGCTCCTGCTGCTTGCAACTCCAGGGTGTCATTCAGACAATTTTTGGGCTCCTGCTGCCAACTCCTGTGTCTCTTTCAAGCTATGTTTGGGCTGCTGCTGCTGCTTGCAACTCCAGGGTGTCGTTCAGCCAATTTTTGGGCTCCTGCTGCCAACTCTAGTGTCTTTCAAGCTATGTTTGGGCTGCTGCTGCTGCTGCTTGCAACTCCAGGATGTCATTCAGCCAATTTTTAGGCTCCTGCTGCCAACTCCAGTGTGTCTTTCAAGCTATGTTTGGGCTGCTGCTTTTGCTGCTGCTGCTGCTTGCAACTCCACGGTGTCATTCAGACAATTTTTGGTCTCCTGCTGCTAACTCCATTGTCTCTTTCAAGCTATGTTTGGGCTCCTGCTGCTGCTGCTTGCAACTCCAGGGTGTCATTCAGACAATTCTTGGGCTCCTGCTGCCAACTCCAGTGTCTCTTTCAAGCTATGTTTGGGCTCCTGCTGCTGCTGCTTGCAACTCCAGGGTGTCATTCAGCCAATTTTTGGGCTCCTGCTACCAACTCCAGTGTGTCTTTCCAGCTATGTTTGGGCTGCTGCTGCTGCTGTTGCTTGCAACTCCAGGGTGTCATTCAGCAAATTTTTGGGCTTCTGCTGCCAGCTCCAGTGTCTCTTTCAAGCTATGTTTGGGCTCCTGCTGCTTGCAACTCCAGGGTGTCATTCAGACAATTTTTGGGCTCCTGCTGCCAACTCCTGTGTCTCTTTCAAGCTATGTTTGGGCTGCTGCTGCTGCTTGCAACTCCAGGGTGTCGTTCAGCCAATTTTTGGGCTCCTGCTGCCAACTCTAGTGTCTTTCAAGCTATGTTTGGGCTGCTGCTGCTGCTGCTTGCAACTCCAGGATGTCATTCAGCCAATTTTTAGGCTCCTGCTGCCAACTCCAGTGTGTCTTTCAAGCTATGTTTGGGCTGCTGCTTTTGCTGCTGCTGCTGCTTGCAACTCCACGGTGTCATTCAGACAATTTTTGGTCTCCTGCTGCTAACTCCATTGTCTCTTTCAAGCTATGTTTGGGCTCCTGCTGCTGCTGCTTGCAACTCCAGGGTGTCATTCAGACAATTCTTGGGCTCCTGCTGCCAACTCCAGTGTCTCTTTCAATCTATGTTTGGGCTCCTGCTGCTGCTGCTTGCAACTCCAGGAAGTCATTCAGCCAATTTTTGGGCTCCTGCTGCCAACTCCAGTGTGTCTTTCCAGCTATGTTTGGGCTGCTGCTGCTGCTGTTGCTTGCAACTCCAGGGTGTCATTCAGCAAATTTTTGGGCTCCTGCTGCCAACTCCATTGTCTCTTTCAAGCTATGTTTGGGCTCCTGCTGCTGCTGCTTGCAACTCCAGGGTGTCATTCAGACAATTTTTGGGCTCCTGCTGCCAACTCCAGTGTCTCTTTCAAGATATGTTTGGGCTCCTGCTGCTGCTGCTTGCAACTCCAGGGTGTCATTCAGCAAATTTTTGGGCTCCTGCTGCTTGCAACTCCAGGGTGTCAGTGTGTCCAGTGTGTCTTTCCAGCTATGTTTGGGCTGCTGCTGCTGCTGTTGCTTGCAACTCCAGGGTGTCATTCAGCAAATTTTTGGGCTCCTGCTGCCAACTCCATTGTCTCTTTCAAGCTATGTTTGGGCTCCTGCTGCTGCTGCTTGCAACTCCAGGGTGTCATTCAGGCAATTTTTGGGCTCCTGCTGCCAACTCCCGTGTCTCTTTCAAGCTATGTTTGGGCTGCTGCTGCTGCTTGCAACTCCAGGGTGTCATTCAGCCAATTTTTGGGCTCCTACTGCCAACTCTAGTGTCTCTTTCAAGCTATGTTTGGGCTCCTGCTGCTGCTTGCAACTCCAGGGTGTCATTCAGCCAATTTTTGGGCTCCTGCTGCCAACTCCAGTGTCTCTTTCAAGCTATGTTTTGGCTCCTGCTGCTGCTTGCAACTCCAGGGTGTCTTTCAGCCAATTTTTGGGCTCCTGCTTCCAACTCCAGTGTGTCTTTCAAGCTAGGTTTGGGCTGCTGCTGCTTGCAACTCCAGGGTGTCATTCAGACAATTTTTGGGCTCCTGCCGCCAACTCCAGTGTCTCTTTCAAGCTATGTTTGGGTTGCTGCTGCTCCTGCTTGCAACTCCAGGGTGTCATTCAGCCAATTTTGGGGCTTCTGCTGCCAACTCCAGTATCTATTTCAGCCAATGTTTTGGGCTCCTGCTGCTGCTGCTTGCAACTCCAGGGTGTCATTAAGCCAATTTGTGGGCTCCTGCTGCCAACACCAGTGTCTCTTTCAAGCTATGTTTGGGCTCCTGCTGCTGCTGCTTGTGACTCCAGGGTGTCATTAAGCCAATTTTTGGGCACCTTGTGCCAACTCCAGTGTGTGTTTCAAGCTATGTTTGGGCTGCTGCCGCTGTTGCTTGCAACTCCAGGGTGTCATTCAGCCAATTTTTGGGCTCCTGCTGCCAGCTCCAGTGTCTCTTTCAAGCTATGTTTGGGCTCCTGCTGCTTGCAACTCCAGGGTGTCATTCAGGCAATTTTTGGGCTCCTGCTGCCAACTCCAGTGTCTCTTTCAAGCTATGTTTGGGCTGCTGCTGCTGCTGCTTGCAACTCCAGGGTGTCATTCAGACAATTTTTGGGCTCCTGCTGCCAACTCCAGTATCTCTTTCAGCCAATGTTTTGGGCTCCTGCTGCTGCTGCTTGCAACTCCAGGGTGTCATTAAGCCAATTTGTGGGCTCCTGCTGCCAACACCAGTGTCTCTTTCAAGCTATGTTTGGGCTCCTGCTGCTGCTGCTTGCAACTTCAGGGTGTCATTAAGCCAATTTTTGGGCACCTGGTGCCAACTCCAGTGTGTGTTTCAAGCTATGTTTGGGCTGCTGCTGCTGTTGCTTGCAACTCCAGGGTGTCATTCAGCCAATTTTTGGGCTCCTGCTGCCAGCTCCAGTGTCTCTTTCAAGCTATGTTTGGGCTCCTGCTGCTTGCAACTCCAGGGTGTCATTCAGGCAATTTTTGGGCTCCTGCTGCCAACTCCAGTGTCTCTTTCAAGCTATGTTTGGGCTGCTGCTGCTGCTGCTTGCAACTCCAGGTTGTCATTCAGACAATTTTTGGGCTCCTGCTGCCAACTCCAGTGTGTCTCTCAAGCCAGGTTTGGGCTGCTTCTGCAGATTGCAACTACAGGGTGCCATTCAGACAGTTTTGGGCTCCTGCTGCCAACTCCAGTGTCTCTTTCAAGCTATGTTTGGGCTCCTGCTGCTGCTGCTTGCAACTCCAGGGTGTCATTCAGCCAATTTTTGGGGCTCCTGCTGCCAACTCCAGTGTCTCTTTCAGCCAATTTTTGGGCTCCTACTGCTGCCGCTTGCAACTCCAGGGTGTCATTTAGCCAATTTTTGGGCTCCTGCTGCCAACTCCAGTGTCTCTTTCAAGCTATGTTTGGGATGCTGCTGCTGCTGCTTGCAACTCCAGGGTGTCGTTCAGCCAATTTTTGGGCTCCTGCTGCCAACTCTAGTGTCTCTTTCAAGCTATGTTTGGGCTGCTGCTGCTTCTGCTGCTTAGAAATCCAGGGTGTCATTCAGCCAATTTTTGGGCTCCTGCTGCCAACTCCAGTGTCTCTTTCAAGCTATGTTTGGGCTGCTGCTGCTGCTGCTTGTGACTCCAGGGTGTCATTCAGACAATTTTTGGGCTCCTGCTGCCAACTCCAGTGTGTCTTTCAAGCTAGGTTTGGGCTGCTGCTGCTTGCAACTCCAGGGTGTCATTCAGACAATTTTTGGGCTCCTGCTGCCAACTCCAGTGTCTCTTTCAAGCTATGTTTGGGCTGCTGCTGCTGCTGCTTGCAACTCCAGGGTGTCATTCAGACAATTTTTGGGCTCCTGCTGCCAACTCCAGTATCTCTTTCAGCCAATGTTTTGGGCTCCTGCTGCTGCTTGCAACTCCAGGGTGTCATTAAGCCAATTTGTGGGCTCCTGCTGCCAACACCAGTGTCTCTTTCAAGCTATGTTTGGGCTCCTGCTGCTGCTGCTTGTGACTCCAGGGTGTCATTAAGCCAATTTTTGGGCACCTGGTGCCAACTCCAGTGTGTGTTTCAAGCTATGTTTGGGCTGCTGCTGCTGTTGCTTGCAACTCCAGGGTGTCATTCAGCCAATTTTTGGGCTCCTGCTGCCAGCTCCAGTGTCTCTTTCAAGCTATGTTTGGGCTCCTGCTGCTTGCAACTCCAGGGTGTCATTCAGGCAATTTTTGGGCTCCTGCTGCCAACTCCAGTGTCTCTTTCAAGCTATGTTCGGGCTGCTGCTGCTGCTGCTTGCAACTCCAGGGTGTCATTCAGACAATTTTTGGGCTCCTGCTGCCAACTCCAGTGTGTCTCTCAAGCCAGGTTTGGGCTGCTGCTGCAGCTTGCAACTACAGGGTGCCATTCAGACAGTTTTTGGGCTCCTGCTGCCAACTCCAGTGTCTCTTTCAAGCTATGTTTGGGCTCCTGCTGCTGCTGCTGCTTGCAACTCCAGGGTGTCATTCAGCCAATTTTTGGGGCTCCTGCTGCCAACTCCAGTGTCTCTTTCAGCCAATTTTTGAGCTCCTACTGCTGCTGCTTGCAACTCCAGGGTGTCATTCAGCCAATTATTGGGCTCCTGCTGCCAACTCCAGTGTCTCTTTCAAGCTATGTTTGGGATGCTGCTGCTGCTGCTTGCAACTCCAGGGTGTCGTTCAGCCAATTTTTGGGCTCCTGCTGCCAACTCTAGTGTCTCTTTCAAGCTATGTTTGGGCTGCTGCTGCTTCTGCTGCTTACAAATCCAGGGTGTCATTCAGCCAATTTTTGGGCTCCTGCTGCCAACTCCAGTGTCTCTTTCAAGCTATGTTTGGGCTGCTGCTGCTGCTTGTGACTCCAGGGTGTCATTCAGACAATTTTTGGGCTCCTGCTGCCAACTCCAGTGTGTCTTTCAAGCTAGGTTTGGGCTGCTGCTGCTTGCAACTCCAGGGTGTCATTCAGACAATTTTTGGGCTCCTGCCGCCAACTCCAGTGTCTCTTTCAAGTTATGTTTGGGTTCCTGCTGCTGCTGCTTGCAACTCCAGGGTGTCATTCAGCCAATTTTGGGGCTCCTGCTGCCAACTCCAGTATCTCTTTCAGCCAATGTTTGGGCTCCTGCTGCTGCTGCTTGCAACTCCAGGGTGTCATTCAGCCTATTTTTGGGCTCCTGCTGCCAACACTAGTGTCTCTTTCAAGCTATGTTCGGGATGCTGCTGCTGCTTGTGACTCCAGGGTGTCATTAAGACAATTTTTGGGCACCTGGTGCCAACTCCAGTGTGTCTTTCAAGCTATGTTTGGGCTCCTGCTGCTGCTGCTGCTGCTTGCAACTCCAGGGTGTCATTCAGCCAATTTTTGGGGCTCCTGCTGCCAACTCCAGCGTCTCTTTCAGCCAATTTTTGGGCTCCTACTGCTGCTGCTTGCAACTCCAGGGTGTCATTCAGCCAATTATTGGGCTCCTGCTGCCAACTCCAGTGTCTCTTTCAAGCTATGTTTGGGATGCTGCTGCTTGCAAATCCAGGGTGTCATTCAGCCAATTTTTGGGCTCCTGCTGCCAACTCCAGTGTCTCTTTCAAGCTATGTTTGGGCTGCTGCTGCTGCTTGTGACTCCAGGGTGTCATTCAGACAATTTTTGGGCACCTGGAGCCAACTCCAGTGTGCCTTTCAAGCTATGTTTGGGTTGCTGCTGCTGCGTGCAACTCCAGGGTGTAATTCAGCCAATTTTTGGGCTCCTGCTGCCAACTCTAGTGTCTCTTTCAAGCTATGTTTGGGCTGCTGCTGCTTGCAAATCCAGGGTGTCATTCAGCCAATTTTTGGGCTCCTGCTGCCAACACTAGTGTCTCTTTCAAGCTATGTTTGGGATGCTGCTGCTGCTTGTGACTCCAGGGTGTCATTAAGACAATTTTTGGGCACCTGGTGCAAACTCCAGTGTGTCTTTCAAGCTATGTTTGGGCTGCTGCTGCTGTTGCTTGAAACTCCAGGGTGTCATTCAGCCAATTTTTGGGCTCCTGCTGCCAGCTCCAGCAGCTCTTTCAAGCTATGTTTGGGCTCCTGCTGCTTGCAACTCCAGAGTGTCATACAGGCAATTTTTGGGCTCCTGCTGCCAACGCCAGTGTCTCTTTCAAGCTATGTTTGGGCTGCTGCTGCTGCTTGTGACTCCAGGGTGTCATTCAGACAATTTTTGGGCTCCTGCTGCCAACTCCAGTGTGTCTTTCAAGCTAGGTTTGGGCTGCTGCTGCTTGCAACTCCAGGGTGTCATTCAGACAATTTTTGGGCTCCTGCCGCCAACTCCAGTGTCTCTTTCAAGTTATGTTTGGGTTCCTGCTGCTGCTGCTTGCAACTCCAGGGTGTCATTCAGCCAATTTTGGGGCTCCTGCTGCCAACTCCAGTATCTCTTTCAGCCAATGTTTGGGCTCCTGCTGCTGCTGCTTGCAACTCCAGGGTGTCATTCAGCCTATTTTTGGGCTCCTGCTGCCAACACTAGTGTCTCTTTCAAGCTATGTTCGGGATGCTGCTGCTGCTTGTGACTCCAGGGTGTCATTAAGACAATTTTTGGGCACCTGGTGCCAACTCCAGTGTGTCTTTCAAGCTATGTTTGGGCTGCTGCTGCTGTTGCTTGAAACTCCAGGGTGTCATTATGCCAATTTGTGGGCTCCTGCTGCCAACACCAGTGTCTCTTTCAAGGTATGTTTGGGCTCCTGCTGCTGCTGCTTGTGACTCCAGGGTGTCATTCAGCCAATTTTTGGGCACCTGGTGCCAACTCCAGTGTGTGTTTCAAGCTATGTTTGGGCTGCTGCTGCTGTTGCTTGCAACTCCAGGGTGTCATTCAGCCAATTTTTGGGCTCCTGCTGCCAGCTCCAGTGTCTCTTTCAAGCTATGTTTGGGCTCCTGCTGCTTGCAACTCCAGGGTGTCATTCAGGCAATTTTTGGGCTCCTGCTGCCAACTCCAGTGTCTCTTTCAAGCTATGTTTGGGCTGCTGCTGCTGCTGCTTGCAACTCCAGGGTGTCATTCAGACAATTTTTGGGCTCCTGCTGCCAACTCCAGTATCTCTTTCAGCCAATGTTTTGGGCTCCTGCTGCTGCTGCTTGCAACTCCAGGGTGTCATTAAGCCAATTTGTGGGCTCCTGCTGCCAACACCAGTGTCTCTTTCAAGCTATGTTTGGGCTCCTGCTGCTGCTGCTTGTGACTCCAGGGTGTCATTAAGCCAATTTTTGGGCACCTGGTGCCAACTCCAGTGTGTGTTTCAAGCTATGTTTGGGCTGCTGCTGCTGTTGCTTGCAACTCCAGGGTGTCATTCAGCCAATTTTTGGGCTCCTGCTGCCAGCTCCAGTGTCTCTTTCAAGCTATGTTTGGGCTCCTGCTGCTTGCAACTCCAGGGTGTCATTCAGGCAATTTTTGGGCTCCTGCTGCCAACTCCAGTGTCTCTTTCAAGCTATGCTTGGGCTGCTGCTGCTGCTGCTTGCAACTCCAGGGTGTCATTCAGACAATTTTTGGGCTCCTGCTGCCAACTCCAGTGTGTCTCTCAAGCCAGGTTTGGGCTGCTGCTGCAGCTTGCAACTACAGGGTGCCATTCAGACAGTTTTTGGGCTCCTGCTGCCAACTCCAGTGTCTCTTTCAAGCTATGTTTGGGCTCCTGCTGCTGCTGCTGCTTGCAACTCCAGGGTGTCATTCAGCCAATTTTTGGGGCTCCTGCTGCCAACTCCAGTGTCTCTTTCAGCCAATTTTTGGGCTCCTACTGCTGCTGCTTGCAACTCCAGGGTGTCATTCAGCCAATTTTTGGGCTCCTGCTGCCAACTCCAGTGTGTCTTTCAAGCTATGTTTGGGTTGCTGCTGCTGCTTGCAACTCCAGGGTGTCGTTCAGCCAATTTTTGGGCTCCTGCTGCCAACTCTAGTGTCTCTTTCAAGCTATGTTTGGGCTGCTGCTGCTTCTGCTGCTTACAAATCCAGGGTGTCATTCAGCCAATTTTTGGGCTCCTGCTGCCAACTCCAGTGTCTCTCTTAAGCTATGTTTGGGCTGCTGCTGCTGCTTGTGACTCCAGGGTGTCATTCAGACAATTTTTGGGCACCTGGAGCCAACTCCAGTGTGCCTTTCAAGCTATGTTTGGGTTGCTGCTGCTGCGTGCAACTCCAGGGTGTAATTCAGCCAATTTTTGGGCTCCTGCTGCCAACTTCAGTGTCTCTTTCAAACTATGTTTTGGCTCCTGCTGCTGCTGCTTGCAACTCCAGGGTGTCATTCAGACAATTTTTGGGCTCCTGCTGCCAACTCCAGTGTCTCTTTCAAGCTATGTTTGGGCTCCTGCTGCTGCTGCTGCTTGCAACTCCAGGGTGTCATTCAGCCAATTATTGGGCTCCTGCTGCCAACTCCAGTGTCTCTTTCAAGCTATGTTTGGGCTGCTGCTGCTGCTTGCAACTCCAGGGTGTCAATCAGGCAATTTTTGGGCTCCTGCTGCCAACTCCAGTGTCTCTTTCAAGCTATGTTTGGGCTCCTGCTGCTGCTGCTGCTTGCAACTCCAGGGTGTCATTCAGCCAATTTTTGGGCTCCTGCTGCCAACTCCAGTGTCTCTTTCAAGCTATGTTTTGGCTCCTGCTGCTGCTGCTTGCAACTCCAGGGTGTCTTTCAGCCAATTTTTGGGCTCCTGCTGCCAACTCCAGTGTGTCTTTCAAGCTAGGTTTGGGCTGCTGCTGCTTGCAACTCCAGGGTGTCATTCAGACAATTTTTGGGCTCCTGCCGCCAACTCCAGTGTCTCTTTCAAGCTATGTTTGGGTTCCTGCTGCTGCTGTTTGCAACTCCAGGGTGTCATTCAGCCAATTTTGGGGCTCCTGCTGCCAACTCCAGTATCTCATTCAGCCAATGTTTGGGCTCCTGCTGCTGCTGCTGCTTGCAACTCCAGGGTGTCATTCAGCCTATTTTTGGGCTCCTGCTGCCAACACTAGTGTCTCTTTCAAGCTATGTTTGGGATGCTGCTGCTGCTTGTGACTCCAGGGTGTCATTAAGACAATTTTTGGGCACCTAGTGCAAACTCCAGTGTGTCTTTCAAGCTATGTTTGGGCTGCTGCTGCTGTTGCTTGAAACTCCAGGGTGTCATTCAGCCAATTTTTGGGCTCCTGCTGCCAGCTCCAGCAGCTCTTTCAAGCTATGTTTGGGCTCCTGCTGCTTGCAACTCCAGGGTGTCATTCAGGCAATTTTTGGGCTCCTGCTGCCAACGCCAGTGTCTCTTTCAAGCTATATTTGGGCTGCTGCTGCTGCTGCTGCTGCTTGCAACTCCAGGGTGTCATTCAGACAATTTTTGGGCTCCTGCTGCCAACTCCAGTGTGTCTTTCAAGCTAGGTTTGGGCTGCTGCTGCTGCTTGCAACTCCAGGGTGTCATTCAGACAGTTTTTGGGCTCCTGCTGCCAACTCCATTGTCTCTTTCAAGCTATGTTTGGGCTCCTGCTGCTGCTGCTGCTGCTTGCAACTCCAGGGTGTCATTCAGCCAATTTTTGGGGCTCCTGCTGCCAACTCCAGCGTCTCTTTCAGCCAATTTTTGGGCTCCTACTGCTGCTGCTTGCAACTCCAGGGTGTCATTCAGCCAATTATTGGGCTCCTGCTGCCAACTCCAGTGTCTCTTTCAAGCTATGTTTGGGATGCTGCTGCTTGCAAATCCAGGGTGTCATTCAGCCAATTTTTGGGCTCCTGCTGCCAACTCCAGTGTCTCTTTCAAGCTATGTTTGGGCTGCTGCTGCTGCTTGTGACTCCAGGGTGTCATTCAGACAATTTTTGGGCACCTGGAGCCAACTCCAGTGTGCCTTTCAAGCTATGTTTGGGTTGCTGCTGCTGCGTGCAACTCCAGGGTGTAATTCAGCCAATTTTTGGGCTCCTGCTGCCAACTCTAGTGTCTCTTTCAAGCTATGTTTGGGCTGCTGCTGCTTGCAAATCCAGGGTGTCATTCAGCCAATTTTTGGGCTCCTGCTGCCAACACTAGTGTCTCTTTCAAGCTATGTTTGGGATGCTGCTGCTGCTTGTGACTCCAGGGTGTCATTAAGACAATTTTTGGGCACCTGGTGCAAACTCCAGTGTGTCTTTCAAGCTATGTTTGGGCTGCTGCTGCTGTTGCTTGAAACTCCAGGGTGTCATTCAGCCAATTTTTGGGCTCCTGCTGCCAGCTCCAGCAGCTCTTTCAAGCTATGTTTGGGCTCCTGCTGCTTGCAACTCCAGGGTGTCATACAGGCAATTTTTGGGCTCCTGCTGCCAACGCCAGTGTCTCTTTCAAGCTATATTTGGGCTGCTGCTGCTGCTGCTTGCAACTCCAGGGTGTCATTCAGACAATTTTTGGGCTCCTGCTGCCAACTCCATTGTGTCTTTCAAGCTAGGTTTGGGCTGCTGCTTGCAACTCCAGGGTGTCATTCAGACAGTTTTTGGGCTCCTGCTGCCAACTCTATTGTCTCTTTCAAGCTATGTTTGGGCTCCTGCTGCTGCTGCTGCTGCTGCTTGCAACTCCAGGGTGTCATTCAGCCAATTTTTGGGGCTCCTGCTGCCAACTCCAGCGTCTCTTTCAGCCAATTTTTGGGCTCCTACTGCTGCTGCTTGCAACTCCAGGGTGTCATTGAGCCAATTATTGGGCTCCTGCTGCCAACTCCAGTGTCTCTTTCAAGCTATGTTTGGGATGCTGCTGCTTGCAACTCCAGGGTGTCGTTCAGCCAATTTTTGGGCTCCTGCTGCTAACTCTAGTGTCTCTTTCAAGCTATGTTTGGGCTGCTGCTGCTTGCAAATCCAGGGTGTCATTCAGCCAATTTTTGGGCTCCTGCTGCCAACTCCAGTGTCTCTTTCAAGCTATGTTTGGGCTGCTGCTGCTGCTTGTGACTCCAGGGTGTCATTCAGACAATTTTTGGGCACCTGGAGCCAACTCCAGTGTGCCTTTCAAGCTATGTTTGGGTTGCTGCTGCTGCGTGCAACTCCAGGGTGTAATTCAGCCAATTTTTGGGCTCCTGCTGCCAACTCCAGTGTCTCTTTCAAGCTATGTTTTGGCTGCTGCTGCTACTGCTTGCAACTCCAGGGTGTCATTCAGCCAACTTTTGGGCTCCTGCTGCCAACTCCAGTGTGTCTTTCAAGCTAGGTTTGGGCTGCTGCTGCTGCTGCTTGCAACTCCAGGGTGTCATTCAGACAGTTTTTGGGCTCCTGCCCCCAACTCCAGTGTCTCTTTCAAGCTATGTTTGGGCTCCTGCTGCTGCTGCTTACAGCTCCAGGGTGTCATTCAGCCAAGTTTTGGGGCTCCTGCCGCCAACTCCAGCATCTCTTTCAGCCAATGTTTTGGCTCCTGTTGCTTCTGCCTACAACTCCAGGGTGTCATTCAGCCAATTTTTGGGCTCCTGCTGCCAACTCCAGTGTCACTTTTAAGCTATGTTTGGGATGCTGCTGCTGCTTGTGACTAGGGATGAGCGAATCGATCCGGACGAACCCGGATTCGATCCGAATTTCATTAAAAATTCGATTCGGATCGAATCCGAATTTCCCCGCGATTCGATCGCTCGAAGTTTTCCTTTAACATCCATTCATTTACATTACAGGCATTCTAAGATGGCGGACGGGACATGTCCAGACATCAACCCCGTGCCAGTGCAAGCTGGGACAGTCACATGCAGCCTATCAGCAGCCAGAAAGCCCGGTGACGTCACAGCGCTATTTAAGGCCGGCGGCCATCTTGCTTTTCCTCATTTCTCTATTGCATTCGTGAGAGACAGGACGCTGCTGTAGGCTGGGAGAGAGACAGTTAGACAGACAGGGACAGACAGGGACAGGCTGGAGACAGGCAGGAGACAGGCAGGAGACAGACAGAAAGCGAAAAACAGGGAAAGTTAGGAAAAATCGGAGGCAGTCACAGGGAGATTTTTTTTTTTTTCATCCAGCCTGAGTGTTACTGGCTGGCTGACTGGCTTTGTTAGCGTTTTCAGGCTGCTTATACACTTACTGTGCATATATACTGAACTGATCTCAAGTCTGCTGTGAGGCATCCCATTCTGTGACTACACCAGCCTCTATTTAATACCATAACCCTTTGCACTTATTCTAAAAGTCATTTGGCCTGATAAAGACACTTTTGCTGTGCATAGTACTGCTCCCAGGTGCACTCTGCTGTGAGGCATCCAATTCTGTGACTACACCAGCCTCTATTTAATACCATAACCTTTTGCACTTATTCTAAAAGTCATTTGGCCTGATAAGGACACTTTTGCTGTGCATAGTACTGCTCCCAGGTGCACTCTGTTGTGAGGCATCCCATTCTGTGACTACACCAGCCTCTATTTAATACCATAACCATTTGCACTTATTCTAAAAGTCATTTGGCCTGATAAAGACACTTTTGCTGTGCATAGTACTGCTCCCAGGTGCACTCTGGTTGGGGCATCCCATTCTGTGACTACACCAGCCTCTATTTAATACCATAACCATTTGCACTTATTCTAAAAGTCATTTGGCCTGATAAAGACACTTTTGCTGTGCATAGCACTGCTCCCAGGTGCACTCTGCTGTGAGGCATCCCATTCTGTGAATACACCAGCCTCTATTTAATACCATAACCCTTTGCACTTATTCTAAAAGTCATTTGGCCTGATAAAGACACTTTTGCTGTGCATAGTACTGCTCCCAGGTGCACTCTGGTTGGGGCATCCCATTCTGTGACTACACCAGCCTCTATTTAATACCATAACCATTTGCACTTATTCTAAAAATCATTTGGCCTGATAAAGACACTTTTGCTGTGCATAGTACTGCTCCCAGGTGCACTCTGCTGTGAGGCATCCCATTCTGTGACTACACCAGCCTCTATTTAATACCATAACCCTTTGCACTTATTCTAAAAGTCATTTGGCCTGATAAAGACACTTTTGCTGTGCATAGTACTGCTCCCAGGTGCACTCTGGTTGGGGCATCCCATTCTGTGACTACACCAGCCTCTATTTAATACCATAACCATTTGCACTTATTCTAAAAGTCATTTGGCCTGATAAAGACACTTTTGCTGTGCATAGTACTGCTCCCAGGTGCACTCTGCTGTGAGGCATCCCATTCTGTGACTACACCAGCCTCTATTTAATACCATAACCCTTTGCACTTATTTTAAAAGTCATTTGGCCTGATAAAGACACTTTTGCTGTGCATAGTACTTCTCCCAGGTGCACTCTGGTTGGGGCATCCCATTCTGTGACTACATCAGCCTCTATTTAATACCATAACCATTTGCACTTATTCTAAAAGTCATTTGGCCTGATAAAGACACTTTTGCTGTGCATAGTACTGCTCCCAGGTGCACTCTGGTTGGGGCATCCCATTCTGTGACTACACCAGCCTCTATTTAATACCATAACCATTTGCACTTATTCTAAAAGTCATTTGGCCTGATAAAGACACTTTTGCTGTGCATAGTACTGCTCCCAGGTGCACTCTGCTGTGCGGCATCCCATTCTGTGACTACACCAGCCTCTATTTAATACCATAACCCTTTGCACTTATTCTAAAAGTCATTTGGCCTGATAAAGACACTTTTGCTGTGCATAGTACTGCTCCCAGGTGCACTCTGGTTGGGGCATCCCATTCTGTGACTACACCAGCCTCTATTTAATACCATAACCATTTGCACTTATTCTAAAAATCAGTTGGCCTGATAAAGACACTTTTGCTGTGCATAGTACTGCTCCCAGTGCACTCTGCTGTGAGGCATCCCATTCTGTGACTACACCAGCCTCTATTTAATACCATAACCCTTTGCACTTATTCTAAAAGTCATTTGGCCTGATAAAGACACTTTTGCTGTGCATAGTACTGCTCCCAGGTGCACTCTGGTTGGGGCATCCCATTCTGTGACTACACCAGCCTCTATTTAATACCATAACCATTTGCACTTATTCTAAAAGTCATTTGGCCTGATAAAGACACTTTTGCTGTGCATAGTACTGCTCCCAGGTGCACTCTGCTGTGAGGCATCCCATTCTGTGACTACACCAGCCTCTATTTAATACCATGACCCTTTGCACTTATTCTAAAAGTCATTTGGCCTGATAAAGACACTTTTGCTGTGCATAGTACTGCTCCTAGGTGCACTCTGGTTGGGGCATCCCATTCTGTGACTACACCAGCCTCTATTTAATACCATAACCATTTGCACTTATTCTAAAAGTCATTTGGCCTGATAAAGACACTTTTGCTGTGCATAGTACTGCTCCCAGGTGCACTCTGCTGTGAGGCATCCCATTCTGTGACTACACCAGCCTCTATTTAATACCATAACCATTTGCACTTATTCTAAAAGTCATTTGGCCTGATAAAGACACTTTTGCTGTGCATAGTACTGCTCCCAGGTGCACTCTGGTTGGGGCATCCCATTCTGTGACTACACCAGCCTCTATTTAATACCATAACCATTTGCACTTATTCTAAAAGTCATTTGGCCTGATAAAGACACTTTTGCTGTGCATAGTACTGCTCCCAGGTGCACTCTGCTGTGAGGCATCCCATTCTGTGACTACACCAGCCTCTATTTAATACCATGACCCTTTGCACTTATTCTAAAAGTCATTTGGCCTGATAAAGACACTTTTGCTGTGCATAGTACTGCTCCCAGGTGCACTCTGGTTGGGGCATCCCATTCTGTGACTACACCAGCCTCTATTTAATACCATAACCATTTGCACTTATTCTAAAAGTCATTTGGCCTGATAAAGACACTTTTGCTGTGCATAGTACTGCTCCCAGGTGCACTCTGGTTGGGGCATCCCATTCTGTGACTACACCAGCCTCTATTTAATACCATAACCATTTGCACTTATTCTAAAAGTCATTTGGCCTGATAAAGACACTTTTGCTGTGCATAGTACTGCTCCCAGGTGCACTCTGCTGTGAGGCATCCCATTCTGTGACTACACCAGCCTCTATTTAATACCATAACCCTTTGCACTTATTCTAAAAGTCATTTGGCCTGATAAAGACACTTTTGCTGTGCATAGTACTGCTCCCAGGTGTACTCTGGTTGGGGCATCCCATTCTGTGACTACACCAGCCTCTATTTAATACCATAACCATTTGCACTTATTCTAAAAGTCATTTGGCCTGATAAAGACACTTTTGCTGTGCATAGTATTGCTCCCAGTTGCACTCTGCTGTGAGGCATCCCATTCTGTGACTACACCAGCCTCTATTTAATACCATAACCCTTTGCACTTATTCTAAAAGTCATTTGGCCTGATAAAGACACTTTTGCTGTGCATAGTACTGCTCCCAGGTGCACTCTGGTTGGGGCATCCCATTCTGTGACTACACCAGCCTCTATTTAATACCATAACCATTTGCACTTATTCTAAAAGTCATTTGGCCTGATAAAGACACTTTTGCTGTGCATAGTACTGCTCCCAGGTGCACTCTGCTGTGAGGCATCCCATTCTGTGACTACAACAGCCTCTATTTAATACCATAACCATTTGCACTTATTCTAAAAGTCATTTGGCCTGATAAAGACACTTTTGCTGTGCATAGTACTGCTCCCAGGTGCACTCTGGTTGGGGCATCCCATTCTGTGACTACACCAGCCTCTATTTAATACCATAACCATTTGCACTTATTCTAAAAGTCATTTGGCCTGATAAAGACACTTTTGCTGTGCATAGTACTGCTCCCAGGTGCACTCTGCTGTGAGGCATCCCATTCTGTGACTACACAAGCCTCTATTTAATACCATAACCATTTGCACTTATTCTAAAAGTCATTTGGCCTGATAAAGACACTTTTGCTGTGCATAGTACTCTTCCTAGGTGCACTCTGGTTGGGGCATCCCATTCTGTGACTACACCAGCCTCTATTTAATACCATAACCATTTGCACTTATTCTAAAAGTCATTTGGCCTGATAAAGACACTTTTGCTGTGCATAGTACTGCTCCCAGGTGTCCTCTGGTTGGGGCATCCCATTCTGTGACTACACCAGCCTCTATTTAATACCATAACCCTTTGCACTTATTCTAAAAGTCATTTGGCCTGATAAAGACACTTTTGCTGTGCATAGTACTGCTCCCAGGTGCACTCTGGTTGGGGCATCCCGTTCTGTGACTACAACAGCCTCTATTTAATACCATAACCATTTGCACTTATTCTAAAAGTCATTTGGCCTGATAAAGACACTTTTGCTGTGCATAGTATTACTGCTCACAGGTGCACTCCTGGCTCTTGGGGCATCCCATTCTGTGACTACACCAGCCTCTATTTAATACCATAACCATTTGTGCTTATTCTAAAAGTCATTTGGCCTGATAAAGACACTTTTGCTGTGCATAGTACTGCTCCCAGGTGCACTCTGCTGTGAGGCATCCCATTCTGTGACTACACCAGCCTCTATTTAATACCATAACCCTTTGCACTTATTCTAAAAGTCATTTGGCCTGATAAAGACACTTTTGCTGTGCATAGTACTGCTCCCAGTTGCACTCTGGTTGGGGCATCCCATTCTGTGACTACACCAGCCTCTATTTAATACCATAACCATTTGCATTTATTCTAAAAGTCATTTGGCCTGATAAAGACACTTTTGCTGTGCATAGTACTGCTCCCAGGTGCACTCTGGTTCGGGCATCCCATTATGTGACTACACAAGCCTCTATTTAATACCATAGCCATTTGCACTTATTCTAAAAGTCATTTCGCCTGATAAAGACACTTTTGCTGTGCATAGTACTGCTCCCAGGTGCACTCTGGTTGGGGCATCCCATTCTGTGACTACACCAGCCTCTATTTAATACCATAACCATTTGCACTTATTCTAAAAGTCATTTGGCCTGATAAAGACACTTTTGCTGTGCATAGTACTTCTCCCAGGTGCACTCTGGTTGGGGCATCCCATTCTGTGACTACACCAGCCTCTATTTAATACCATAACCATTTGCACTTATTCTAATAGAAATTTGCCCTGATAAAGACACTTTTGCTGTGCATAGTACTGCTCCCAGGTGCACTCTGGTTGGGGCATCCCATTCTGTGACTACACAAGCCTCTATTTAATACCATAGCCATTTGCACTTATTCTAAAAGTCATTTGGCCTGATAAAGACACTTTTGCTGTGCATAGTACTGCTCCCAGGTGCACTCTGGTTGGGGCATCCCATTCTGTGACTACACCAGCCTCTATTTAATACCATAACCATTTGCACTTATTCTAAAAGTCATTTGGCCTGATAAAGACACTTTTGCTGTGCATAGTAATGCTCCCAGGTGCACTCTGGTTGGGGCATCCCATTCTGTGACTACACAAGCCTCTATTTAATACCATAGCCACTTGCACTTATTTTAAAAGTCATTTGGCCTGATAAAGACACTTTTGCTGTGCATAGTACTGCTCCCAGGTGCACTCTGGTTGGGGCATCCCATTCTGTGACTACACCAGCCTCTATTTAATACCATAACCATTTGCACTTATTCTAAAAGTCATTTGGCCTGATAAAGACACTTTTGCTGTGCATAGTACTGCTCCCAGGTGCACTCTGGTTGGGGCATCCCATTCTGTGACTACACCAGCCTCTATTTAATGCCATAACCATTTGCACCTATTCTAAAAGTCATTTGGCCTGATAAAGACACTTTTGCTGTGCATAGTACTGCTCCCAGGTGCACTCTGCTGTAAGGCATCCCATTCTGTGACTACACCAGCCTCTATTTAATACCATAACCATTTGCACTTATTCTAAAAGTCATTTGGCCTGATAAAGACACTTTTGCTGTGCATAGTACTGCTCCCAGGTGCACTCTGCTGTGAGGCATCCCATTCTGTGACTACACCAGCCTCTATTTAATACCATAACCATTTGCACTTATTCTAAAAGTCATTTGGCCTGATAAAGACACTTTTGCTGTGCATAGTACTGCTCCCAGGTGCACTCTGGTTGGGGCATCCCATTCTGTGACTACACCAGCCTCTATTTAATACCATAACCATTTGCACTTATTCTAAAAGTCATTTGTCCTGATAAAGACACTTTTGCTGTGCATAGTACTGCTCCCAGGTGCACTCTGGTTGGGGCATCCCATTCTGTGACTACACCAGCCTCTATTTAATACCATAACCATTTGCACTTATTCTAAAAGTCATTTGGCCTGGTAAAGACACTTTTGCTGTGCATAGTACTGCTCCCAGGTGCACTCTGGTTGGGGCATCCCATTCTGTGACTACACCAGCCTCTATTTAATACCATAACCATTTGCACTTATTCTAAAAGTCATTTGGCCTGATAAAGACACTTTTGCTGTGCATAGTAGTACTGCTGCCAGGTGCTCTCTGGTTGTTGGGGCATCCCATTCTGTGACTACACCAGCCTCTATTTAATACCATAACCATTTGCACTTATTCTAATAGAAATTTGCCCTGATAAAGACACTTTTGCTGTGCATAGTACTGCTCCCAGGTGCACTCTGCTGTGAGGCATCCCATTCTGTGACTACACCAGCCTCTATTTAATACCATAACCTTTTGCACTTATTCTAAAAGTCATTTGGCCTGATAAAGACACTTTTGCTGTGCATAGTACTGCTCCCAGGTGCACTCTGGTTGGGGCATCCCATTCTGTGACTACACCAGCCTCTATTTAATACCATAACCATTTGCACTTATTCTAAAAGTCATTTGGCCTGATAAAGACACTTTTGCTGTGCATAGTACTGCTCCCAGGTGCACTCTGCTGTGAGGCATCCCATTCTGTGACTACACCAGCCTCTATTTAATACCATAACCCTTTGCACTTATTCTAAAAGTCATTTGGCCTGATAAAGACACTTTTGCTGTGCATAGTACTGCTCCCAGGTGCACTCTGGTTGGGGCATCCCATTCTGTGACTACACCAGCCTCTATTTAATACCATAACCATTTGCACTTATTCTAAAAGTCATTTGGCCTGGTAAAGACACTTTTGCTGTGCATAGTACTGCTCCCAGGTGCACTCTGGTTGGGGCATCCCATTCTGTGACTACACCAGCCTCTATTTAATACCATAACCATTTGCACTTATTCTAAAAGTCATTTGGCCTGATAAAGACACTTTTGCTGTGCATAGTACTGCTCCCAGGTGCACTCTGGTTGGGGCATCCCATTCTGTGACTACACCAGCCTCTATTTAATACCATAACCATTTGCACTTATTCTAAAAGTCATTTGGCCTGATAAAGACACTTTTGCTGTGCATAGTACTGCTCCCAGGTGCACTCTGGTTGGGGCATCCCATTCTGTGACTACACCAGCCTCTATTTAATACCATAACCATTTGCACTTATTCTAATAGAAATTTGCCCTGATAAAGACACTTTTGCTGTGCATAGTACTGCTCCCAGGTGCACTCTGCTGTGAGGCATCCCATTCTGTGACTACACCAGCCTCTATTTAATACCATAACCCTTTGCACTTATTCTAAAAGTCATTTGGCCTGATAAAGACACTTTTGCTGTGCATAGTACTGCTCCCAGGTGCACTCTGGTTGGGGCATCCCATTCTGTGACTACACCAGCCTCTATTTAATACCATAACCATTTGCACTTATTCTAAAAGTCATTTGGCCTGATAAAGACACTTTTGCTGTGCATAGTACTGCTCCCAGGTGCACTCTGGTTGGGGCATCCCATTCTGTGACTACACCAGCCTCTATTTAATACCATAACCATTGGCACTTATTCTAAAAGTCATTTGGCCTGATAAAGACACTTTTGCTGTGCATAGTACTGCTCCCAGGTGAACTCTGCTGTGAGTCATACCATTCTGTGACTACACCAGCCTCTATTTAATACCATAACCCTTTGCACTTTTTCTAAAAGTCATTTGGCCTGATAAAGACACTTTTGCTGTGCATAGTACTACTCCCAGGTGCACTCTGGTTGGGGCATCCCATTCTGTGACTACACCAGTCTCTATTTAATACCATAACCATTTGCACTTATTCTAAAAGTCATTTGGCCTGATAAAGACACTTTTGCTGTGCATAGTACTGCTCCCAGGTGCACTCTGCTGTGAGGCATCCCATTCTGTGACTACACCAGCCTCTATTTAATACCATAACCCTTTGCACTTATTCTAAAAGTCATTTGGCCTGATAAAGACACTTTTTCTGTGCATAGTACTGCTCCCAGGTGCACTCTGGTTGGGGCATCCCATTCTGTGACTACACCAGCATCTATTTAATACCATAACCCTTTGCACTTATTCTAAAAGTCATTTGGCCTGATAAAGACACTTTTGCTGTGCATAGTATTACTGCTCACAGGTGCACTCCTGGCTCTTGGGGCTTCTGTGACTACACCAGCCTCTATTTAATACCATAACCATTTGCGCTTATTCTAAAAGTCATTTGGCCTGATAAAGACACTTTTGCTGTGCATAGTACTGCTCCCAGGTGCACTCTGCTGTGAGGCATCCCATTCTGTGACTACACCAGCCTCTATTTAATACCATAACCCTTTGCACTTATTCTAAAAGTCATTTGGCCTGATAAAGACACTTTTGCTGTGCATAGTACTGCTCCCAGGTGCACTCTGGTTGGGGCATCCCATTCTGTGACTACACCAGCCTCTATTTAATAAGATAACCATTTGCACTTATTCTAAAAGTCATTTGGCCTGATAAAGACACTTTTGCTGTGCATAGTACTGCTCCCAGGTGCACTCTGGTTGGGGCATCCCTTTCTGTGACTACACAAGCCTCTATTTAATACCATAGCCATTTGCACTTATTCTAAAAGTCATTTCGCCTGATAAAGACACTTTTGCTGTGCATAGTACTGCTCCCAGGTGCACTCTGGTTGGGGCATCCCATTCTGTGACTACACCAGCCTCTATTTAATACCATAACCATTTGCACTTATTCTAAAAGTCATTTGGCCTGATAAAGACACTTTTGCTGTGCATAGTACTGCTCCCAGGTGCACTCTGGTTGGGGCATCCCATTCTGTGACTACACCAGCCTCTATTTAATACCATAACCATTTGCACTTATTCTAATAGAAATTTGCCCTGATAAAGACACTTTTGCTGTGCATAGTAATGCTCCCAGGTGCACTCTGGTTGGGGCATCCCATTCTGTGACTACACAAGCCTCTATTTAATACCATAGCCATTTGCACTTATTCTAAAAGTAATTTGGCCTGATAAAGACACTTTTGCTGTGCATAGTACTGCTCCCAGGTGCACTCTGGTTGGGGCATCCCATTCTGTGACTACACCAGCCTCTATTTAATACCATAACCATTTGCACTTATTCTAAAAGTCATTTGGCCTGATAAAGACACTTTTGCTGTGCATAGTAATGCTCCCAGGTGCACTCTGGTTGGGGCATCCCATTCTGTGACTACACAAGCCTCTATTTAATACCATAGCCATTTGCACTTATTCTAAAAGTCATTTGGCCTGATAAAGACACTTTTGCTGTGCATAGTACTGCTCCCAGGTGCACTCTGGTTGGGGCATCCCATTCTGTGACTACACCAGCCTCTATTTAATACCATAACCATTTGCACTTATTCTAAAAGTCATTTGGCCTGATAAAGACACTTTTGCTGTGCATAGTACTGCTCCCAGGTGCACTCTGGTTGGGGCATCCCATTCTGTGACTACACCAGCCTCTATTTAATACCATAACCATTTGCACTTATTCTAAAAGTCATTTGGCCTGATAAAGACACTTTTGCTGTGCATAGTACTGCTCCCAGGTGCACTCTGGTTGGGGCATCCCATTCTGTGACTACACCAGCCTCTATTTAATACCATAACCATTTGCACTTATTCTAAAAGTCATTTGGCCTGATAAAGACACTTTTGCGGTGCATAGTACTGCTCCCAGGTGCACTCTGGTAGGGGCATCCCATTCTGTGACTACACCAGCCTCTATTTAATACCATAACCATTTGCACTTATTCTAAAAGTCATTTGGCCTGATAAAGACACTTTTGCTGTGCATAGTACTGCTCCCAGGTGCACTCTGGTTGGGGCATCCCATTCTGTGACTACACCAGCCTCTATTTAATACCATAACCATTTGCACTTATTCTAAAAGTCATTTGGCCTGATAAAGACACTTTTGCTGTGCATAGTACTGCTCCCAGGTGCACTCTGGTTGGGGCATCCCATTCTGTGACTACACCAGCCTCTATTTAATACCATAACCATTTGCACCTATTCTAAAAGTCATTTGGCCTGATAAAGACACTTTTGCAGTGCATAGTACTGCTCCCAGGTGCACTCTGGTTGGGGCATCCCATTCTGTGACTACACCAGCCTCTATTTAATACCATAACCATTTGCACTTATTCTAATTGAAATTTGCCCTGATAAAGACACTTTTGCTGTGCATAGTAGTACTGCGCCCAGGTGCACTCCTGTTGGGGCATCCCATTCTGTAACATCCCATTAGCCTCTGCATTTACTGTAAGCTGCACAGTTATTTAAAGAAATTTGGCCTGTATGAGCCTGCTTACACACTGCTGCTGTGTGCATATATACTGATCATAAGTCAGCTTTGGGGCATCCCATTCTGTTACATCCCATTAGCCTCTGCATTTACTGTAAGCTGCACAGTTATTTAAAGAAATTTGGCCTGTATGAGCCTGCTTACACACTGCTGCTGTATGCATATATACTGATCTCAAGTCAGCTTTGGGGCATCCCATTCTGTAACATCCCATTAGCCTCTGTATTTACTCTAAGCTGCACACTTATTTAAAGTAATTTGGCCTGTTGGAGCCTGCTTATCCACTATTGCTGTGCATATATACTGATCTCAGGTCTGCTGTGGGGGCATCCCATTCTGTAACATAACATAACCTACCTCTCTTATTTACATTAAGCAGCTCTCTTATTTAAACTAAGCAGGCCTCTTATTTACACTAAGCAGCTCTCTTATTTAAACTAAGCAGGCCTCTTGGAGGCTGATTGTCCACTTTTGGGTGTGCATTTATATTCGGTTTCATATACAGGGGGTATCCCAATTTGTAAGATAACCTACCCCAACCATGTAAGGTTGCAGCCTGTTGCAGCCTGAGTTTCTCTGCTTGCGTATAGCCTGCATTACAATCTGTCTCTTTCAATGACACTGCTGCCTGGGGTATCCCAATTTGTAAGATAACCTACCCCAACCATGTAAACTAAAGGTTACGTCCTTCCAGAAGGAAAACTTATGACGAACACTATTTTTGTTAGGGGCATTGACCTTTGGATTGATCGGCATGAAATTAAGGTTTTTTTTTCAAAGTATGGCGCTGTAAAGAAGGTCAAAATTATTTCTCATACTTGGATTATTGTTACTTTTTGTTCAGCTTGAAATATACCAGGCCACACGGGCATCCCAAGGCACATGCTGATTAACCCTATATGTTAAGCACAAGCATTTCTCATACTTGGATTATTGTTATTTTTGTTCAGCTTGAAATATACCAGGCCACACGGGCATCCCAAGGCACATGCTATTTTAACCCTATCTGTTATACAACATAAGCGTTGATCAGCATCAGCTGCTTTATTAAGCTACTTCAGTTTGCACTTGTTTTTGACTGCTTTTAATAAACCAGGCCGCAGGGCACCCCAAAGCTGCACCTTGCACCCTATCTGGTATACAACATAAGCGTTGATCAGCATCAGCTTCATTAAGCTACTTCAGTTTGCACTTCCTTTTTGACTGCTTTCATTTAACCAGGCCGCAGGGCACCCCAAAGCTGCACCTTGCACCCTACCTGTTTATACTAAATAAGCATCTACAGCCTCAGCTTTATTAAGTTATTGCATTTTGAATTGGTTTTGGTCTGCTTTAAATACACCAGGCCGCAGGGCATCCCAAACCTGCATGTTGCACCCCATCTGTTATACTAAATAAGCATTGATCAGCATCAGCTTTATTAAGCTATTGCATTTTGCATTGGTTTTTGTACTGCTGCCAAAACACTAGCCCATATAGGTATCCCAAACCAGCACATGTCACCCTATCTGTTATACTAAATAAGCTTCTACAGGCCCTTTTTTTATTTATTTATTTTTATTTATATAGAGCTGTAATAGCTTATATTGTGAGGTAAATTTGCCATTTTGCAGCATAATATAGAGCAGCCCCTGTGTAAATCTGAGGGGCAATAGCTTATATAGTGAGGTAAATTTGCCATTTTGCTTCGTTATATAGAGCAGGCCCTGTGTAAATCTGAGGGGCAATAGCTTATATTGTGAGGTAAATTTGCCATTTTGCAGCATAATATAGAGCAGCCCCTGTGTAAATCTGAGGGGCAATAGTTTATATTATGAGGTAAATTCATGGTTTTGCACCATTATATGGAGCAGGCCCTGTGTAAATCTGAGGGGCAATAGCTTATATTGTGAGGTAAATTTGCCATTTTGCAGCATAATATAGAGCAGCCCCTGTGTAAATCTGAGGGGCAATAGTTTATATTATGAGGTAAATTCATGGTTTTGCACCATTATATGGAGCAGGCCCTGTGTAAATCTGAGGGGCAATAGCTTATATTGTGAGGTAAATTTGCCATTTTGCTTCGTTATATAGAGCAGGCCCTGTGTAAATCTGAGGGGCAATAGCTTATATTGTGAGGTAAATTTGCCATTTTGCAGCATAATATAGAGCAGCCCCTGTGTAAATCTGAGGGGCAATAGTTTATATTATGAGGTAAATTCATGTTTTGCAACATTATATGGAGCAGGCCCTGTGTAAATCTGAGGGGCAATAGCTTATATTGTGAGGTAAATTTGCCATTTTGCTTCATTATATAGAGCAGCCCAGTTGCCATCGAAATCAACTACTGTCCGGCCAGTACAGCTTTTCCAGGGCAAACTCTGCTAGTTGCGGACACAAGTCAAGTTTGGCTTCCCAGCAAATCCAGTGGATCCTGAAGGTGTGTTGGCAAGGTATGACATGACCTGCTGTTTGAGGTCCAGCTCCAGGTCTTCCTGCTGCTCATGAGTAGACTCACTATGCGGGTGTAGAAAGCTACTCACTAGCGACTGAAGACTGAGGCTGCTGCTGATGGAGCTGCTGCTGCTGCTGCTCCTTCCACCCCCTCAGCAGCCATGGCAGTGGAAGGTGATCGCAGAGGTCCCCCCGAGTCAGACCTGCGGGAGTATGGGCCATGGCACAGATAGACATCGCCCAACTGACTACGTGGGATGTCTCTGTAGTAGGTCAGTTTTTCCTCCCTCTCAGTGGGAGTAAAAAATGCCCCCATTTTGTGCCGGAAGCGAGGGTCCAATAAGTTGGAGAGCCAGAAGCCTTCCCGCTGACAAATGGAGACAATTCTGTGCTCACTAGTACGCAAGCATGTGAGCATGCATCGTGCCATTTGTGCAAGTGACTCGGAGGGACTACCTGTCTCCATCTCCACTGTAAACTGCCACGGTGTGTCTGGGTCCTCTGTCTCGCCTTCCTCACAACCCCCTAGCTCCTGTGGCTGCTCCTGCTCCTCCTCTCCTGTCAGATGACTAGATAAAATGGTCATTTTGTGAAACCTAAACTGTGGTTTGCTGTGCCCCACCCCCTCCTCCTCCTCCACTTCAGCCCCCACAGGCTTCATGTGGCTGTGAAATGTATGTGCCATGTCTCCAGTGCCCTGACCAGCCATGGTTTCCAACATGTGTTGTAGTACATGAAGCAGTGGAATCTCATCGTTCATCTCATAGTCCTGGCAACTGACTAATAAAGTAGCTTCCTCAAAGGGCCTGAGCAAACGGTCGGTGTCACGTATGAGCTGCCAATGGTTTACATTGAATTTACACAGAGGTGTCCCCCTATCCGTTTGGATCATCCAGAAATCCATGATGGCTTTTCTCTGTTCCTATAGTGCAGTGGTCCTCAACCCTGTCCTCAAGGCCCACCAACATGTCATGTTTTTTGGATCTCCAAATATCCAGCTCTATTGCTCTGCAGCTGCACTAATTACTCCACCTGTGCATCTTTGTGGAGATCTGCAAAACCTGGCCTGTTGGTGGGCCTTGAGGACAGGGTTGGGGACCACTGCTATAGTGGATCCTGCATATGGAGGGTGGAATTCCAACGGGTGGAAATATCGCAAATCAGACTATGTTGGGGTACACCGTTGCGACGCTGAGGCTCAATAAGGTTGTGCTTGGTGGTGTAGGAGTGCCAGAAGTGCATGCTAACTTTCTTTCCTGTTGTTCGGATGTCTTTCAGATGGGGGCAAGACTTCAGAACTAGACTGAACACGTGTGCCATGTCAGGACGCATGACTCTGGCTTCCTTGTCGCAGCGCAAACAAGATGTTCTTCCAAGTGTCAGTCACCATGGGTCCAAATTTGCAGTTTTCGTGGATTAAGCAATGCTTTCATGGATTGAGTTCTCATTTTTAGTAGTTCCTCCCATGCGTGACTCTGTTGGTCAAGGAAAACCATGTGAAGAACAGCGTGAAACCACAATCACCAAGGGGGCCTAAAAGGATATATATTGTCCACCATGAGTCCATAGTTACAGCTCCAGACGTAGACAACACTGTGCACTTTAGTACACACTGACAGACTAAAGGACTGGCCCACCTTCTGTTCAACAACCATGCCATGGGACTCTCCACCTCGGCTCGGCACAAGCCATCAGTTCTCTGAAAGGTCCACCACTGGGTAATGCAGCAGGCTGGACTTATGGTGATGCTGTCTGAGAGGAGAAATCCCTCAGACATCAAGATTAAAAATTCCAAGAATTTTTGAGGGCTAATTATTCAGAGGCAAATGATAGCTAGTGTTTCTGATTTAATTACAAGGTGGAAACACACCCTCAAACAAAACTTCACTTTGGCAATACTATTGCATTTGTCTATTCATAATTTTATGTATATATACTAACTAACCTACTTTTTCTCCACAGGATTGTGGATGCAACATGAAAAACTGAAACATCGCTGAGTAGCTGATTTTTCCTATCAACAGTCCCCAATAATTCACTGCTGCTGCTGCCGCCACCACCGCAGACTCCAGGGACCCTCTTCATCTACCTCGGCTTGCAACACCTCCTCCCACGACACTCTCCTCATCACTAATTGTCGGCTAGTGGAAGAAGAGGCGAGTGTCTCCTCCACTTCTTGGCTGGGCAGTAGCTGCTGAATTTTATGATTATCAGATCTTCATCAATGGATAGTGGAGCTGAACCCAAAGCATAACAGACAGACAACAGACAGTTGACTGGGGGTGTCAGATGCCACTTGTGATGCAGTGGACTGCTTTTGCAGCACTTCCAGACAAAGCTGCTTCATTGGCTGACACAATGACTGGTAAAGCTGTGGAACATATGGTTTAATAGCAAAAATAACCATTTGTTTTTATATGAAAAAGACCCTGGTTTATACATACTTTTTTTTTCAGAGACTGCCCTGCGTGGAAATGAATGGCGCATGGATCAGCCAAGCTTTCCTCCCAACAATGCCTGATGTAGTCCAGTAGATAGATGACGGGGTCAGACCAACACTAAAGAAAGATGGATCGTGCAAAACAGATTTAAGGCGCTGCTCTCCTTTACGTTACTCTTACTTTTTATTCATATTCTTCGGATAAGACGGATCAGACATGATTCCAGATTAAAAATTCCAAGAATTTTTGAGGGCTGATTAGTCAGAAGCAATGATACCTTGTTGTTTCTGATTTAATTAAAAGGTGGAAACACACCCTCAAACAAAACTTCACTTTGGCAATACTTTTGCATTTCTTTATTCATAATTTTATGTAGATATTACTAACTAAGCTACTTTTTCTCCACACGACTCTCCACAGGGTGTGATTCATCCAATTTTTGGGCTCCTGAAGCCAACCCCAGTGTCTCTTTAAAGTAATATTTGGGCTCCTGCTGCTGCTGCTGCCAACTCCAGGGTGTGAATCATCCAATTTTTGGGCTCCTGAAGCCAACCCCAGTGTCTCTTTAAAGTAATGTTTGGGCTCCTGCTGCTGCTGCTGCCAACTCCAGGGTGTGATTCATCCAATTTTTGGGCTCCTGAAGCCAACCCCAGTGTCTCTTTAAAGTAATATTTGGGCTCCTGCTGCTGCTGCTGCCAACTCCAGGGTGTGAATCATCCAATTTTTGGGCTCCTGAAGCCAACCCCAGTGTCTCTTTAAAGTAATATTTGGGCTCCTGCTGCTGCCAACTCCAGGGTGTGATTCATCCAATTTTTGGGCTCCTGAAGCCAACTCCAGTGTCTCTTTAAAGTAATATTTGGGCTCCTGCTGCTGCTGCTGCCAACTCCAGGGTGTGATTCATCCAATTTTTGGGCTCCTGAAGCCAACTCCAGTGTCTCTTTAAAGTAATATTTGGGCTCCTGCTGCTGCTGCTGCCAACTCCAGTGTGTGAATCATCCAATTTTTGGGCTCCTGAAGCCAACCCCAGTGTCTCTTTAAAGTAATGTTTGGGCTCCTGCTGCTGCTGCCAACTCCAGGGAGTGATTCATCCAATTTTTGGGCTCCTGAAGCCAACCCCAGTGTCTCTTTAAAGTAATGTTTGGGCTCCTGCTGCTGCTGCCAACTACAGGGTGTGATTCATCCAATTTTTGGGCTCCTGAAGCCAACTCCAGTGTCTCTTTAAAGTAATATTTGGGCTCCTGCTGCTGCTGCTGCCAACTCCAGGGTGTGAATCATCCAATTTTTGGGCTCCTGAAGCCAACCCCAGTGTCTCTTTAAAGTAATGTTTGGGCTCCTGCTGCTGCTGCCAACTCCAGGGTGTGATTCATCCAACTTTTGGGCTCCTGAAGCCAACCCCAGTGTCTCTTTAAAGTAATATTTGGGCTCCTGCTGCTGCTGCTGCCAACTCCAGGGTGTGATTCATCCAATGTTTGGGCTCCTTAAGCCAACTCCAGTGTCTCTTTAAAGTAATATTCGGGCTCCTGCTGCTGCTGCTGCTAACTCCAGGGTGTGAATCATCCAATTTTTGGGCTCCTGAAGCCAACCCCAGTGTCTCTTTAAAGTAATGTTTGGGCTCCTGCTGCTGCTACCAACTCCAGGGTGTGATTCATCCAATTTTTGGGCTCCTGAAGCCAACCCCAGTGTCTCTTTAAAGTAATGTTTGGGCTCCTGCTGCTGCTGCCAACTCCAGGGTGTGATTCATCCAATTATTGGGCTCCTGAAGCCAACTCCAGTGTCTCTTTAAAGTAATATTTGGGCTCCTGCTGCTGCTGCTGCCAACTCCAGGGTGTGAATCCTCCAATTTTTGGGCTCCTGAAGCCAACCCCAGTGTCTCTTTAAAGTAATGTTTGGGCTCCTGCTGCTGCTGCCAACTCCAGGGTGTGATTCATCCAATTTTTGGGCTCCTGAAGCCAACCCCAGTGTCTCTTTAAAGTAATATCTGGGCTCCTGCTGCTGCTGCTGCCAACTCCAGGGTGTGATTCATCCAATGTTTGGGCTCCTGAAGCCAACTCCAGTGTCTCTTTAAAGTAATATTTGGGCTCCTGCTGCTGCTGCTGCTAACTCCAGGGTGTGATTCATCCAATTGTTGGGCTCCTGAAGCCAACTCCAGTGTCTCTTTAAAGTAATATTTGGGCTCCTGCTGCTGCTGCTGCCAACTCCAGGGTGTGAATCATCCAATTTTTGGGCTCCTGAAGCCAACCCCAGTGTCTCTTTAAAGTAATGTTTGGGCTCCTGCTGCTGCTGCCAACTCCAGGGTGTGATTCATCCAATTTTTGGGCTCCTGAAGCCAACCCCAGTGTCTCTTTAAAGTAATGTTTGGGCTGCTGCTGCCAACTCCAGGGTGTGATTCATCCAATTTTTGGGCTCCTGAAGCCAACCCCAGTGTCTCTTTATAGTAATGTTTGGGCTCCTGCTGCTGCTGCCAACTCCAGGGTGTGATTCATCCAATTTTTGGGCTCCTGAAGCCAACCCCAGTGTCTCTTTAAAGTAATGTTTGGGCTCCTGCTGCTGCTGCCAACTCCAGGGTGTGATTCATCCAATTTTGGGCTCCTGCTGCCAAATCCAGTGTCTCTTTAAAGTAATATTTGGGCTCCTGCTGCTGCTGCTGCCAACTCCAGGGTGTGATTCATCCAATTTTTGGGCTCCTGAAGCCAACCCAAGGGTCTCTTTCTTTCTTTTTCAATAATTTTTATTGCACAGAACAGCATACAAAATAGACGATGTCTTATTCAGTGAATATTACAATAGAAAGTCTGTTGCATCAATTTTTCTAAAAGCAAAAACATACAATAATTATAACACACCAAATAGCATAGGTATATGTTAACCTCAGCATAGGGAGAACAAAGGTTCTACATTTTCAGGATAATGTCGCTAAAGGGCTACAAAATATAAATGGCCCATGTTCAATCTTAGATTGCCGGTAAGTAGCCTATTCAGGCCTACAACCCTAGAAAATCGGCAATATAAACGCTATTATCAAGATAAAATAATAAAATATAATAGTAAAACAAACAAAAAAAAAAAAAAAGGGGAAGGGGAGAGGAGAAAGGAGGGGGGGGGGGGATAAAGGAAAAAAGGGATTGGAAAAGGAACGGGGGAGATAGAAGAATAGCAATCCCCCGGCCCACCTCAAACCCTTAGGAGATTTCTATCAAACGCATTGGGTAAGACAACCCTAATCCAAGGATCCCACACTTCCCAGTACTCCTCCAGCTTATCTTCATGAATCGCTGTCATCTTCTCCATAGCCAGGGTATTATTCACTCGGTTTTTGAATTCCCCATAACTCAACAGGGGGGTCCTCCATGCCTTAGCAATAACAAGTTTGGCGCATGTGCAAATGTGGTAGCATAATTGTCTTTGGCTTGCTGTACATCCCGGTGTGTTATCATTAAGTAGCTCAATCCAAGGGTCAGGGGGTACACTAAAACCTAAAAGTCTACTAATGAGTTCGAAAATTTTGATCCAAAATTCCTGAACTACCCCACACTCCCACCAAATATGACAATTTGACCCAAGTACGCTACACCCACGAAAGCAATTAACCTGGGTATTCCCCCCTACAAATCGCAGTTGGGCCGGGACCATGTACCACCTTAAGGCCACCTTAACATTTGCTTCAATAGCCTGTACTGATGCTTTCTTCCCGAAGGTCGCTCACCACATCCCCTGCCAAGCTTCCTGGGATCTCTTAGTCTTAAAGTCTGACTCCCATTTCGCCCTATACGACAAAGAACCCGCCTCCAAATTCTGGCTCAGAGACTGATATATATCTGCTATCGCACTCTTGCCCCTTGGATTGCGTTTGCAACGCTGTTCAAAACGAGTAAGGTCTTCTAATTTGGGGGAGCTTTTCATCAAAGATCTCAAAAAGTGTATAATTTGAAGATACCCAAAAATATCCTTTGGCTGAAAATTATACTTGTCCCTAAGTTGCTGGAACGAAGCTAAAGCAGTTCCCTGGTAGCAATCAGAGGCACGTCTAATCCCAGCCTCCCTCCAACCCTTAAACCTAGACCTATCCGACATTCCCGGTGGGAACTCTAAATTACCCCACAGAGGAGTTAAAGGCATATGAGGGGAGGCCAGTCTGCCTGAAAATGTAATATCGTCCCACAATCTCAAGGAATGGGCCATAATTGGATTACTTATCGACGCTCTAGCTTTGGGAACAAGCCAAAGAAGATCATCAATCAATAAAGGCTGAATTAACTCTGATTCAATACTTACCCATCCAGGTATATCTTCAGTAGCGTGATAAGAGAGAAGCTGAGCGACCTGCGCCGCTTGGTAGTATTTACCGAATCTCGGGACCCCCAACCCACCAGCTTGCTTGGATCTGGACATTATTTTACTCGCAATCCTCTGTTTCTTGCCACTCCAAATAAAAGAAAAACATTTTCCCTGTAGGCTTCTCAAAAATTTGGAAGGTATCTGTAATGGCAGGGATCTAGCCAAATATAAAAATTTAGGGAGCAGAGTCATCTTAACTGCTGCTATTTTCCCCAGCCAGGACAAATTAAACCCTTGCCATTGATATAGCATATTGTTAAATTTCCTACGTAAAGGAAGGTAGTTTGCAGCATACAGAGAACCGTAGCGACTAGTTAGGGCTATCCCGAGATATTTCAAGACCTTGTCTTCCCACGTGAAATTATAGTTGGATTTCAATTGATTCCAAAGTTCAGCAGACAGGTTAACATTTAGTGCCTTAGATTTATTCGTATTCACTTGAAGACCAGACGCCTCTGCAAACAAGCCCATAATCCGTAACAGATTCGGAATAGAAACCAGCGGGTTGGTAATTGTTAATAGAACATCATCAGCAAATAAGCTAATCTTATATTGCTTTGCACCCAACGCGACTCCCGTAATATCCGGAGATTCCCTAATCCTCTGAGCTAACGGCTCCATAGCCAGGGCAAATAATAAAGCAGACAGAGGGCACCCCTGTCTCGTCCCCCTAGCCAGGGGAAAGGGGTCTGATCTATACCCACTATACTTAACGAAAGCAACCGGGGATTTATAAATTGCTTTCAAGATATTCAAAAACTTCGGCCCCACACCCCACTTTTCTAGTAAACAAAACAGGTAACCCCAGGAGACCGAGTCAAAAGCTTTTCTAATATCTAAGGAGAGAAGCATAGTCGGCTGGTCCCTAATCCGGGCTAAATGCGAAAGTTGGATTACTTTCCTAATGTTGTCTCCCGCCTGTCGTCCAGGAATAAATCCCGTTTGATCGTTATGAACCAACAGCGGCATGCAACTAGATAACCTGTCTGCTAGAACTTTAGCGAAGATTTTAACATCTACATTTATTAACGATATTGGCCTAAAATTAGACCACATTGAATGGTCGGTGTCTGGCTTTGGAATCATGCTAATGGATGCAGAGAGCGATTCTTGTGAGAAGAACTCCCCTTTCCGGATTGCATTAAATACCGCAGTCAACCTGGGTGCCAGAACCAAGCTAAAGGTTTTATAGTATGCTCCCATAAACCCGTCGGGCCCGGCCGTTTGTTTGGTTTCAGCCCACTAATAACTTTCTTCACCTCCTCCACTTCAAAGTCCTTTTCCAGTAGTTCCCTAAGGTGATCAGGCATAGCTGGGAGTGAGATCCCATTCAGAAAACTAGAAATCGCCTCCCCCTTTAGATCGCCCGGGCTAGAGTACAATTTGGAGAGCTGGGATGCAAATAATGCCACCACCTTGGTTGGGTTACTAGTAATATTGCCCCTATCACTTCTTATTCTAATCGGTCGGTAGTGCTGCTCAGGAGTCTTCAATTTTTTAGCCAACAGAGAGTCTGGTTTATTCGCCTTATAGTAAAATTTGTGCTTAAGCCATTTGATAGAATTTTCAGCCTTGCCTGCTAACGCTAAATTGAGGTCCCGGGTCACTCTATCAAGTTCCACCCTTATCTCCTTTGAGGGTTTTCTTTTAGCTTTATCCGTTAAATCTAAGAATTCCTTTTCTAATTTGTCTATATACGCATTTCTTTCCCTCTTCTTTTTAGAAGCCAACTGGATCAATCTTCCCCTAATAACGGGCTTATGTGCCTCCCAACAAATAGTAGTCGACACGTCCGTCGTCGCATTAATATCAAAATATTCAACTAAAGAGTCTTCAATGGTTTTCACCAAGACCGGGTCTGATAACAATGAGGGGTTAAGTGACCAATGAAAACTTGATGATCTACTGAGAAGGGTGTTCAAATTAAGGAGAAGTCCGTCATGGTCGGACCAAGGAATCGGGACAATTCTAACATCCCTCATTTGGGCCAAGGTTGATAATGATAAAAATATGTGGTCTATCCTAGTATGCACTGCATGCGGGTGTGAATAATGTGTATAATTACGGGTACCTGGATGCGCCTCTCGCCAGCAGTCGGCCACTGCGCTAGAATCCAATAATTTCCGAAATGCCTTTGAAGCCGAAATAGCATGAGAACTTATCGTCGGATTTATGAAAGATTGCCTATCAAGAAGAGGGTTTAGTATCATGTTGGAGTCTCCACATATAATGGTGGGTCCCTTTGCTACTGATGACACCTCTTCAAGGAAATCTGTCATAAAAGGTAGCTGATTTGAGTTCGGAGCATAGTATGATGCAATTGTCACCTCTACATCCTGTAGCTCCCCAACGAGAATCAAATATCTGCCCTCTGGATCGCTCTTTTCCCAGGTACAATGGAATTGAGATCCCCTTCTAAAACATATAAGAACCCCTTTCTGCTTAGAATTAGTGCAGGACATAAACACTTGTGGATACCTGGCATCCAGAAACTTAGGCTTGGAGGAGCATGAGAAATGTGTCTCCTGGAGACAAAGAATATCCGGTTTCAATGAGTTAATCTTATGAAAGGCTTTACTTCGTTTATACGGGGAGTTAAACCCCTGTACATTCAACAAAAAAACCTTTGCCATGACTAGAATCCAAAAGCTAGGCGGTGGACCCAAACTTCGTTTGTAGCGGGCTGAAGGGAGGGTAAGAAATATAGAGGCAAAGGGGAGGAAAATGGGAGGGGAAAAGGGCAAAGGAAGGAAAGAAGAAAGGGAAAAGAAAAGAAAAACAAAACAAAACAAAGACAAAAAAAAAAAAAAGAACCTTAAAAGGAAAGAATTCCAAAAATTGTGAGGAACTCTCCCACCGCTGCGGAGACTAGCTAACCCTTCTAGTCTAACTAGCTGCCAGCAGCTAGAGGGAACCAGCGGCTACTAGTCTTGAATCCTAAAGCACAATTAATGAAAACAATATAACCACACACTCAGGACTTTCGGTCCTAGGGGTGCATTAACCGTATTAAAATTAGACAAAATACTAGAAATTAGACAAATTATGCCAAATTAAACAATTAAAATGAACAAAGAAAGAACCAAGAAATTCCAACCTCTGGTTCAACCGGAGTGCGACATGGGGATGCCACCGAACATATGGAGTGGCAAAAATCCTCAAAAAAAAAAGAAACATGGCGCTCGCCATGAACCTGCGCGGTTGCATGAAAATTAAATATCCATGGATCAAGAAAATGTGAAATATGTAAAGATAAGAATATAAACCTTATGTTAATTCTAAACCGAGAACATCAGAGATTAAGAATTAAAACTAATTAATATTGCAAACTAGAACGCTAATCCAATGTTCTATAAAAACACAATACTAGGCACTTATATAAATTAGGAACTAAACCCTAAGGTCATTACTAATACAGATATTCAGGTGTCTTCAAAAATCAAACGAGAACCGTTACTATTCGCAGATGTCCAGCGTTTCTGCCTCTTTCCCGCTCGCTGCTGTCTAGGTGAATCTTCCACATATCTCTGTGACTTGGAACCAGAGGGCTTGGAGAGGTTCAAGTCCGACACAAGCTGCTGTAAATCTTCCAATGATGAAGCAGTGTAAGAGTTCCCCTTAAAAGTGAAAACGACCCGGAAGGGAAAACCCCACTTATATCTAATATCATTGTCACGCAGGATAGATAATAATGGCCGTAGCTCTTTTCTTTTCGCCAAGGTTGCCGGGGAAAGATCCGAATACACTTGGTATTTAAAACCTTGGAAAACAAGAGAGGTAGCATTCCTAGCGGCCTTTTGGATCTGTTCTTTGCTAGCAAAATAGTGGAACTTTACAATGATATCCCTTGGCGGCTCTTCAGGAGCTCTACGTGGGCCTAACGCCCTATGGACCCGGTCCATTTCCAGCCTATCAGCGGGGATCTCAGGAACCAGTTCTTGGCATATCGCAAAAATAACAGCTTTAGCATCTTCCAAATGCTCAGGAAGCCCCCTGAAACGCAAATTCACTCTCCTATGCCTGTTTTCATATTCCTCCATCTTTAGGTATAACATATGATTGTCCTGCTTCAATTGTAAAATTTTAGCCTCCTGCGTTTCTTGTTTAGATATAATCTCACCTATTTTGTTATCCATGACTGATAGATTGCAGGACAATTTAGAAATTTCACTGGACAGATGATCCATTGTAAGCTGCGTGTTGGATGTTAGTGCTGTCTGCAGTAAATGCTCGATTCTAGGGAGGAGGTCTGTGCTCACCTGAGCTGGAGTTTGAAGGACCGGAGATGCAGCCACCTCGCTTTCACTTGCGAGGAAGGAAACCTCGCTGTCTGCCACCTCCCTCATCTCTGCTGCTGACAGGCCGCCCGCCATCTTGCCGACGCAGGCAGGGCTGATGACCGCCTGCCTCCTCTCGCACTGACACGCCGCAGCACCTCTCTTCCCCTCCCGTCAGGTCGCGGGAAGCCTCCGATGCCGCTGACACCGCACACCCACGCGGTTAGTGGCTTGCGCTGCTCATATAACTCCAATTTGTCCGGCGGGCACGGAGCGGGTTCAGAACTCCGCCATCACCGATCCGCGCGCATGCACACTCCATCCCCCAGTGTCTCTTTAAAGTAATGTTTGGGCTGCTGCTGCTGCTGCTGCTGCCAACTCCAGGGTGTGATTCATCCAATTTTTGGGCTCCTGCTGCTGCCAACTCCAGTGTCTCTTTCAGCCAATGTTTGGGCTCCTGCTGCTGCTTGCAACTCCAGGGTGTGATTCATCCAATTTTTGGGCTCCTGCTGCTGCCAACTCCAGTGTCTCTTTAAAGCAATGTTTGGGCTTCTGCCCCTCATAGTGATGCCACTTCAACTCTCTGCAATTGTGCCGCTCTGCGATTCTATTAGCGATGCCTCTGATCTGCATGTGATATTTATTCAAAGTATTATTTAACTAACCCAGCACGCATCCTGTGCGTGTTACAGCAAGGCAGAATGGTTTACAATCCTATTGAGGCTCTAGGAGGCTCAGAAATAGCCGTTTTTAATAGCAATTCGTCGCAAATAAATTCGGGTCGAAACGATTTTTGTCGAAAAATTCGGCGAATCAGTCGAATCGAATTTTTCAAAAGTTCGCTCATCTCTACTTGTGACTCCAGGGTGTCATTAAGCCAATTTTTGGGCACCTGGTGCTAGCTCCAGTGTCTCTTTCAAGCTATGTTTGGGCTGCTGCTGCTGCTTGCAACTCCAGGGTGTCATTTAGACAATTTTTTGGCTCCTGCTGCAAACTCCAGTGTCTTCTTCAAGCTATGTATGGGCTCCTGCTGCTGCTGCTGCTGCTGCTTCCAACTCCAGGGTGTCATTCAGCCAATTTTTGGGCTCCTGCTGCCAACTCCAGTGTCTCTTTCAAGCTATGTTTGGGCTCCTGCTGCTGCTGCTTGTAACTCCAGGGTGTTATTCAGCTAATTTTTGGTCTCCTGCTGCCAACTCCAGTGTGTCTTTCAAGCTAGGTTTGGGCTGCTGCTGCTGCTGCTGCTGCTTGCAACTCCAGGGTGTCATTCAGACATTTTTTGGGCTCCTGCTGCCAACTCCAGTGTCTCTTTCAAACTATGTTTGGGCACCTGCTGCTGCTGCTTGCAACTCCAGGGTGTCATTCAGACAATTTTTGGGCTCCTGCTGCCAACTCCAGTGTCTCTTTCAAGCTATGTTTGGGATCCTGCTGCTGCTGCTTGCAACTCCAGGGTGTCATTCAGCCAATTTTTGGGCTCCTGCTGCCAACTCCAGTGTGTCTTTCAAGCTATGTTTGGGTTGATGCTGCTGCTTGCAACTCCAGGGTGTGATTCAGCCAATTTTTGGGCTCCTGCTGCCAACTCCAGTGTCTCTTTCAAGCTATGTTTTGGCTCCTGCTGCTGCTTGCAACTCCAGGGTGTCATTCAGCCAATTTTGGGGCTCCTGCTACCAACTCCAGTGGGTCTTTCAAGCTAGGTTTGGGCTGCTGCTGCTGCTTGCAACTCCAGGGTGTCATTCAGCCTATTTTTGGGCTCCTGCTGCCAACTCCAGTGTTTCTTTCAAGCTATATTTCGGCTCCTGCTGCTGCTGCTTGCAACTCCAGGGTGTAATTCAGCCAATTTTTGGGCTCCTGCTGCCAACTCCAGTGTCTCTTTCAAGCTATGTTTGGGCTCCTGCTGCTGCTGCTTGGAACTCCAGGGTGTCATTCAGTCAATTTTTGGGCTCCTGCTGCCAACTCCAGTGTCTCTTTCAAGCTATGTTTGGGCTGCTGCTGCTGCTGCTTGCAACTCCAGGGTGTCATTCAGACAATTTGTGGGCTCCTGCCACCAACTCCAGTGTCTCTTTCAAGCTATGTTTGGGCTCCTGCTGCTGCTGCTGCTTGCAACTCCAAGGTGTCATTCAGCCAATTTTTGGGGCTCCTGCTGCCAACTCCAGCATCTCTTTCAGCCAATGTTTGGGCTCCTGCTGCTGCTGCTTGCAACTCCAGGGTGTCATTCAGACAATTTTTGGGCTCCTGCTGCCAACTCCAGTGTCTCTTTCAAGCTATGTTTTGGATGCTGCTGCTGCTGCTGCTTGTGACTCCAGGGTGTCATTAAGCCAATTTTTGGGCACCTGGTGCCAACTCCAGTGTGTCTTTCAAGCTATGTTTGGGCTGCTGCTGCTGCTGATTGCAAATCCAGGGTGTCTTTTAGACAATTTTTGGGCTCCTGCTGCAAACTCCAGTGTCTTCTTCAAGCTATGCATGGGCTCCTGCTGCTGCTGCTTGCAACTCCAGGGTGTCATTCAGCCAATTTTTGGGCTCCTGCTGCCAACTCCAGTGTCTCTTTCAAGCTATGTTTGGGCTCCTGCTGCTGCTGCTTGTAACTCCAGGGTGTTATTCAGCTAATATTTGGGCTCCTGCTGCCAACTCCAGTGTGTCTTTCAAGCTAGGTTTGGGCTGCTGCTGCTGCTCCTGCTTGCAACTCCAGGGTGTCATTCAGCCAATTTTGGGGCTCCTGCTGCCAACTCCAGTGTCTCTTTCAAGCTATGTTTGGGCTGCTGCTGCTGCTTGCAACTCCAGGGTGTCAATCAGCCAATTTTTGGGCTCCTGCTGCCAACTCCAGTGTCTCTTTCAAGCTATGTTTGGCCTCCTGCTGCTGCTGCTGCTGCCAACTGCAGTGTGTCTTTAGGCCAATTTTTGGGTTCCTGCTGCCAACTCCAGTGTCTCTTTCAAGCTATGTTTGGGCTGCTGCTTTCAACTCCAGGGTGTCATTCAGCCAACTTTTGGGCTCCTACTGCCAACTCCAGTGTCTCTTTCAAGCTATGTTTGGGCTGCTGCTGCTTGCAACTCCAGGGTGTCATTCAGACAATTTGTGGGCTCCTGCCACCAACTCCAGTGTCTCTTTCAAGCTATGTTTGGGCTCCTGCTGCTGCTGCTGCTGCTGCTTGCAACTCCAAGGTGTCATTCAGCCAATTTTTGGGGCTCCTGCTGCCAACTCCAGCATCTCTTTCAGCCAATATTTGGGCTCCTGCTGCTGCTGCTTGCAACTCCAGGGTGTGATTCATCCAATTTTTGGATGCTGCTGCTCTGCTTGTGACTCCAGGGTGTCATTAAGCCAATTTTTGGGCACCTGGTGCCAACTCCAGTGTGTCTTTCAAGCTATGTTTGGGCTGCTGCTGCTGCTGCTGCTGATTGCAAATCCAGGGTGTCTTTTAGACAATTTTTGGGCTCCTGCTGCAAACTCCAGTGTCTTCTTCAAGCTATGCATGGGCTCCTGCTGCTGCTGCTTGCAACTCCAGGGTGTCATTCAGCCAATTTTTGGGCTCCTGCTGCCAACTCCAGTGTCTCTTTCAAGCTATGTTTGGGCTCCTGCTGCTGCTGCTTGCAACTCCAGGGTGTCATTCAGCCTATTTTTGGGCTCCTGCTGCCAACTCCAGTGTCTCTTTCAAGCTATGTTTGGGCTGCTGCTGCTGCTGCTTGCAACTCCAGGGTGTCATTCAGACAATTTGTGGGCTCCTGCCACCAACTCCAGTGTCTCTTTCAAGCTATGTTTGGGCTCCTGCTGCTGCTGCTGCTGCTTGCAACTCCAAGGTGTCATTCAGCCAATTTTTGGGGCTCCTGCTGCCAACTCCAGCATCTCTTTCAGCCAATGTTTGGGCTCCTGCTGCTGCTGCTTGCAACTCCAGGGTGTGATTCATCCAATTTTTGGGCTCCTGCTGGAGCATGAGAAATGTGTCTCCTGGAGACAAAGAATATCCGGTTTCAATGAGTTAATCTTATGAAAGGCTTTACTTCGTTTATACGGGGAGTTAAACCCCTGTACATTCAACAAAAAAACCTTTGCCATGACTAGAATCCAAAAGCTAGGCGGTGGACCCAAACTTCGTTTGTAGCGGGCTGAAGGGAGGGTAAGAAATATAGAGGCAAAGGGGAGGAAAATGGGAGGGGAAAAGGGCAAAGGAAGGAAAGAAGAAAGGGAAAAGAAAAGAAAAACAAAACAAAGACAAAAAAAAAAAAAAAAAAAGAACCTTAAAAGGAAAGAATTCCAAAAATTGTGATTGAGGAACTCTCCCACCGCTGCGGAGACTAGCTAACCCTTCTAGTCTAACTAGCTGCCAGCAGCTAGAGGGAACCAGCGGCTACTAGTCTTGAATCCTAAAGCACAATTAATGAAAACAATATAACCACACACTCAGGACTTTCGGTCCTAGGGGTGCATTAACCGTATTAAAATTAGACAAAATACTAGAAATTAGACAAATTATGCCAAATTACACAATTAAAATGAACAAAGAAAGAACCAAGAAATTCCAACCTCTGGTTCAACCGGAGTGCGACATGGGGATGCCACCGAACATATGGAGTGGCAAAAATCCTCAAAAAAAAAAGAAACATGGCGCTCGCCATGAACCTGCGCGGTTGCATGGAAATTAAATATCCATGGATGAAGAAAATGTGAAATAGGTAAAGATAAGAATATAAACCTTATGTTAATTCTAAACCGAGAACATCAGAGATTAAGAATTAAAACTAATTAATATTGCAAACTAGAACGCTAATCCAATGTTCTATAAAAACACAATACTAGGCACTTATATAAATTAGGAACTAAACCCTAAGGTCATTACTAATACAGATATTCAGGTGTCTTCAAAAATCAAACGAGAACCGCTACTATTCGCAGATGTCCAGCGTTTCTGCCTCTTTCCCGCTCGCTGCTGTCTAGGTGAATCTTCCACATATCTCTGTGACTTGGAACCAGAGGGCTTGGAGAGGTTCAAGTCCGACACAAGCTGCTGTAAATCTTCCAATGATGAAGCAGTGTAAGAGTTCCCCTTAAAAGTGAAAACGACCCGGAAGGGAAACCCCCACTTATATCTAATATCATTGTCACGCAGGATAGATAATAATGGCCGTAGCTCTTTTCTTTTCGCCAAGGTTGCCGGGGAAAGATCCGAATACACTTGGTATTTAAAACCTTGGAAAACAAGAGAGGTAGCATTCCTAGCGGCCTTTTGGATCTGTTCTTTGCTAGCAAAATAGTGGAACTTTACAATGATATCCCTTGGCGGCTCTTCAGGAGCTCTACGTGGGCCTAACGCCCTATGGACCCGGTCCATTTCCAGCCTATCAACGGAGATCTCAGGAACCAGTTCTTGGCATATCGCAAAAATAACAGCTTTAGCATCTTCCAAATGCTCAGGAAGCCCCCTGAAACGCAAATTCACTCTCCTATGCCTGTTTTCATATTCCTCCATCTTTAGGTACAACATATGATTGTCCTGCTTCAATTGTAAAATTTCAGCCTCCTGCGTTTCTTGTTTAGATATAATCTCACCTATTTTGTTATCCATGACTGATAGATTGCAGGACAATTTAGAAATTTCACTGCGTGTAAGCTGCGTGTTGGATGTTAGTGCTGTCTGCAGTAAATGCTCGATTCTAGGGAGGAGGTCTGTGCTCACCTGAGCTGGAGTTTGAAGGACCGGAAATGCAGCCACCTCGCTTTCACTTGCGAGGAAGGGAACCTCGCTGTCTGCCACCTCCCTCATCTCTGCTGCTGACAGGCCGCCCGCCATCTTGCCGACGCAGGCAGGGCTGATGACCGCCTGCCTCCTCTCGCACTGACACGCCGCAGCACCTCTCTTCCCCTCCCGTCGGGTCGCGGGAAGCCTCCGATGCCGCTGACACCGCACACCCGCGCTGTTAGTGGCTTGCGCTGCTCATATAACTCCAATTTGTCCGGCGGGCACGGAGCGGGTTCAGAACTCCGCCATCACCGATCCGCGCGCATGCGCACTCCATCCCCCAGTGTCTCTTTAAAGTAATGTTTGGGCTGCTGCTGCTGCTGCCAACTCCAGGGTGTGATTCATCCAATTTTTGGGCTCCTGCTGCTGCCAACTCCAGTGTCTCTTTCAGCCAATGTTTGGGCTCCTGCTGCTGCTTGCAACTCCAGGGTGGGATTCATCCAATTTTTGGGCTCCAGTGTCTCTTTAAAGCAATGTTTGGGCTTCTGCCCCTCATAGTGATGCCACTTCAACTCTCTGCAATTGTGCCGCTCTGCGATTCTATTAGCGATGCCTCTGATCTGCATGTGATATTTATTCAAAGTATTATTTAACTAACCCAGCACGCATCCTGTGCGTGTTACAGCAATGCAGAATGGTTTACAATCCTATTGAGGCTCTAGGAGGCTCAGAAATAGCCGTTTTTAATAGCGATTCGTCGCAAATAAATTCGGGTCGAAACGATTTTTGTCGAAAAATTCGGCGAATCAGTCGAATCGAATTTTTCAAAAGTTCGCTCATCTCTATTTGTGACTCCAGGGTGTCATTAAGCCAATTTTTGGGCACCTGGTGCAAGCTCCAGTGTGTCTTTCAAGCTATGTTTGGGCTGCTGCTGCTGCTTGCAACTCCAGGGTGTCATTTAGACAATTTTTTGGCTCCTGCTGCAAACTCCAGTGTCTTCTTCAAGCTATGTATGGGCTCCTGCTGCTGCTTCCAACTCCAGGGTGTCATTCAGCCAATTTTTGGGCTCCTGCTGCCAACTCCAGTGTCTCTTTCAAGCTATGTTTGGGCTCCTGCTGCTTCTGCTTGTAACTCCAGGGTGTTATTCAGCTAATTTTTGGTCTCCTGCTGCCAACTCCAGTGTGTCTTTCAAGCTAGGTTTGGGCTGCTGCTGCTGCTGCTGCTTGCAACTCCAGGGTGTCATTCAGACATTTTTTGGGCTCCTGCTGCCAACTCCAGTGTCTCTTTCAAACTATGTTTGGGCACCTGCTGCTGCTGCTTGCAACTCCAGGGTGTCATTCAGACAATTTTTGGGCTCCTACTGCCAACTCCAGTGTCTCTTTCAAGCTATGTTTGGGATCCTGCTGCTGCTGCTTGCAACTCCAGGGTGTCATTCAGCCAATTTTTGGGCTCCTGCTGCCAACTCCAGTGTGTCTTTCAAGCTATGTTTGGGTTGCTGCTGCTGCTTGCAACTCCAGGGTGTGATTCAGCCAATTTTTGGGCTCCTGCTGCCAACTCCAGTGTGTCTTTCAAGCTATGTTTGGGTTGCTGCTGCTGCTTGCAACTCCAGGGTGTGATTCAGCCAATTTTTGGGCTCCTGCTGCCAACTCCAGTGTCTCTTTTAAGCTGTGTTTTGGCTCCTGCTGCTGCTTGCAACTCCAGGGTGTCATTCCGCCAATTTTGGGGCTCCTGCTACCAACTCCAGTGGGTCTTTCAAGCTAGGTTTGGGCTGCTGCTGCTGCTGCTGCTTGCAACTCCAGGGTGTCATTCAGCCTATTTTTGGGCTCCTGCTGCCAACTCCAGTGTCTCTTTCAAGCTATATTTCGGCTCCTGCTGCTGCTGCTTGCAACTCCAGGGTGTCATTCAGCCAATTTTTGGGCTCCTGCTGCCAACTCCAGTGTCTCTTTCAAGCTATGTTTGGGCTCCTGCTGCTGCTGCTTGGAACTCCAGGGTGTCATTCAGTCAATTTTTGGGCTCCTGCTGCCAACTCCAGTGTCTCTTTCAAGCTATGTTTGGGCTGCTGCTGCTGCTGCTTTCAACTCCAGGGTGTCATTCAGCCAATTTTTGGGCTCCTACTGCCAACTCCAGTGTCTCTTTCAAGCTATGTTTGGGCTGCTGCTGCTGCTGCTTGCAACTCCAGGGTGTCATTCAGACAATTTGTGGGCTCCTGCCACCAACTCCAGTCTCTCTTTCAAGCTATGTTTGGGCTCCTGCTGCTGCTGCTGCTGCTTGCAACTCCAAGGTGTCATTCAGCCAATTTTTGGGGCTCCTGCTGCCAACTCCAGCATCTCTTTCAGCCAATGTTTGGGCTCCTGCTGCTGCTACTTGCAACTCCAGGGTGTGATTCATCCAATTTTTGGGCTCCTGCTGCCAACTCCAGTGTCTCTTTCAAGCTATGTTTTGGATGCTGCTGCTGCTGCTTGTGACTCCAGGGTGTCATTAAGCCAATTTTTGGGCACCTGGTGCCAACTCCAGTGTGTCTTTCAAGCTATGTTTGGGCTGCTGCTGCTGCTGCTGATTGCAAATCCAGGGTGTCTTTTAGACAATTTTTGGGCTCCTGCTGCAAACTCCAGTGTCTTCTTCAAGCTATGCATGGGCTCCTGCTGCTGCTGCTGCTTGCAACTCCAGGGTGTCATTCATCCAATATTTGGGCTCCTGCTGCCAACTCCAGTGTCTCTTTCAAGCTATGTTTGGGCTCCTGCTGCTGCTGCTTGTAACTCCAGGGTGTTATTCAGCTAATATTTGGGCTCCTGCTGCCAACTCCAGTGTGTCTTTCAAGCTAGGTTTGGGCTGCTGCTGCTGCTCCTGCTTGCAACTCCAGGGTGTCATTCAGCCAACTTTGGGGCTCCTGCTGCCAACTCCAGTGTCTCTTTCAAGCTATGTTTGGCCTCCTGCTGCTGCTGCTGCCAACTGCAGTGTGTCTTTAGGCCAATTTTTGGGTTCCTGCTGCCAACTCCAGTGTCTCTTTCAAGCTATGTTTGGGCTGCTGCTGCTGCTGCTTTCAACTCCAGGGTGTCATTCAGCCAACTTTTGGGCTCCTACTGCCAACTCCATTGTCTCTTTCAAGCTATGTTTGGGCTGCTGCTGCTTGCAACTCCAGGGTGTCATTCAGACAATTTGTGGGCTCCTGCCACCAACTCCAGTGTCTCTTTCAAGCTATGTTTGGGCTCCTGCTGCTGCTGCTGCTTGCAACTCCAAGGTGTCATTCAGCCAATTTTTGGGGCTCCTGCTGCCAACTCCAGCATCTCTTTCAGCCAATGTTTGGGCTCCTGCTGCTGCTGCTTGCAACTCCAGGGTGTGATTCATCCAATTTTTGGGCTCCTGCTGCCAACTCCAGTGTCTCTTTCAAGCTATGTTTTGGATGCTGCTGCTGCTGCTTGTGACTCCAGGGTGTCATTAAGCCAATTTTTGGGCACCTGGTGCCAACTCCAGTGTGTCTTTCAAGCTATGTTTGGGCTGCTGCTGCTGCTGCTGCTGATTGCAAATCCAGGGTGTCTTTTAGACAATTTTTGGGCTCCTGCTGCAAACTCCAGTGTCTTCTTCAAGCTATGCATGGGCTCCTGCTGCTGCTGCTTGCAACTCCAGGGTGTCATTCAGCCAATTTTTGGGCTCCTGCTGCCAACTCCAGTGTCTCTTTCAAGCTATGTTTGGGCTCCTGCTGCTGCTGCTTGTAACTCCAGGGTGTTATTCAGCTAATATTTGGGCTCCTACTGCCAACTCCAGTGTCTCTTTCAAGCTATGTTTGGGCTGCTGCTGCTGCTGCTTGCAACTCCAGGGTGTCATTCAGCCAATTTTGGGGCTCCTGCTGCCAACTCCAGTGTCTTTTTCAAGCTATGTTTGGGCTGCTGCTGCTGCTTGCAACTCCAGGGTGTCAATCAGCCAATTTTTGGGCTCCTGCTGCCAACTCCAGTGTCTCTTTCAAGCTATGTTTGGCCTCCTGCTGCTGCTGCTGCCAACTGCAGTGTGTCTTTATGCCAATTTTTGGGTTCCTGCTGCAAACTCCAGTGTCTCTTTCAAGCTAAGTTTGGGTTCCTGCTGCTGCTGCTGCTGCTTGCAACTCCAGGGTGTCATTCAACCAATTTTTGGGCTCCTGCTGCCAACTCCAGTGTGTCTTTCAAGCTATGTTTGGGTTGCTGCTGCTGCTGCTTGCAACTCCAGGGTGTCATTCAGCCAATTTTTGGGCTCCTGCCACCAACTCCAGTGTCTCTTTCAAGCTATGTTTTGGCTCCTGCTGCTGCTGCTTGCAGCTCCAGGGTGTCATTCAGCCAATTTTGGGGCTCCTGCTGTCAACTCCAGTGGGTCTTTCAAGCTAGGTTTGTGCTGCTGCTGCTTGCAACTCCAGGATGTCATTCAGACAATTTTTGGGCTCCTGCTGCCAACTCCAGTGTCTCTTTCAAGCTATATTTGGGCTCCTGTTGCTGCTTTCAACTCCAGGGTGTCATTCAGCCATTTTTTGGGCTCCTGCTGCCAACTCCAGTGTCTCTTTCGAGCTATGTTTGGGCTCCTGCTGCTGCTTGGAACTCCAGGGTGTCATTCATCCAATTTTTGGGCTCCTGCTGCCAACTCCAGTGTCTTTTTCAGCCAATTTTTGGGCTCCTGCTGCCATCTCCAGTGTCTCTTTCAAGCTATGTTTGGGCTCCTGCTGCTGCTGCTTGCAACTCCAGGGTGTGTTTTTCAGGCAATATAGGGGCCCCTCATAGTGATGCCACCTCAACTCTCTGCAATTGTGCCGCTCTGAGATTCTAATAGCGATGCCTCTGATCTGCATTTCATAATTATTTACAATATTATTTCACTAACCCAGCACGCATCCTATGCCTGTTACAGCAAGGCAGAATGGTTTACAACCCTATTGAGGCTCTAGGAAGATTAGAAATAGCCATTTTTAATAGCGATTCGTCGCGAATAGATTCGGACCAAAACAATTACTGTCGGAAATTTCGGCGAATCAAATTTTTCAAAACTTCGCTCATCCCTAGTCACAGCCCCATATAAGCGGCGGCCATCTTGTGGAAGCTCATTCTGACACTGTATTGCGGCCAGAGCAGATCAGGCAGGGAGGGAGCAAGGGACAGATAGACAGACAGACAGACACAGCGACGGAGAGATAGATAGATAGATAGATAGATGGAGAGATAGATAGATAGATAGATAGATAGATAGATAGATAGATAGAACAGAAGAAGCGAGGGACAGATAAAGAAGGAGAGAGGCTGTGACAGTGACAGATAAAGACAGGGACAGTTTAAAATGTTTGCCTTAGCTTCCAAGCCAATTTAGTGTTAATAACACACCTGCCTATTTAGCTTTTCTTTTACCTGGTGTCATTCTTTAAAAAGCGTGCAAGCATAGATATTTGCCTGTCTAATAACTGGTTGCATTTTATAATCAACATCACTTTTCCACAATCAAAGGAGGCCACCCCTGTATGGGAGGAGGGTGCATCCCAAAGACTAGCATTAATATTTCAAGACTACCTGTGTATTTACTGGTTGCATTTTGTAAGCAAATTCACTTTTCCACAATCAAAGGAGGCCACCTCTGTATGTTAGGAGGGGGCATCCCAAACACTAGCAATAATATTTCAAGACTACCTGTCTAATAACTGCTTGCATTTTATAATCAACGTCACTTTTCCACAATCAAAGGAGCCCACCTCTGTATGTGAGGAGGGGGCAGCCCAAACACTAGCATAAATATTTCAAGAGTACCTGTCTAATAACTGCTTGCATTTTATACTCACTGTCACTTTTCCACAATCAAAGGAGCCCACCTCTGTATGTGAGGAGGGGGCATCTCAAACACTAGCATAAATATTTCAAGAGTACCTGTCTAATAACTGCTTGCATTTTATACTCACTGTCACTTTTCCACAATCAAAGGAGCCCACCTCTGTATGTGAGGAGGGGGCATCTCAAACACTAGCATTAATATTTCAAGACTACCTGTGTAATAACCGGTTGCATTTTGTAAGCAAAGTCACTTTTCCACAATCAAAGGAGGCCACCTCTGTATGTTAGGAGGGGGCATCCCAAACACTAGCAATACAATTTCAAGACTATCTGTCTAATAACTGCTTGCATTTTATAATCAATGTCACTTTTCCACAATCAAAGGAGCCCACCTCTGTATGTGAGGAGGGGGCATTCCAAACACTAGCATTAATATTTCAAGACTACCCTTGTACTAACTGGTTGCATTTTGTAAGCAAAGTCACTTTTCCACAATCAAAGGAGGCCACCTCTGTATGTTAGGAGGGGGCATCCCAAACACTAGCAATAATATTTCAAGACTACCTGTTTAATAACTGCTTGCATTTTATAATCAAGGTCACTTTTCCACAATCAAAGGAGCCCACCTCTGTATGTGAGGAGGGGGCATCCCAAACACTAGTATAAATATTTCAAGAGTACCTGTCTAATAACTGGTTGCATTTTTTAAGCAAAGTCACTTTTTAAGCAAACTTTGCCTTTCGCCGGGGGGGGGGGGGGCATCTTTTAAGAGTACCTGCCTACTAACCTTTTGCCTTTTGTATAGAAAAGTCTGGTTTACAAGTTTAAAGCACCCATTGCCTTTCACTGGGGGCCATTGTCAGTGCTACCACTTATCTTTTAAGAGTACCTGCCTACTAACCTTTTGCCTTTTGTATAAAAAAGTCGGGTTTTCAAGTTTAAAGCACCCCTTGCCTTTCACTGGGGGCCATTGTTAGTGCTACCACTTATATTTTAAGAGTACCTGCCCACTAACCTTTTGCCTTTTGTATAAAAAAGTCTGGTTTTCAAGTTTAAAGCACCCATTGCCTTTCACTGGGGGCCATTGTCAGTGCTACCACTTATCTTTTAACAGTACCTGCCTACTAACCTTTTGCCTTTGTATAAAAAGTCTGGTTTACAAGTTTAAAGCACCCATTGCCTTTCACCGGGGGCCATTGTCAGTGCTACCACTTATCTTTTAAGAGTACTTGCCTACTAACCTTTTGCCTTTTGTATAAAAAAGTCTGGTTTTCAAGTTTAAAGCACCCTTTGCCTTTCACCGGGGGGGGCCATTGTCAGTGCTACTACTTATCTTTTAAGAGTACCTGCCTACTATCCTTTTGCCTTTTGTATAAAAAAGTCTGGTTTACAAGTTTAAAGCACCCATTGCCTTTCACTGGGGGCCATTGTCAGTGCTACAACTTATCTTTTAAGAGTACCTGCCTACTAACCTTTTGCCTTTTGTATAAAAAAGTATGGTTTACACGTTTAAAGCACCCATTACCTTTCACTGGGGGCCATTGTCAGTGCTACCACTTATCTTTTACGAGTACCTGCCTACTAACCTTTTGCCTTTTGTATAAAAAAAGTCTGGTTTTCAAGTTTAAAGCACCCATTGCCTTTCACCGGGGGCCATTGCCGGCGCTACCACTTATCTTTTAAGTGTACCTGCCTACTAATCTTTTGCCTTTTGTATAAAAAATTCTGGTTTACAAGTTGAACCCTTTTGCTGCCAGCCTACCTGCAGCTTTTGTCATCCTCTGTTGCCAGACCATGTTTCACTATTTTGCACTACACATGTTCAACTGTGATTTTTGAAAGGATTTCCAGGGATTTCCCAGGAAAATTATATATTGTCTGCGCTTCAACATGAAATGTTTTGTTTGGCCTTTTTTTAGTGTGTTCTCAATACTTTTTGGTGAAGTATGTGCAAAAAAAAAATAAAAAAAAAATCTATTTTTTGCAATTTGTAGTGTTTTTTTTTGCAATAAAAAATGTAATTTTGTCATTAAAATGTTATTGCGTGCGTAACCCCAATTTTTCCCGGTTACAGCAGTACCACATATGTATTGGTAGACACCCTTTCCTGACCAGGAGACTCCATCAAACTGAAACAGCTATGCGCACCTTGCAGTTTTTCCAGAAAAACAACCCTTTACATTTGAAATACCCCCCACAAATGATATATTCTCTGGAAGTACACACCTCAAGCCTTCTAGGCGTACCAGCTTGTTTATGTGGGCTAAGTTTTCTGGAAGTAATCCCTCAATGTATTCTTTGGTTGCACAGTTTCCCTAAAAAAGAATAAAACAGAAGAATCAAGCCACATTTTCCTAAAAAAAACTATATGCAAACAAGAAATAACAAGTAAAATCTCAAAAGCAACATGCTCCGAACAGAATGATACCCAACATGCATAGGTACTGTCAAGGGAAGAGTTGGCAAACACCACAAAGTAAAGCGTGTGCGTAACAGTAATTTTACTTGAAAATTTTAGCTCTGCAGATAAAGTGTGCACCTTGCAATTTTTAAACCAAAGCAACCCTTTAAATTTGGAATATCCCCAATAAAGCATATATTCCCTGAAAGTACACATGTTAAGCTTTCTAAGAGTACCCAGCTTGTAGTAGGCTCACCTTTATGGAAGTAATCCCTCGAAGAATTCTTAGGTTGCACAGGGTTTCCCTAAAAAAAATAATAAAAAAACTGAATAAATAACATGATTTCCTAAAATATAAATATGCAAACAAGAAGAATCAATCTAAATCTGAAAGAGCAAGGTCATCCGAGCAGAACAATACCCAACATGTATAGGTACTATTAACTCTTTTAATTGCCAGCCTACTTGAAGTTTTGTCATCCTCTGTTGACAGGTCATTTTTCTCCATTCTGCGCCATGTTTAACCGTGATTTTTGCCAGAATTTCCAGGGAAATTATAGACATATATTTTGCAGCAGAGTTTAGGCTTTAACATGAAATGTCTTGTTTGTAATTTTTCTACTGTTTTTTTTTTTTTATATTTTTGTGTAAAAAAACAAAAAAATAAATAAATAAATAAATATTTTTAGACAATTGTCTCCTTAATTTTAAATAAAACATTTGCTTTAGAAAACCATATTGTATGTGAAAGCCCGATTTCTCCCGATTACAACGGTACCACATATGTATTGGTAGCCCCCCCATTCTTGCCCAGGAGACCCCCTAAACTGAAAATAGCACTTTATAACATTTACAAATAAAATACTACTACTATCCACACTATAAACATAGGGGTTAATTTTTTGGGGAATTGTAAGGGTTAAAAACTCTTGGGGTCCCCCTTACCCATCATAACCAGCCCTGGATCAGCTATTAGGGCTTGTAGAACAGGGTGCAAGGGGGCAAGCTTTTGTGGCCCCCACACCCTGCAGGCTACAAGCCCACATAGCCATGGCTCGGGCTTTTCTGCCCCCCCCCCGGGCATTGGGGAGATAGGTTATTGGGGTGCCGGGGGTTAACGGCAAGTCACCCGCTAGGCGCAGGTGACTTGCCAGCCCCCCAGCCTTGTGAACTGGTATAGGGATCTCATGGATCCCTTACCAGTTCACAAGGGGTTAAGTGTAAAAAAAAAAACACAGAAACAAGCAGAAAAAATATTTTATTTATTTATTTTTTTAATACTTACCTCCCGTCCATCCCTGTGTCCCACGCTGATCAATCTGGCTTCTGCTCTCCTGCTGCAGCTGGAAGCCTTTTTAGCTGCTGGGCGACAGAACATAAGGGCTTAATTAAAAAAAAAAATGACAGGAGGGGTGGACCCCATTTTGTCTTTTTGTAATTTTAATGGTTAAAACCCTTAAAAATCCCCCCAAAAAAGAAATGTGGTCCCCCCTACCCAGCATTACCAGCCCAGGACCAGCTATGGGGGCTTGTAGGAACAGAGTGGAGGGGCCAGCTTTTGTGGCCCCCCCACCCTGCAGCCTACAAGCCCACATAGTCTTCTGCCCCCCCGGGCTTTTGGGAGGCAGGTAATGGGGTGCCGGGGGTTAATGGCAAGTCACCTGCGGCTACCGCAGGTGACTTGCCAGCCTCCAGCCTTGTGAACTGGTATAAGGGGTCTCATGGACCCCTTACCAGTTCACAAGGGGTTAAATGTAAAAATAAACACAAAGAGACATAAGAAAAAAAATTATGACAGCTGACAGTCTGCTCAGGTGTTTGGAGGAGAGAGCCTGGGGAGGGGGTGGGCGATCACAGCCCTCTCCCCCTCCCCACCCTCTCCTCCAAGCACCCGAGCAGACTGATTCTTAGTCTCGGGTGCTGGACTTAAGAAACTACTATAGAACGCCCGTTGGGCAACGGGCAGAAAGATGTGGGCGGCACCGACTCGGTGTGTATATAGGTGCACTGCTCTGTGGGCTATCACCCAATAAGACCCAATTTATTTTATAAGGTGACCTCTGAACACCCTATCATACACCCACACAGAGACTGACTATTGCACTCAAAAGTTAAATTTACAAATACATTTTATTGTAATATACATTAAAACCAGATTAAAAACAATACTGCTGAGCCATATGCATAATTAACCACCAGGGGTTGCACTTCCTCACAATCAATACAGTGTAACTCCAATATAATTCCCCAGAGTCAGCAGCTGAGGCAGCAAGGTGGCAGTAGGGTTGGCAGTCAGCATGGTTGCAGTAGGATTGACAGTCAGCACGGTGGCAGAATTGGTATGTCTGGAGCCACACATGGCCGGGGGCAGGGTAGACCACCTGCTGCACGGCAGGCTGCCTTCCCGGGAGGTAGTGGAGCAGGGGTTCCTGGAGTTGGCAGCAGTAGCAGTGAATTAGTGTGGACTGTTGGAGGGAAAATTAGCTACTCGGCAGTGTGGCACTTTTTCATCAAGCATCCGCAGGAGGCTAACCTGGCCCCAATGTTGGTACCACGGCCCTGCGGCAACACATGCAGCGGCACCATAAAGCGGCCTGGGAGAACCGAGGCTCCAAAGTGGGGGTCCAGCCTGCTGCGTCAGCCAGTGCCACACCGCTTGCAATTTTACCCAGCCAAGGCTCCAGCACCTCAGCCGAAGGTAGCTGTGCATCATACCCATCCTCTGCCGCTCCAGATGCTCCTGCTCTTCCAACTTAAAGTCACTCATCCCACCAGCAATCCATCAGCGAAGCCATGTCCAAGAGACAACAGTATGCGCCCACTCATCCTACGGTGAAGAAGCTAATTGTGCTCCTGTCCAAATTGCTGGTGCTGCAGTCCCTCCCAATTACGGTGGTGGACTCTGCACCTTTCAGAGAGCTGATGGCTAGTGCTGAGCCGAGGTGGAGAGTCCCAAGCCGTCATCTTTTTGCAAAGAAGGCAGTACCAGCCCTGCACAAATTTGTTGAGCAGAAGGTGGGCCAGTCCTTGAGCCTGTCGGTGTGCATCAAAGTGCATGGCAGCACCGACATCTGGTACTACAGTCAGGGACAATACATGTCCTTTATGGCCCACTGGGTGAATGTGGTTCCTGCACAGCAACTTGGACAGGTCACACCGCTTCGGCCTCCACGCTCCCAGGCCGTTTTGCCTGTCACAGTGTGCGACTCTGCCTCCTCATCCTCCGCCATCTCCTCAGCCTCCACTGCACGGTCAATTCTCAATGCCCCTTCAATCTACCATGTGTGCAGGGCACGGCGGTGTCACGCTGTGCTTCACATGGTTTGCCTTGCCGAACGGAGTCACACAGGGGAGGAGCTCCTGAAATACTTTCATCAAGAAATCAAAACATGGCTTACTCCGCGAAAATTTGAAATGGCTACCATGGTGACTGACAATGGGAGTAACATCTTGTCTGCGCTACGACAAGGAAGCCTGAGCCATGCTCCCTGTATGGCACACGTGTTCGACCTAGTTATCAAGCTTTTTCTGAAGTCTTCCCCCCATCTGCAAGACATCCTAACAATGGGAAGGAAACTTTGTATGCACTTCAGCCACTCCTACACCGCCAAGCACATCCTTCTTGAGCTACAGCATCAGAACGGTATCCCCCAGCATAGTCTGATTTGCGATGTTCCCACCCATTGGCATTCCACCCTACATATGTTAGATCACCTATACGAACAGAAAAAAGCCATCACTGATTTCTTGATGATCCAAGCAGATAGGGGGACTCCCCTGTGTAACTTTAATGTGAACCAGTGGCAGCTCATACGTGACACCTGCCATTTGCTCAGGCCCTTTGAGGAAGCCACTTTATTTGTCAGAATTCGCCAGGATTACGGCATGAACGACGTGATTCCACTGCTTCGTGTAATACAACGCATGTTGGAAACCATGGCTGGTCATGGCACTGGAGACATGGCGCATACATTTCACGACCACATAAAGTAAAGCACAGTTTAGTTTTGGCGAAATGGGCGATTTATCTAGTCATCTGACAGGAGAGGAGGAGCAGGAGCAGCCAGTGGAGCTAGAGGGTTGTGAGGAAGGAGAGACAGAGGACCCAGACACACCGTGGCAGTATGCAGTGGAGATGGAGACAGGTAGTCCCTCCGAGTCACTTTCACAAATGGCACGATGCATGCTCACTTGCTTGCATAGTGACTGCAGAATTGTCTCCATTTTTCTGCGGGATGACTTCTGGCTCTCCACCTTATTGGACCCTTGCTACCGGCACAAAATGGGGGTATTTTTTACACCCGCTGAGACGGGAGGACAAACTGACCTATTACAAAGACATTCTATGTAGTGAGTTGGCCGATGCCTATCTGCGTCATGGTCCATACTCTCGCAGGTCTGACTCGGGGGGAAATCTGTGCTCACCTTCCACTGCCGGGGGGGGGGGGTGGCAGGAGCAGCAGCAGCAGCTCCATCAGCAGCAGCCTCCGTCTTCAGTCGCTAATAAGTACCTTTTTGCACCTGCATAGTGAGGCTACTCATGAGCAAGAGGAAGACCTGGAGCAGGGCCTGAACCAGCAGGTCGTGTCATACCTTGAAATGTCCATGCCAACACACCTTGAGGATCCACTGGACTTCTGGGCAGCCAAACTTGACTTGTGGCCGCAACTGGCAGAGTTTGCCTTGGGAAAGCTGTCCTGCCCGGCCAGTAGTGTGCCATCTGAGCGGGTCTTTAGTGCTGCGGGGGCCATAGTAACGCCAAGGAGAACTCGTCTGTCCACGAAAAATGTGGAGAGACTCCCCTTTGTGAAGATGAATCAGGCATGGATCAGCCAGGATTTCCACCCACCAATAGCTGATGCATGCGAGTAGCTGATGCATGGTAGCTCCTTCTGCTGCTGCCAACTCCTGGGTGTGTCTTTCAGGCAATATATGAGCTCCCTATGCTGCTGCCAACTCCATTGTGTTTTTAGGCAATATATGAGCTCCCTATGCTGCTGCCAACTCCAATGTGTTTTTCAGGCAATATATGGGCTCCCTATGCTGCTACCAAGTTCAGAGTGTGTCTTTCAGGCAATATATGGGATCCTAATGCTGCTGCCAACTCCAATGTGTTTTTCAGGCAATATATGGGCTCCCTATGCTGCTGCCAAGTCCTGGGTGTGTCCTTCAGGCAATAAATCGGCTCCTAATGCTGCTGCTGCTGCCAAACCCTGGGTGTGTCTTTCAGGCAATATATGAGCTCCCTATGCTGCTGACAACTCCAATGTGTTTTTCAGGCAATATATGGGCTCCCTATGCTGCTGCTGCTGTCAACTCCTGGGTGTGTCTTTCAGGCAAAATATGGGCTCCTAATGCTGCTGCCAACCCCAATGTGTTTTTCAGGCAATATATGGACTCCCTATGCTGCTGCCAAGTCCAGAGTGTGTCTTTCAGGCAAAATATGGGCTCCTAATGTTGCTGCTGCTGCTGCCAACTCCTGGATGTGTTTTTCAGGCAATATATGAGCTCCCTATGCTGCTGCCAACTCCAATGTGTTTTTAAGGCAATATATGGGCTCCCTATGCTGCTGCTGCTGTCAATTCCTGGGTGTGTCTTTCAGGCAAAATATGGGCTCCTAATGCTGCTGCCAACTCCAATGTGTTTTTCAGGCAATATATGGGCTCCCTATGCTGCTGCCAAGTCCTGGGTGTGTCTTTCAGGCAATAAATTGGCTCCTAATGCTACTGCTGCTGCTGCCAACTCCTGGGTGTGTCTTTCAGGCAATGTATGGGCTCCCTATGCTGCTGCCAACTCCATTGTGTTTTTCAGGCAATATATGGGCTCCCTATGCTGCTGCCAAGTCCTGGGTGTGTCTTTCAGGCAATATATGGGCGCCTAATGCTGCTGCTGCCAACTCCAATGTGTTTTTCAGGCAATATATGAGCTCCCTATGCTGCTGCCAACTCCAATGTGTCTTTCATGCAATACATGGGCTCCCTATGCTGCTGCTACCAACTCCCGGGTGTGTCTTTCAGGCAAAAGTATGGGCTCCTAGTGCTGCTGCCAACTGCAATGTGTCTTTCAGGCAATATATGGTCTCCCTATGCTGCTGCCAAGTCCAGAGTGTGTCATTTAGGCAATATATGGGCTCCTAATGCTGCTGCTGCTGCCAACTCCTGGGTGTGTCTTTCAGGAAAAATATGAGCTCCCTATGCTGCTGCCAACTCCAATGTGTTTTTCAGGCAATATATGAGCTCCCTATGCTGCTGCCAACTCCAATGTGTTTTTCAGGCAATATATGAGCTCCTTATGCTGCTGCTGCCAACTACTGGGTGTGTCTTTCAGGCAATATACGGGCTCCCAATGCTGCTGCCAACTCCAATGTGTTTTCATGCAATATATGGGTCCCTATGCTGCTGTTAAGTCCAGAGTGTGTCTTTCAGGCAATATATGAGCTCCCTATGCTGCTGCCAACTCCAATGTGTTTTTCAGGCAATATATGAGCTCCTAATGGTGCTGCTGCTGCTGCCAACTCCTGGGTGTGTCTTTCAGGCAATATATGGGCTCCTAATGCTGCTGCCAACTCCAATGTGCTTTTCAGGCAATATATGGGCTCCCTATGCTGCTGCCAAGTCCTGGGTGTGTCTTTCAGGGAATAAATTGGCTCCTAATGCTGCTGCTGCTGCCAACTCCTGGGTGTGTCTTTCAGGCAATATATGGGCTCCCTATGCTGCTGCCAACTTCAATGTGTTTTTCAGGCAATATATGGGCTCCCTATGCTGCTGCCAAGTCCTGGGTGTGTCTTTCAGGCAATATATGGGCTCCTAATGCTGCTGCCAACTCCATTGTGTCTTTCAGGCAATATATGAGCTCCCTATGCTGCTGCCAACTCCTATGTGTTTTTCAGGCAATATATGGGCTCCTTATGCTGCTGCCAACTCCTGGGTGTGTCTTTCAGGCAATTTACAGGCTCCCAATGCTGCTGCCAACTCCAATGTGTTTTTCAGGCAATATATGAGCTCCCTATGCTGCTGTAGAGTCCAGAGTGTATATTTCAGGCAATATATGAGCTCCCTGTGCTGCTGCCAACTTCAATGTGTTTTTCAGGCAATATATGGGCTCCTAATGCTGCTGCCAACTCCTGGGTGTGTCTTTCAGACAATATAGGAGCTCCCTATACTGCTGCCAAGTCCTGGGTGTGTCTTTCAGGCAATACATGGGCTCATAATGCTGCTGCCAACTCCTGGGTGTGTCTTTCAGGCAATATATGAGCTCCCTATGCTGCTGCCAAGTCCTGGGTGTGTCTTTCAGGCAATATATGGGCGAATCTAATAGCCACGCCTCTGATCCGCATGTCATACTTATGCATGTTATAGCCAAGCAAAATGTTCTGCAACCCAATGGAGGCTCTCGAACACCCAGAAATAGCCATTTTTAATAGCGATTCGTCACGAATAAATTTGGGCCGACGCAATTTTTCCTGGAAAATTCGGCGAATCGCCCGAATCAAATTTTTCAAAAGTTCGCTCATCTCTAATTCGGTTGATTCAGAGCCTTCTATATTCCATCTCGTTTTTGTCACATAACTTTAGTATATATTTGCGTTCACATGATTCGGAGCCTCCATCATGAGCGTTCCGTACTGTGTCCGTAGCTGTGTAAGCCATTGAGAACACGGAGAGTATCTCTCTTAAAGCCTAGTTCACAGACCAGGCTCTCATATACGTTGATGTGAAACTGGTCTCCTAGCGTTTTTATAGCGTTTTTTCGTGAACCTTGCAACAAAATGTTTTAATGTCCAACGAGATCCTACTTGTTTCTTTAGGCCCTATATTTCGTAATATTTTCTTTTCATTTCCTTTTTATGAAATATATACACAGGTACTGGCTTTTTTGGTGGCTTGTACACATATGTGAACCTCTTTTTTTAACTGTTTCACATACCCTGGCCCTGCTAGCCATTACTTACTTATTGCTGTGCCAAAACTCTTCTGTACCAAACTACCTAGCATGCCATGCTTGCCATGTCTTCTTCTTTACTTCTTCCTAATCAATACCTTAACCACTTTCATGCTTGCCCTTCTTCTTCCTAGTTAAATATTTATACTTCTTCCTAGTTAAATATTTGGGATGCCCACATGGATATAAATTAAACATTACTCTGATTGTTTATAATATTAAATGAAATACAACACAACATTATTTATTTTTAATTCTGTAATTTTTTAATTTGTTAATTTGTTTATTGTAACATTCTTAATGTTTTTTTTTTTTTTTTGCTTGTGTATAAATAGTAGGGGTGTTTCTGTCAAATATTGTGATATTTCATTCGACGATACTAGAATCATATTTTTTCTTTCTAAAATCAATTCTGACTCCCCCCCCCCCACAGTAAAAGAAAAGTAATAAAAAACACTAACCTGACCCCTCATTTGATCCGTCCAGCTCTCCTCTTCACCCAGGTGGCCTCCAATCCCCCCCTTGGGGGTTTTCAGTCTTCAGGAGAGAGCCCGTCAGGCTCTCTTCCCCTGCCTTCTCGACGGGTGCCGCCATCTTCACGAGTATGATGAAGTCGTCCCCGCGGGCATCATTCTGGCTCACTGTGGCTCAGCTGTCAGATGGTGATGATCGCTGAGCAGAGGAGGAGAGGGGCAGGAGATCATCATCTGATCTCCTGCCCCCCCCCCCTGACCGGCAGTCACCGCATCTGTCATCGGATCGACGAGGGACACAGGACCTGGCAATTGGAGGTGAGTAATAAAGATATTTTCTCTCTGTGTGTTTTTTATTGTGTTATTTTTTATTGTGTGTTAACCCTTTGTGATTTGGTGAGGGACCTATGTTACCCCTATACCAGTTAACAAGGCTCTGGGTCTGGCAAGTCACCTGCGGCTAGCGGGTAACTTGCCATTAACCCCTAGCCACCCATTACCTGCCTCCCTAAAGCCCAGGGGGGCAATCGAGCCCCTGGCCATAGGCTATGTCGGCTTGTAGCCTGCAGGGCCAGGAGCCACCAAAGCTGGGCCCTGTGCCCTGTTCTACAAGCCCCCATAGCTGGTACAGGCTGGTTATGCTGGGAAATAGGGACCTCACGCCAATATGTTGTCTTTGTGACAGAATCAGGAATATACCGAGATATATTGTATTGTCATACATGTATCGTGATACCTATCATATCGCCAGATTCTTGCCAATTCACACCCCTAATAAATAGCATTTTTTTACATCAATTTTAAGATCAAATCATTGCGCTACCTATTGTTCGCTAGAGCATTATCCTGTTAGATGTAGCATCGTCTTTGCCCTCATGCGCTACATAGACGCTCATATTGCAATGTGTGGCGCTAGTCTTAACCCATTAACCGCCAGCCTACCTTGAGATTTTGTCACCCTTTGTTGCCAGACCATTTTGCACTATTTTGCGCTCCCCATGTTCAACTGTGATTTTTGAAGGGATTTCCAGGGATTTCCCAGGAAAGTGATATATTGTTTTTTCAATTTGTCATTTTCTTAGTGTATTCTCAATATTTTTGGGTGAAATATGTGCAAAAAAAAACAAACATTTTTTTACAATTTGTAGTGTTTTATTGTAATAAAAAATGTAATCTTATTGCGTGTGAAACCTCAATTTCTCCCGGTTACAGCGGTACCACATATGTATTGGTAGACACCCTTTCCTGCTCAGGAGATTCCCCCAAAATGAAACAACGCTTTAGAAGATCTTCAGATAAAATACAACTGCGATATGCGCTATGCGCACCTTGCAGTTTTCAAGAAAAACAACCCTTTACATTTGAAATACCCCCAACAAACTATATATTCCCTAGAAGAACTCACCTCAGGCTTTCTAGGTGTACCAGGCTTGTTGACATGGGTGTAGTTTTCTGGAAGTAATCGCTTAATGTATTCTTTGGTTGCACAGGATTTCCCTAAAAAAGAATAAAAAAGCAGAATCAAAACCACATTTTCCTAAAAAAAAAACTACATGCAAACAAGAAAATCTGAAAAAGAAAGGTCCCCCAAACAGAACAATACCCAACATGCATAGGTCCTGTCAAGGAAAGAGTTGACAAACATACCAAAGTAAAGCATGTGCGTAATGGTAATTTTACTTCAAAATGTCAGCTCTGCAGACAAAGTGCTCACCTTGTGCGTTTTCTACCAAAACAACCCTTTACATTTGGAATACTCCCCATAAACCATATATTCCCTGAAAGTACACCTGTTAAGCTTTCTAAGTGTACCCAGCTTGTTGTAGTGCGCTCATCTTTCTGGAAGTAATATCTCGAAGAATTCTTAGGTTGCACAGGGTTTCACAAAAAAATGTATAAAAAAGCAGAATAAAAAACACCTTTTCCTAAAATATCAATATGCAAATAAGAAAAAACAAGCTTAATCTGAAAGTGCAAGGTCCCCCAAAAAGAACAATACCCAACATGCATAGGAACCTATAACATTTTAACTGCCAGCATACTTGAGATTTTGTCACTCTCTGCTGACAGGATATTTTTCACCATTTTGCGTGATGTTTAACTGTGATTTTTGCAGGAATTTCCAAGAAAATGGCATATTTTCTTTTTGTGGCAGAGTTTAGGCTTTAACATAAAATGTCTTGTTGGTATTTTTTCTGCTGTTTTTTTTTATATATTTGTAGGTAAATAAGTAAAAAAAAAAAAATAAAAAAAAATAAAAAAAAAAGTGGGGGAAAATGACAGTGCATCTTATCGGGCAAATGTGCACTGTCCCCACAGAGAGAATGCTCACACACTGAAGGAATCCTATATTTTCTACTTTGTGCTGAGCTGTGAGCTACAGATGGCTGGTCTCTTCTTAGCATGAAATGGGGAGACTCAGACCCATATGCCACAATTGGGTTGATTCAAAGAAACATGTAACAGCTTGGATTTGGCTCACGATCATCCTATTTTTCACGTCCGCTCGTGCGTTCGTATGAACTTGCGAGTGATTCAATAAGCAAATACGCTTCTATCCTAAAATATACGTCCGTTCGTATGGCAGTTCGGGAATCAGACCTATGTCAGTTTCCATCCTGAATTTTCCGTTTCATTTCTCAGGTTGCAACATTGGTTTTGCCCTTTTTCCTTTTTTGTCTGGACGTAAATCCTTCTGATCTTGCGGCCGCGCACTACAAACTTAGCTCATTAAAGTGCATTCTAAATATTTGGTCTTATTTTTCTTTATTTCATTCATTTTGTTGAAACCAACCATTAATGAATGCATTTGCATAATAAAATCTTACTTTGTTTAATTTTTAGTTAACTTGCATTTTTTACTTGTGGATTTAATTTTAATATTTTGGCTTCAAATGGTACAACTTAAATTTTTGGTGTGTGGTTACCCACACCCTCTACATACAGATTGCTCTCAAATATTAAAAAACACCCAGCTACTTCTGCATGTTATGAGTCTAGAAACAGCCAAGATGGCGGCTCAGGTATTCTCGGGCAGCCTGCAAACAGAAAGGGCCTTGTGACTGTCCGTGCCCCCAGCTCTGGGGGCAAAATACAGCAGTAACCCACATCCTGCACTTTATCCCGCTCTCCTCTCCTCAGTAAGTGTGATGCATCTGACCAAAGATGTGCTTAACTAATTAAACAAAGCAAAGGTAAACAACTAAAACAATAAATGCTATCTAAAAATATTATTCTAGTACATCAATTTAACAATAAATAACAAAGGACATAAGTTTCTTTAATTAACGCAAATATATTGCAAAATAAAGGTTTACATGCAAAGGACTAATTAAGGTCCACATTAAAATGCTTTTATAAGGCATACATGGAAATGTATTAAATCAGGCATGCATTGCCATACAATTAATGGCCTCGGCCATGCTGATACATGCAGTTCATTGGAGCACAAGACGCGCAGACTCCTCCACATAGCCAAAAAACCTGTTCACGAACAGCAATCCGGCTGCTAAAAGGTGTCGGCTGTGGCTTTCTTTTAAAACGCGTTTACAGGTTTCTCTGAATCACACCTAAACACATCCAATTATCCTAAGTTTTACGTTTTCATCGTAAGTTTTAGGATTTGATCCTAAGTTTTACGTTTTGATCCTAAAATTTAGGAACGGACTTCCGCTGATCGTAAGAGCATATACGCATACGTACGTAGGCTCGTGCGAGTCGGAAATGGCCAAAAAAACAGGAAAAAATGACTAACACCCACCCAAACTTACGATTCTCGATACGAAATCAATTAACTTTTGCTCTTTGAATCGAGGGGATTGTGTGCCCTACAAGTACCAAAACATTATTGGTAGAAGAAAACATACTTCTGCAACTTCTCCAGGACAGCGGAGATGTTTTTCTTCCCATTTGAATTTGTCCAATACTGTGATTCCAAGAAATGTATTTAAACATTTAAAGCGGACTAAAACCTATATTGTTAACTAGCATCCCCTGAATTTCTCCCCCCATGAAGAGTACCTTTTCACTATAATTCCAGTTAAAGCTGTCTGTTTTAGCTGTAAAGCTCAGCCTCCTCCATGCATTGCCACTTTTATGTGTGGCAATGATGTCATTGCCACAACAATGTAATGACTGATTGCCTGCCATCTTACACAGAGGGACAGCAAAAAACAGTGTTCTAGGAGAATTCAAAAAGTGAAAATATCCAATTCTCGTTCTACACCCTAAGAGGGGAGTATCAGCAGCAGCTTTGGCCAAATTTGTTTTCAGTGGGTTTTGGTTCACTTGAATTGTAATCCAACGTATCTAATATCTAACATATCTAATCCAACATATTCAACTTACCTCAGAAAATGTCACAGCACACAGGTATGGTAGCCAAGGGTAAGGGTTAATGGGACTGCAGCATGGGGAGATGACAAGATGGTATCTCAGCAGACAGACACTCAACGCCAAACAGGATAGGTGAAAGCATCAGCTTGTTTTATTATTTCAGGGGGAGATGACAAGATGGTATCTCAGCAGACAGACACTCAACGCCAAACAGGATAGGTGAAAGCATCAGCTTGTTTTATTGTTTCAGGGTTATGAAAATAAAGGTTTAATTCTTTAACCCATGTCACAATCAAATACTCAGTTCACAGGCCAGACTTGCATAACCTCTAGATAAGCAAAAACAGGTGAACTTGCTTCATAAGGATGTTTCAGTGAATGGATTAAATATCCATCAGACATATAATCCATCAGACCATAGAACACAGGTATTTTTGCTTATCAACATGTTTCAATGAAAGGGTTAAACAGGCTTGTGTCTGTCAGAAATAGAACACAGGTACTCTTACTTATTAGAATATTTCAGCAAAGGGGCTAGGCAGTATTGTATTTCCCAACTAACAGTAGGCCGGGGTTTCCGGTGGCCATCACCCCACTTTGATCCAAGCACATCCTCATGGTGAAGACCGTCTATTAGGTATCCCAGAGTGGGGTGCAGAATTCCCCAATGTCAGCAGAGGCACTGTGGGCTGCCAGCGAGTAAACACAGGGAACTTCTCTCTGTTAGGCCCTACCATCCCCCAACACTTCAAACAACAGTCACTAAGGGCAGAGTTCTCAGACAGGGGCAGCCACACCTTACTGGAGCCTCAGGCACAGCGGCTCCTCCAAAGCAGCCTGTTGGATCCTCTATACTCCTAAGGGTAGCCTCCTCTGTCACATCCACACCAGGACCCCACTGGGTTTCTTCCTGCATGGACCTCAACTCTCTCTGCGTAGACCTCAGCTCTCTTTATCTGCAGGTCTGCTTCTGTACAGCCACATGTTACTCGCTTCCAACTCCACCCAGGCCTCCTAGTAATAGCCCCAACAGCAGTGTTACACTGGGAAGCTACACCAGTCTTCCCATAACAGCATGGTTATGGACAATCTCCCTGTATGTCCCTTCCCCTTATGAAACTGTTGTTTCCTTTTGTTCCCCAAATGCCTGCAGGCTCACACTAAAGGGGAATCCTACACTGAGATTCAAAGAGTCTGAATTAAATTCTGTTTTCTGTGTGTGGTCTTATACAGCCTTCTAGTTACCAAGTGGGAATAGCAGCATCATTCTCACATTTATGGATAATTCCCCAAATAATACTTACCCTTTTAACCATTCCTTTTTCGAGCACATAAATGTGTGAGCATGGCTTTTGATACTACCATCAAATGCTATACAAAAACCCTAGGTCCTGTATCTTTGGGTCCTCATTGACTTCACTTTGCCGGCAAGTTCGGCCAAACTGGGTGAACGCGAACTTCAACCGATCCACTCATCACTATTCATAAGGTTCGGGATCACTAGTGAAACAATGTTAATACAACCTAGGGCTAAAGGGGAAGGGTGAAATATATGTGACATTAAATAATACAAGCTTTATTGAACATACAAACTGTTTATTATTAGTGCTCTTTGTTAGTCTGGTGTCTGTTGTTCAGTCTTATATTAAACACATTGGCGTATTCAATTTGCACATTTACATGTTCTATACTGCATACTTGTATATGACAGGTATCTATACCAAAACTGTATGCATGTTGTGATTGTAATCATGCATCATCATGAATAGGGATGAGCGAATCGATCCGGACGAACCCGGATTCGATCCGAATTTCATGAAAAATTCGATTCGGATCGAATCCGAATTTCCCCGCGATTCGATCGCTCGAAGTTTTCCTTTAACATCCATTCATTTACATTACAGGCATTCTAAGATGGCGGATGGGACATGTCCAGACATCAACCCCGCGCCAGTGCAAGCTGGGGCAGTCACATGCAGCCTATCAGCAGCCAGCAAGCCCGGTGACGTCACAGCGCTATTTAAGTCGGCGGACATCTTGCTTTTCCTCATTTCTCTATTGCATTCGTGAGAGACAGGACGCTGCTGTAGTGAGGGAGAGACAGAGAGCCAGGGACAGACAGGGACAGACAGAAGACAGGCAGGAGAAAGGCAGGAAGTCAGCGAGAAGAAGGGAAAGTTAGGAAAAATCGGAGGCAGTCACAGGGAGATTTTTTTTTTTTCATCCAGCCTGAGTGTTACTGGCTGGCTGACTGGCTTTGTTAGCGTTTTCAGGCTGCTTATACACTAACTGTGCATATATACTGAACTGATCTCAAGTCGGCTGTGAGGCATCCCATTCTGTGACTACACCAGCCTCTATTTAATACCATAACCATTTGCACTTATTCTAATAGAAATTTGGCCTGATAAACACACTTGCTGTGCATAGTAGTACTGCTGCCAGGTGCTCTCTGGTTGTTGGGGCATCCCATTCTGTGACTACACCAGCCTCTATTTAATACCATAACCATTTGCACTTATTCTAATAGAAATTTGGCCTGATAAACACACTTGCTGTGCATAGTAGTACTGCTGCCAGGTGCTCTCTGGTTGTTGGGGCATCCCATTCTGTGACTACACCAGCCTCTATTTAATACCATAACCATTTGCACTTATTCTAATAGAAATTTGGCCTGATTAACACACTTGCTGTGCATAGTAGTACTGCTGCCAGGTGCTCTCTGGTTGTTGGGGCATCCCATTCTGTGACTACACCAGCCTCTATTTAATGCCATAACCATTTGCACTTATTCTAATAGAAATTTGGCCTGATAAACACACTTGCTGTGCATAGTAGTACTGCTGCCAGGTGCTCTCTGGTTGTTGGGGCATCCCATTCTGTGACTACACCAGCCTCTATTTAATACCATAACCATTTGCACTTATTCTAATAGAAATTTGGCCTGATAAACACACTTGCTGTGCATAGTAGTACTGCTGCCAGGTGCTCTCTGGATGTTGGGGCATCCCATTCTGTGACTACACCAGCCTCTATTTAATACCATAACCATTTGCACTTATTCTAATAGAAATTTGGCCTGATAAACACACTTGCTGTGCATAGTAGTACTGCTGCCAAGTGATCTCTGGTTGTTGGGGCATCCCATTCTGTGACTACACCAGCCTCTATTTAATACCATAACCATTTGCACTTATTCTAATAGAAATTTGGCCTGATAAACACACTTGCTGTGCATAGTAGTACTGCTGCCAGGTGCTCTCTGGTTGTTGGGGCATCCCATTCTGTGACTACACCAGCCTCTATTTAATGCCATAACCATTTGCACTTATTCTAATAGAAATTTGGCCTGATAAACACACTTGCTGTGCATAGTAGTACTGCTGCCAGGTGCTCTCTGGTTGTTGGGGCATCCCATTCTGTGACTCCAACAGCCTCTATTTAATACCATAACCATTTGCACTTATTCTAATAGAAATTTGGCCTGATAAACACACTTGCTGTGCATAGTAGTACTGCTGCCAGGTGCTCTCTGGTTGTTGGGGCATCCCATTCTGTGACCACACCAGCCTCTATTTAATACCATAACCATTTGCACTTATTCTAATAGAAATTTGGCCTGATAAACACAATTGCTGTGCATAGTAGTACTGCTGCCAGGTGCTCTCTGGTTGTTGGGGCATCCCATTCTGTGACTACACCAGCCTCTATTTAATACCATAACCATTTGCACTTATTCTAATAGAAATTTGGCCTGATAAACACACTTGCTGTGCATAGTAGTACTGCTGCCAGGTGCTCTCTGGTTGTTGGGGCATCCCATTCTGTGACTACACCAGCCTCTATTTAATACCATAACCATTTGCACTTATTCTAATAGAAATTTGGCCTGATTAACACACTTGCTGTGCATAGTAGTACTGCTGCCAGGTGCTCTCTGGTTGTTGGAGCATCCCATTCTGTGACTACACCAGCCTCTATTTAATGCCATAACCATTTGCACTTATTCTAATAGAAATTTGGCCTGATAAACACACTTGCTGTGCATAGTAGTACTGCTGCCAGGTGCTCTCTGGTTGTTGGGGCATCCCATTCTGTGACTACACCAGCCTCTATTTAATACCATAACCATTTGCACTTATTCTAATAGAAATTTGGCCTGATAAACACACTTGCTGTGCATAGTAGTACTGCTGCCAGGTGCTCTCTGGATGTTGGGGCATCCCATTCTGTGACTACACCAGCCTCTATTTAATACCATAACCATTTGCACTTATTCTAATAGAAATTTGGCCTGATAAACACACTTGCTGTGCATAGTAGTACTGCTGCCAGGTGCTCTCTGGATGTTGGGGCATCCCATTCTGTGACTACACCAGCCTCTATTTAATACCATAACCATTTGCACTTATTCTAATAGAAATTTGGCCTGATAAACACACTTGCTGTGCATAGTAGTACTGCTGCCAAGTGCTCTCTGGTTGTTGGGGCATCCCATTCTGTGACTACACCAGCCTCTATTTAATACCATAACCATTTGCACTTATTCTAATAGAAATTTGGCCTGATAAACACACTTGCTGTGCATAGTAGTACTGCTGCCAGGTGCTCTCTGGTTGTTGGGGCATCCCATTCTGTGACTACACCAGCCTCTATTTAATGCCATAACCATTTGCACTTATTCTAATAGAAATTTGGCCTGATAAACACACTTGCTGTGCATAGTAGTACTGCTGCCAGGTGCTCTCTGGTTGTTGGGGCATCCCATTCTGTGACTCCAACAGCCTCTATTTAATACCATAACCATTTGCACTTATTCTAATAGAAATTTGGCCTGATAAACACACTTGCTGTGCATAGTAGTACTGCTGCCAGGTGCTCTCTGGTTGTTGGGGCATCCCATTCTGTGACCACACCAGCCTCTATTTAATACCATAACCATTTGCACTTATTCTAATAGAAATTTGGCCTGATAAACACACTTGCTGTGCATAGTAGTACTGCTGCCAGGTGCTCTCTGGTTGTTGGGGCATCCCATTCTGTGACTACACCAGCCTCTATTTAATACCATAACCATTTGCACTTATTCTAATAGAAATTTGGCCTGATAAACACACTTGCTGTGCATAGTAGTACTGCTGCCAGGTGCTCTCTGGTTGTTGGGGCATCCCATTCTGTGACTACACCAGCCTCTATTTAATACCATAACCATTTGCACTTATTCTAATAGAAATTTGGCCTGATAAACACACTTGCTGTGCATAGTAGTACTGCTGCCAGGTGCTCTCTGGTTGTTGGGGCATCCCATTCTGTGACTACACCAGCCTCTATTTAATGCCATAACCATTTGCACTTATTCTAATAGAAATTTGGCTTGATAAACACACTTGCTGTGCATAGTAGTACTGCTGCCAGGTGCTCTCTGGTTGTTGGGGCATCCCATTCTGTGACTACACCAGCCTCTATTTAATACCATAACCATTTGCACTTATTCTAATAGAAATTTGGCCTGATAAACACACTTGCTGTGCATAGTAGTACTGCTGCCAGGTGCTCTCTGGTTGTTGGGGCATCCCATTCTGTGACTACACCAGCCTCTATTTAATACCATAACCATTTGCACTTATTCTAATAGAAATTTGGCCTGATAAACACACTTGCTGTGCATAGTAGTACTGCTACCAAGTGCACTCTGGTTGTTGGGGCATCCCATTCTGTGACTACACCAGCCTCTATTTAATACCATAACCATTTGCACTTATTCTAATAGAAATTTGGCCTGATAAACAGACTTGCTGTGCATAGTAGTACTGCTGCCAGGTGCTCTCTGGTTGTTGGGGCATCCCATTCTGTGACTACACCAGCCTCTATTTAATGCCATAACCATTTGCACTTATTCTAATAGAAATTTAGCCTGATCACTTGCTGTGCATAGTAGTACTGCTGCCAGGTGCTCTCTGGTTGTTGGGGCATCCCATTCTGTGACTACACCAGCCTCTATTTAATACCATAACCATTTGCACTTATTCTAATAGAAATTTGGCCTGATAAACACACTTGCTGTGCATAGTAGTACTGCTGCCAGGTGCTCTCTGGTTGTTGGGGCATCCCATTCTGTGACTACACCAGCCTCTATTTAATACCATAACCATTTACACTTATTCTAATAGAAATTTGGCCTGATAAACACACTTGCTGTGCATAGTAGTACTGCTGCCAGGTGCTCTCTGGTTGTTGGGGCATCCCATTCTGTGACTACACCAGCCTCTATTTAATACCATAACCATTTGCACTTATTCTAATAGAAATTTGGCCTGATAAACACACTTGCTGTGCATAGTAGTACTGCTGCCAGGTGCTCTCTGATGTTGGGGCATCCCATTCTGTGACTACACCAGCCTCTATTTAATGCCATAACCATTTGCACTTATTCTAATAGAAATTTGGCCTGATAAACACACTTGCTGTGCATAGTAGTACTGCTGCCAGGTGCTCTCTGGTTGTTGGGGCATCCCATTCTGTGACTACACCAGCCTCTATTTAATACCATAACCATTTGCACTTATTCTAATAGAAATTTGGCCTGATAAACACACTTGCTGTGCATAGTAGTACTGCTGCCAGGTGCTCTCTGGTTGTTGGGGCATCCCATTCTGTGACTACACCAGCCTCTATTTAATACCATAACCATTTGCACTTATTCTAATAGAAATTTGGCCTGATTAACACACTTGCTGTGCATAGTAGTACTGCTGCCAGGTGCTCTCTGGTTGTTGGAGCATCCCATTCTGTGACTACACCAGCCTCTATTTAATGCCATAACCATTTGCACTTATTCTAATAGAAATTTGGCCTGATAAACACACTTGCTGTGCATAGTAGTACTGCTGCCAGGTGCTCTCTGGTTGTTGGGGCATCCCATTCTGTGACTACACCAGCCTCTATTTAATACCATAACCATTTGCACTTATTCTAATAGAAATTTGGCCTGATAAACACACTTGCTGTGCATAGTAGTACTGCTGCCAGGTGCTCTCTGGATGTTGGGGCATCCCATTCTGTGACTACACCAGCCTCTATTTAATACCATAACCATTTGCACTTATTCTAATAGAAATTTGGCCTGATAAACACACTTGCTGTGCATAGTAGTACTGCTGCCAGGTGCTCTCTGGATGTTGGGGCATCCCATTCTGTGACTACACCAGCCTCTATTTAATACCATAACCATTTGCACTTATTCTAATAGAAATTTGGCCTGATAAACACACTTGCTGTGCATAGTAGTACTGCTGCCAAGTGCTCTCTGGTTGTTGGGGCATCCCATTCTGTGACTACACCAGCCTCTATTTAATACCATAACCATTTGCACTTATTCTAATAGAAATTTGGCCTGATAAACACACTTGCTGTGCATAGTAGTACTGCTGCCAGGTGCTCTCTGGATGTTGGGGCATCCCATTCTGTGACTACACCAGCCTCTATTTAATACCATAACCATTTGCACTTATTCTAATAGAAATTTGGCCTGATAAACACACTTGCTGTGCATAGTAGTACTGCTACCAAGTGCACTCTGGTTGTTGGGGCATCCCATTCTGTGACTACACCAGCCTCTATTTAATACCATAACCATTTGCACTTATTCTAATAGAAATTTGGCCTGATAAACAGACTTGCTGTGCATAGTAGTACTGCTGCCAGGTGCTCTCTGGTTGTTGGGGCATCCCATTCTGTGACTACACCAGCCTCTATTTAATGCCATAACCATTTGCACTTATTCTAATAGAAATTTGGCCTGATCACTTGCTGTGCATAGTAGTACTGCTGCCAGGTGCTCTCTGGTTGTTGGGGCATCCCATTCTGTGACTACACCAGCCTCTATTTAATACCATAACCATTTGCACTTATTCTAATAGAAATTTGGCCTGATAAACACACTTGCTGTGCATAGTAGTACTGCTGCCAGGTGCTCTCTGGTTGTTGGGGCATCCCATTCTGTGACTACACCAGCCTCTATTTAATACCATAACCATTTACACTTATTCTAATAGAAATTTGGCCTGATAAACACACTTGCTGTGCATAGTAGTACTGCTGCCAGGTGCTCTCTGGTTGTTGGGGCATCCCATTCTGTGACTACACCAGCCTCTATTTAATACCATAACCATTTGCACTTATTCTAATAGAAATTTGGCCTGATAAACACACTTGCTGTGCATAGTAGTACTGCTGCCAGGTGCTCTCTGATGTTGGGGCATCCCATTCTGTGACTACACCAGCCTCTATTTAATGCCATAACCATTTGCACTTATTCTAATAGAAATTTGGCCTGATAAACACACTTGCTGTGCATAGTAGTACTGCTGCCAGGTGCTCTCTGGTTGTTGGGGCATCCCATTCTGTGACTACACCAGCCTCTATTTAATACCATAACCATTTGCACTTATTCTAATAGAAATTTGGCCTGATAAACACACTTGCTGTGCATAGTAGTACTGCTGCCAGGTGCTCTCTGGTTGTTGGGGCATCCCATTCTGTGACTACACCAGCCTCTATTTAATACCATAACCATTTGCACTTATTCTAATAGAAATTTGGCCTGATAAACACACTTGCTGTGCATAGTAGTACTGCTGCCAGGTGCTCTCTGGTTGTTGGGGCATCCCATTCTCTGACTACACCAGCCTCTATTTAATGCCATAACCATTTGCACTTATTCTAATAGAAATTTGGCCTGATAAACACACTTGCTGTGCATAGTAGTACTGCTGCCAGGTGCTCTCTGGTTGTTGGGGCATCCCATTCTGTGACTCCAACAGCCTCTATTTAATACCATAACCATTTGCACTTATTCTAATAGAAATTTGGCCTGATAAACACACTTGCTGTGCATAGTAGTACTGCTGCCAGGTGCTCTCTGGTTGTTGGGGCATCCCATTCTGTGACCACACCAGCCTCTATTTAATACCATAACCATTTGCACTTATTCTAATAGAAATTTGGCCTGATAAACACAATTGCTGTGCATAGTAGTACTGCTGCCAGGTGCTCTCTGGTTGTTGGGGCATCCCATTCTGTGACTACACCAGCCTCTATTTAATACCATAACCATTTGCACTTATTCTAATAGAAATTTGGCCTGATAAACACACTTGCTGTGCATAGTAGTACTGCTGCCAGGTGCTCTCTGGTTGTTGGGGCATCCCATTCTGTGTGACTACACCAGCCTCTATTTAATACCATAACCATTTGCACTTATTCTAATAGAAATTTGGCCTGATAAACACACTTGCTGTGCATAGTAGTACTGCTGCCAGGTGCTCTCTGGTTGTTGGGAGCATCCCATTCTGTGACTACACCAGCCTCTATTTAATGCCATAACCATTTGCACTTATTCTAATAGAAATTTGGCCTGATAAACACACTTGCTGTGCATAGTAGTACTGCTGCCAGGTGCTCTCTGGTTGTTGGGGCATCCCATTCTGTGACTACACCAGCCTCTATTTAATACCATAACCATTTGCACTTATTCTAATAGAAATTTGGCCTGATAAACACACTTGCTGTGCATAGTAGTACTGCTGCCAGGTGCTCTCTGGATGTTGGGGCATCCCATTCTGTGACTACACCAGCCTCTATTTAATACCATAACCATTTGCACTTATTCTAATAGAAATTTGGCCTGATAAACACACTTGCTGTGCATAGTAGTACTGCTGCCAGGTGCTCTCTGGATGTTGGGGCATCCCATTCTGTGACTACACCAGCCTCTATTTAATACCATAAACCATTTGCACTTATTCTAATAGAAATTTGGCCTGATAAACACACTTGCTGTGCATAGTAGTACTGCTGCCAAGGTGCTCTCTGGTTGTTGGGGCATCCCATTCTGTGACTACACCAGCCTCTATTTAATACCATAACCATTTGCACTTATTCTAATAGAAATTTGGCCTGATAAACACACTTGCTGTGCATAGTAGTACTGCTGCCAGGTGCTCTCTGGTTGTTGGGGCATCCCATTCTGTGACTACACCAGCCTCTATTTAATGCCATAACCATTTGCACTTATTCTAATAGAAATTTGGCCTGATAAACACACTTGCTGTGCATAGTAGTACTGCTGCCAGGTGCTCTCTGGTTGTTGGGGCATCCCATTCTGTGACTCCAACAGCCTCTATTTAATACCATAACCATTTGCACTTATTCTAATAGAAATTTGGCCTGATAAACACACTTGCTGTGCATAGTAGTACTGCTGCCAGGTGCTCTCTGGTTGTTGGGGCATCCCATTCTGTGACCACACCAGCCTCTATTTAATACCATAACCATTTGCACTTATTCTAATAGAAATTTGGCCTGATAAACACACTTGCTGTGCATAGTAGTACTGCTGCCAGGTGCTCTCTGGTTGTTGGGGCATCCCATTCTGTGACTACACCAGCCTCTATTTAATACCATAACCATTTGCACTTATTCTAATAGAAATTTGGCCTGATAAACACACTTGCTGTGCATAGTAGTACTGCTGCCAGGTGCTCTCTGGTTGTTGGGGCATCCCATTCTGTGACTACACCAGCCTCTATTTAATACCATAACCATTTGCACTTATTCTAATAGAAATTTGGCCTGATAAACACACTTGCTGTGCATAGTAGTACTGCTGCCAGGTGCTCTCTGGTTGTTGGGGCATCCCATTCTGTGACTACACCAGCCTCTATTTAATGCCATAACCATTTGCACTTATTCTAATAGAAATTTGGCTTGATAAACACACTTGCTGTGCATAGTAGTACTGCTGCCAGGTGCTCTCTGGTTGTTGGGGCATCCCATTCTGTGACTACACCAGCCTCTATTTAATACCATAACCATTTGCACTTATTCTAATAGAAATTTGGCCTGATAAACACACTTGCTGTGCATAGTAGTACTGCTGCCAGGTGCTCTCTGGTTGTTGGGGCATCCCATTCTGTGACTACACCAGCCTCTATTTAATACCATAACCATTTGCACTTATTCTAATAGAAATTTGGCCTGATAAACACACTTGCTGTGCATAGTAGTACTGCTACCAAGTGCACTCTGGTTGTTGGGGCATCCCATTCTGTGACTACACCAGCCTCTATTTAATACCATAACCATTTGCACTTATTCTAATAGAAATTTGGCCTGATAAACAGACTTGCTGTGCATAGTAGTACTGCTGCCAGGTGCTCTCTGGTTGTTGGGGCATCCCATTCTGTGACTACACCAGCCTCTATTTAATGCCATAACCATTTGCACTTATTCTAATAGAAATTTAGGCCTGATACACTTGCTGTGCATAGTAGTACTGCTGCCAGGTGCTCTCTGGTTGTTGGGGCATCCCATTCTGTGACTACACCAGCCTCTATTTAATACCATAACCATTTGCACTTATTCTAATAGAAATTTGGCCTGATAAACACACTTGCTGTGCATAGTAGTACTGCTGCCAGGTGCTCTCTGGTTGTTGGGGCATCCCATTCTGTGACTACACCAGCCTCTATTTAATACCATAACCATTTACACTTATTCTAATAGAAATTTGGCCTGATAAACACACTTGCTGTGCATAGTAGTACTGCTGCCAGGTGCTCTCTGGTTGTTGGGGCATCCCATTCTGTGACTACACCAGCCTCTATTTAATACCATAACCATTTGCACTTATTCTAATAGAAATTTGGCCTGATAAACACACTTGCTGTGCATAGTAGTACTGCTGCCAGGTGCTCTCTGATGTTGGGGGCATCCCATTCTGTGACTACACCAGCCTCTATTTAATGCCATAACCATTTGCACTTATTCTAATAGAAATTTGGCCTGATAAACACACTTGCTGTGCATAGTAGTACTGCTGCCAGGTGCTCTCTGGTTGTTGGGGCATCCCATTCTGTGACTACACCAGCCTCTATTTAATACCATAACCATTTGCACTTATTCTAATAGAAATTTGGCCTGATAAACACACTTGCTGTGCATAGTAGTACTGCTGCCAGGTGCTCTCTGGTTGTTGGGGCATCCCATTCTGTGACTACACCAGCCTCTATTTAATACCATAACCATTTGCACTTATTCTAATAGAAATTTGGCCTGATTAACACACTTGCTGTGCATAGTAGTACTGCTGCCAGGTGCTCTCTGGTTGTTGGAGCATCCCATTCTGTGACTACACCAGCCTCTATTTAATGCCATAAACCATTTGCACTTATTCTAATAGAAATTTGGCCTGATAAACACACTTGCTGTGCATAGTAGTACTGCTGCCAGGTGCTCTCTGGTTGTTGGGGCATCCCATTCTGTGACTACACCAGCCTCTATTTAATACCATAACCATTTGCACTTATTCTAATAGAAATTTGGCCTGATAAACACACTTGCTGTGCATAGTAGTACTGCTGCCAGGTGCTCTCTGGATGTTGGGGCATCCCATTCTGTGACTACACCAGCCTCTATTTAATACCATAACCATTTGCACTTATTCTAATAGAAATTTGGCCTGATAAACACACTTGCTGTGCATAGTAGTACTGCTGCCAGGTGCTCTCTGGATGTTGGGGCATCCCATTCTGTGACTACACCAGCCTCTATTTAATACCATAACCATTTGCACTTATTCTAATAGAAATTTGGCCTGATAAACACACTTGCTGTGCATAGTAGTACTGCTGCCAAGGTGCTCTCTGGTTGTTGGGGCATCCCATTCTGTGACTACACCAGCCTCTATTTAATACCATAAACCATTTGCACTTATTCTAATAGAAATTTGGCCTGATAAACACACTTGCTGTGCATAGTAGTACTGCTGCCAGGTGCTCTCTGGATGTTGGGGCATCCCATTCTGTGACTACACCAGCCTCTATTTAATACCATAACCATTTGCACTTATTCTAATAGAAATTTGGCCTGATAAACACACTTGCTGTGCATAGTAGTACTGCTAGCCAAGGTGCTCTCTGGTTGTTGGGGCATCCCATTCTGTGACTACACCAGCCTCTATTTAATACCATAACCATTTGCACTTATTCTAATAGAAATTTGGCCTGATAAACAGACTTGCTGTGCATAGTAGTACTGCTGCCAGGTGCTCTCTGGTTGTTGGGGCATCCCATTCTGTGACTACACCAGCCTCTATTTAATGCCATAACCATTTGCACTTATTCTAATAGAAATTTGGCCTGATAACACACTTGCTGTGCATAGTAGTACTGCTGCCAGGTGCTCTCTGGTTGTTGGGGGCATCCCATTCTGTGACTACACCAGCCTCTATTTAATACCATAACCATTTGCACTTATTCTAATAGAAATTTGGCCTGATAAACACACTTGCTGTGCATAGTAGTACTGCTGCCAGGTGCTCTCTGGTTGTTGGGGCATCCCATTCTGTGACTACACCAGCCTCTATTTAATACCATAACCATTTACACTTATTCTAATAGAAATTTGGCCTGATAAACACACTTGCTGTGCATAGTAGTACTGCTGCCAGGTGCTCTCTGGTTGTTGGGGCATCCCATTCTGTGACTACACCAGCCTCTATTTAATACCATAACCATTTGCACTTATTCTAATAGAAATTTGGCCTGATAAACACACTTGCTGTGCATAGTAGTACTGCTGCCAGGTGCTCTCTGATGTTGGGGCATCCCATTCTGTGACTACACCAGCCTCTATTTAATGCCATAACCATTTGCACTTATTCTAATAGAAATTTGGCCTGATAAACACACTTGCTGTGCATAGTAGTACTGCTGCCAGGTGCTCTCTGGTTGTTGGGGCATCCCATTCTGTGACTACACCAGCCTCTATTTAATACCATAACCATTTGCACTTATTCTAATAGAAATTTGGCCTGATAAACACACTTGCTGTGCATAGTAGTACTGCTGCCAGGTGCTCTCTGGTTGTTGGGGCATCCCATTCTGTGACTACACCAGCCTCTATTTAATACCATAACCATTTGCACTTATTCTAATAGAAATTTGGCCTGATAAACACACTTGCTGTGCATAGTAGTACTGCTGCCAGGTGCTCTCTGGTTGTTGGGGCATCCCATTCTGCTGACTACACCAGCCTCTATTTAATGCCATAACCATTTGCACTTATTCTAATAGAAATTTGGCCTGATAAAACACACTTGCTGTGCATAGTAGTACTGCTGCCAGGTGCTCTCTGGTTGTTGGGGCATCCCATTCTGTGACTACACCAGCCTCTATTTAATACCATAACCATTTGCACTTATTCTAATAGAAATTTGGCCTGATAAACACACTTGCTGTGCATAGTAGTACTGCTGCCAGGTGCTCTCTGGTTGTTGGGGCATCCCATTCTGTGACTACACCAGCCTCTATTTAATACCATAACCATTTGCACTTATTCTAATAGAAATTTGGCCTGATAAACACACTTGCTGTGCATAGTAGTACTGCTGCCAGGTGCTCTCTGGTTGTTGGGGCATCCCATTCTGTGACTACACCAGCCTCTATTTAATACCATAACCATTTGCACTTATTCTAATAGAAATTTGGCCTGATAAACACACTTGCTGTGCATAGTAGTACTGCTGCCAGGTGCTCTCTGGTTGTTGGGGCATCCCATTCTGTGACTACACCAGCCTCTATTTAATGCCATAACCATTTGCACTTATTCTAATAGAAATTTGGCCTGATAAACACACTTGCTGTGCATAGTAGTACTGCTGCCAGGTGCTCTCTGGTTGTTGGGGCATCCCATTCTGTGACTACACCAGCCTCTATTTAATACCATAACCATTTGCACTTATTCTAATAGAAAATTTGGCCTGATAAACACACTTGCTGTGCATAGTAAGTACTGCTGCCAGGTGCTCTCTGGTTGTTGGGGCATCCCATTCTGTGACTACACCAGCCTCTATTTAATACCATAACCATTTGCACTTATTCTAATAGAAATTTGGCCTGATAAACACACTTGCTGTGCATAGTAGTACTGCTGCCAGGTGCTCTCTGGTTGTTGGGGCATCCCATTCTGTGACTACACCAGCCTCTATTTAATACCATAACCATTTGCACTTATTTTAATAGAAATTTGGCCTGATAAACACACTTGCTGTGCATAGTAGTACTGCTGCCAGGTGCTCTCTGGTTGTTGGGGCATCCCATTCTGTGACTACACCAGCCTCTATTTAATGCCATAACCATTTGCACTTATTCTAATAGAAATTTCGCCTGATAAACACACTTGCTGTGCATAGTAGTACTGCTGCCAGGTGCTCTCT